>JAUCBN010000037.1:10010000-10643181 GCA_035048815.1 Abelmoschus esculentus
TTGTTTTGTTTTATAAAGAGCATGACATGTTTTTAAATCGATGAAATTGGTTTAGTATGGGCTGCATTGCAAGGTGTTTTAATACTTGTTTTTATTCACTCACTAAGCTTATGCTTACCCTCTTATTTACCTTGCAATGCAGAGTAAATAATGTTGAGACAACGAAGGGAAGCAAGGATCCAGGTAACCGCCAAGTGAAAGCTCAAGTATGTCTTTATAACATTAGTAGTAGTGAGAGGGCAATGGGGATGTGTTATCATGTTAAGATTATTGATATGATGATAAGACTTGTTGTAGTCGTATGCTTATATATATTTGATGTTTATCAACATTGTTATTGCTTAAGATATGGCCTAGTGAATCTATGTGTTTTTGGATACTCTGACTTGTATACTATAAATGATACATTTTTTTGTTAACGAGGTATTTTGAGATCTATTATAGGTTAATTTTAAAGTATGATATATCATGTTTGTTATTGTTGAAGTATGTTTATAAATTATATGTTTTGCGTGGAATTAGGTGACTTTGCATCTAGAGATGATATTCGAAGTGTGGATTACTCCTATAGGGTCTTGTATGCATCTAGAGAACCTTACTTGTTCGATTAAATTAAGACTCACTTCATATCTTTTTTCGCTGCAAATGAACTCAGTCATTGCATGAACATATAAGATCTAATTAAAGCATTTAGATAAGATAAAAGAAAAAAAAATTAGGGTCGTTTATCGAGGCGAGTTTTCGGATTAGCCTCGGTATTCCCCGTGTAACTTGTTCGAGTCGGGTGGCATCTAGACCGGGTCGAGGTAGTTACATTTGTTGGTATCAGAGCTTAGGTTCACGAATCCTTTTGGAAAGTTTTGTTTGGTATGTTATAGAGTTAAATTTGTTTTTA
This sequence comes from Abelmoschus esculentus, assembly GCA_035048815.1. NCBI lineage: Eukaryota > Viridiplantae > Streptophyta > Magnoliopsida > Malvales > Malvaceae > Abelmoschus > Abelmoschus esculentus. The sequence goes on from JAUCBN010000037.1 coordinate 10,010,896, forward strand.
ATGTTGCTTATGTACGATGATTGTTTGAAAATTTTATGTTATTGTTTTAGATGCACGGTGTTTGGTATATGTGATTGAATTGTGTTGTGACATAGTAACTTAAGGGTTTGTTTTGGAAGCATGATTAAATTTTGATAGGCTTAGATAATCTACTATGTACACGTGATTGTAAGCATGATGAAATCTTGTTTTTCTGTTATGACATTAGTTATATGTAAATATGAACATGTCTGTGAGTTTCTTGACTAAGTGAATTGAATATTATATGTCATAGACTACTGTTTGACCATGTTTTAAGGTGATCTTGCATGTGAAATTTATAAAAGTGGAAAGAGTTTAGATTTTAAATATTGTATACATTGCTGTCAGTTGGTCTTAAAAAATGGTTTATAAGTTGAACATTTCATGAGATTTATGGGTATTGATATGTCATGTAGCATAGGAAACTAGTTTGAATTTTCATTGGTTAATGCATGAGAATTTGTGATGGTTTTATATGATGCTTAATGCTATTGTGGAAAATACATTTGTTATATGGTTATATGTTCTTGATGCTAATTATAATTGATGATTTAGTATATATTGTTGGGGTTTATTTTTGGGTACCCATTGCTCTAACTACTACTAGGAAATTGTTTATATTGCACTTGAGCTACTTGGAACTTGCTTCGTGCTGGCCTCACAGTTTTTCAAAATGTTTTTACATGTTAAAATTGTTTTCTACTTTATTGTGCTTGATATGGGCATGAAAAGAGAGAAAAAAAACTTTATTATAATGGAGTTGTGGAGATAAAAAGTGTATATAGGTTAGTGTTTTGGTGTTGTGATATTCGATCTTGAGTCGACTGGGTCCTCTATCGTGTTTGAGTGTAAAGTGTTTTTGAATTAGTTTAGTTTGAGAATTAGTTTTGCTGTTGAGTAGTAGATGACTACATCACTAAGAGTATCTTAGGGAGTTTCAAATTGCTTGTGTGCAAGGTGAATCGAATGTGTTGGAAACATTCGGGTTATAGCATGGTTGTGTACTCTTGAGTGCTAAGTTTCTATGGTTCTGGACGTTGAAGAGATAGAAAGTTGAAGTTCCGGAGTGGAGGATGTTGTTTGTGACTATGGACAATAATCATGCATAGTATAGGAGCACCTACATGCATACACTTAGACATCTTAGGACATGCATGCATTCTTGAGCATGACATTAGATTGCATTTGCATGCACTTACATAGGCATCTAGGGTGACATATAGGACTCATGCATACATTGTCCATATTTACAAACGTTTCCCTCTTGAAAATGAAAGTTATAATGTGGTTAATCTTGTAGGGAGAAGGTGTAGGTTTAAAGAGGTGTCTGAAAGATGCTTTTGTTGGAGCTGAGCCTGTTGTGCAATGATTTGAGTTACTGTTCTGGTTGGAAAGTAATTCTTGTTAAGGGTTGGCTAGATGGGTTAGAGTTGTGGATGGTTAAACCGAGGATAAGTACCTTGAGTTTGATGTGACTTGGGGTTAGCTATTAGTGAAGCCTAGCCAAATCGCCAAATGCAAGACTTCTTGCGTGGCTCTCTGATCTCCGACACCCATTTTCCCTACTGTCTTTTGCCGATGCCTCGATAGGCAGCATGTCGCGTGCTGCCTCGCTTCGTGTCGTGTTTGTGGCTAGTTTTAGTGGTGGTAGTCGTAGAGCTGTTCAAGTCATCTTCAATGTACGATATTTGGTTGCTCCATTGTATTAAAAGTAAAACCGTTGCCTTTGAAAAATTATTTTATGAATAGATTTCACCACGTCATTTATCATCATTAACTACTAAAAAATAGCCAATTAAATTTTATATTTTCCATGATATTTTTTTAAGTACAAATCTTCACTTTTTTATTGCCATGTAAATAAGTAGTGAGTAGTTAAATAAAGATTAATTATAAAAGAAAAAATGACATAGAAAATAAAAAATAATTATTTATTTTCTAGTGATTAAAAACCATAAATAACATTGTAGAACTGATTAAAAAACATAAATGACATTGTGGAACTGATTCATAAAGTAATATTTCGTTACCTTTGATGTGTTGTTGGCATTTATATTTGTATTGGACTTTCATACTAGAAGTAAAATTACAAAAATAACCATAAGCATGATTATTTTTGTATTGTATTATTTACTTTTAACTGAATTAATTATTTAAATAATTTTTTATGATTTATTGATCGATTGTTTATATAATTGGTTAACTGTCAAAAGTTTTTTTTAAAATTTAGTTATGTCTAATTTGATTCTAAATCGTTTAATTAACCAAAATCATTATGTATTAAATATTTTATATTTATATATATTTTTATCACTAAACTTTTAAAATTATAAATAATCAATAAACTTTATCAAATTAATAAAAAAAAATCAATAAATTTATTAAATTATTATTAATAGTCATTGAATTTTTTAAAAGTTTTCAATAATTTATAATATGCAATGAGTCTATTATCATTTTATAATAATTTAATACGATTGTTTTATAATTTTTAAAATTTTAAAAGCTGAAAAGATATTTTAATATTGTTTATTGAGTATTTACTAATTTACTCAAAATTTTATATTAAAAATATATTTAAAAATTCTCAAAATAAAAGTTAAATCAAAAATTTTTTTTTAAGTAATCTGGTTCGGTTACTAAATAAACCGATCAAATGTACACCTTTAATTTATTTATAAAATCTATTGATTGAATTTTGATTTAGTTTGTACCCTTTTGAATATAACTCTAACATGTTTAAATAATCTTTAATTCGAAGATACGAAGATTATAAATAGTTTAATTCTCTGTAATATTGTTTTATAGTATTTTCTCTTAGTCTCAATTTTTTTAAAGTAAAAAGTGCATACATTCCAATCAGTGACTATCCCATCTTTAAAGATATTTTTTATTTATTATTTAAAATTTTAATTTATTTATAAATATATCTCTTTACTTTCAAATATTTATATTTTATCATTAAATGATAAAAATCACATCAAATAAATGATTTATACAAATCTTTCAGCTTAAGCAGATAATCTTATTATAAATATCTCTTCTAATTTTGTTTTTTAAGAAAAAATTATCTTCATGTTTTGTTGCCTCAACATATCACGAGCCAAATGAGTGTTTAAACCCAGGCTGACAAAGAAAGCCGAGCAAACTCAAAGAACAATTTGTCAGCACTTGAGGACAAGATTACCCAGCTTGAGGGATATGTGAAGGATTATGTGGAGTAACTCGACGTAATAAATACCCGTCTCAAGTAGCTAAATGACTAGAGTGATCAGTTAGAGGGAAAGAGAGATGATCTTGAAGCAAAGTTTGAGACCTTGAGGATGAAAATATTAGATCTTAAGGCGAAGGTGTTGGTTTATCATGCTGTCATGCGAATAATGTGTTAACTACGATACACCTAAACCAATCATTGGGAGAAGCTCGCTGCTAGAAAGATGAAAGATAGTTCGACATGGACAATGTATGCTAATGGTGGTAAGCTTTTGTTTTCATGGAATTAGAATGGTGTTCATGGTACGAAACTAGAGAGTATTATTGACTTTTATGGTTCTCAAAGTGCGATAAATAATCTTTAAGAGTTTGTTAATGGATCTAATGAGGAGTTCCGGCTTAACCAGTATCTGTCACAAAAACTTTTTCAAATACAAATTAATTTTTTTAGAGGTTACCTCAAGGCCTTGTTTTGTAACTACTTGACCATTAAGTGTTGAATTTGAACACTCAGATGTTGAAACTACTTGTAAGGATGAGACGTTGGCTAATGAAAGAAGACCTCAAATAAGGGTCAAAAGCCTGCTAATGGTATAGAAGGACCTCTTAATTACGTTGAAGCCAAGAGGCAATGAGGTGAGAAGCTGAACCAACGTTTTTATTATAGTTAATGATCTAACGACTCATACTCGCTCTTTATATTTAATGTTTTTGGATTAAAGTCAACTTATCTTAATCATGTAAAAGTTACTAAAAATTAACTTATCATAATAAATTTGTTATTAAACTAAGATTTTCTCAGCCTTACTTATGTACTTTTTGAGTTATTAAAGTGAAATTATTTGATTAGTTGAGACTTTCATTATCGAATTGTTGATTCAACTATTAATGGATATTGATGTAATAAATAGAAATAACAATAGATCGAGAAATTATATCATGAACCTTATTCATAATGTTATCTGTGATTCTAACCAATTAGATTCATCTATTTCATATATTTTTCAAGGTGAATCATCACTTCTTTCCTACATTGTAATTAGTGAGTGGGTAATTATCATGTAATTACTTAAAAATGAACAGACCTGATTGTTTGAACCACGAATGACGTGGTAAACAAAATTAATGATATATAGGATATTTAGATGACTAAAACTTACAATAATATTCATATTCGTAAAAATAGATTAAATTGCATATATTTAAACTTACAATTTTATTGTCATTTTCTAGTGATAAATATATGGTTTCTACTATTATCATCCTTAGTGACGAATGGATATTTCTAATAACACATTTTTCCTCATATTTAAGGCTATGTGATCATTTAAGGTTGAAGGGTTGATGAACCGGTTATATGTCATGACCTGCACTCCAAGAACAAGAAAGGATTATAGAAGAAGAAGAAATGAGATTTTAGAGAAGAAATTGAGAGAAAGAGAGAAACTGATTTTCATTCAAAAATATCAATAATTTCACCCTAATAGAATTGGGTGTTTTAACCCTTACACAAAACGTTCTGTATTGACAAAGGAAAAGATAAAAAAAATATTAAAATACGTCGTTTTAAGACGGTTCATGATAATTCTCCCTGTTCGAATTAATCCTTGTCCTCAAGAATTAAAGAAAAATGCTTGTGAGTCATAATTAATGATAATCTAGCCAAAAGCAATAACAATCGTTGTCGAAATCTTTAAATGGTTTGTCCAAATGTTTCCAAAAGCTCTCACTGCCTTGACTAACATTGTCGTATGAATAAACATCATCCCTCTGCCTGACATGCTACAAGTACACTTCCAAGCTGCTTTGAAGTTGAATTTTGCACGTATATATGTCTTATATCTCAAGCAAAATGCAATATGACAAAAAGAAGCTCCCATCATCAATCTTCTAAAATATCCTTTTCTTAAAACAGAATCATTGCGTGCCTTCATAATGACATCCATAATAATATCTCTATGTTGGGATTTAAGTAACGCTCTTAACTCCTTGAAGACAGTGAAAAATGGCCCAAGTACTAGACTCACTTTCATTTATTGGATCTCTTGCCTCTGATCCAACCAATTCTTAAAAGCCATCATGTATTTTTTTCACAAAACTCACCAAATGCTTCACTTTCAGGATATAATGCAAAAGCAATTAAATGAAAGTATCGCTCCAAGTACTCAACCCTATTCTTTCCACTCTTTGTTTAACATGCCATTGGTTGAATACCTTCCTGTATCAAAGAAATGATTGTTGTATGTTTTTTAGTGCTAAATATCTATCAATAATTGTGTCTATGGTCTCACGGAACTCCAATTCCTTATCAAATAATCTTGTTATTATCCATAACAGTAGTCTATCATCGATGCCAAATGCATGACCTTGCTCACTTTTAGTTCTTATTTTAACGGTACTAGAGGTCAATCTAGTGACATTAGTTCTACTTTCTTCACCGCTTGAAGAGCACTCATCTGGATGTTCATGGTTCATCTCATCAAGCAAAAATTTAATTGGTTTCCTGTCATTAATACAAAGCTTCACCAGACAAGCTATTATAGATTATGTGGTTGTCCTCCCTCTTCCCATTTGGTAGTTGAGTATATATACAATATCCTCAGAAGCATAAGCAATGTTTGTAGTCACTGTATCAAATTCAGAATTTTTGAGAGCTTTGCCATAGTAATGGGCATGTGTGCATATTTAACAGGAAAACCATCTTTCTCTAAACATTTTAAAATCTCTAGTGGAGTTTGTATACAATCAGAGTTGAAATATTCCCAATCATCAAATATTTGCTTATCATTTACCTCATGAATGACCATTATAGCACTCTCATAGAGTTTAACTTCTAGCAGGATGTTTTTCTTCAGTCGAGCTTTCATTCTTTTCATTCTTTTATGATCAATTCCCATGTACTTTAACATGTTTTTGTAGGATCTTTCAATCTCACAGAGAATAAATGATTTTTTATTAATGTGGATGATAGGTTTTTCCCGTTGTACCAAAAAATTGGACGATCACCTTTGGAGCTGTCAATCCTTTGAATGACAGATCGAATCCTATCGATAGTTAAATTTGCAACTCTATAAACTGAAATTTCAGAAACCTTTCTAAAATTAGGAGCACCATTTATTCTCTCTAGTAAACTTGCAATTTGATAACCAGGGCAATGGTCATTTTTTTGGACAATCTGGCTCCCGAGAACCTCTCAATTCCTCAGAGCAACAACTACACCCACTTCATGAGGGCAACCATCAACAGATTCAACAATCACTCACAAAGATGGTTTCAAATTTACATATCCAAGTGTGCCCATAAGATCCTTCCGAAGCAACCTATGAATAATGTTATATAGCTTTGGTCTTGCTTTCATCCAATCTAAAAAACTAGTATGATCAAAGGAATTAGAACGGAGAGCTTCCCTTTTAGATTGAATATATATAACAAAACATATAAGAAAATAATATCTCTCTTAGTATTTCACAATAATGTTGGTTGAAAATTTAAATAAAAATGGTAGTACACTATTGAAAAAGTTATCAACATGCTTGACTCGTTTTGCGATAAACTCCTCATAGTATTGAGCATCAAAATTTGTCTGCCAAAAAGCTACTAACTCAGTAATCCATACATCAAATGCATCTAGGGTAGTCTTATCTTCTATCAATTTTAAGTTGTGATTTCAACCCAATCATTCAAATCCGTTAATCCTTTTATCCCTAAAGATATCCCTGGTGACAATGAATGACCAACTAACCTGAAACACCTGTACATACTGATACTGCTCTTCATTATTATGCTCTGCGATAACAATAATCTTCTCAACAATCAAGTATGCAAGATAGTAACGAACACCAAATTGACCACTCATGCTACCTTTCCGCATTGCATCTAATACAGATTCTTTTATAGCAAGCTTGAATACAAAAACTCCTTGCAATCTAGTGTAACTATAAGTTAATTTTTTTTCACCTGATGAAAGCAAAGACTCACTCTCCCTTTATCAACCATGGAATATCCTTTAATACAATTATTAGAATCATCTTCATTGTTAAAAACAAATTGCCCTCGATAGAAAAATTGCTTATAATTTCCACTTAGGGAAGTATTAAAAGCATTACGACAATAACGTATTGTAGTTTCACTTCCCTCGGGATCAAAAGAAACTAAAATCCCACTAATATTGTTACCTCGACCAAATAAATAGTCAGTGGATATCGAGATACTTATCAAATGAACATATTTCTTACTAGTAAGTGATGGGCCATGGATTCGTGCAAGTCTTTCATAAAACATACTTCCCATGTTGGGCAAATTTCCCAATTGAAATTGTATATCTGATTGTAAAACATAAGTTTTCCAACCATTAATGACATTGATCTTCACTACTTCACTGATTTTTTTTGTGGCTGAAAGTGACCTACAAACACATATATAGTTTGTTTGTTCATTCTCCAAATCAGCTTCTTCAATAAAAGAATTCATTTCACTTTCATCTTTTTCATCTTTTTTCTGAGATTTTTCATCGAACACTTGGGCTGCAACCGAATCCATCTCCTTAATTTCTTTATTTGGCATAATCTTTTTGTCGAGCACTTGAACAACAAATTTCGATTGCTTCCATGCTGCCTTTAATAATTTCAGTTCACGCTGTGTGGATGGTAACTTCAAAACTTTTTGCAAATAATTTAGATTTTCTCACACTTAGTTTTTAAACGATCTACCATCATTTGTAAGTGGTCTTGTTGTACCTCCCTCACAAATTTAGTTTTATCAGATTGTGAATAAAAAACGAGGCTTTGAATATCAATTGTCATGACCTGCACTCCAAGAACAATAAAAGATTATAGAAGAAGAAGAAGAAATGAGATTTCATAAAAGAAATTGAGAGAAAGAGAGAAACTGATTTTCATTAAAAAAATATCGATAATTTTACCCTAACAGAATTGGGTGTTTTAACCCTTACACAAAATGTTCTGTATTGACAAAAGAAAAGATAAAAAATATTAAACTATATCGTTTTATGACTGTTCATGATATTATATGATTTTATGGTTTGTTTTAGGGATGTAAAAAGTTGATATAATTTGAAAACTTAATTGAAACATATTCGAGTCAGAATCTTATTTGACTAGAGGATACGATGATTCAAAATTAATTTGTAATCGATCGAATTTGAGTTAGAACTATTATTGTAGTAATTGAATCCGATCTATATTCGATCGAGAACGACCTAAATTCGAATTGAATCCGTTATTGTGGATTCAAAATCCGACCTACACTTGACTGAAATAAATTTGAACTTGTGATTGACCTAACAGATAACTAATATTATCTAACTAAATTGACCCGAGATCCGATTTTACCTAATCTGTTTTGAACACGACCTGTTAATTGTCTCGACTTGTTTTGATCCCGACTTATTGTTGACATGAACTAAGATTGATCTAACTTTATATTTATCTAATGTAATCGAGGAAGTCTATAATTTGATGAATTTAAAGTGTTGATAAAGGTAAAGCATTAAGTGTTGATAAATGTAAACTAATTTTTAAATCAAATTTGTTATAAATATCTTTATTTATGGTGGATATCCATATATTAAGTTAAACTTTAATGGGATTTATTATTAGGGTTTAATACCCATTGAAATTAGGGTTTCCATCTTATGCCTATCAATATAGACTTTTAGGCAAAACATTGTATACAACTCTACTTTGAGAATATAATAAAATCTCTCCCTTTTGTCTCTCTCTTTTCTCTCTTTTCTTCTTGTTCTTTATTTTATTCACAACAAAATTAAAATATTAAATAAATTTTTTTGTCATATATACTTATATAATTAATTAAAAATATATAAGAAAAAAACTAGATTTAAATATTCATTTTATACTATTAAATTTATATTTTTCTCAATAATTTAATGCTTAATAAAAATTTAATATGTTTAGTAAATATAAATTATTTATTAATTTTTATATAACCTCCTACTAAATTTAAAATAATATTAAATAATTCATGTCATTAATCCATTTATAATTAATTTCTATATAATATCTTATTCTCTATTTACCTGAAATAAAAAATAAAAATTATTTTTAAAAAATAAAAAAATATAATTAAACCGAAATCATAAAAAAAATATTTTTTTATTCAACACAATCAATCCCATTGTTCGGAGAAACTATAAAATGCAATCTTTTTTTTTGAAAGAATAAAATGCAATCCTTCCTTGTTCAGTGTTGGGCCGAAATTGACCAGTCTTACAATGGACAAGAAATCTTTTATTTGACTCAAGATATCAGCAAGAAACGGCACCGTTTGGAGCACTCTTTTCCTTCGTTTACAAAAGCCTAAAACCCTATCCGTTTTCATTCAAAACGTTTAAACCCTCGAAAAAATTTCTCACTCTATCCCTTCCTTCGTTCAGTTAGCAATAGTTTTTTGTGTCTGATAATGATCATTAAGTTTATTCCTCAGCTTCGTCTTCTCGGCCCTTCTCTACCGGCGGCCGGTTTTACCACCATGAAACCCGGGTCGGCCATTTGCTTCAACGGCTCCGTACCCGTTTTTAATCGGGTGTTCCCTTTTAAGCTCCAGTTCTTTGGCTTTTCACCTACTTCTAATGGGAAACTCGGTGTGCGGAGCCTTTCCACCCGGCCGTCTCGACCTAGGTCCGGGGCAAGCTCCAAGTTCACTCCTAGAATCAGAGGAGATGTCGGTGCCTCCAAGAGTCTGATTGAGGACGAGGCCGAACTCAGTGACTGGGTCGGCGAGTTGAGAACCGATTCGTTCCGTGGCCGCTTCACTAGCGAAGACGAGGAATTGGACGCGGATAGGGAACGCAATAGAGTTCGGAGTAAGGATAGGAATAGGAATGGGGCTCCTGTGAAGAAAAGAAGAGAGAGTGAATTCGACAATTTTCGTGAGTCGAGCAAGAGGGAATCTCGGGGCCGTTTGGGAGATTCGTTTTCGAGGAATTCCCGGTTCAGTAAACGGTTTGATAATAAATTAGAAGACGAAGACAGTGACGACGATGATACGGATGATGATGAATCGCACTCGAGTAGAAAGGATCGCGGCGTGAAAGGAGAGTCTAAAAAAGTGGATTCATGGAAAGCAAAGAGAAGTGAGAGGGGCTTAGATTTAAGAAATACTCGGAACGGAAGAAAAAATAATTTGGGAAGAAAATCAAACTTTCGTGAAAAGGAAGATACTGATGCTAATGAAGAGAAAAGAAGTTGGAAAATGAAAGGAGACGCTAAATTTCTTAGTGAGGAAGATAGTGATATTAATGATGGTGGCGATGATGATGATGATGGAATTTTAAGAAAGAATGCGAGTTCTGACCTGGGATTAGAGAAGGATGTTAACCAAACAGGGAGCTCAATAAGTTCACAAGCGAAATCGGATTCTTATTTGAGTGAAACACGGTTTGTTTTTGTCAACTTTTATGGGAAACGGTTCATGTTTCTTAGGCTTATCTAAATTTTTGATCTTTTGTTATGCTTGCAGATTTGATCAAATTTCAATATCTCCCTTGTCATTGAAGGGAATTAAGGATGCTGGTTACGAGAAGATGACTGTTGTACAGGAGGCAACTCTTCCAGCAATTCTCAAAGGTTTTCCTTTCCTGCATTAGTTTAACTTATACCGGAACCGTTGATGGGATCTTAGTAGAAACTATCTCTTGTTTTTTAACCATTGAACACTCTAATTGTAATGGCGAGGAAACTACTCATGCTCTTAGAGTAGCTGCTGCAACCGTGTGGCAGTTCTAGGATTTCCTTTATTTAAGTAGCTTATAAAGAATTACATATTGAATGGTTACATGTTGCCTTACATGGTTAATCTATGTGGTTTACATTTCTTCAGCTTGATATCTGCTTAACAACAATGCTGTTTTGAGTTTTGACTTTTGACTTTTGAGTGGTACCTTTAGGTTGCTAATTAGTTGAGTTATGAGATTCTGAAATGATGTTGCCTTGATTTTTGTTCTACTCACAGTGGCTTTCTGGTGATGCATGTTTTTAGATCCCAATAGCTAATCGCAAATTATTTTATCCAGGCAAGGATGTAATGGCCAAAGCCAAAACAGGCACAGGAAAGACGGTAGCATTTTTGGTAAGACACCGCATCACCCATTTTTCTAGTGACCACTGTATGTTTTGCACCATCAAACTATAAAAAGGTTTCATTTTTTCTTCTTTCCATAAGGTATAAATGATCAGGTTTTCTTTTTCAATGAGGAAAAAGATAAATAAATATATACTCCGGAAAACAAGATTGTTTTTTTATTCTATTTCCAATCTCATGTTCTTAAATTTGTTGTCTCCTTTAGGGAGATATATTAATCATAGGCATCATGATACATTGATAATTAGTTTCTTTAAAACCATTGTAGAATTTAATAATTATGATTTATGAGCAGCAATTTCCATTGAGAATGTGATGGAGTTGTTCACTTTGCTCACTCTTTCTTCTTTGTTCTTTTTTGTCTCCAGCTTCCATCAATTGAAATTGTTGCAAAATTGCCTCCGGTTGATCGAGATGTTAAGCGGCCACCTATTCATGTTCTTGTGATATGCCCAACTCGAGAGCTTGCAAGTCAAGCTGCTTCAGAAGCTAAGACCTTGCTAAAGTATCACCCATCTATTGGTGTTCAGGTTGTGATTGGAGGTACCAGGCTTGCTTTAGAGCAAAAAAACCTGCAAGCAAACCCTTGCCAGGTTAGTTTCCGTGAATAGAATGGTTGGACGTATACCTTGATTCATAACTGTTAATTGTCATGGACTTGAATGAGATTGGTAGAATCAACATGGATACAAAGTAAAAACTTTAGATTGTGTTAATCTATCACATCAAGGAATATCACTTCCCTGTCAACTAGAATATAGGTCTTCACTGTGGGTTAATACTCTGCATTCATTATCAAGTCCATAGTATGGTAGGGATGTTACATTTTATCTCCATTTGAACTTGCAGATTCTTGTTGCTACGCCTGGAAGGCTCAGAGACCATCTTGAGAATACTGCAGGGTTTGCAACAAAGCTGATGGGTGTGAAGGTCCTTGTACTAGATGAAGCAGATTGTTTATTAGACATGGGCTTTCGTAAAGACATAGAAAGGATAATTGCTTCTGTTCCAAAACAAAGGCAGACACTTCTATTTTCTGCAACGGTTCCTGAAGAGGTTTCATTACTTATCCTGTGTGTGTATTGCATTAGATGTTTCACAGATTTGAAGAAAAACTAAAGTGCTAAAGTAAATCTTGTGAAGGTCCATCAAATCTGCCACATTGCATTGAGAAGAGATCATGAATTTATCAACACAGTTCAAGAGGGCACTGGTGATACACATTCACAGGTAGGTTTTTGCAGTGTTGCTTCTTCTTCTTTTGCATAGAAAGGAATTTCTTCTTAATTATTAAATTTTGGATATTTCAGGTCAGACAAATGCACATGGTTGCTCCACTAGATAAACATTTTTCCCTTCTGTATGTTCTTCTGAAAGAACATATCGCAGATGATGTTGACTACAAGGTGTCATTTTATCTCATGGTTCTTTACCTTTGATTGTTAGCTGTAGTTGGAATTTTTTTTTCTACTTCTGTTGTCTCCAAAGCTTTTGTTTTGAAAAAGGTGTGGTTTGCCACAATTCTTATGTGTTTAATATTGGAACTTAATAGCAAATATCTTCTTTTCTAAAAGGTTGCTTATGCTTTTACTCTTCATTTTCTTCTTCCTAAATACAAAATTTAATCTAGCAATCTATTTCTGCAGGTTCTCGTATTCTGCACGACTGCTATGGTAACAAAATTGGTAGCAGACGTTCTTCGTGTACTGAACCTGAATGTGAGAGAGATTCATTCAAGAAAATCACAGAGTTACAGAACAAAGGTATCTGATGAATTCCGAAAGTCAAAAGGTCTTATTCTTGTGACATCGGATGTATCTGCTCGCGGGGTTGATTATCCTGATGTTACACTTGTCATTCAGGTAAGGCATTATTTTTCTAATTAGAATTAAGGTCCCCTATATTTTTAATGGGTCTATTACTGGTAAAATACTGATATGATTAAAATATATAGTGAATTCAGGTATTTCGCTTCCAAGTCAGAAATCCTATTCTGTACACCAGTGTTTTTTTCTTTTAAATTCCGATGAACTTTCTATATCATGTTCAAATTTCAGAGGAAGAATAAATTCTTTCTTCTTATTGAACTTCTCTTTACTTTGTACACTGTCTACTTTTGCAAAGTTTTCTTCATCGTAGATGGTCATATTTTATATTTTTCTTCATAGGTGGGCATCCCATCCGATAGGCAACAGTATATACATCGACTAGGTAGAACTGGACGCAAGGGTAAGGAAGGGCAGGGAATACTCTTACTAGCACCGTGGGAGGAACATTTTCTGTTTAGCATCAAGGATTTACCCATAACAAAGGCTCCCTTGCCTTCTTTGGATCCAGAAACAACGAAAAAGGTAAGCTTAGTAGAACGCACCTCCCAAGACATTATATTCCTTGTACTCGTTTAACTACAATGAGGAGCTCTTGTTTTTCCAAACTCCGAACAAGAAATCTTTATGGTGTTAAAATATGATCAAACAGGTGGGGCGAGCCCTTTCCAATGTAGAGATGAAGGCCAAAGAATCAGCTTATCAGGCATGGCTTGGTTATTACAATTCTGATAAGAAAGTAGGCAAGGATAAGCACAGACTTGTGGAGCTTGCAAACGAGTTTAGCAGAAGCATGGGTCTTGACAACCCTCCTGCAATTTCAAAGCTCGTACTTTCGAAGATGGGCCTAAAGAATGTCCCTGGTCTGAGAGCCAAATAGATCGTCGGAGCTGAACCGGTGATTCAGGCATCTCCACTTATCAAGCCTTACACTTGAATATTCAAATATTCTTTTTATATCTCATCAGATATTCAAGTAATTGTAATCATCTTTCATCCTGCTATCCCTGTTTGTGCAGAATTCCACCCTGGCCAACAACACATGACCCATGGCAAGCACACATCAATGAACACAACTTCTGTTTCTGAAAAAGAAATGGTGATTTCTGTATCCTTTTCCCTGCCATGAAATGAAATGTATGTATCTGAAACACAAGGCCTCTCACCAGCGAGAACTGTCGTTTGTTCAAACGTGAACATTGATTTTCCGTGGCAAAATTTAACACTATTTGTCTTAGAAAAATTAAATTTAAACGTTCAACACTTAATTTTATACTTATTGAGGGGTCAGAGTCATTTTATTATTGAATTTTTCAACTTTTAATATTTTGTGAAGACCGTGACTTTACGAGTCCTTTTATAGTTATGTCTATATTTTTTATTCGAATTGTTTATGTTTATAACAATAATATGATATTTTTTTAAAAAAATATTTTAAATTAAGAACTTTAAATTATCTGAGTTGTCTTTTCATGTAAAAAACAAATATGATAGAAAATAGAGGGCACAGTAATAATTACCTTTTCTTGGTTAATCTTCAAATCAAATTTCCCTTTTTTATTAACCGTATAATTTTTGCATCTCTAGTATTGTTTCTATTTTATAATGATAAATTACATATATGATCATCGAATTACTTAAATATATCTATTAATAGATTATTGAATTATAAAATTTGTCTATCGAGTTATTAAATTTACTAAATTGATTTATTTTGATCATAATTGTTAACATCTTAATGGGGTGATGAAATGATGACTAGGTTGTGAATGAAAGGATGACTAAGTTGTCAAAATCTTAACAGATTAAAATCTTAACAGATTAAAATATATCAATTTAATAAGTTTAATGACTTGATTAATGAATTTTATAGTTTGGTGGCCAAAATAACTATTTTTAAAATAGTTCAGTATGCAGCTGTATAGTTTTCCTATACCTTTCTATGATTTTAGTTTCGTCTTTTTCTTCCTATTTTTTTACCGTTAAAAACAGTTAAACGCTTCTATTTTTTAGTCAAATTTAAAAGTTCTTTCTCCGACAATTCTGATTAGTTCTTTCAGGATTTTCCTTCTAGTTTTTTTCATTACAGTTTATCTTCAAAGGAACTCGTATCACTGATTTTGAAGGTTTGCGTCTGTCTTCGTGTTTCTATTTATTTTTTCTTTTAGGGTGTAACTTTCTTAGCTTTTTGTTTGGGTGCTGTGAAAATGAAGGGAAACTAAAGGGGGAAACGAACTTTTTCTTTCAATATTTTAGGGTGTAATCTTTATTTTTGTCTGGTGTAAGCACACGAAAATGAAAAAGAAAATAACAAGAAGAAATGGGAGAAAGACACTTGAGAAGAAAACAATAAAAATGAAAATTGTCCATACTGCAAGTTTTGCCAATGACTAGCAATACGACACTTCAGAATCTTAGATTTATGCTTTGTTGGCTCAAGAACTTTGACCAGAATCATTGTTGTCCAAACCTTCGTCCCAACCAAACTGGCTTGTAGGCGTGTATCTAGAGTTTCTGTTTCTGCAGAAATGTACAAAGGGCAGAAGAAAAAGGAATTGGTGGCTTGGTTATTGGGGAAGCCAAGGGAGAAACTCCAGAATTATCTATAGTTCTTTGTCTTGAACCTGAACCTAAGAGAAATGAAGTAATGGATATCAGTGGATCTGAACAATTTGTTTGAACTGCCTCAGATCCAGGTATTTGATCCTTTGTAAAGGGTTAAAAACCCATTGGTTGAGGTGCAGTAGTTCTTTCAGCCATTTTAGTGCCCACTATTAATGGTAGATTTCAGTCTCTGTCATCATTTACCGGAGAAGAAAATTCAGATACAATCTTACCTTTTCTATCAGTAGCATAAGGAAGCAAAAAAGTAGCTTTTTTCCTACCCTGTTTTTCCATGAATGGCTTAAAGACCTTAGCTGATGTCCTTTCCCAAGAACTTTCTGATGAGGTGTTACTTATGTTTGAACTCGTATGTGAAGCAGCTTAGGGTCTACAACTTTCATTTTTTTATTATCAAAGTAAACATCACTGCTTCTGTTATCTTGATATCGGTAAAAATCCCGATGATCTTCCCTAATCGATCCTTGAGTTGTACTTTAGTAGAAGTATCAAAGTTTCCCACCTTAGAAAAAGAAACAAAACTATTGCTAGCTAAAGAAGATTGTTGCTTATCATGACTGAAGCATTTCAAATTTCCATTGTCAAGATCAAAACATTACTGGAGCCCGTCATGTTCATGCCATAATTCATGTTCTACTTGCTTCAGGTGTATTTCTGAAAAAAACAAAATTTTCATTGTCGGTTCAATTGGAGCCTCAGCATTTGAGGCTAAACCAATGCCAGAAAAAACGGACCATTGGGGAAACATTTGAATATTTGTAGGAACAAATCCACCCAAATTTCTTTGATCTTTTTCCATTGATAGAGAATAGATAGGAAAAGGTAAGTGACCAGCAACTAAGTTTAACGGAAAAGGAACCTGACCTTTAAAACCATGAGTTACAGACGATGCCATCATGTTCACTAGATCTTGCTCTTTTTGATTCATTCCTTGTGCATCTAGAATTGAATAAAAGTCCTGACTCATGGTTCCCAAGCCTGAATCGTCCTAGAAACTATTCGGAAGACTATTTGGATCAAAAGTAGTAGCATCAATGCTTTGGTGGGTTGAAGAGAACCTAACAGAAAGAATTGTCACTTGAAGATTTAACTTTATTGCTTGCCACCATATCAGAATCCATATTCCTTGAAGCAATCTGTTTTTTCCTATTTTTTGGTGCTCTCTTCTGTAATTCCTCGGGAAGTAGATTTCCCATATGTTTCAGTAAGCTCAAGACTAGATCTTGTCCTTGTAGAAAGATATCTTTCTTGAACACCAGTCACCAAAGTGTTCCGCTTTAGAAATATTCTGACATGCCGGTTGGAATTAGAAACTCGTCTACCCTGATCAGAGGTCTTAGAGTTGCTAATGCTACAATAACTCTTTCGGCTCTGAGTGCAAGAAATGGCAGATATATCGCTAATCTTTGTTGCATTTTCAGATGGATGATTACCATGTTGTAGGGAAACACCACATGAACCTTGAGCTCCTTCAGCTTGAGTTTGAAGCACTGATGAAATATCGTTTTCTTTGTTGATTGAATTGTTCCTGGCATTCTTAGATCCATGAGTTTGGTTTGACTTTGACGATCTCAAGTACTACAAATCATTCCTTGGTGTGTTAGGGCGTTGGCCACTGCAATGTCTTTCTCATTTATTCGTAAAGAATTGGTTTACTTCATAAAAGAGGAAGTCTTTATGGCTCAGCCACCTGGGTTAGAATAACAGGATCCTAATGGGGAACAATTAATACTTAAGAAGGTAATATATGATCTTCGATAAGCACTTAGGATTTGGTTTAATACGTTCAAAGCATTTCTGATTGACAATTTACACTTTATATAATATTCAAGGTAGACACTTCTCTTTTAATCAAAAATACTTCTTCTCAACTGCTTCTGATGGTCTATGTTGATGTCATAGTCATCACAGGGTCAGAACTCAGAACCTAAATCTGTTGAGGATGTGGTGCACAGACTGGATGAAGAATTTTCTCTCAAAGACGTGAGAGATCTTTCTTTCTTTCTTGTCATGCAAGTGCAACAATGTGCACAAGATGTGCTTCTCAATCAAGGAAAATACATCTTGGATTTGTTGACCAGAACAAACAAGAATAAATCTACCCCTACTCTAACACCAATGGTGGTTATCCCCAAGCTCAAGGCAAATGAAGGACAACCTTTCTTGGATATTCAGTTATACTGAAGTATTGTTGGTGGACTTCAATACGTTTCTTGGATATTCAGTTATACATGCATTGCCCTCATGAGGTTCATTGGAAGGTTGTCAAAAGGATACTTCGGTTTCTTAATGGTACACTGAATTATGGGATTCTGTTTCAGTTTAATGGTAGTTTCAGACTGTTATGCTATGCTGATTCTGACTAGACGGCTTCTGTGAAAGATAGAAGGTCTACAACAGCCTATTGTGTGTATCTTGGTGACAGTCTCATTGCTTGATGTTTTGAAAAACAGAATATTCTGTCTCATTTCACTTTAGAGGCCGACTATAGAATCCATGCCAATGCTGTCTCTAAAGTCATTCGGGTTGAACAATTGCTCAAAGAGATTGAGGTCACAATTTTGGACAAACCAACAGTGTGGTGTGAGAATACATTCACAATTTCCATTGCTACTAATTCAACACATCATGTGGATATTATTGGTTAACTTTATCCCTTCAGCAGATCAATATGCTGATGTGCTTACAAAACTTATTCTTCCAATAACCTTCAACAAGGTGAGAATGCAGCTTGGGGTCACATCTGTTGCTGAGTTAAACCACAGTTGTGTTGAAACTTGAAGAAAACATCTAAGTTTCTTAAAAGCTTTTATACCGGGAGAATGATGGAGTATGTTGAGTATAATAAGATCAGTTGGGTCAAATTGTTATCCAGCAATCAATGTTAGATATAATCATCTGAGTCTTACTCTTGGGCTATATATATTGTAGTCTTGTATTAGGCGGGTGCAAATCGTCTTTCCAACCTTTATTTTTTTTTTCTACTTAGGGCTGAAGGAAATGGAGAAACGTGACCAGAAGCAAGTCAAGAACAGTAGCTTCTGTTCTGAAGGTACATACATGCCAATATACCATATACCTGAGTTTGGTTTCTTTGAAATTTTGTCTTGTTTTTCTGTTTTCATTTCCAATATTGCTGTCTGGGATTGGTTAAGGTTATAGCTGTGTTTGTTTCTGTTAATGCTTTTTATGACAGAGGTGAGCAGCATTGAATGGGAGTTCATAAACATGTCTGAACAAGAAGAAGATCTCATTTATAGAATGCACAAGCTCGTTGGTGATAGGTTAGGGTACCCCTACACCATATAGAAATCTCCCTTCTTTATTTAATTACTGCATCTATGTTCTTAATTTATGTGCAGGTGGGGTTTGATTTCCGGTAGGATTCCTGGCCGGAAAGCTGAGGAAATTGAAAGGTTTTGGATGATGAGGCACGGAGAAGTATTTGCAAAGAACCTATTGTGTAGGCCTGCAATTGCACGTTTTTGTTGAGATGCAAAGTGAACCAAGTTGGTAGTTGGTAGTTGCAGTTTCAATGCAGTTCAGAATATTAATATTAGTAGTAAACAGTTTTAAACTGAATATTGGAGGATCAGACTATGTTTTTTTTTCTTCTTGAGATTGAGATGCTAATCCCTATGGAAATATTAGAAAATTTTACAACGGACATCGAATACTGCTGAACATCACTAATGTTGAATATTGTTAAACATTATTAAATTAATTAATAAAAATTTAAAATCTCAAAGACTCAATATGTAATTAATAAAAGAGCGATAAACTCAACATATAATTAATAATTGTATGATTAGTCCTTCAGATTTTTATTCTTTATAATTTAATTTAATAATGTTCAACGGTATTCAACATTAATGATGTTCAGCGGTGTTCGACGCCCATTGTAGACTCATTCATATAAATATTATAAGGATCTCATGCGTATCGATACCCCCTTGAAAATCCTAAGTATGAATGACAGGTATTTCGGAACACCTAGCCTCCGTATCGGTATCCAAACCTCCAATAACAAAATTGTTTCGATGCCTCTCTAGGGGTGTATCGAAACAGGCTATCCTAACCTTAAGTCAACGAGTCAGCGTATCGAAACACTGAGGGAGTGTTTTGATACCATCATTTTCGATACTACTCTATGAGTGTATCGATGTTGTTGCCCCTTTTGGTTCAAACTTTTGATATTGAAGTTTGAGAGTTTCACATTATGATTTAGTGGTCCCTAAAATTAGTATAAAGTTCGGAATGGGCCTTAAATTTTAGTTTGAGTTCAAGATTAATCAATAAGCCAAATTATAGTTTAGTTAAAAATTTTAAATTGACCTCGAAATTGGAATTGTAACACATAAGTCTGACTTGAAATAACATATAAATAATTGAAATGTCTTAGAAACAAATACAATGTTCGGTTTAGTCATAAATTTATAAGTCTGGGTTGACGCTCCCGTCTCTTAACCCGGAGCGAGGGTGTCACAACTTTATTGGTATCATTTTTACAAGCCTCAAGTTGCTATGAAGTTGTTGTTTTTATAAAAATAAATTAAAAATATTTTTTTTAATTTGATCTTAATTCAAAATAATTTAATAAATTATAGTTATTTTTTGATGTTGTCAAACTAAACAAGTTTATCATATCAAATCGATAATTAGATAATTATATTATATCGTAAAATAACATTTATGAAAAAATAATTTAGGAGAATAATAAAGAGTAAATTGATAGTATTTAAAATATAAAGAGTTATTACATTTATTGAATTTTCGGGATTTCGACTGAATGGATATAATATAAATGTTAAGACAATGCACGAGCTCTCTAGCCCAAGTGGTTAAAGGAACGGTTGATGTTCCTAGAGGTCACATGTTCGAGCACCAGTGATGCCAGCAGAGTGATTAAGCGA
Source organism: Abelmoschus esculentus (assembly GCA_035048815.1). NCBI lineage: Eukaryota > Viridiplantae > Streptophyta > Magnoliopsida > Malvales > Malvaceae > Abelmoschus > Abelmoschus esculentus. The sequence continues at coordinate 10,031,612 of JAUCBN010000037.1, forward strand.
TCAATGTTAAATGCTGGAGATTATATTCTAGAACCGATACTATTTGTAATCATTATTAGCTTGTTAAAAAAAAATGTTAAGACGATTATTTAGAAAGTGATTAATTCAAGTATTGATTTAAGAAAGAGAATCAAATACCAAATAAATACCAAATATCAAGTATTAATTCAAGTATCCATTTTAGTGTCGTCCTGGGTGGTTTTTCAACGCCACTCATTTGTCCGGACCCCGCTTCTGCTGAGGCTCTTGTAATTTTAGAAGGTCTAAAGTTTGCAGTTGCTAATGGCTGGACTCACGTGGTGTTTGAAACTGATTCAGCCTCCATTGCCAACAAGGTTAACAACATTCATCATCAAGATCTTTCCACCGTACATCATTTGGTGTCCCGCATCCGCTCCACTCTTGGTACTTTGCCTCATTGTAAGATTTGTTATGTACCTAGAGACGCAAACATTGTAGCCCATGTCTTAGCTACTAGGGCTTTGCGTTCCTTTACCTCTTGTTCTTTTGACTGTAACTTTCCCGATTTTATTCGGGCTTCTGTAAATTCGGAGAGGTTCTCCTCTTCTTTGCAACAAAATCTTGGGTACTCTTTTCCCCATAGGGGCCTACTCACCTCTTGAGGTGGCTGTCTATAGGGTTTTTTAATGAGGCCCTTTCTTTCAAAAAAAATTCGAACGAGTTCACTATAAAGCCCATTTAGACAAGCACGTTCTGAACTCTACAAAATGATCGAAACTAATATTAAATCAAATTTTTGGGGTAGAAAAATTGAATTATGGGCTTTTGAACCTAATTAAAAAGATTAAACTAAAATTTCTGAACCCATTTAGACATACACGCTCTGAACCCTACAAAACGACCGAAACTGATATTAAATCAAATTTTTTGGGTACAAAAAGTTAATTATGGACTTTTGAACCTAATTAAAGAGCTTAAACTAAAATTTTGAGCTTTTCACTCGTTTAAAATTCGAACAAGTTCATTATAAAGCCCATTTAGACATACACGATCTGTACCCTACAAAACGATCGAAAATGATATTAAATCAAATTTTTTTGGTAAAAAAAGTTAATTATGGGCTTTTGAAACTAATTAAACAGATTAAATTAAAATTTTTAGCTTTTCACTCGGTTAAAATTTGAACGGGTTCACTATAAAGCCCATTTAGACATGCACGCTCTAAACCATACAAAACGATCAAAAATGATATTAAATCATATTTTTTGGGTAAAAAAAAGTTAATTATGGGCTTTCGAACCTAATTGTACAACTTAATCTCAAATTTTGATCTTTTTACTCGGTTAAAATTCGAACGGGTTCACTATATAGCGCATTTAGACATGAACGCTCTAAACCCTACAAAATGATCGAAAACGATATTAAATGAATTTTTTTGGGTAAAAAAAGGTAATTATAGGCTTCTGAACCTAATTAATAAGCTTGAATTAAATTTTGAGCTTTTTACTCGGTTAAAATTCGAACGGGTTCACTATAAAGCCCATTTAGACATGCACGCTCTAAAAACTACAAAACAATCGGAAATGATATTAAATAAAATTTTATGGAAAAAAATTTAATTATGGGCTTTTGAACCTAATTAAAAAGCTTAAACTAAAATTTTGAGGTTTTTACTCGATTAAATTCGAGCGGGTTAACTATAAAGCCCATTTAGACATGCACGCTCCGAACCCTACAAAACATTCGAAAATGATATTAAATCAATTTTAGGGGTACAAAAAGTTAATTATGGGCTTTTGAACCTAATTAAAAAGCTTAAATTAAATTTTGAACTTTTCACTCGGTTAATTCGAACTGGTTCACTATAAAGCCCATTTAGACATGCACGCTATGAACCCTACAAAACGATAGAAACTGATATTAAATAAAATTATTTCGCTACAAAAAGTTAATTATGGGATTTTGAACCTATTTAAACAGCTTAAAATAAAATTTTTAGCTTTTTACTCGGTTAAAATTCGAACGGGTTCACTTTAAAGCCCATTTAGACATGCACGCTCTGAACCCAACAAAGCGATAAAAAATGATGTTAAATCAAATTATTTGACTACAAAAAGTTAATTATAGGCTTTTGAACCTAATTAAACAGCTTAAATAAAAATTTTGAGCTTTTTACTCAGTTAAAATTTGATCGGGTTCACTATAAAACCCTATTTAGACATGCACGCTCTGAAAACTATAAAACGATTGAAAATGATATTAAATCAAATTTTTGGGTAAAAAAGTTAACTATGCACTTTCGAACCTAAATAAAAAACTTAAACTAAAATTTTGAGCTTTTTACTGGATTAAAATTCGAACGGGTTCACTATAAAGCCCATTTAGACATGCACACTCTGAACCCTACAAAATGATTGAAATGATATTAAATAAAAAAATTTTGGGTAAAAAAAAGTTAATTATGGACTTTCGAACCTAATTGAAAAGCTTAAACTAAAATTTTGAGATTTTTACTTGGTTAAAATTTGAACGGGTCCACTATAAAGCCCATTTAGACGTGCACGCTCTAAACCTTACAAAACGATCGAAACTGATATTAAACAAATTTTTGGGGTACAAAAAGTTAATTATGGACTTTTAAAACTAATTAAAATGCTTAAAATAAAATCTTGATCTTTTTACTCGGTTAAAATTCGAACGAGTTCACTATAAAGCCCATTTAGACATGCACGCTCTGAACCCAACAAAACGATCGAAAATGATATTCAATCAAATTTTTTGGATAAAAAAGTTAATTATGAGATTTTGAACCTAATTAAACAGCTTAAATTAAAACTTTTAGCTTTTTACTCGGTTAAAATTTGAACGGGTTCACTATAAAGCCCATTTAGACATGCACGCTCTGAACCCTACAAAACGATCAAAAATGATATTAAACCATATTTTTTGGGTAAAAAAAGTTAATTATGGGCTTTTGAACCTAATTGTACAACTTAATCTCAAATTTTGATCTTTTTACTCGGTTAAAATTCGAACGGGTTCACTATATAGCCTATTTAGACATGCACGCTCTAAACCCTACAAAACGATCGAAAACGATATTAAATCAAATTTTTTGGGTAAACAAAAGGTAATTATGGTATTTTGAACCTAATTAATAAGCTTGAATTAAATTTTGAGCTTTTTACTCAGTTAAAATTCGAACGGGTTCACTATAAAGCCCATTTAGACATGCACGCTCTGAAAACTACAAAACAATCGGAAATGATATTAAATAAAATTTTATGGAAAAAATTTAATTATGGGCTTTTGAACTTAATTAAAAAGCTTAAACTAAAATTTTGAGGTTTTTACTCGTTTAAAATTCGAGCGGGTTCACTACAAAGCCCATTTAGACATGCACGCTCCGAACCCTACAAAACATTCGAAAATGATATTAAATCAATTTTAGGGGTACAAAAAGTTAATTATGGTCTTTCGAACCTAATTAAAAAGCTTAAATTAAATTTTGAGCTTTTCACTCGATTAATTCGAACTGGTTCACTATAAAGCCCATTTAGACATACACGCTATGAACCCTACAAAACGATCGAAACTGATATTAAATCAAATTATTTTGCTACAAAAAGTTAATTATGGGCTTTTGAACCTTTTTAAACAGCTTAAAATAAAATTTTGAGCTTTTTACTTGGTTAAAATTCGAACGGGTTCACTTTAAAGCTCATTTAGACATGCAAGCTCTAAACCCAACAAAGTGATAAAAAATGATGTTAAATCAAATTATTTGACTACAAAAACTTAATTATAGGCTTTTGAACCTGATTAAACAGATTAAACAAAAATTTTGAGCTTTTTACTCGATTAAAATTTGATCGGGTTCACTATAAAACCCCATTTAGACATGCACGCTCTGAAAACTATAAAACGATTGAAAATGATATTAAATCAAATTTTTGGGTAAAAAAAGTTAATTATGCACTTTTGAACCTAATTAAAAAGCTTAAACTAAATTTTTAGCTTTTTACTCGATTAAAATTCGAACGGGTTCACTATAAAGCCCATTTAGACATGCACGCTCTAAACCATACAAAACGATCAAAAATGATATTAAATCATATTTTTTGGGTAAAAAAAAGTTAATTATGGGCTTTCGAACCTAATTGTACAACTTAATCTCAAATTTTGATCTTTTTACTCGGTTAAAATTCGAACGGGTTCACTATATAGCGCATTTAGACATGAACGCTCTAAACCCTACAAAATGATCGAAAACGATATTAAATGAATTTTTTTGGGTAAAAAAAGGTAATTATAGGCTTCTGAACCTAATTAATAAGCTTGAATTAAATTTTGAGCTTTTTACTCGGTTAAAATTCGAACGGGTTCACTATAAAGCCCATTTAGACATGCACGCTCTAAAAACTACAAAACAATCGGAAATGATATTAAATAAAATTTTATGGAAAAAAATTTAATTATGGGCTTTTGAACCTAATTAAAAAGCTTAAACTAAAATTTTGAGGTTTTTACTCGATTAAATTCGAGCGGGTTAACTATAAAGCCCATTTAGACATGCACGCTCCGAACCCTACAAAACATTCGAAAATGATATTAAATCAATTTTAGGGGTACAAAAAGTTAATTATGGGCTTTTGAACCTAATTAAAAAGCTTAAATTAAATTTTGAACTTTTCACTCGGTTAATTCGAACTGGTTCACTATAAAGCCCATTTAGACATGCACGCTATGAACCCTACAAAACGATAGAAACTGATATTAAATAAAATTATTTCGCTACAAAAAGTTAATTATGGGATTTTGAACCTATTTAAACAGCTTAAAATAAAATTTTTAGCTTTTTACTCGGTTAAAATTCGAACGGGTTCACTTTAAAGCCCATTTAGACATGCACGCTCTGAACCCAACAAAGCGATAAAAAATGATGTTAAATCAAATTATTTGACTACAAAAAGTTAATTATAGGCTTTTGAACCTAATTAAACAGCTTAAATAAAAATTTTGAGCTTTTTACTCAGTTAAAATTTGATCGGGTTCACTATAAAACCCTATTTAGACATGCACGCTCTGAAAACTATAAAACGATTGAAAATGATATTAAATCAAATTTTTGGGTAAAAAAGTTAACTATGCACTTTCGAACCTAAATAAAAAACTTAAACTAAAATTTTGAGCTTTTTACTGGATTAAAATTCGAACGGGTTCACTATAAAGCCCATTTAGACATGCACACTCTGAACCCTACAAAATGATTGAAATGATATTAAATAAAAAAATTTTGGGTAAAAAAAAGTTAATTATGGACTTTCGAACCTAATTGAAAAGCTTAAACTAAAATTTTGAGATTTTTACTTGGTTAAAATTTGAACGGGTCCACTATAAAGCCCATTTAGACGTGCACGCTCTAAACCTTACAAAACGATCGAAACTGATATTAAACAAATTTTTGGGGTACAAAAAGTTAATTATGGACTTTTAAAACTAATTAAAATGCTTAAAATAAAATCTTGATCTTTTTACTCGGTTAAAATTCGAACGAGTTCACTATAAAGCCCATTTAGACATGCACGCTCTGAACCCAACAAAACGATCGAAAATGATATTCAATCAAATTTTTTGGATAAAAAAGTTAATTATGAGATTTTGAACCTAATTAAACAGCTTAAATTAAAACTTTTAGCTTTTTACTCGGTTAAAATTTGAACGGGTTCACTATAAAGCCCATTTAGACATGCACGCTCTGAACCCTACAAAACGATCAAAAATGATATTAAACCATATTTTTTGGGTAAAAAAAGTTAATTATGGGCTTTTGAACCTAATTGTACAACTTAATCTCAAATTTTGATCTTTTTACTCGGTTAAAATTCGAACGGGTTCACTATATAGCCTATTTAGACATGCACGCTCTAAACCCTACAAAACGATCGAAAACGATATTAAATCAAATTTTTTGGGTAAACAAAAGGTAATTATGGTATTTTGAACCTAATTAATAAGCTTGAATTAAATTTTGAGCTTTTTACTCAGTTAAAATTCGAACGGGTTCACTATAAAGCCCATTTAGACATGCACGCTCTGAAAACTACAAAACAATCGGAAATGATATTAAATAAAATTTTATGGAAAAAATTTAATTATGGGCTTTTGAACTTAATTAAAAAGCTTAAACTAAAATTTTGAGGTTTTTACTCGTTTAAAATTCGAGCGGGTTCACTACAAAGCCCATTTAGACATGCACGCTCCGAACCCTACAAAACATTCGAAAATGATATTAAATCAATTTTAGGGGTACAAAAAGTTAATTATGGTCTTTCGAACCTAATTAAAAAGCTTAAATTAAATTTTGAGCTTTTCACTCGATTAATTCGAACTGGTTCACTATAAAGCCCATTTAGACATACACGCTATGAACCCTACAAAACGATCGAAACTGATATTAAATCAAATTATTTTGCTACAAAAAGTTAATTATGGGCTTTTGAACCTTTTTAAACAGCTTAAAATAAAATTTTGAGCTTTTTACTTGGTTAAAATTCGAACGGGTTCACTTTAAAGCTCATTTAGACATGCAAGCTCTAAACCCAACAAAGTGATAAAAAATGATGTTAAATCAAATTATTTGACTACAAAAACTTAATTATAGGCTTTTGAACCTGATTAAACAGATTAAACAAAAATTTTGAGCTTTTTACTCGATTAAAATTTGATCGGGTTCACTATAAAACCCCATTTAGACATGCACGCTCTGAAAACTATAAAACGATTGAAAATGATATTAAATCAAATTTTTGGGTAAAAAAAGTTAATTATGCACTTTTGAACCTAATTAAAAAGCTTAAACTAAATTTTTAGCTTTTTACTCGATTAAAATTCGAACGGGTTCACTATAAAGCCCATTTAGACATGCACGCTCTGAACCCTACAAAATGATTGAAATAATATTAAATAAAAAATTTTGGGTAAAAAAAAGTTAATTATGGACTTTCGAACCTAATTGAAAAGCTTAAACTAAAATTTTGAGCTTTTTACTCGGTTAAAATTTGAACGGGTTCACTATAAAGCCCATTTAGACGTGCACGCTCTAAACCCTACAAAACGATCGAAACTGATATTAAACAAATTTTTGGGGGTACAAAAAGTTAATTATGGGTTTTTAAAACTAATTAAAAAGCTTAAAATAAAATCTTGAGCTTTTTACTCGGTTAAAATTCGAACGAGTTCACTGTAAAGCCCATTTAGACATGCACGCTCTGAACCCAACAAAACGATCGAAAATGATATTCAATCAAATTTTTTGGATAAAAAAATTAATTATGGGCTTTTGAAACTAATTAAACAGATTAAATTAAAATTTTTAGCTTTTCACTCGGTTAAAATTTGAACGGGTTCACTATAAAGCCCATTTAGACATGCACGCTCTAAACCATACAAAACGATCAAAAATGATATTAAATCATATTTTTTGGGTAAAAAAAGTTAATTATGGGCTTTTGAACCTAACTGTACAACTTAATCTCAAATTTTGATCTTTTTACTCGGTTAAAATTCGAACGGGTTCACTATATAGCCCATTTAGACATGAACGCTCTAAACCCTACAAAACGATCGAAAACGATATTAAATCAATTTTTTTGGGTAAAAAAAAGGTAATTATGGGCTTTTGAACCTAATTAATAAGCTTGAATTAAATTTTGAGCTTTTTACTCGGTTAAAATTCGAACGGGTTCTCTTTAAAGTCCATTTAGATATGCATGCTCTGAACCCAACAAAACGATCAAAAATGATGTTAAATCAAATTATTTGACTACAAAAAGTTAATTATAGGCTTTTGAACCTAATTAAACAGCTTAAACAAAAATTTTGAGCTTTTTACTCGGTTAAAATTTGATTGGGTTCACTATAAAACCCAATTTAGACATGCACGCTCTGAAAACTATAAAACGATCGAAAATGATATTAAATCAAATTTTTGGATAAAAAAAGTTAATTATGCACTTTTAAACCTAATTAAAAAGCTTAAACTAAAATTTTGAGCTTTTTACTCGATTAAAATTTGAACGGGTTCTCTATAAAGCCCATTTAGACATGCATGCTCTGAACCCTACAAAATAATTGAAATGATATTAAATAAAAAATTTTGGGTAAAAAAGTTAATTATGGACTTTCGAACCTAATTGAAAAGCTTAAAATAAAATTTTGAGCTTTTTACTTGGTTAAAATTCGAACGGGTTCACTATAAAGCCCATTTAGACGTGCACGCTCTAAACCCTACAAAACGATCGAAACTGATATTAAACAAATTTTTGGGGATAAAAAAGTTAATTATGAACTTTCGAACCTAATTAAAAAGCTTAAACTAAAATTTTGAGCTTTTTATTCTATTAAAATTCGAACGGTTTCACTATAAAGCCCATTTAGACATGCATGCTTTGAACCCTACAAAACGATCGAAATGATATTAAATAAAAAATTTTGGGTAAAAAAAGTTAATTATGGAATTTCGAACCTAATTGAAAAGCTTAAACTAAAATTTTGATCTTTTTACTCGGTTAAAATTCGAACGAGTTCACTATAAAGCCCATTTAGACATGCACGCTCTAAACCCAACAAAACGATCGAAAATAATATTCAATCAAATTTTTTGGATAAAGAAATTTAATTATGGGCTTTTGAACCTAATTAAACAGCTTAAATTAAAATTTTTAATTTTTTACTCGGTTAAAATTCGAATGGGTTCACTATAAAACCCAATTAGACATGCATGCCCTAAAACCTATGAAACGATCGAAAATGATATTAAATCAAATTTTTTGGGTACAAAAAGTTAATTATGGGCTTTTGAACCTAATTAAATAGCTTAAACGAAAATTTTGAGCTTTTTACCCTGTTAAAATTCGAACGGGTTCACTATAAAACCAGTTAGACGTGCACGCTCTGAACCTTATAAAACAATCGAAATGATATTAAATAAAAAATTTTGGGTACAAAAAGTTAATTATGGACTTTCGAATCTAATAAAAAAGCTTAAACTAAAATTTTGAGCTTTTTACTCGGTTAAAATTAGAACGGGTTCACTTTAAAGCCCATTTAGACATGCACGCTTTGAACCCAATAAAACGATAAAAAATGATGTTAAATCAATTTTTTTTGGTACAAAAAGTTAATTATGGGCTTTTGAACCTAATTAAACAGCTTGAACTAAAATTTTGAGCTTTTTACTCGGTTAAAATTTTAACAGATTCAGTTTAAAGCCCATTTAGACACGCACGCTCTAAACCCTACAAACGATCGAAAATGATATTAAATCAAATTTTTTGGGTACAAAAAGTTAATTATGGGCTTTTGAACCTATTTAAAAAGCTTAAACTAAAATTCTGAGCTTTTTACTCGGTTAAAATTCGAACAGATTCACTTTAAAGCCCAATTAGACACGCATGCTCTAAACCCTATAAAACGATCGAAAATGATATTCAATCAAATTTTTTGGGTACAAAAAGTTAATTTTGGGCTTTTGAACCTAATTAAACATCTTAAACGAAAATTTTGAGCTTTTTACTCGGTTAAAGTTCAAACAGATTCACTTTAAAGCCCATTTAGACACGCACGCTCTAAACCCTACAAAACGATTGAAAATGATTTTAAATCAAATTTTTTGGGTACAAAAAGTTAATTATGGGCTTTTGAACCTAATTAAACAGCTTAAATGAAAATTTTGAGTTTTTTTATGACACCCTCGCCCCGAGTTAGGAGACGAGAGTGTAGACCGAACTTGTAAACTTGCAAATTAGACCAAGCTTGTATTAGTTCTAGAACATTTCGATTATTTGTAAGTTAATTCAAGATAATTATACGTAGTACTTACCAATTTTGAGGCCAATTTAAAACTTTTTCTGATCTTATGCATATCGCGATTTCCAAATTTGAATTCACTTCATTTATCAATTCTAGTCACCATCAATTTAACTCTCTTGCTAATACAATTGATCTTATTATTCAAGCTTAACTTATTAACAGTTTGGAGCCAATTAGACTTTAACCTAACCTTTGGAATCCCTAAAGTACCATGTAAAACTTTCACGTTTAAAATTTCAAAGCTTGAGCCAAAATGTGGCTAGGGGTATCGATACCTCCCTATAAGGTGTATCAGAACAGGGGTATCGAACCCCAATTCGATACCTGGTCAACTGTGTTGACCATTAACTTGTTGACTTGAGGCTAGAGCATCCTGGTTTGATACTGGTATCGAACTAGGGGCTTCACAAGAAGGCTTGGTATCGAACCAAGCATCGATGCAATTTCGTTACTGGAGGTTCCAGTATCGAACCAGGTATCGATACTGGTCTACCTCGATGACTAAAAGACCTAAGGCTATGGCAGCCTGATTCGATACTAGTATCGAACCAGGGAACCCATTAGGAGGCTTGGCATCGAACGAAGCATTGATGCCATTTCGCTACTGTAAAGGGTGGTAGCGATACCCATGTAATTGGTATCGATACCCCCGCTCCTATTAGCAGATTTCTAGATTCTAGAACACTTAGACATTCACCAAAAGATCCTCTATATGATTTCAAACCATCCTTAAACATTAAGGGACATTTCTAGCATATTAAACATCCATGGCAACTTACCAAATCTAGATTCTTTAATCAAACTTATTGTCTAAGCCAATATACATACCAATCAAGTTTATTGTTTAGATCATTAGCTAGGCTCACTCTAAGTCATTCCATTTTGCCTAAGCAACTAATATATCGATAAGTTAGTTTTAAGGTTTCACATGCTATCCTACTTAGTTCCATATTCCTTATGCTCGTATAGTCACTTATATATCATATGCGTATTACAATTGCCCACATATGCAAAACATAAGCCAACCCAAGACGTAAATGGCTAGCCTAACATGATCTACATGCCTTATGGCTTACAAACCGGGAGCTCAATAGCATTATATATACAAAATATTAACCGAGTCTCAAATGCATAGACTAATTAAGACATGCTCACTATGCCACCATAAACTAGGAGTTAACTAAAAAAATCTCAAAATACCATACTAGGCTTGCTTGGTGTCCTTGCCCTCGATCGGTTTCAACCTAGCTCCTTAGCTCGATTGCCTATTGTTTGGGAAGGAGAAAACAAACGAGTGGTAAGTACGTGCTAGGTACTTAGTGAGGCGGCCCTAAGTCTAACCGTATTAGACATGAATCAATTAACAAATAGAACATGCTATAAATAAGCAAATAGATCCAATTCATGACAAAGGTCCAATCAATATACAAGGTTATCATGCTTCTTAAGTCAATTATAAGTCTAGAATACTATTCAATTTCATAATCTATATGCTCAATATTAACTAGCGTATATTCGATGCATGCTACTCAATAATCAATTTCCATTTCTCAAGCTTTCATTAAACAATTCATATCAAGGGCTACTTGTAGCCATATATTCAATTTCAATATCCATTACCATTTCACAATTCAAGTGCTACACTTAGCAACAATTCCATTTCAATATTCAATAACAAATCATAAACAATTTCCACTGCTTCATAAGCCAATATATATGCTCATATAGTTTCACATTTAAATTTGAATCTTTTCATTTTATTTCGTGTGATGCCTTAGTATAGTTAGACAAGGTAAGCGAGTCAACAAGAGTGTCACGAAGACACTAACAAGAGTGCCACAAAGGCACTAACAAGAGTACCAAAAAGGTACTAACAAGAGATATCCATGGTATCTAACAATTGGTTGCTAACCACCAAATCACGGTACCCACAATACCAAACAAGAGTACCGAAGTACTAAACAAGAGTGTTGTAGCACTAAACAATGAGCTCAGACTCTGGGCATGCCGTACTACCTATGACCAACTATCGACCAAGGCTCAATAATATTTTCAATATTCGATTGATCATTCAATTCATATTAAACAAATTCATGTCATCAAGGGCAAGTATTCCAAGGCATGTTATCAATCAAGACATTATAACATATCAACAAGGGTACATGCATATCATGTTACCGAACAATTAATTATATCACCATAAACATGCTCCATGCATGATTCACGTACCTGACATCTGTCGCGTGTCAAAAGTGCGCGTTAGTGCAAGTGGACACATCGCAAGTAATAAGTGATAAGTATTTATCAGATTATCGTCTCCACAGGGATTGGTATACTCAATATGTCTTCTTCATCTTCTTGCTCTGTAGAAATAGATAAAATAAAACACAAGTGATTTGGATTTGGATTAACTGGAATAAAACAACTAAGTAAAGTAAAGAGAATTGAATATTAGTGAGAGATAGGTTAGGATCAAGTTGCGTTGTATTGTGGATTTGATTGACTTGTCTCTGCCCAATGTAATCGTATTTCACTGCCTCGGCAGCACTGTAGATTACTGCCTTGGCAGCGACGATACTGTCCGCCGCGACAATCCCTTGCTCGTGGGTGGACTTTACCAAAGTTCGGAAAAGTGTCCTTGATTGACTCCGCTTATCCCTAAGTCAAAGTACTGTTGATGACTAGTCCTTGATGATACCTCCCGGCGTGAACCAATTATACTCACCAACCAATCTCACACTTCTTTTAGCCGCTGAAACTCTTAGTCGAGTTAGTATTTCGCGATTGAAACACCGTACTTACCCCTTTCGTGAATCTAACTCTCCCGAGTCTAGATAAATGGATTACTCACAAACTTCTCTCCCGAGCTTGAATGTAAGAGCAAGGAATAACAAAGGATAAGCAAACCTTGATAATTTTTTTGCATTGAAACAAAGACAAAGTACAATCTCCTCTCACAAATACTAAACAACCTTCACCTAAACCCTAAGAAAGCTTAGAACATAGTTGAGAGAAAGAAAACAAAGTTATGAATCAGGTCTCTCTCTCTCTAGGTATCCGTCTCTCATACATTGGACGGCTAGGTCTTTATATAGGCTAGACCTAGGGCAAACCTTTCCTAAGTAGAATACAACTTGGAGTAGGGAACAAGTTATGTACATAAATAAAATATTTCCAAGTTTAATTCAATTAAGGGGCTTTCCCGTGTGGCCTTGTCTTGGGCTTTTCCTCATGCTAACCAGCTCCGATCCATGTGCTTTATGTCCAGAAACGTCCCTTGGATTTTTCTCGTTCAATCGCCTACAGTCTTGCTTCCTCGTTCTTAGCTGCTGCCTCGGCATCAGGTCCTGCCTCGGCCATGTTGCTGCCAAGGCATTGGTTCTCCTGCACAGATATAAAAATGCAGTAAAACTTGCCCTTTTCTGTAAATATTATCTCTATGAGCTTAACTCCTAAATATATCACATTAAGTACATGCATTGGTCGAGTGGGTGTAAATTCGGTGATTATTGTCCATAAAAGGTGTAAAAAGTGATAGTGAGTTGAGCACTTATCAACATCCGTAGCCGCGTGCCATACTTACCTCGGCATTTCCGAGCTATGCAAATGTACTAAGCTAGTTCTATCAATATAGCAAGCAACTCATATCATCAAACAAGTCATTCAACATTAGCCTCCTTCCCTTTTTACCGAATATAGATTAGTCCATTTACATGAAAAATCAAATCAAATAAACAAAAAGGTGGTTAGAACCCTAGGTCCTAACCCTAAGGTTTTCCACACTCACAATTGATTCTAAGCAATTTAAGGATTGTAGAGCTTGACCCCTTTGCCTCTCTTTCTAGCTTGCTCGAGTCTTTGTTCTTCTCCGATGTCCTCTTCTCCCGGATTCTCTAGCAATCCATACACATATAACATTCATTAGGACATATTCGACCATTTAATTCAAGTGATCTTAGACCTAACAAATATAAATATTCAAATTTGTTCACTAGGGACAGCTTTGCTACCCTATAAAGAATTGATCATATCTCCTACCTCCCATATCCGATTTTAGCACATTTTAGCTCTTTGGAAAGCTAAGAGAATCCTATACAGTTACAATTTAACCTTACATATTAATTATTTCCCGATCAGTACCAGTTTTCATTCGAATCAGATCTGTCCAGATTCGGGACTGCTCGGAAAGCCGTTACAGAAACGCTTATATCTTTCTCTATCGAACTCCGATTGAGGTTCCGTAAATTTTTCCTTAAACTAGATATATGAGAGTATCATAATTCAAAATTTCAGCTCCTAAATCCATCAAATTCGTCCTATGCAATTTTCCAAAGATAGCTACCCGAAATGGCATTTTCTAGGTAATTTCGGCTAGTTTCATTCCATACATTTAATTCATAATTCTCAACCCATTCTCATGAAATTCCAGCATCTCAACCATAAAATTAACACCAATTTAATCCCCGTTTTTATCAACATATCGAATTAATCAACACCCATTTGGCGTTTCTAAAATCCCCAAATTCAAGTTCCCTAACTTAATGTTCATGCTTCAATAACTAAACCCCAAGCAAACATAATCCTTAAATTGAGTTTCTATCAACCTAATTAATCTTGAAAACATAAATTAAAATCAAAAACCAAAGTTCAAAACCCTAAAATTTTCGGTTCAGGGAAAGAAAAGCTTACCAAGCCAATTGAATATGATTTCCTAAGCAATTTTCCTTTCCATGCATGCAAAGAGTTGAAGTTCTTCTTCTCAAGCTCCCATGAACATTTTCTCTCTTTCTTTTCCTTTGATATTCACGTGAAATGGGAGAGGAAGAAGAGAAAATGGGCTAATTTTGTTGCTCAATTAATGGGTGCAAAATGACCATTTTACCCTTAATGATATGCCTAGACTTAATTTATTATCAAGGGTAGTTTATGGAAATTCATAATTTATCATGCAACCACTAAATTTCTTATTTAATTCAATTTGATCCCTTTCTTCTAATCAATTAAAATTTGATTCATCTTAAATTTATGATTTATTCGAACCATTTTACTAACCCGATTTTAGGGTGTTACATTTTTACTCTATTAAAATTCAAACGGGTTCACTATAAAGCCCAGTTAGACATGCACACTCTGAACCATACAAAACAATCAAAATGATATTAAATGAAAATTTTGGGCCAAAAAAAGTTAAATATGGACTTTCGAACCTAATTAAAAAGCTTAAACTAAAATTTTGACCTTTTTACTCGGTTAAAATTCGAACGGGTTCACTTAAAAGCCCATTTACACATGCACGCTCTGAACCCAACAAAACGATCGAAAATGATGTTAAATCAAATTTTTTGGGTACAAAAAGTTAATTATGGGCTTTTGAACCTAATTAAACAGCTTAAACTAAAATTTTGAGCTTTTTACTCGGTTAAAATTGGAACAGATTCACTTTAAAGTCCATTTAGACACGCACGCTATTTACCCTACAAAACGATCGAAACTGATATTAAATCAAATTTTTTGGTACAAAAAGTTAATTATGGGCTTTTGAACCTATTTAAACAGCTTAAACTAAAATTTTGACCTTTTTACTCTGTTAAAATTTGAACAGGTTCACTTTAAAGCCCATTTAGACATGCACGCTCTGAACCCAACAAAACGATCGAAAATGATGTTAAATCAAATTTTTTGGGTACAAAAAGTTAATTATGGGCTTTTGAACTGAATTAAATAGCTTAAACTAAAATTTTGAGCTTTTTACTCGGTTAAAATTTGATAGGGTTCACTATAAAACCCCATTTAGACATGCACGCTCTGAAAAATACAAAACGATAGAAAATTATATTAAATAAAATTGCTAACTTTTGAACCTAATTTTTTAGTAACTCATATGCACATGGAAATGCCATGGCATAGCGGAGTATCTCTGTACAGAAATGTCCAGGCATTTATTCAAAGCTTTTAATTGCTAACTACTGGGGATTCTATATTATCAAGTAAATTTAATAAGACATGCAGGCTAATTAAGTTTTCATTCTATAAAAATTTCATAACTTCCCTAAGCATGGAAGACATACACTCATGTAACAATAAGATAAACACGATCACCATGTCCTAGAACAGGTTCTATCCATATCTCAAGTCATGCATATTCAATTCAAGCATTGAACATATAAGGAATATCATCATCGGGCATCACAAACTATAATCCTATAAACTTGACCTAAAACTTGCACAAATATCATGGCATTTTTCTACAACTATTGCTATCATGCAAATGCAAATGAATTAGAGAACGACACCTCCCCCAAACTTGAGGCAAACATTTTCCTCAATGCGAGTAAAAAAACTAAGTAAAATGCCATGCAATGAAATGCAATGCAATGTAATTTACCTTGGCTAAGCTTGTGGTGTGGTGACAGTTCGACGCGATGTTTGGCGCTTCAATGGGGGCTGACTGTCCTCAGGATCAGACTCGTCATCTGCTCCCCGTCTTTTGGGTGTCTCAGCAGCAGCAGGTGGTGTTGATTGTCTCCCAGCCGACATCTTGAGTCGACGCTTGGATTTCTTCCTCTTGGGAGAAGGCATGGGTGATTCCTCTTGTAGGGCTGCTTGCTGGGGTTCTTCTTGTTGTGTTGGCTGGGCTGGCGGTTCTACAAACAGCGAAGATATGAAACTGGCATCATGTTCCTTGGTAGTAGAAGGGTCAACAGGGTCTGGTTGGTCGTGTGACTGGGCTTGCTCCTCTGAAAATGTCGTGACATTTTTAGGAGTTTGTTCTCGTGCAGGTGACTGGGCTTCTTCAGCTTGCTCCTCATGTTCCGGTTCCATGGGTCTAGCCACCTCAGACGGTTCAGCTGGTGATGGTACCTGATTTAGATCAGGTGCAGCTGGTCTAGTTAGAGTTGAGGCAGCTGTAAATGCTGAGGCATTTCCTGATGCAACGGGCATTATGGACTCTAGGAACGCAGGGAACTCTTCATCTAGTGGAGGAAGCAACTCTGCCAAGTAGGCTTTGATGACCTCGTCTCTCTTCTTTGTGTAAAGGAAAAATTCCTTTAAGTCCTTGGACAAGTCATCGACTTTTGCCATGGAATTTTTGGATAGCTCCAGTGTATCATCTTTTTCCATTGGGCCTTTTCCTCTAGCTGAGGCGGCATGAGATGCCTCTTGCTGCTCTTCTATGTTGCCCATAAGTGCAGTCACTTTCTCAGTAGACAATCCTTTCATTCCTTCCACTATTTCATCAAAATCATACTCGGGAACATTTTTCTTCCGACATAGTGCAGTGATTAGGTTTGGAAATATGAGGGGGCTCTTGGGTCGTTTCCAACAAGAATGCGTCTCTTGCACAATAATTCTCCCTATGTCTATCGGGCAGCTAAAGAGAATAGAATGCAGCAAAATAAGTCGAGGTAAACTCACAGTCGTGTGATGCAAAGTGGGCATCAGCTTGTATCGTAAGAAGTGGTTCCAGAACCAGGCGTTGGGAAGCAAGCTCTCTCAGTTCACCATTCGTCTCGAAGTTTGCTGGCCATTCCACTCGGTCTCGGGCAGACATACATCCTCCTTCACACCTTGATATGTCTTATAATCAACCTCTTCCTCTTTCTTAGCATGTCTATCCACCTATTGGGGGATTTTGAAGAAGCGGTTTATAGCCGTGTTTGTGAAGTGAATGTTTTTGCCCTGGAGATATACGGATTTCTGGTTTGGGTTGAAAATATTGGCGTATAACTCTCGCACTATTTTGGCGTTGACAAAGCCTGGATGGGTAGCAAACTGCTCCCAATGGTGGCACGCCACCACATCCGTCACCTCTGGTCCTAGCTCGTCGGAGAGGATGAAGCCAAGTTCAAAAAAAAACTCTTCGGTTCTTGAGGGTTTTAAATCTTTCTTCTGCCAGCTCATCCACAAAAATGGCAGGGGGTTGTTGTGCTGCTCCGGGAGGTCTGCTTAGTATCATCTTTGAGTTGAAAAGGAGAAGAAAAAGTAAGAAAGCTTGTAACTTTTCTTTAATGGAGGGGAGGGGTCCGGCTATGGAGGGGAAAGATGAAGAAGAAGGTGGAGAGTGAGGTTAAAAATAATAAAGGTGAGACCTTTATTGTTTTAGTGGGGTGTGGGCAAAAAACGTGTGGAGGGGGTTGATTGGGTGTGGGAATAATGTTGTCAGGCAATTAAAGAGAGGAGAGAGAGAGTGGTTTGAAATTCAAAGTAAAACAAGGAAAATAATAAAACTCCCCCATTCTTTTGTCCTTTTGTCGCCCAATAATTTCAAGGTAGGGTTTCCTACTTTTCTCCTTCTTTTTCCTTCAGCCGTCAGCCTCCAAGGGTGTATAATAACCTAAAAAAATAAAAGAAAGGATTAAAAAGGTTAAAGCATATTAAAGAAAATAAAACAAACTTAAAGATTATTTATTTATGAATATGAGTAAACTGAAAATGCCATGACATTTCAGCATGTCATGCATCTATGAGATATGCTGTAGGTTTATCCCGCTTCACGTGGGCTCCAGTGTAGATCTTCAGAAGCTGGCCATTAACTTTGAAAATTGTCCCATTTTCTAGATTCTTGATGTCTACAGCTCCATGGGGATAAACATGAAGTATTTCAAATGGCCCAGACCACCTCGATTTAAGCTTCCCAGGGAAAAGCTTCAGCCTTGAGTTGAATAGGAGCACTTGTTGTCCCGCATGAAAATGCCGTGGCAAAATCGCTTGATCATGCCATCGCTTGGTTCACCCATTGTAGAGTTTAGCATTCTCATAAGCTTGGGTCCTAAATTCCTTTATCTCATTCAACTCCAGAAGTCTTCTTTCACCGGCTAAATCGGCATCAAAGTTGTGTTTCTTGATTGCCCAATAGGCCTTATGCTCTAGCTCGACCGGGAGGTGACATGCTTTGCCATAGACTAGCTTAAATGGAGACATTCCTAGGGGGTTTTGAAAGCTGTTCGGTATGCCCACAATGCTTCATCAAGCTTGGGTGACCAATCTTTCCTTCTCAGATTCACCACTTTTTCCAAAATTTGTTTGATTTCACGATTGGAAACCTTGGCTTGCCCATTGGTTTGGGGATGATATGCCGTGGCAATTTTGTGTCGCACCCCATATCTTTGCAATACCTTGGCAATTAACTTGTTGTCAAAGTGAGTGCCTTCACCACTGATGATAGCCCTTGGCACGCCAAATCTTGTGAAAATGTGCTTATGCAGAAACTTAGTCATGGTCTTTGAATCGTTCCTCGGCGTTGCGACGGCTTCTACCCACTTGGACACATAGTCCACTTCCAAAAGGATGCACAGATCTCTATATGAAGATGAGAATGGTCCCATAAAGTCTATGCCACATACGTCAAATAAATCTATCTCCAAAATATTTTGTCGTGGCATTTCGTGCCGTTTGGAGATATTCCCAGTCTTTTGACATCGATCGCAGGCTTGGTAAAATGCCTAGGCATCTTTGAATAAAGTAGGCCAGTAAAAACCTTATTGGAGGACTTTTGCAGCAGTCCTTATTCCTCCGAAGTGACCTCCACACGGGCCTGTGTGACAATGATGCAGAATATCTCTTTGTTTCTCTTCCGGCACACATCTTCGGATAATTTGATTGGAAAAACGCTTGAACAGATACGGCTCATCCTAGAAATAGAACCGCGCTTCATGTCTGAATTTCTTTCTTCCCTGTCTAGTCATGTCAAAAGGCAAAACACCAATAACAAGAAAATTAGCAAGGTCAGCGTACCACGGAATTGCCGTGGTATAAAGAATTTTCTAATCAGGAAATTCATCATGTATTTCGATTTTGTCATGACATTCCAGGTCAACTTCTATCCTAGAAAGATATTCAACAACTTGGTTCTTAGTTCCTTTCCTATCTACCACTTCTAAATCAAATTCTCGCAACAGCAATATCCATCTAATGAGCCTTGGTTTAGCATCCTTTTTAGTCACTAAGTACTTAATAGCTGAGTGATCGGTGTGAACAATAACCTTAGTGCCTATCAAGTATGACCTAAACTTGTCAAATGCAAATACCACGGAAATTAGCTCTTTCTCTGTGGTAGTGTAGTTAAGTTGTGCTTCATTTAAAGTTCGGCTAGCATAATAAACAACATGAAAAATTTTACCTCGACGCTGCCCCAAAACTGCTCCCACGGCTTAGTCGCTCGCGTCCAACATCAGCTTGAACGGTAAGGTCCAATCTGGGGAACAACAACTGGTGCAGTGATCAGGCTTTGCTTCAGCTCTGTGAAAGCGCCATGACATTTTTTATCAAACACAAAAGGCTGGTTCTGGTGCAACAACATGCATAAGGGCTTGGAGACCTTGGAGAAATCCTCGATGAATCTCCGATAGAATCCCGCGTGTCCAAGGAAACTTCTTATGCCCTTGAAATTTGTTGGTGGTGATAGCTTCTCGATCACCTCGATCTTAGCTTTGTCTACCTCAATGCCTTTGTGTGATATTTCATGTCCTAACACAATACCTTCTGTCACATTATGAAACAAGTTGTTATGAAGGAGATTCTCAAATGGCTTGATGCTGGAGTTATTTACCCAATCTCGGACAGTTCATGTGTAAGCCCGGTTCAGTGTGTACCCAAGAAAGGAGGCACGACCGTGGTGAGCAATGAAGACAATGAGCTATTGCCGACGCGCGTAGTGACCGGATGGAGGATATGTATGGACTATTGCAAGCTCAACAAGGCTATGAAGAAGGATCACTTTCCTCTACCCTTCATCGACCAAATATTGGATCGCTTGGCGGGCAAAGCTTACTATTGTTTCTTGGATGGATATTCGGGTTATAATCAAGTAGCTATAGCACCGGGGGACCAAGAGAAGACGACATTCACTTGTCCTTATGGAACTTACGCTTTTCGAAGGATGCCCTTTGGATTGTGTAATGCCCCGACAACTTTCCAGCGCTGTATGCAAGTTATCTTCTCAGATATGGTTGAAGACTCTCTTGAAATTTTCATGAACGATTTCTCTGTTTCTGGAGACAGTTTTAAGAAATGTCTTGGCAATTTAGCAAAGGTCCTGAAGCGATGTGAAGAGGCTGACCTTGTGCTAAATTGGAAGAAATGTCACGTCATGGTGACAGAAGGTATTATGTTAGGACATAAAATATCACACAAAAGCATTGAGACAGACAAAGCTAAGATCGAGGTGATCGAGAAGCTATCACCACCAACAAATGTCAAGGGCTTAAGAATTTTCCTAGGACACGCGGGATTCAATCGGAGATTCATCAAGGATTTCTCCAAGATCTCCAAGACCTTGTGCATGTTGTTGCAGCAGAACTAGCCTTTTGTGTTCGATCAAAAATGTCATGGTGCTTTCACAAAGCTGAAGCAAAGCCTGATCACTGCACCAGTTGTTGTTCCCCCAGATTGGACCTTACCGTTTGAGCTGATGTGCGACGCGAGCGACTACACCGTGGGAGCAGTTTTGGGGCAGCGTCGAGGTAAAATTTTTCATGTTGTTTATTACGATAGTCGTACTTTAAATGAAGCACAACTTAACTACACTACCACAAAGAAAGAGCTACTTGCCTTGGTATTTGCATTTGACAAGTTTAGGTCATACTTGATAGGCACTAAGGTCATTGTTCACACAGATCACTCAGCTATTAAGTACTTAGTGACTAAAAAGAATGTTAAACATAGGCTCATTAGATGGATACTGCTGTTGCAAGAATTTGATTTAGAAGTGTTAGATAGGAAAGGAACTGAGAACCAAGTTGCTGATCACTTTTCTAGGATAGAAGTGGACCTGGAATGTCATGACAAATCGAAATACATGATGAATTTCTTGATGAGAAAATTCTTTATGCCACGGCAATTCCGTGGTACGCTGACCTTGCTAATTTTCTTGTTAGTGGTGTTTTGCCTTTTGACATGACTAGCCATGGAAGGAAGAAATTCAGACATGATGCGTGGTTCTATTTCTGGGATAAGCCGTACTTGTTCAAGCGTTATGCCGATCAAATTATCCGAAGATGTGTGCCGGAAGAGGAACAAAGAGACATTCTTCATCATTGTCACACAGGCCCGTGTGGAGGTCACTTCGGAGGAATGAGGACTGCTGCTAAGGTCATCCAATCAGGTTTTTATTGGCCTACTTTATTCAAAGATGCCCAGGCATTTTACCAAGCCTGCGATCGATGTCAAAAGACTGGGAATATCTCCAGACGGCATGAAATGCCACGACAAAATATTTTGGAGATAGAGTTATTTGACGTATGGGGCATAGACTTTTTGGGACCATTCCCATCTTCATATGGAGATCTGTACGTCCTTTCGGTAGTGGACTATGTGTCCAAGTGGGTAGAAGCCATTGCAACGCCGAGGAACGATTCAAAGACCATGATTAAGTTTCTGCATAAGGACATTTTCACAAGATTTGGCGTTGCAAGGGCTATCATCAGTGATGAAGGCACTCACTTTGACAACAAGTTAATTGCCAAGGCCTATTGGGCAATCAAGAAGCTCAATTTTAATGCCGATTTAGTTGGTGAAAGAAGACTTCTAGAGTTGAATGAGATGGAGTAATTCAGGACCCAAGCTTATGAGAATGCTAAACTCTACAAGGAGCGAACCAAGCGATGGCATGATGAAGCGATTTTGCCACGGCATTTTCATGCGAGACAACAAGTGCTCCTATTCAACTCAAGGTTGAAGCTTTTCCCTGGGAAGCTTAAATCGAGGTGGTCAGGGCCATTTGAAATACTTCATGTATATCCCCATGGAGCTGTAGACATCAAGAATCTGGAAAATGGGACAATTTTCAAAGTTAATGGCCAGCGTCTGAAGATCTACACTGGAGCCTACTTGATGCGGGATAAACCTACCTCATATCTCATAGATGTATGACATGCTGAAATGTCATGGCATTTTCAGTTTACTCCTGTTCATAAATAAATAATCTTTAAGTTTGTTTTAATTGCTTTAATATGCTTAACCTTTTTAATCATTTCTTTTATTTTTTTAGGTTATTATACATCCTTGGAGGCTGACGGTTGTAGGAAAAAGAAGGAGAAAAGTAGGAAACCCTACCTTGAAATTATTGGGCGGCAAAAAGACAAAAGAAAGAGGGAGTTTTATTATTTTCCTTGTTTTATTTTGAATTTCAAACCACTTTCTCTCTCCTCTCTTTAATTGCCTGACAAATTTATTCCCACACCCAATCAACCCCCTCTACACGTTTCTTGCCCACACCCCCACTAAAATAATAAAGTTCTCACCTTTATTATTTTTACCCTCACTCTCCACCTTCTTCTTTATCTTTCCCCTCCATAGCCAAGACCCCTCCCCTCCATTAAAGAAAAGTTTCAAGCTTTCTTATTTTTTTCTTCTCCTTTTCAACTCAAAGATGGTACGAACTAGACCACCGGGAGCTGCACAAAAACCCCCTGCCATTTTTGTGGACGAGCTGACGGAAGAAAGATTTAAAACTGTCAAGAACCGAAGAGTTTTCTTTGAACTTGGTTTCATTCTCTCCGACGAGTTAGGACCAGAGGTGAAGGATGTGGTGGCACGCCACCATTGGGAGCAATTTGCTGCCCATCCAGGCTCTGTCAACGTCACAATAGTGCGTGAGTTCTATGCCAATATTTTCAACCCAGACCAGAAATCCGTATATGTACGGGGCAAAAACATTCACTTAACAAACACAGCTATCAACCGCTTCTTTAAAATCCCCCAAGAGGTGGATAGACATGCTAAGAAAAAGGAAGAGGTTGATTGTGAGACATATCAAGGTGTGAAGGAGGATGTATGTCTGCCCGAGACCGGGTGGAATGGCCAACAAACTTCGAGACAAATGGAGAACCGAGAGAGCTTGCTTCCCAACGCCCGGTTGTGGAACCATTTCCTACGATACAAGCTGATGCCCACTTCGCATCACACGACTGTGAGTTTACCTCGACTTATGTTGCTGCACTCTATTCTCTTTGGCTGCCCGATAGAAATAGGGAGAAATATTGTGCAAGAGATGCATGCTTCTTGGAAACGACCCAAGAGCCCCCTCATATTTCCAAACTTAATCACTGCACTATGTCGGAAGAAAAATGTTCTCGAGTATGATTTTGATGAAATAGTGGAAGAAATGAAAGGATTGTCTACTAAGAAAGTGACTGCACTTATGGGCAACATAGAAGAGAAGCCAGAGGCATCTCATGCCGCCTCAGCTAAAGGAAAATGTCCGATGGAAAGAGATGATACACTGGAGCTATCCAAAAATGCCATGGCAAAAGTCGATGACTTGTCCAAGGACTTAAAGAAAATTTTCCTTCACACAAAGAAGAGAGACGAGGTCATCAAAGCCTATTTGACAGAGTTGCTTCCTCCACTAGATCAAGAGTTCCCTGCGTTCCCAAAGTCCATACTGCCTGTTGCATCAAGAAATGCCTCGGCATTTACAGCTGCTGTTGCGTGTAGAAATAGCGCAAATTGTGTAATGTACATATCGCAAGTAATAAAGTGATAAGTATTTATCGTGTATCGTCTCCAAAGGGATTGGTGTACTTAATATGTCTTCTTTAATATTCTTGTCCTGTAAAAGTAAGGTAAAAACACAAGTAGGAATGATGTTTGAGTAAACTAATTAAATAAAAACTAAATAAAGGTAGTGAGAATGAATGAGGAGAGTGGGCAGGATCCAGTTGCGTTGTATTGTGGAATCAATCGACTTGTTTCTGTCCAATGCTATCGCATGACTCTGCCTTAGCAGTACTGCAGATTACTGGCTTGGCAGCGACAATGCGTGTCTGTCGCGGCAATCCCTTACTCTTGGGTAGACCTCACTAAGATTCGGCAAGTGTCCTTGGATGGCTCCGTTTATCCCTAAGTCAAAACACTGTTGATAATCAGTCCTTGATGATACCTCCCGGCGTGAATCAATTATAACTATCAACCAATCTCACACTTCTTTTAGCCATTGAAACTCCAACCTATCCCTAGGCCGAGTTAGTATTTTTCAAATACCGTACTTACTCCTTTCGTGAATCTAACTCTCCCGAGTCTAGATAAATAGATTACTTGCAAACTTCTCTCCCGAGTAAGCAAATCTTAATATTTTATTGCATTGAAATGAGAAACAAAGTACAATCTCCTCACAAGTACTCGACAACCTTCACCTAACCCTAAGAAAGCTTAGAACATAATGAAAGAAAGAACACAATAATTCTTAGGGTTGAACTCTCTCTAAATCGGCGCTCCTATACATTGGACGGCTATGGCATATATAGTCTAGGTCTAGGGCAAACCTTTCCTAAGTAGGAATACTACTTGGAGTAGGATTACAATTATTCCCATAAATCAAATATTTCAAAGTTTATTTCAACTAGGAGGCTTTTCCCTCGTGGCCTTTGACTTGGGCTTTCCTTGTGCTAGCCAGCTTCGATCCATGTGTTGCATGTCCAGAAACGTCCAGCATATTTTTCTCTTCCAGTCACCTACAGTATTGATACTGGAGCTTTAGTTGCTGCCGCGGCCCAGCTTCTGCCTCGGCCTCAACCCTGCCTCGACAGTAATTGTTCTTGTATGTATAGAAGATATCGTAAATTCTACATTTTTTTGTAAATATTAGCTTTGTAAGTTATAATAGCAGAATATTTGAATATTGCATATTAAGCACATGCATCAGTCCAAGTAAGTGTGAGATAAGTGCTTATTACCCATGAAAGGTGTATAAAATAATGATCTTTTGAGCACTTATCATACCCTAAACTCGAACTATTACTTGTCCTCAAGCAATGCAAGTCATCAATTTGCCAAACCTTATTCTCTCTTGGTCTTACATTTCCATCTATTCTCCCCACCATAACTATGTCTATTCTTTAGTCTTAGCCTTTCGTTTACTCAAGGACTTTACCCGGAAACAAGTTATAAGATTTTGTGAGTGTGTGCGTTTTTGTGCACAAGGTTGATTAAAAGCTTTCTTAGACAAACTCTAAGTTCAAGACAAATAGATTTGGATCTAGTGTTCTCTTCTTAAAACATCAATAGCTTGAGCCAATTTTGGGCACCTCAAGGTATGTGTTTTCTATTTCCTTCTTTTCTTTTTTTAGCATACTAGAGCCAATTTCGGGCACCTCTAGCATGAAGAAGAGCGTTTCCTAGAGCCGGTGACAGGCACCTCTAGTCACTTTCCCAAGAATCTAAGTCTTTATCACCTAAGTTCATTAAAAGAACTCCTAAATCAAACAAGTCCCAAAAGTGTTTATAACCTTAACCTTATAGCAAGCTTCTAGGTTTTCTACCTTAAGTATTCTAAGGTTAATCCTTTAAAATAGAACCTAGCCATGATAAGGAGAAAGATTTCTATGGCCTTAAAAGAATAAACTAAGGCAATACTGATGAAAGACAGTGCAAAAGTAAAGGCAGTAAATCGATTAGGAAGCAGATAGATGCACTAAAAAAATTTCAAATAAGGCAAAAAATTTACTCCCTTTCATGGTAAGGCCACGGTAGTGGGCTGCCTCGGTATTGCACCTACACCCCTAAACTCAAACTGAGCATTGTCCTCAATGCTCTAATCACACAGCAGGTTAATATTTTAACAAAAAACAAAGTAGTTAAGAATTAAAGGCGGGAAAAGCTTAGTATTTAAATGGACTCCGAAGAGCTGCTGGTAACAATTTTTTTCTAGGCCTCCCTGCTGACTCTTTCATCCTTGATCCTTGTGCTGGTGATTGTTGTAGTTTTGCTTGCCGGGGCGGTTGAACTCGTATGGGTGGTGTCCTTTGTAAAGGAGCATCCACCTCTTCTCCTTCTTCTTCATCGACAATTTCTTCCGTATGTATTATGTCCGTCCCTCCTTCATCTTCAACGCTTGTTGCCTCGGTATAATGAATGCTTGGCTCGGCATTGGATGAGCTTTGATGTACATACTCATCTATTTCTCTGGAGAGATTGCCCATGGGGATGGGTGATCGTGGTGGAGTACTGAAGACAACTCTCCTCTTTGATGGTCTTCTGCTGGTTGAAGATGCCGTAACAGAGCCTGCTGCCCTAGATGGGCCAGCCGCTTTGAACTGTTGTTGAGGTTGAGAAGGGAAAATGGCCTCGGCCCTGGGGCTGGAGTGGTCTCTATGTAGGGTGTTGCTGTGACGAATATGTTTGCTGGGAATTCTGGAAAGTACATCCCTTGGCTTGGAAAATTTTGCATCATCATCTGTGCAAGTGTTGCTATTGAAGTCGCGTTGATATTCCATGTATCTCTGTTGACGAAGGTCCATGGTGGCCATCCTTTGTAGAATCTCTTGGTATGGGTATGGTGTGGGCATTGTCAGGCATATCTGCTGTGTACTGGGCTCCGGCAGTGAAGTCGGCAGTGAACTGCTGAGGAGTTGCCTGGAATGGTTCTGCCTGCGTGATCTGCATTATTTTTTAGCAGAAGTCTCTCGTCCATCCTTGCCTGTTTGGAGTGTATTCATCCGTATCTTCCACTGGTACACCTGCAGCAATGCACAAACCAGAGATTAAACAAGGGAAATATAACGACCCTCTTTCCTTCTTACCGCATTCGTAAATTTCTCGTAATATGATCTCTCCAAAGTTGATGCTCCTATTGTTGATGATGAATTGGATGAGCACCAAACTCTTACGGTATACCGTGCTGTTGTGGGAAGTGGGTATGAGGCGTCTCTTGACAAAGGTGTTCCAAAGCTTGGCCTCGGGTTTGAGATTCTGCCTTGCTACAGATCCTCTATGGGAACCGGTTTCCCAAGGGGTGTTGTTGTAGCAAAGGTCATCTTTGATCAGCTCGTAGTCTTCGTTCGTAAATTCTTCAAAAAATTCGGCATGGATATTGCAGATAGGTATGAGGCCATAGTATTGGTTGATTGTCTTGGCATCAAGCTTGATCGGCCTGCCCCGGCAGTGGACGTAGAGAGAGTCCTTGCTCGGCCTATGTGCATAAAATTCCCGCACTATGGTGGTATTTGCCTGGGCAGGCTGTAGGCAAAGAATCTCCCAATCTTGATATTTAATTTTGTCGAACAAGAAGTGTTTGTCACGTGTCAAAAGTGCGCGTTTAGTGCAAGTGGACACATCGAAAGTAATAAGTGATAAGTATTTATCGGATTATCGTCTCCACAGGGATTGGTAGACTCAATATGTCTTCTTCGTCTACTTGTTCTGTACAAAGAAATAAAATAAAACACAAGTGATTGAGTTTGGTTTAACTAAACTAAAATAACTAAGGAAAGTAAAGAGATTGAATATTAGAGAGAGATGGGTCAGGATCCAGTTGCGATGTATTGTGATTTGATTGACTTGTCTCTGCCCAATGCAATTGTATTTCTCTGCCGCGGCAGCACTGCAGATTACTGCCTTGGCAGCAACGATACTGTCTGCCGCGGCAATCCCTTGCTCGTGGGTAGACTTTACCAAAGTTCGGCAAAGTATCCTTGAATGACTCCGCTTATCCCTAAGTCGAAGTACTGTTGATGACTAGTCCTTGATGATACCTCCCATCGTGAACCAATTATACTCACCAACCAATCTCACACTTCTTTTAGCCGCTGAAACTCTTAACCTATCCCTAGGCCGAGTTAGTATTTCGCGATTGAAACACCATACTTACCCCTTTCGTGAATCTAACTCTCCCGAGCTTAGATAAATGGATTACTCACAAACTTCTATCCCGAGCTTGAATGCAAGAACAAGGAATAACAAAGGATAAGCAAACCTTGATAATTTTATTGCATTGAAAAAAAGACAAAGTACAATCTCCTCTCACATATACTAAACAACCTTCACCTAAACCCTAAGAAAGCTTAGAACATAATTGAGAGAAAGAAAACAAGTTTATGATTCGTCTCTCTCTCTAGATATTCCGTGTCTCATACATTGGACGGCTAGGTCTTTATATAGGCTAGACCTAGGGCAAACCTTTCCTAAGTAGAATACAACTTGGAGTAGGGAACAAGTCATGTACATAATTAAAATATTTCCAAGTTTAATTCAGCTAAGGGGGCTTTCCCGCGTGGCCTTGTCTTGGGCTTTTCCTCATGCTAGCTAGCTCCGATCCATGGGCTTTATGTCCGAACACGTCCCTTGGATTTTTATCTTCCAATCGCCTACAGTCTTGCTTCCTAGCTCTCAGCTGCTGCCTAGGCATCAGGTCCTGCCTCGGCCATGTTGCTGCCGCGGCACTGGTTCTCCTGCACAGATATAAAATTGCAGTAAAACTTGCCTTTTTCTGTAAATATTATCTCTATGAGCTTAACTCCAACATATATCACATTGAGTACATGCATCGGCCCGAGTGGGTGTGAATTCGGTGATTAATGCACAAAAAAGGTGTAAAAAGTGATAGTGAGTTGAGCACTTATCAGTGTTCGATGCAGTAGTTCTCCTCATCCGAGTGTTGGAACCCTTGTTCCTCCCATAACTGCCGAGCAACGAAAGATCTGTTTAATCGGTCTTCAACAGCGGCAGGGGCAAAGCGAGTGGATGATGCCATGGATGAGTTTTGAGGATTTTGAAGAGTTTCTTGGAAAGGTTCTGAAAATTTCAAAAAGGCTAGGTAGAGAGTATGATGAGAGCAAGATTATCAAATATTCGAAAGAAAACAAGAATGCAAGAGTGAATAGCTCAAGAGAAGGAAGGTGCTTATATAGGCCTCGGCCTTGTATCCATTTAAAACCACTATCCGTTTTGTAGCCATTAGCCTTTACTGCCGATTGCTTTTATTGTCGCGACAGAAATCTTGGCAGACTAGCCATTACACTTTTCTGCCCGTTGGGACTGTTGCGGCTCTGACACTGATTTCTGCCTCGGCAGAATTTCTGCTGTGAACTATTTTTCCTTCATCCTTGCTTTATTAACCTAAAAATAATTGAACAAAAACAAGAAAAATAATAAAAGCATAAAGTAAATATGAAAAGTAAATATAAACTAGACTAATCCTAATAATAATATAAAAAGAAAAGGGAAGAAATTAAGTCACTGGAGGAGTGCATGCAAATGCATCTCCTAAGGTGTTTATCTCTTGTTGGCCAGAATTATAATTCAGATGTTGGCCACTCCTTTTTGCTTTATGTCCATCCTTATGTGCTGCTTCCACTTTGAGCTTGATCTTTTTTCCAAATAGCCTACCGAGTATGCTGCCACGGCAGGATATTTTGGTGTCTGTTGTGTGGATGGCTTTGCACTCTTCTGGATCATCATATTTTTTTAAATTGTGGAATGCATTGAGTTTGACTTGTTGGTCATTAACCCTCATTGTCAACTCTCCATTTTCCACATCAATTAAGGTGCGTCCAGTTGCTAAGAAAGGCCTCCCCAATATGATTGGCGCATTATCATCTGCTTCACAATCAAGGATAAGGAAGTCAGCGGGAAAAATAAATTTGTCTACCCTTACATATATGTCATCAATTTTTCCTTCAGGGTGCACAAATGATCTATCCGCTAGTTGAAGTACCACAGTTGTGGGTTTTGCTCTTCTTATTCCAAGATTTTGAAAGACTGATTTCAGCATTAAGTTGATGCTTGCTCCCAAGTTACATAGGGCCTTTCCTTCATAATGGTTACCTATCGCACAAGGTATGGTAAAACATCTAGGATCCTTTAATTTTGGAGGCATGCGATTGTGCAACATTGCCATGCATACTTCAGTTGCTGCCACTGTTTCAAACTCACCAAGCCTTTTTTCTTTTAGATATCATGTCT
This sequence comes from Abelmoschus esculentus, assembly GCA_035048815.1. Lineage (NCBI taxonomy): Eukaryota > Viridiplantae > Streptophyta > Magnoliopsida > Malvales > Malvaceae > Abelmoschus > Abelmoschus esculentus. Next base: position 10,062,125 of record JAUCBN010000037.1, read on the forward strand.
TTCAAGAACTTAGCGTAATTAGGCATCTGTTCAATTGCCTCAACGAATGGCAAGTTGATATGGACTTGTTTTAGGATGTCTAAAAATTTTATAAACTGGTGATCCTGTTTTTGCTTTTTCAACCGTTTTGGAAAGGTGGTGGTGGTCTCATCTCTTCCAGGGTTTCATGAGTTTTGAATTTAATACCTGGCACCACTTGGTCTTTTACTGTCTCGGCAGCTGGTTGAGGTGCTGCCGGTTTGTCTGCCTCGGTAGAGTTTTCTGCTGGGATTTCTGAGGTCTGACTTTCTGGTTCAGCATCCTGGTCCTCCCTGTCTGATTCCTCTTGTATTGCTTGTGGGACTTTGTTTGCTGAACTGCTTAGTTTTTCTTTTAAATGTAGGCCACTTCTGGTTGTGATACTTTACATTGCTCATGGCCCATTCCCTTAGCAACTTCATATTGGTAGGTAATCCTCCTTGTGGTCTAGTGTTTTGTCTTTGAGCGAACTGACCAACTTGAGTTTCTAGAGTTTTAATAGCCGCTTCTTGATTTTGCAGCCTCATCTCAGTCCTGTTCATGAAAGCATCCGTCCTTTTGATGAAATTACTGTTCTCTGCCATGTATGATTCTGTTTTCATCATAAAGCCTTTGAGAGTGTTCTCCAATGAACTTTCGGACTGCTGCTGCGTGTCGCGTGTCAAAAGTGCGCGTTCAGTGCAAGTGGACACATCGCAAATAATAAGTGATAAGTATATTATCGAGTTATCGTCTCCTCAGGGACCGGTATACTTAATATGCTTTCTTCACCTCCTTGTTCTGTAGAAAGATAAAAAACACAATTAACTTGATTTGATTTATCTAAACTAAAATAACTAAAATAAAAGTAAAAGATTGAAATAGTAGAGGGAGATGGGCTAGGATCCAGTTGCGTTGTATTGTGGAATTGATTGACTTGTCTTTGTCCAATGCAATAGTATATCACTGCCTCGGCAGCACTGCAGTTTACTGCCTGGGCAGCGATAACACTGTCTGCCGCGACAATCCCTTGCTCGTGGGCAGACTTTACCAAAGTTCGGCAAAGTGTCCTTGAATGACTCCGCTTATCCCTAAGTCAGAGTACTGTTGATGACTAGTCCTTGATGATACCTCCCGGCGTGAACCAATTATACTCACCAACCAATGTCACACTTCTTTTAGCCGCTAAAACTCTTAACCTATCCCTAGGCCAAGTTAGTATTTCGCGATTGAAACACCGTACTTATCCCTTTCGTGAATCTAACTCTCCCGAGCAATGCAAACCATCAATTTGCCGAACTTTACTCTCTCTTGGTCTTACATGTTCATCTATTCTCCCCACCATAGCTAGGCTTATTCTTTAGTCTTAACCATTCGGTTACTCAAGGCATTACCTAGAAAAAAACTATAGGAGTTGTGCGTTTTTGTGGACAAGTTTGATTAAGGGCTTTCTTAGATAAACTTTAAGTTCAAGACAAATAGACATTGGTTAAGTGTTCTCTTCTTTTTCGAACCCCAAATCTTGAGCCGGTTTCGGGCACCTCAAAGACTTGTGTTTTTCTTCTCTTTTTTTTTAAAAAAAATCTTCTTTTCTTTTTAATATTCCTTAACACATACTAGAGCCAATTTCGGGCACCTCTAGTATGAAGAAGAGACTTTCTAGAGCCGGTGGTAGGCACCTCTAGTTACTTTCCAAAGATCTAAGTCTTTATCACCTAAGTTCATTAAAAGAATTCCTATAATCCAACAAGTCCCAAAAGTGTTTAAAGTTTAAAGTTCTACCTATAGTAAGCTTCTAAGTTTTCATCCTTAAGCATCCTAAGATTAAGCACTCTTAACAGAACCTAAACATGGAAAGGAGAAAGATTTCTATAGCCTTAAAGAATAAACTAAGGCAATAATGATGATGGGCAGTGCAAGAGTGTAAGCAGTTAATTCAAGTAAGGTGGGGAGCATAAAAATAAAAAAATATCACTGGAATACTCCCTTTTTGGCAAGGCCGCGATAGTAGATTGCTGCCTTGGCAGTGAATCTACACCCCCAAACTCAAACCAAGCATTGTCCTCAATGCTTTATATTTGAAGAAGCGACAAAACAAAACATGAATATAAAATAGCAAGTAAAAACAGTAAAAGCAATTAATATTGAATTAAGGACAAAGAAATTTAAAGCGACTCCGAAGAGCTGCTTGTAACAATTTTCCTCTGTGGCCTCGATGCCAAATGCTTTGTCCTTGGGTATGGCGATGGTTGTGCCTTTGCTTGCCTCGGCGGCTGGACTCGAGTGGGTGGGGTCCTTTGCATCGGGGCTTCTACTTCTTCTCCTTCTTCAACATCTGCCATCTCTTCGGTTATCATCACGTCCGTTCCTCCTCCCATTGTAGTAGCTCCTCCGTGTGGTGTGTGCTTGGACCGGCGGAAGTGGAACTTTTGTGTACATATGCATCTATCTCGGCGGATAGATTGCCCATGATAATTGGCGATCTGGGTGGAATGCTGAAGACGACCCTCCGCTTGGATGGCCTTCGGCTGATAGATGAGGCCGCGGCAGAATCTGCCGCCCTAGATGGGCCGGTAGCCTAGTATTGGGGCTGAGGGTCCGGATGGAAGAATGGTCGTGGTCCTCCCGAGGCTGGTGTAGTCTCGGTATAGGGTGCGGCGGTGACAAACATGTTGCTTGGGAACTCTAGGAATTGTACGCCTTTGTCCGAAAAGGCGTGCAGCATCATCTGGGCGAGAGTGCCATTGAAGTCCAGTTGGTACTCCATGTACCGTTGTTGTCGAAGATCCATTGCGGCCATTCACTGCAAGATTTCTTGGTATGGGTCTGCTGCGGTAGAGGTATGGGCAGTACCAGGCATGTCTGCCGTGTACTGGGCCCCAGCAGCAGTATCGGTAGTGAACTGCTGCGGCGTTGCCTGGACAGGTTCGGCTTGCGTGATTTGCATGACTTTGTGGCAGAATTCCTTGGTCCATCCTCGTCTTGGGGGTGTATATTCATCCGTTTCTTCAATGGGTACACCTGCAGAAACACATAAACCCGTAATCAAACAAGGGAAATACAATGGTCCTCTATCTTTCTTACCGCACTCGTGAATTTCCCGTAGGATGATTTCTCCAACGTTGATGGTCCTCTTGTTGATGATGGATTGGATAAGCACCAATCTCTTGCGATCCACCGTGCTGTTGTGTGATGTTGGGATGAGGCATCGTTTGACGAAGGTGTTCCACATCTTGGCCTTCGGCTTCAAGCTTTGTCTTGTTACGGAGCCTCGATGGGTACCGGTTTCCCATGGATTGTTTCCGTAACAAAGATCGTCCTTGATGAGTTCATAGTCCTCAGCAGTGATATCTTCCAAGAATTCGGCATGGATATCACTGTCTGGGGTGAGGCCGTAGAAGTTGTTGATCGTCTCGGCATCGAGCTGGACTAGCCGGCCGCGACAGTGAACGAATAGGGAGTCTTTGCTGGGCCCATGAGCGTAGAACTCCCGCACGATCGTGGCGTTCGCCTGGGCGGGTTGCAGGCAGAAAATTTCCCAATTCTGGTACTTAATTCTGTCGTATAGGTAGTGCTCAATGCCGTAATTTTCTTCGTCCGTATGTTGGAAGCCTTGTTCTTCCCAAAGTTGCCTAGCGATGAAAGATCGGTTGAATCGATCTTCAACGTTGGCTGGGGCGAATCTTTTGTATGTAGCCATCAAGATAGAGAGATGTGCGTTCTTGGAGGTTTTTCTTGAAGAGAATCCAGAGATTGTAGAAGGCAGAGAGTAATTGAGAGTGACATTGTTAAGAATACTAAAGAAAGAAAGAAAGTAAGAGTGAATAGTTCAAGAGGAAGGAGTTTCTTATATAGGCCTCGGCCTTGTGACCGTTGAGATCACTAGCCGTTTGTAACCGTTTCCTTTTTCTGCCGCGGTAGGAATCTTGGTAGACTAGCCGTTACACTGTTCTGCCCGTTGGGACTACTGCGGCCCTGACACTGTTTTATTGCCTCGGCATAGTTCTTGCTGTGAACTATTTTTCCCTTATCTTTGCTTTTTATTCCTAAAAAACACACAAAAGGAAAATACTGAAAACGACAATAGTTAGAAAAATAAAAATAAACTACTAATCCTAATATACTATTTAAAGAAAATGGGAGAGGTTAGGTTACTGGTGGAGAGCATGCAAATGCATCTCCCAGAATTATTTTCTCCCTTAGGCCCAATTTATGAATCGGTTGTGGGCCACTACTTTGTGCTGTCTGTCCATCCATCTTGGGCTTGATTTTTTTGCTGAATATTCTGCCGAGCAGACTGCCCAGGCAGGATATCTTATTGTCTACTGTGTGGATGGCCTTGCATTCCTCTAGATCATCATACTTCTTTAAGTTGTGGAATGCGTTGAGTTTGACTTGTTGGTCATTGACCTACATAATCAACTCTCCTTTTTCCACGTCAATTAATGTGCGTCCAGTTGCTAGAAAGGGTCTCCCAAGGATGATCGGTGCATTGTCATCTGCTTCACAATCAAGGACATGGAAGTCGGCAGGAAAAATAAACTTGTCAACTCTTACCAGTATGTCCTCGATTTTGCCTTCGGGTTGCACATAAGATCTATCCGCGAGTTGGAGCATCACTGTTGTAGGCTTCGGCCTTCCAATTCCAAGCTTTTGGAAGACTGATTTAGGCATAAGGTTTATGCTTGCTCCAAGGTCGCATAGGGCCTTTCCTTCATAACTCTTTCCAATCACACAAGGTATAGTGAAGCAACCAGGATCTTTTAACTTTGGTGGCATGCGGTTATGCAGCATTGCCATGCATCCCTCGGTAGCAACCACTGTCTCAAACTCACCTATTCGTTTTCTCTTTGACACCATGTCCTTTAGGAACTTGGCATAGTTCGGCATCTATTCAATAGCTTCAACGAACGGTATATTGATGTGGACTTGCTTCAAGATGTCGAGGAACTTCTTGAATTGCTGATCCTGTTTTTGCTTTTCCAACCTTTGCGGGAAAGGTGGTGGTGGTCTCATTTCATCCAGGGTTTCTTTAGTTGAAAGTTTTATACCTGGCACCCTGGAATTGTTGCTGCCTCGGCAGGATGCTCAGGCACTGCAGTGCTTGCTGTCGGGGCAGTGTTATCAGCTTCAGTTTGCTCAGCCTCTTCTCTTGCTTGATCTGCTGATTGGGTTTTGCTCAGCAACTTCAGTATTGCTAGGTAGGCCTCCTTGTGGTCTAGTGTTTATGCATTGAGCAAACTGCCCAACCTGAGTTTCCAACGTTTTTATGGCCGCTTCTTGATTTTGCAGCCTCATCTCAGTCCTATTCAAGAAGGCATCAGTCCTCTTGATGAAATTACTATTTTCCGCCATGTATGACTCAGTTTTCATCATAAAGGCCTTTAGCGTGTTTTCCAATGAACTTACCGGTTGCTGCTGCATCTACTGCTGCTGGATCGGCTGTTGTACTTGCTTCTGCGGCATCGGCTGTTGAAATCCCGATGGTTGGGTGATTGGGTTTAAGGCATTGTTTGGGTTACTCCATGATAGGTTCGGATGCCTCTTCCATGTGGGGTTGTATGTGTTGGACATCACATTGTTGCGATTGTATTTCCCAACATACATACCGGTTTCTTGATTCTTGCAGTCAGCGGAATTGTGGTTTCCTCCACATAAGTCACAGTATGAATCAATTACCTTGACCTCACGGGTATTGTTTTGTAACTGTAGGTTTTGCACCATCTTGGTAAGAGAGGCCAATTGTGCTGCCACTGAACTTGATGAGTCCAATTCATGTACCGTGGCTTGGCGTCTTACTCCTCCTCGCCTAGATGTAGGAAACTGAAAGTCATTCTTTGCGAGTTTGTTTAATATTTCAATAGCTTCCTCAGGTGCTTTGTCCAGGAGTGTTCCGTTTGCCGAGGCATCTAACATCATCCTTGTCGGGGCATTCGTGGCATTGTAAAACATTGTCACTTGTGTCCATAAGGGAAATCCATACAGCGGACACTTGTGCAATAGCTCTCTGTAGCATTCCCATGCCTCGTACATTGGTTCGTCTTCAGCCTATCGAAAATAAGTAATTTCATTACGGATTCTATCATATAGATTAGTAGGATTAAAGCGAGTAATGAAATCACGGCAAAGTTCACTCCAGGATCCAATAGATCCTGCTGGAATGCTATTTAACCAAGCTTTCGCCCTATCCCTCAGTGAATAGGGGAATAGATTTAATCGCAAGACATCTTCATGGACTCCTTGGATTTTAAAAGAGTTGCAGATTTCCATAAAGGATTTGAGGTGCTGCCTTGCGTCTTCAGTTGCAGACCCACCAAATTGTCCAATTGTATTTAACATATTGAACATAATGGGTTTGAGTTCAAAATGGGCTGCTTCAATTTCCGGTGTAACGACTCCTGGGTTTAATCCGTTTAAGTCCTCTTCCAGGAAGTCCCTGACAGTGAGCTACCGCGGCCCAGGTAGCGGCGGAAGTCCTGCATTACCGGCAGGTAAGTTTTGTCCTGCCGGGTGATCTGTCATGGCTCCTTGGATCTGTCTCCTCAACCTTTGCCTTGTTCTTTCGATCTCTGGATCTAATTCGTACAAGGGTTTGGTTGGATTGGCCTTGGTCATACACCAAGAAAAACAAAAGTAAAATAAAAATAAAAATAAACAAGAAAACAAAATTTAGTTGTCAGTCCCCGGCAACGGCGCCAAAAACTTGTCGCGTGTCAAAAGTGCGCGTTCAGTGCAAGTGGACACATCACAAGTAATAAGTGATAAGTATATTATCGAGTTATCGTCTCCTCAGGGACCGGTATACTTAATATGCTTTCTTCACCTCCTTGTTCTGTAGAAAGATAAAAAACACAATTAAGTTGATTTGATTTATCTAAACTAAAATAACTAAAATAAAAGTAAAAGATTGAAATAGTAGAGGGAGATGGGCTAGGATCCAGTTGCGTTGTATTGTGGAATTGATTGGCTTGTCTCTGTCCAATGCAATCGTATATCACTGCCTCGGCAGCATTGCAGTTTACTGCCTGGGCAGCGATAACACTGTCTGCCGCGGCAATCCCTTGCTCGTGGGCAGACTTTACCAAAGTTCGGCAAAGTGTCCTTGAATGACTCCGCTTATCCCTAAGTCAGAGTACTGTTGATGACTATTCCTTGATGATACCTCCCGGCGTGAACCAATTATACTCACCAACCAATCTCACACTTCTTTTAGCCGCTAAAACTCTTAACCTATCCCTAGGCCGAGTTAGTATTTCGCGATTGAAACACCGTACTTATCCCTTTCGTGAATCTAACTCTCCCGAGCTTAGATAAATGGATGATCACAATATCCTCTCCCGAGCTCAATTGTGAAACAAGGAATAACAAAGGATAAGCAAACCTTGATAATCTTTATTACATTGAATGAAAGACAAAGTACAATCTCCTCTCACAAATACTCTACAACCTTCACCTAATCCCTAAGAAGGTTTAGAACATGATGGAGAGGAAAGAAACAAGAGTAGAAGTCGACTCTCTCCCTAGGTATTTCGTGTTTTGTACATTGGGTGGCTAAGTCTTTATATATGCTAGACCTAGGGCAAACCTTTCCTAAGTAGAATACAACTTAGAGTAGGGAACAAGTCAAGTACATAATAATAATATATTTCCAAGTTTATATTCGGCTAAGGGGCTTTCCCGCATGGTCTTCCTTTGGGCTTTTCCTTGTGCTAGCCAGCTTCGATTCATGGGCTTCAAGTCCAGACACGTTCCTTGGATTTTTGTCTTTCCATCGCCTATAATCTTGCTTCCTGTCTTTCTACTGCTGCCTCGGCCTTGTCTCTGCCGCGGCACTGGTTTTCCTGCACAGATATGAAAACGCAGTAAAACGTGCCTTTTTCTGTAAATATTATCTATATGAGTATACTTCTAAATATACCACATTGAGTGCATGCATTGGTCCAAGTGGGTGTATATTTGGTAATTAATGCCCATAAAAGGAGTAAAAAGTGATAGTGTGTTGAGCACTTATCACTGCGGCATCTGCTGCTGCGGCATCGGCTGCTGATAACTTGAGGTCTGATTAGTGGGATTCAAGGCATTATTAGGATTGCTCCATGAAAAATTTGGGTGCCTTTTCCATGCCGGATTATATGTGTTAGACATCATATTATTATTCTGGTTGTAGTTTCCCACATAAAAACCAGTTTCCTCATCTTGCACATACTCAGAAGAATTGATCGTTTTAACCTCATGAGTATTTTGTTGTAATTGCATGTTCTGAACCATCTTGGTTAGAGATGCCAATTGTTCTGCCACTGAATTGGATGTTTCGAGTTCATTCACTATGGCTTGGCGTCTCATTCTCCCTCGCCTAGATGTAGGGAACTGAAAATCATTCTTTGCGAGCTTGTTTAGAATCTCTATAGCTTCCTCAGGAGCTTTGTCAAGGAGTGTCCCATTGGCCGAGGCATCTAGCATCATCCTTGTCGGGGCATTAGTGGCATTGTAGAACATTGTCACTTGTGTCCAAAAGGGAAATCCATGTAATAGGCATCTGTGCAATAACTCTTTATAGCGCTCCCATGCCTCGTACATTGGTTCATCATCTGCCTGTCGAAAAGAAGTAATTTCATTACGGATACGATCATATAAGTTAGTAGGGTTAAAGCGTGTAATGAAATCTCAGCAGAGTTCACTCCAAGATCCTATTGATCCTGCTGGAATGCTATTTAACCAGGTCTTGTCCCTATCCTCAATGAATAGGAAAACAATTTTAATCTCAAAATATCTTAATGGACTCCTTGAATTTTAAATGAGTTACAAACTTCCATGAAAGATTTGAGATGTTGCCTGGCATCTTCAGTTGCAGACCCACTAAATTGTCCAATAGTATTCAGCATATTGAACATGACAAGTTTGAGTTCAAAGTGGGTTGCTTTTATTTCTGGTGCAATGACTCCAGGGTTTAATCCATTCAGATCTTCCACCAGGAAATCTCTAACAGTGAGCTGCCGCGGCAGTAGAGGCTGCGGTAGTGGTTGCTACGGCATGGGTGGCTGCTGAAGTCCTCCGTGGCCAACAAGTATGTTTTGATCTACTTGATTTCCTGCCATTGCTTGTTGGATTTGTCTCCTCAACTGATTCCGTGTACGTTCAATTTCAGGGTCAATCTCGTACAACGGATTGGATGGGTTGGCCCTGGTCATACACCAAAAAGAAACCAAAGTAAAATAAAAATAAAAATAAAATAACTAAAGCAAGAAAATAAAGAAAACAAAATTTACTTGCCAATCCCCGGCAACGGCGCCAAAAACTTGTTGCGTGTAGAAATAGCGCAAATTGTGCAGTGTACACGTCGCAAGTAATAAAGTGATAAGTATTTATCGTTTATCGTATCCACAGGGATTGGTGTACTTAATATGTCTTCTTTAATATTCTTGTCCTGTAAAAGTAAGGTAAAAAACAAGTAGGAATGATGTTTGAGTAAAATTAAATAAAAACTAAATAAAGGTAGTGAGAACGAATGAGGAGAGTGGGCAGGATCCAGTTGCGTTGTACTGTGGAATCAATCGACTTGTTTCTGTCCAATGCTATCGCATGACTCTGCCTCGGCAGTACTGCAGATTACTGTCTCGGCAGCGACAATGCGTGTCTGCCGCGGCAATCCCTTGCTCTTGGGTAGACCTCACTAAGATTCGGCAAAGTGTCCTTGGATGGCTCCGCTTATCCCTAAGTCGAAACACTGTTGATAATCAGTCCTTGATAATACCTCCCAGCGTGAATCAATTATAACTATCAACCAATCTCACACTTCTTTTAGCCGTTGAAACTCCAACCTATCCCTAGGCAAAGTTAGTATTTTTCAAATACCGTACTTACTCCTTTCGTGAATCTAACTCTCCCGAGTCTAGATAAATAGATTACTCGCAAACTTCCCTCCCGGGCATGGATGCAAGAACAAAGAATGGCAAAGAGTAAGCAAATCTTAATGTTTTATTGTATTGAAACGAGAAACAAAGTACAATCTCCTCTCACAAGTACTCGACAACCTTCACCTAGCTGTCGCGTGTCAAAAGTGCGCGTTTAGTGCAAGTGGACACATCGAAAGTAATAAGTGATAAGTATTATCGGATTATCGTCTCCACAGGGACTGGTAGACTTAATATGCCTTCTTCACCTTGTTGTTCTGTAGAAAAGTAAAAACACAAGTGATTGGAGTTGGTTTATTGAAACTAAAATAACTAAACAAAAATAAAGAGATTTAATAATAGAGGATTAAAGGCTTTCTTAGAGATTAAAGAGATTTAATAACTAAACACATCGAAAGTATTAAGTATTGTGAGTGTGAGCGTTTTTATGGACAAGTTGATTAAAGGCTTTCTTAGATAAACTCTAAGTTCAAGACAAGTAGAATTTGGTTAAGTGTTTCTCTTCTTTTCAAACACCAAATCTTGAGCCAATTTCGGGCACCTCAAAGACTTGTGTTTTTTTTTCTTTTCACTAACTTCCTTCTTTCTTTTTTTATACTCCTTAAAACATACTAGAGCCAATTTCGGGCACCTCTAGCATGAAGAAGAGACTTTCTAGAGCCGGTGGTAGGCACCTCTAGTTACTTTCCCAAAAATCTAAGTCTTTATCACCTAAGTTCATTAAAAGAATTCCTATAATCCAACAAGTCCTAAAAGTGCTTAAAGTTCTTCCTATAGTAAGCTTCTAAGTCTTCATCCTTAAGTATCCTAAGGTTAATCTTTCTTAACAGAACCTAAACATGGTAAGGAGAAAGATTTCTATAGCCTTAAAGAATAAACTAAGGCAATACTGATGATAGACAGTGCAAAAGTGTAAGCAATTAATTCAAGTAAGGAGGGGAGCATAAAAAAAATTAAAAAAAATCACTGGAATACTCCCTTTTTGGCAAGGCCGCGGCAGTAGATTGCTGCCTTGGCAGTGAATCTGCACCTCCAAACTCAAACCAAGCATTGTCCTCAATGCTTTATATTAGAAGAATTAAGCGGGCAACAAAATATGAATAGAATAAGTAGCAAATAGAAATAGTAAAAGCAATTAATATTGAGTTAAGAAAAAATTTTAAAGCGACTCCGAAGAGCTGCTTGTAACAATTTTTCTACTCAGCCTTGCTGTCGATTGCTTTGTCCTTGGGGAAGGCGATGGTTGGGCTTTTGCTTGCCGAGGCGGTTGGACTCGTGTGGGTGGTGTCCGTTGCATTGGGGCCTCCACCTCTTCTCCTTCTTCCACATCGGCCATCTCTTCGGTTAACATTATGTCCGTTCCTCCTCCCATTGTTGTTGCTCCTCCGGTGTGGTGTGTATTTGGTCCGGCGGCGGTGGAGCCTTGGTGCACGTAAGCATCTATCTCGGCTGATAGACTGCCCATAATGATTAGGGATCGGGGTGGAGTGCTGAAAATGGCCCTTCGCTTAGATGGTCTTCTGCTGGTAGACGAGGCCGCGGCAGAATCCGCTGCCCTAGATGGGCCGGAAGCCTGGTACTAGGGTTGATGGTCTGCATGGAAAAACGACCTTGGTCCTCCCGGAGCTAGTGTAGTCTCGGTGTAAGGGGCGATTGTGACGAACATGTTGCTGGGAAACTCTGGGAATTGCGCTCCTTGGTCCGGAAAAGCGTGCAGCATCATCTGGGCTAATGTGTCGTTGAAATCTCTTTGGTACTCCATGTACCTTTGTTGCCTGAGGTCCATTGCTGCCATCCTTTTCAAAATTTTCTGGTACGGGTCTGCTGCGGCAGAGGTGTGAGCAGTATCAGGCATGTCTGCCGTGTACTGGGCCCCGACAGCAGTATCAGCAGTGAACTGCTGGGGCGTTGCTTGGACTGGCTCTACTTGCGTGATCTGCATGACTTTGTGACAAAAGTCCCTAGTCCATCCTCGCCGTGGGGGAGTGTATTCGTTCGTATCTTCAATGGGCACACCTGCAGCAACACATAAACCCGTGATAAAACATGGGAAATACAATGGTCCCCTATCTTTCTTACCGCACTCGTGAATTTCCCATAGGATGATTTCTCCAACGTTGATGGTCCTCTTGTTGATGATTGATTGGATAAGCATCAATCTTTTGCGGTCCACCGTGCTATTGTGGAACGTTGGGATGAGGCGTCGCTTGACAAAGGTGTTCCACATCTTGGCCTCGGGCTTGAGGCTTTGTCTTATTACGGATCCTCTATAGGTACCGGTTTCCCATGGGGTGTTCACGTAACAAAGATCATCTTTGATGAGCTCGTAGTCCTCGACAGTGATGTCTTCCAAGAAGTCGGCGTGGATATCACTGTCAGGAGTGAGGCCGTAGAAATTGTTGATTGTCTCGGCATCTAATTGGACTGGCCTGCCGCGGCACTGAACAAAGAGGGAGTCCTTGCTGGGCCCGTGTGCATAGAACTCCCGCACGATCGTAGCATTTGCCCGGGTAGGTTGGAGACAGAAAATTTCCCAATTTTGGTACTTAATTCTGTCGAAGAGATAGTGCTCAATACCGTAATTTTCATCGTCTGCATGCTGGAAACCTTTTTCTTCCCACAGATGCTGAGCGATGAAAGATCGGTTGAAACGATCTTCAACGTTGGCTGGGGCGAATCGCTTGTATGTTGCCATCAAGATTGAAAGATGTGATTTCTTGGAGTTTTTCTTGAAAAGAATCTGAAATTTCTTGAAGATTATGAGTAGGCCGAGAGTAATGTGAGAGGGAGATTGTTATGAATACTAAAGAAAACAAGAATCCAAGAGTGAATAGTTCAAGAGGTAGGGGTTTCTTATATAGGCCTCGGCCTTGTGACCGTTTAAGGCCACTAGCCGTTTTGTAGCCGTTACTCTTTACTATCGTTTCCTTTTCTGCCGCGGAAGGAATCTCGGCAGACTAGCCGTTACACTGTTCTGCCCGTTGAGACTGCTGCGGCCCTGACACTGTTTTTCTGCCTCGGCAGAGTTGCTGCTGTGAACTAATCCTAATATAATAATAAAGAAAAGAGAGCAAATCAGGCTACTGGTGGAGAGCATGTAAATGCATCTCCCAAGTTGATTCTCTCTCGTTGGCCCGAATTGTGAATCGGTTGTGGGCCACTCCTTTTTGTTGTATGTTCATCCACTTTGGGCTTAATCTTTTTGCCGAATATCCTGCCGAACAGGCTGCCAAGGCAGGATACTTTAGTGTCTATTGTGTGGATGGCCTTGCACTCCTCTGGATCATCATATTTTTTTAAATTGTGGAATGCATTGAGTTTGACTTGTTGGTCATTGACCCGCATTGTCAACTCTCCTTTTTTCACGTCAATTAAGGTGCGTCCAGTTGCAAGAAAAGGTCTCCCAAGGATGATCAGTACATTATCATCTGCTTCACAATCACGGACAAGGAAATCAGCAGGAAAAATAAACTTATCTACTCTTACCAGTATGTCCTCGATTTTGCCTTCGGGTTGCACATATGATCAATCCGCTAGTTGGAGCATGACTGTTGTACGTTTTGCCCTTCCTATTCCAAGCTTTTGAAAGATTGATTTGGGCATGAGATTGATGCTTGCTCCAAGGTCGCATAGGGCCTTACCTTCATAATTTTTACCTATAGCACAAGGTATGATAAAGCAGCCAGGATCTTTTAACTTTGGTGGTATGCGGTTGTGCAACATTGCCATGCATCCCTCGGTAGCAGCCACTATTTCAAACTCACCTATTTGTTTCCTCTTTGATACCATATCCTTTAGGAACTTGGCATTATTAGGCATTTGTTCAATTGCCTCTACGAACGGTATGTTGATGTGGACTTGCTTTAAGAAGTCGAGGAACTTTTTAAATTGCTGGTCCTGCTTTTGCTTTTTCAACCTTTATGGGAAAGATGGTGGTGGTCTCATCTCATCCAGGGTTTCATTAGTTTGGAATTTAATACCTGGCACCACTGGAATTGTTGCTGCCGCGGCAGGCTGCTCAGGAGCTGCAGTACTTTCTGCCGGGGCAGTGTTATCAATATCAGTTTGCTCAGCCTCTTCCTTTGCTTGATCTGCTGATCAAAATTGGTTCTCTGGGATTTTTTCCTTCAGCTGTAGACCACTCCTAGTAGTGATTGCTTTGCACTGTTCATGGCCCATTACCTTAGCAACTTCAGTATTGCTAGGTAGTCCTCCTTGTGGTCTAGTGTTTATGCTTTGAGCAAACTGCCCAACCTGAGTTTCTAGCGTTTTAATGGCCGCTTCTTGATTTTGCAACCTCATCTGCATTGTATTCGTAACAACATCTTTCCTTTTTATGAAATTATTGTTCTCTACCATGTATGACTCAGTTTTCATCATAAAGGCTTTGAGAGTGTTTTCCATTGAACTTACCGGTTGTTGCTACATCTGCTGCTGCGGCATTGACTACTGGGCTTGCTGCTGCGGCAGTTGTTGCATCGTTTGCTGAAATCCTGAAGGTTGGGTGATTGGGTTTAAGGCATTGTTAGGGTTGCTCCATGATAAGTTTGGATGCCTCTTCCATGAGGGATTGTATGTGTTGGACATCATATTGTTGCGGTTGTAGTTCCCAACGTACATACCGGTCTCTTGATTCATACAGTCAGAGGAATTGTGGTTACCTCCACATAAGTCACAATAGGAATCAATTACCTTGACCTCACGGGTATTTTGTTGTAACTGTAGGTTTTGCACCATCTTGGTAAGAGAGGCCAATTATGCTGCCACTAAATTGGATGTGTCTAATTCATTTATCGTGGCTTGGCGTCTTACTCCTCCTCGCCTAGATGTAGGAAACTGAAAATCATTCTTCGCGAGTTTGTTCAATATCTCAATAGCTTCCTCAAGTGCTTTATCAAGGAGTGTTCCATTCGCTAAAGCATCTAACATCATCCTTGTCGTGGCATTCGTGGCATTGTAAAACATTGTCACTTGTGTCCATAGGGGAAATCCATGCAAAGGACACTTGTGCAATAGCTCCCTGTAGCATTCCCATGCCTCTTACATTGGTTCGTCTTCTGCCTGTCGAAAAGAAGTGATTTCATTACGGATTCTATCATATACATTTGTGGGATTAAAACGAGTAATAAAATCACGGTAAAGTTTACTCCAAGATCCAATAGATCCTACTGGAATGCTATTCAACCAAGCTTTCGCCCTATCCCTCAGTGAATAGGGAAATAGCTTCAATCGCAAGACATCTTCATGGACTCCTTGGATTTTGAAAGAGTTGCAAACTTCCATGAAAGACTTCAGGTGTTGCCTTGCGTCTTCAGTTGCAGACCCACCAAATTGTTCAATAGTGTTAAGCATATTGAACATAACAGGTTTAAGTTCAAAATGGGTTGCTTCAATCTCCGATGTAACAACTCCTGAGTTTAATCCATTTAAGTCCTCCTCCAGGAAGTCTCTGACAGTGAGCTGCAGCGGCCCAGGTGGCGGCGAAAGTCCTCCATTGCCGGCAGGTAAGTTTTGTCCTGCCGGGTGATCTGCCATGGCTTCTTAGATCTGTCTCCTCAACCTTTGCCTTGTTCTTTCGATCTCTGGATCTAACTCGTACAAGGGGTTGATTGGATTGGCCCTGGTCATACACCACGAAAAGCAAAAGTAAAATAAAAATAAAAATAAACAAGAAAATAAAGAGAACAAAATTTAGTTGCCAGTCCCCGGCAACGGCGCCAAAAACTTGTCGCCTGTCAAAAGTGCGCGTTTAGTGCAAGTGGACACATCGAAAGTAATAAGTGATAAGTATTATCGGATTATCGTCTCCACAGGGACTGGTAGACTTAATATGCCTTCTTCACCTTCTTGTTTTGTAGAAAAGTAAAAACACAAGTGATTGGAGTTGGTTTATTGAAACTAAAATAACTAAACAAAAATAAAGAGATTTAATAATAGAGGAAAATGGGTCAGGATCCAGTTGCGTTGTATTGTGGATTTGATTGACTTGTCTCTGCTCAATGCAATCGTATATCACTGCCTCGGCAGCACTGCAGTTTACTGCCTTGGCAGCGACTATACTTCTCCGCCGCGGCAATCCCTTGCTCGTGGTTGGACTTTACCAAAGTTCGGCAAACTGTCCTTGAATGACTTTGCTTATCCCTAAGTCAGAGTGTTGTTGATGACTAGTCCTTGATGATACCTCCCGGCGTGAACCAATTATACTCACCAACCAATCTCACACTTCTTTTAGCCGCTGAAACTCTTAACCTATCCCTAGGCAGAGTTAGTATTTCGCGATTGAAACACCGTACTTACCCCTTTCGTGAATCTAACTCTCCCGAGCTTAGATAAATGGATTACTCACAAACTTCTCTCCCGAGCTTCAATGCGAGAACAAGGAATAACAAAGGATAAGCAAACCTTGATAAGTTTTATTGCATTGAAACAAAGACAAAGTACAATCTCCTCTCACATATACTCGACAACCTTCACCTAATCCCTAAGAAGGTTTAGAACATAATGGAGAGGAAGAAAACAAGTATAGAATTCGGCTCTCTCCCTAGGTATTCCGTTTGTAATACATTGGGTGGCTAGGTCTTTATATAGGTTAGACCTAGGGCAAACCTTTCCTAAGTAGAATACAACTTGGAGTATGGAACAAGTCAAGTACATAATTAAAATATTTACAAGTTTAATTCGGCTAAGGGGGCTTTCCCGCGTGGTCTTCTCTTGGGTTTTTCCTTATCCTAGCTAGCTCCGATCCATGGGCTTTAAGTCCAGACACGTTCCTTGGATTTTTATCTTTCCATCGCCTACAGTCTTGCTTCCTGTCTTCTTGCTGCTGCCTCAGCACCAGGTCCTGCCTTGGCCATGTCGCTGCCGCGGCACTGGTTCTCCTGCACAGATATAAAAATGCAGTAAAATCTGCCTTTTCTGTGAATATTATCTTTATGAGCTTAACTTCTAAATATATCACATTAAGCACATGCATTGGTTTGAGTGGGTGTATATTTGGTAATTAATGCCCATAAAAGGAGTAAAAAGTGATAGTGAGTTGAGCACTTATCACTAACCCTAAGAAAGCTTAGAACATAATGAAAGAAAGAACACAATAATTCTTAGGGTTGAACTCTCTCTAAATCGGCGCTCCTATACATTGGGCGGCTATGGTATATATAGTCTAGGTCTAGGGCAAACCTTTCCTAAGTAGGAGTACTACTTGGAGTAGGATTACAATTATTCCCATAAATAAAATATTTCCAAGTTTATTTCAATTAGGAGGTTTTTCCCTCGTGGCCTTTGAGTTGGGCTTTCTTTATGCTAGCCAACTTCGATCCATGTGCTGCATGTCTAGAAACGTCCAACGTATTTTTCTCTTCCAATCGCCTACAGTATTGATACTGGAGCTTCAGTTGCTGCCGCGGCCCAGCTTCTGCCTCGGCCTCAACCCTGCCTCGGCAGTAATTGTTCCTGCATGTACAGAAGATATCATAAATTTTGCATTTTTCTGTAAATATTAGCTTTGTAAGTTATAATAGCAGAATATTCGAATATTGCATATTAAGCGCATGCATCAGTCCAAGTTAGTGTGAGATAAGTGCTTATTGCCCATGAAAGGTGTATAAAATAATGATCTTTTGAGCACTTATCAGCTGCCTCAACTCCAACTAGACCAGCTGCACCTGATCTAAATCAGGTACCATCACTAGCTGAACCGTCTGAGGAGGCTAGACCCATGGAACCGGAACCTGAGGAGCGAGCTCAAGAAGCCCAGTCACCTGCACGAGAACAAACTCCTAAAAATGTCACGGCATTTTCAGAGGAGCAAGCCCAGTCACACGACCAACCAGACCCTGTTGACCCTTCTGCTACCAAGGAACATGATGCCAGTTTCATATCTTCGCTGTTTGAAGAACCGTCAGCCCAACCAACACAACAAGAAGAACCCCAGCAAGCAGCCCCAAAAGAGGAATCACCAATGCCCTTTCCCAAGAGAAAGAAATCCAAGCGTCGACTCAAGATGTCGGCTGGGAGACAATCAACACCACCTGCTACTGAGACACCCAAAAGACGGGGAGCAGATGACGATTCTGATCCTGAGGACAGTCAGCCCCCATTGAAGTGCCGAACATCGCGCCGAATTGCCACCACACCACCAACTTAGCCAAGGTACATTGCATTGCATTTCATTGCATGACATTTTACTTAGTTTTTTTAGTCGCATTGAGGACAATGCTTGCCTCAAGTTTGGGGGAGGTATCATTCTCTACTTCATTTGCATTTTCATGATAGCAGTAGTTGTAGAAAAATGCCATGACATTTGTGCAAGTTTTAGGTCAAGTTTATAGGATCATAGTTTGTGATGCCCGATGATGATATTCCTTATATGGTCAATGCTTGAATTGAATATGCATGACTTGAGATGTGGATAGAACCTGTTCTAGGACTTGGTGATTGTGTTTATCTTATTGTTACATGAGTGTATGTCTTCCATGCTTAGGGAAGTTAGGAAATTTTTATAGAATGAAAACTTAATTAGCCTGCATGTCTTAATGAATTTATTTGTTAATATAGAATCCCTAATAGTTAGTATTAAAAGCTTTGAATAAATGCCTGGATATTTTGTAGAGAGATACTCCGCTATACCATGACATTTCTATGTGCATATGAGTTACTAAAAGAGGCACAGGGTGACGCTACACTTCTAACTTGTCATGGCATTGCCTGGATAATGCGTTTAAATAAATGGCAGCTATGGCATGAGTAGAAGGTAGTGTGACAGGCTGACTCCTCTTGTAACAGTATGTCATGCATATTTATGTAAAAAAAAGAGAAAATGAAAAAAAATTAAATATGTTATATATGGGGAATAGTAAGATGTGCTTAAATATAAGAAAACATGCTTGCTAGGATAGTTAACATTCCTTAGAATTTTTCTAACTTGACTATGCATAGATTAGATACACTCACTCATGCACACACACACTCACATTTGATCTTGTCCTAGGGTAGTGTTCTTGAAATTCTCTCGAGTCTTATATGTTTATGCCATGACATTTTCTGAGGGTTGAAACTCTAACCATTTGCTTGCCTAGATCTTGAACTTTGTCATGAAATTTCTTCTCTGCTACCTGCTATCCATTGGTTGAGGACAAGCAATAGCTTAAGTTTGGAGGTGTGATAACTCCACAAAAAGGTTATATTTTTAGGCCTTTTTACTTAGGTTATTGAGTGTCTTTAGGCGCATATAGGTTCATTTAGTTGCATTTAGGTTCATGACATTGCATGTAGTCTTCTAGATATGCCTTGGCATTTTTATGTGGTAATAGGTGTTATTTAATGGGAAAGGTAGTTCTTTTTAGTTATGTTGTGCAGGTAAATCAAAAATGGAAGTTGAGGCAATTTGTCATGGCATTCGCAAAAGGATAGTGATGGAAAAATGCCATGGCAAAGCTAGAGGACTCCTGTGCTGAGCTAGACGACAAAGAGATATTTTGATAAGAGTGCCAGCTAGTGCTATTATAGTCGGTCGGGACCACTATAGCCTGGCCGTAGCCACCTGGGTAGGGGAGCACAACCAATATTGCCTGATTGCGAGCCACCTCAGTATGGGACCACTGTCACCACTGCCAGCCCTGCAGAAATGCCATAACGTGAAGGGGGCAGAAATGGATTTTTGCCTATCTTTTAGGGGGCAGAAATGGATTTCTTAACATTTAGCTCCACCATGTAAGCTTTGTTTAGGTGGTTGTCTTTGTGGATGATTATCTTTTATTTCTATTTAATATATTGCCTTCTATGTGTTTGTATATTTTCTTTTCTCATTGTTGATAATTATTTAGGCATTGTAAGAGGCACGAAAATGTCTTGTGTTTAGGTACATGCTAGAGCACTCGAAAGAGGCGTAGCTATAGATCCTTCGATCATCCTAAAAGGAGCTAAGGGAGGATCTACGTGAGCAATGGGTTCTAGACTGCAAATAGAGCCTAGTTGGATCCTAGAGCACTCGAAAGAGGCATAGGTGAAGGCTTCAACGACTAAAAGGAGTGTGCTTTGTCGATAGGCTAGTGCTATTCGAGTGACACGAGATGCCATGGCATTTTAGTCTATCAGGATCCTATGACTCGAAAGAGCGGGAATAATTTAGAAACCTCTGTCGAGTAGGTATACACCGTAGCAGCTATATGTTAGGTAGGGGTAACGGGTAGGAACCCATAGAAGTCACCACCAATCATTCACGAGAGAGTTCATCAATAGAGGGTTAGTACAATATATTGCTTAACGTGTTCTTGCATCCTGTTTTTTCCTCCGCATTTACAAACTGCTTCCTTTATTTTACTTGTTATCTTGCGATCACACTGCTTTACACTTTCACACCATCACCATACATTCACCTTGCCATCATCATCCATACCATTTTGTCGTGGCATATTTTAGCTGCTTGCATTCTAAAATTTCCATAGCAATTCTACATAACACTTCACCGTACATATCCATTTACTTGTATGACTGTGTATACTTGCACATATATGTGTGTTCACATACATCATTAATAGCACTACACAGAACACACCAAAAGCCCATTTAGACATGCACGCTCTGAACCCAACAAAACGATCGAAAATGATATTCAATCAAATTTTTTGAATAAAAAAAAGTTAATTATGGGCTTTTGAACCTAATTAAACAACTTAAACTAAAATTTTGAGCTTTTTACTCTGTTAAAATTCGAGCGGGTTCACTATAAAGCCCAATTAGACATGCATGCTCTAAAACCTACAAAACGATCGAAAATGATATTAAATCAAATTTTTGGGTAAAAAAATTTAATTAAGGAGTTTTTAACTTAATTAAAATGCTTAAACTAAAATTTTGAGGTTTTTACTTTGTTAAAATTCGAACGGGTTCATTATAAAGCTCATTTAGACATGCACGCTTTGAACCCGACAAAACGATCGAAAATGATATTAAATCAAATTTTAGGGGTACAAAAAGTTAATTATGGGTTTTAGAACCTAATTAAAAAGCTTAAATTAAATTTTGAGCTTTTTACTCGGTTAATTCGAACGGGTTCACTATAAAGGCCATTTAGACATGCACGCTCTGAACCCTACAGAACATTAGAAATGATATTAAATAAAAAATTTTGGGTACAAAAAGTAATTATGGACTTTCGAACCTAATTAAAAAGCTTAAACTAAAATTTTGAGCTTTTTACTCTGTTAAAATTCGAACGAGTTCACTATAAAGCCCATTTGGACGTGTACGCTCTAAACTCTACAAAACGATCGAAACTGATATTAAACAAATTTTTGGGGCATAAAAAGTTAATTATGGGCTTTTGAAACTAATTAAAAAGCTTAAAATAAAATTTTGAGCTTTTTACTCGGTTAAAATTTGAACGGGTTCACTATAAAGCCCATTTAGATATGCACTCTCTGAACCCAACAAAACGATCGAAAATGATATTAAATCAAAATTTTTGGGTAAAAATATTTAATTATGGGCTTTTGAACCTAATTAAACAGCTTAAACTAAAATTTTGAGCTTTTTAATCGGTTAAAATTCGAACGGGTTCACTATAAAGCCCAATGAGACATGCACGCTCTAAAACCTACAAAACGTTAAAAAATGATATTAAATCAAATTTTTGGGTACAAAAAGTTAATTATGGATTTTTGAACCTAATTAAAAAGCTTAAAATAAAATTTTGAGCTTTTTACTCAGTTAAAATTCAAACGGGTTCACTATAAACCCATTTAGAGATGCACGCTCTAAACCCTACAAAACGATCAAAATTGAAATTAAATCAAATTTTTTTGGTACAAAAAGTTAATTATGGTCTTTTGAACCTAATTAAACAGCTTAAACTAAAATTTTGAGCTTTTTACTTGGTTAAAATTTGAACGGGTTTACTATAAAGCCCATTTAGACATCCACGCTGTAACACCCCTAAAACCGGGACGATATAATAATTCGAATAAATCGAGAGTTAAATTAAATTTTATGTCACTTGGGTTAAGTGAGGAACTAAATTGGTTAAATGATAAAAATTAAAAGATTGCATGGTGAACACCTAAATTCCATAAACTACCCTTGGTCATAAAATAAGTTAGGCAATTCATTAAGGGTAATAAGGTCATTTCTCACCTTTTAATTAGAACAAACAAAATTATACCCAAATCCTCTTCATCCTTTCTCATTTCACGTGAGAAACAAAAGAGGGAGAAGAGACAGCCTTTGAGAGAAATGTTCATGAGGGTTTGAGGAAGCAAACTTGAAATCCATGCATGTTCAAGGAATTGAGTTAAGAAATCAAGCTTAAATACCTTGGTAAGTTCCTTTTTCCCTAAATTGAAAATTTTAGGGTTTTAAGCTTTTGGGGATTTGAATAATTTATGATACTTTGAGTGGAATTAGGTTGCTATAATGACTAAATAGAAGATTGGTGTTCATTTGAGTATGAGTTTTGAAAGAATGAGCAATGAGCTAGGGGTCTTGAAATTGGGTTCTTGTAAATGTTGAATTTATGATGTTAGATTTGATAAGGAGATGAAATTTAGAAGTTATTGATGATTGAATTTATGATTGAGGTGCTGGAAATTTTAAGAATAAGATCAATTAGGAATTTAAAGTATGGGTTAAGAATTAGCCGAAAAATACTTATAAACGCTATTCCGAGTAGCCATCTTTGAGAAATTCCCTAGGTCACGTTTGGAAGAGTTAGGAGCTGAAATTTTGCAATATGATACTCTTGTATACCTAGTTTAAGGGAATATTTACGTAACCTCAATCCGAGTTCGTAGAAAAAGTTATAAGCTTCTCCGTAGGGCTGCCCGAGCAGTCCCGAGAATCCGGTCAGGTCTGATCCGAATGAATTCTGGTACTGATTGACCATGAATTAAAAAGTGAGGTTAATTTATCCTCGAAGAGGATTCTCTTAGCTTTCCAAAGAGGTATAATAAGCTCGATTCGGACATGGGACCTAGGAGATACAATCAAATTACGAAAGGGTAGCAAAACTGTTTTTAACGAATAAATGCACATGCTTATATTAGTTAAAGCTTAAGATCACTTGAGTTAAGTGATCATGGTGTGTTCTAATAAATATAATATTTGTATATGGAATTATTAGATAATCAAAGAGACGAAAACATCGAGGAGGAAGAAAGACTCGAGCAAACTCGAAGGAAGGGCAAGGGAGTGGCGACCTACAATCCTTGATTTAGCTTGGAGAAATAGTGAGTGTGGCAAACCTTGGGGTTAGGACCTAGGGTCCTAACCATCTTTGTATTATTTGATTTATTTGTATTGTAAACGGACTAATGAAATATTCGGTAATTCGGGAAGGAGGATTAAATGTTAATAACTTGTTTGATGCCATGTTTTAGTGCTAGATGTTAGACTAGCTTAGAACATTTGCATAGCTCGGAAATGCCGAGGTAAGTAATGGCGCGCGGCTATGGATGCTAGGTACATAAGTCATGCATGAGGCATGTTTGGATTGATTGGTTATTCGATTTGTAACATGATGTGAATAATTTGATATGATAGTATGATATTCGATTTTGATACAATAGCATGATGTATGCTTTGGATATGCTAGCATGATGCATATGCCTTTGAAATGGTAATTGATGTTAATGTATTGGATTAGCATGATATGGACAATCTATGTGATATGAAACTTGCTTAATATAAATGGAAAGATTAAATGAATTGGAGACTCCGATTGAGCCTTAGTTGATAGTTGGTCATAGGTAGTAAGGCATGCCTAGGGTTTGAGCTCATTTGTTAGTTTGCCCAGTACTTCGGTACTTCTGTTTAGTACTTCGGTACTTCTGTTGGTACTATGGGTACCTTGGTGGTGGTTAGTCACCATTTGTAGATACCGTGGGTATCTTTTGTTAGTGCCTTCGTGGCACTTCTGTCAGTACCTTTGTGGTACTTCTGATGACCCGTTTACCTAGTCAAACTATACCAAGGCATCATTTGTAACTAATTTGAAAGATTAAAATTAAAGATATTGCTACTGAGCATCCAATAATGTTATTGCCATAAGCATTTGATCTGTTATTGCCATCGTGCATCCGATAATGATAATGCTAGGAGCATTTAAATTTGGCATTTCTTTTGATCATTTGAAATGATACGGTTATGAACATTTGATATGAGATTGTTTATAAGTGCTCAACACACTATCACTTTCTACTCCCTTTATCGGCATTTATCACCAAATATTCACCCACTTGAACCAATGCATATGCTTAATGTGATATATTTAGAAGTTATACTTAAATAGATACTATTTACAGAAAAAAGGCAAGTTTTACTGCGTTTTCATATCTGTGCAGGAGAACCAGTGCCGCGGCAGAGACAAGGCCGAGGCAGGACCTGATGCCGAGGCAGCAACAGGAAGATAGAAAGCAAAGTGATAGGCGATGGAAAGAAAAAAATCCGAGGAACGTGTCTGGACTTGAAGCCCATGAATCGGAGCTGGCTAGCACAAGGAAAAGCCCAAAGGAAGACCACGTGGGAAAGCCCCCTTAGCCGAATTCAAACTTGGAAATATATTATTATTATGTACTTGACTTGTTCCCTACTCCAAGTTGTATTCTACTTAGGAAAGGTTTGCCCTAGGTCTAGCCTATATAAAGACCTAGCCACCCAATGTAATAGATATCGAAATACCTAGGGAGAGCCGACTTCTACTCTTGTTTCTTTCCTCTCCATCATGTTCTAAAACCTTCATAGGGTTTAGGTGAAGGTTGTGGAGTATTTGTGAGAGGAGATTGTACTTTATCTTTCTTTCAATGCATTATAGATTATCACGGTTTGCTTATCCTTTGTAATTCCTTGTTCTTGCATTCAAGCCCAGGAGGGAAGTTTGTAAGTAATCCATTTATCTAGGCTCGAGAGAGCTAGATTCACGAAAGGGGTAAGTACGGTGTTTCAATCGCGAAATACTAACTCGGCCTAGGGATAGGTTAAGAGTTTCAGCGGCTAAAAGAAGTGTGAGATTGGTTGGTGAGTATAATTGGTTCACGCCGGGAGGTATCATCAAGGACTAGTCATCAACAGCACTCTAACTTAGGGGTAAGCGGAGTCATTCAAGGACACTTTGCCGAACTTTGTAAAGTCTGCCCACGAGCAAGGGATTGCCGCGGCGGACAACGTTATCGCTGCCCAGGCAGTAAACTGCAGTGCTGCCGAGGCAGAGATATGCGATTGCATTGGATAAAGACAAGCCAATCAAGTCCACAATACAATACAACTGGATCCTGGCCCATCTTTCTCTCTGATATTTCGACCTTGTTATTTTTATTCAATTATTCTAGTTTAATAAATCACACTCATTCACTTGTGTTTTTATATTTTTTACAGAGCAAGAAGATAAAGAAAGCATATTAAGTAGATCGGTCCCTGAGGAGACGATAACTCGATAAATACTTATCACTTATTACTTGCGATGTGTCCACTTGCACTGAACGCGCACTTTTGACACGCGACAAGTTTTTGGCGCCGTTGTCGGGGACTGACAACTAAATTTTGTTTTCCTTATTTTCTTGTTTCTTTTTCTTTTTATTTTACCTTTGTTTTTCTTGGTGTATGACTAGGGCCAATCCAACCAACCCCTTATACGAGTTAGATCCTGAGATTGAAAGAATAGGGCTAAGGTTGAGGAGACAAATCCGAGGAGTCGTGGCAGAGGTTCAGGCAGGACAAAACATACCTGCCGGCAATGAAGGTCTACCGCCGCCACTTGGGCCGCGGCAGCTGACTGTCAGAGATTTCTTGGAGGAGGACCTAAATGGACTAAACCCAGGAGTCGTTACACCCGAGATTGAAGCAACCCATTTTGAACTTAAACCCGTTATGTTCAACATGTTAAATACAATTGGACAATTTGGTGGGTCTGCAACTGAAGACGCAAGGCAGCATCTCAAATCTTTCATGGAAATCTGCAACTCTTTCAAAATCCAAGGAGTCCATGAAGATGTCTTGCGGTTAAAGCTATTCCCCTATTCACTGAAGGATAGGGCAAAAGCTTGGTTGAATAGTATTCCAGCGGGATCTATTGGATCCTGGAGTGAATTATGCCGTGATTTCATTACTCGTTTTAATCCTACTAATCTATATGATAGAATTCGTAATGAAATTACTTCTTTCCGACAGGCTGAAGACGAACCAATGTACGAGGCATGGGAACGCTATAGAGAGCTATTGCACAAGAGTCCGCTGCATGGATTTCCCTTATGGACACAAGTGACAATGTTTTACAACGCCACGAATACCCCGACAAGGATGATGTTGGATGCCTTGGCAAACGGCACACTCCTGGACAAGGAACCCGAAGAAGCTATTGAAATTTTGAATAAACTCGCAAGGAATGACTTCCAGTTTCCCACATCTAGGCGAGGAGGAGTAAGACGCCAAGCCACGGTAAACGAATTAGATTCATCAAGTTCAGTGGCAGCACAATTGGCCTCTCTTACCAAGATGGTGCAAAACCTACAATTACAACACAATACCCGTGAGGTCAAGGTAATTGATTTATGTTGTGAATTATGTGGAGGTAACCACAGTTCCGTTGATTGCATGAATCAAGAAACCGGTATGTATGTTGGGAACTACAACCGTAACAATGTGATGTCCAACACATACAACCCCTCATGGAAGAGGCATCCAAACTTATCCTGGAGTAACCCAAATAATGCCTTAAACCCAATCACCCAACCACCAGGATTTCAGCAGCCAATGCCGCAACATCAAGTCCAACAACCGTTGCCGCAGCAGCAGATGCAGCAACAACCGGTCAATTCATTGGAAAACACGCTAAAGGCCTTCATGATGAAAACCGAGTCATACATGGCGGAAAATAGTAATTTCATCAAGAGGACCGACGCCTTCATGAATAGGACTGAGATGAGGCTACAAAATCAAGAAGCGACCATAAAAACTCTGGAAACTCAGGTTGGGCAGTTTGCTCAATGTATAAACACTAGACCACAAGGAGGCCTACCTAGCAATACTGAGGTTGCTAAGGTACTAAGCCATGAACAGTGCAAGGCAATTACTACCAGGAGTGGTCTACAGTTGAAAGAGAAGATCCCAGAGAACCAAACCCAACCAGCGGATCAATCAAAAGAAGAGGCCGAGCAAACCGAGACTGACAACACTGCGTCGGCAGCAAGCACTGGAGCGCCTGAGCAGTCTGCCGAGGCAGCAAAAATTCCAGTGGTGCCAGGTATACGATTCCAAACTAAGGAAACACTGGATGAGATGAGACCACCACCACCTTTCCCGCAAAGGTTAAAGAAACAAAAACAGGATCAACAGTTCAAAAAGTTCCTCGATATTTTGAAGCAAGTCCACATCAACATACCATTCGTTGAGGCCATTGAACAAATGCCCAACTATGCCAAGTTCTTAAAGGATATGGTATCAAAGAGAAAACGAATAGGTGAGTTTGAGACAGTGGCTGCCACCGAGGGATGCATGGCAATGCTGCATAACCGCATGCCACCAAAGTTAAAAGATCCTGGTTGTTTCACTATACCTTGTGCAATAGGAAAGAGTTATGAAGGAAAGGCCCTATGCGACCTTGGAGCAAGTATAAACCTCATGCCTAAATCAGTCTTCCAAAAGCTTGGAATTGGAAGGCCGAAGCCTACAACAGTGATGCTCCAACTCGCGGATAGATCCTATGTGCAACCTGAAGGAAAAATTAAGGACATACTGGTAAGAGTTGATAAGTTTATTTTTCCGGCTGATTTCCTTGTCCTTGATTGTGAAGCAGATGACAACGCACCGATCATCCTTGGGAGACCCTTCCTAGCAACTGGACGTACATTGATTGACGTGGAAAGAGGAGAGTTGACTATGTGGGTCAATGACCAACAAGCCAAACTCAACGCATTCCACAACTTAAAGAGATATGAAGATCCAGAGGAATGCAAAGCCATCCGCACAGTAGACAATAAGATGTCCTTCCTGGGCAGTCTACTCGGCAGGATATTCGGCAAAAAAATCAAGCCCAAGACGGATGGACAGACAACACTAAGGAGCGGCCCACAATAGATACATAATTTGGGCCTAAGGGAGAAAATAAATTTGGGAGACGCATTCACATGCTCTCCACCAGTAACCTAACCTCTCCCTTTTACTTTAAATATTATATTAGGGTTAATAGTATATTATTTTATTTTTGCTAATTATTTTTTGTTTTCAGTATTTTTCTTGTGTGTTTACTTTTGATTTAGGAATAAAAAACAAAGATAAGGGAAAAATAGTTCACACCAGGAACTCTGCCGAGGCAGTAAAACAGTGTTAGAGCCACAACAGTCTCAACGGGCAGAAAGGTGTAACGGCTAGTCTGCCGAGTTCCCTGCCGCAGCAGAAGAAGGAAACGGTTACAACGGCTAGTAATCTCAACGGTTACAAGGCCGAGGCCTATATAAGAAACTCCTTCCTCTTGAACTATTCACTCTTACTTTCTTGCTTTCTTTAGTATCCTTGACAATCCCTCTCTCAATTACTCTCTGCATACTAATTCCTTCTGATTTTCCAGTTTCTCTTCAAGAAAACATCCAAGAATCAAATTTTTTCTTTCTTGATGGCAACCTACAAAAGATTCGCCCCAGCCACCGTTGAAGAACGATTCAATCGATCATTCATCGCAAGGCAACTTTGGGAAGAACAAGGGTTCTAGCACGCGGACGAAGAGAATTATGGTATCGAACACTACTTGTTCGACAGAATCAAGTACCAAAATTGGGAAGTATTCTGTTTGCAACCTGCCCAGGAAAACGCCACAATAGTACGAGAGTTTTACGCTCATGGGCCCAGCAAAGACTCTCTCTTTGTTCACTGCCGCGGCAGGCCAGTGCAACTCGATGCCGAAACAATCAATAGCTTCTACGGCCTCACCCCGGCCAGCGATCTCCATGCGGACTTCTTCGAAGATATCACTGCCGAGGACTATGAACTGATCAAAGACGATCTTTGTTACGCAAACACTCCATGGGAAACCGGTACCCATCGGGGTTTCGTAACAAGACAAAGTTTGAAGCCGGAGGCCAAGATGTGGAACACCTTCGTCAAACGACGCCTCATCCCAACATCACATAATAGCACGGTGGATCGCAAGAGATTGGTGTTAATCCAATCCATCATCAACAAAAGGACCATCAACGTTGGAGAAATTATCCTACGGGAGATTCACGAGTGCGGTAAGAAAGATCGAGGACCATTATATTTCCCTTGCTTGATTATGAGTTTATGTGTTTCTACAGGTGTGCCTATTGAAGAAACCGATGAATACACACCCCCAAGAAGAGGATGGACCAGGGAATTCTGCCACAAAGTCATGCAGATCACACAAGCAGAGCTTGTCCAGGCAACACCGCAGCAGTTCACTGCCGACACTACTGTCGGGGCCCAGTACACGGCAGACATGCCTGGTACTGCCTATACCTCTGCCGCAGCAGACCCGTATCAAGAAATCTTGCAGCGCATGGCCGCGATGGATCTTCGACAACAACGGTACATGGAGTACCAACGGGACTTCAATGGAACGCTCGCCCAAATGATGATGCACGCATTCCCGGACCAAGGCGTCCAATTCCCGGAGTTCCCAAGCAATATGTTCGTTACTGTCGCACCCTACACCGAGACTACACCATCCCTAGGAGGACCGCGACCGTTCTTCCATCCGGACCCTCAGCCCCAATACCAGGCTGCCGTACCATCTAGGCCAGCAGATTCTGCCGCGGCCTTATCTGTCAGCCGAAGGCCATCCAAGCGGAGAACCGTTTTCAGCACTCCACCAAGATCGCCAGTTATCATGGGCAGTTTATCCGCCGAGATAGATGCTTATGTACACCAAGGCTCTACTACTGCCGGCCCAAGTACACACCACACCGGAGGAGCAACTGCGATGGGAGGAGGAACGGACGTGATGATAACCGAAGAGATGGCGGATGTTGAAGAAGGAGAAGAAGTAGAAGCCCCAATGCATAGGACCCCACCCACTCGAGTCCAGCCGCCGAGGCAAGCAAAGGCGCAACCATCGCCCTCCATAAGGACAAAGCACATGGCATCTAGGCAACGGAGAAAAATTGTTACGAGCAGCTCTTCGGAGTCGCTCTAAAATTCTTTGTCCTTTATTTCTATATTCAATTGCTTTTATTGTTTCTCCTTGTTGCATATAATTCATATTCTGTTTTGCCGCTTATTCCTTCCAAATATAAAAGCATTGAGGACAATGCTTGGTTTGAGTTTGGGGGTGCAGATTCACTGCCAAGGCAGCAATCTACTGCCGCGGCCTTGCCAAAAAGGGAGTATTCCAGTGATTTTTTTTTTAATTTTTATGCTCCCCGCCTTACTTGAATTAACTGCCTACACTCTTGCACTGCCCATCATCAGTATTGCCTTAGTTTATTCTTTAAGGCTATAGAAATCTTTCTCCTTACCATGTTTAGGTTCTGTTAAGAGGGCTTAACCTTAGGATGCTTAAGGATGAAAATTTAGAAGCTTACTATAGGAAGAATTTTAAACACTTTTGGGACTTGTTGGATTATAGGAATTCTTTTAATGAACTTGGGTAATAAAGACTTAGATTTTTGGAAAAGTAACTAGAGGTGCCTACCACCGGCTCTAGAAAATCTCTTTTTCATGCTAGAGGTGCCCGAAATTGGCTCTAGTATGTATTAAGGAATATCAAAAAAGAAAAAAAAAGATTTTTAGTGAAAAAAAACACAAGTCTTTGAGGTGCCCGAAACCGGCTCAAGAATTGGGGTTTGGAAAAGAAGAGAAGAGTTAACCAATGTCTATTTGTCTTGAACTTAGAGTTTATCTAAGAAAGCCTTTAATCAACTTGTCCGCAAAAACGCACACACTCACATCCTATAGTTTGTTTCTAGGTAAATTCTTAGGTAGCCGAATGTTTAAGGCTTAAAAGATAGGCCTAGCTATGGTGGGGAGAATAGATGGACATGTAAGACCAAAAGAGAGTAGAGTTCGGCAAATTGATGATTTGCATTGCTTGAGGACAAGCAATAGTTCAAGTTTGGGGTGTAATAAATGCTCAACACACTATCACTTTATACTCCTTTTATCGGTATTTATCACCAAATATTCACCCACTTGAACCAATGCATATGCTTAATGTGATATATTTAGAAGTTATACTTAAATAGATACTATTTACAAAAAAAGGCAAGTTTTACTGCGTTTTCATATCTGTGCAGGAGAACCAGTGCCGCGGCAGAGACAAGGCCGAGGCAGGACCTGATACCGAGGCAGCAGCAGGAAGATAGGAAGCAAAGTGATAGGCGATGGAAAGACAAAAATCCAAGGAACGTGTCTGGACTTGAAGCCCATGAATCGGAGCTGGCTAGCACAAGGAAAAGCCCAAAGGAAGACCACGCGGGAAATCCCCCTTAGCCGAATTCAAACTTGGAAATATATTATTATTATGTATTTGACTTGTTCCCTACTCCAAGTTGTATTCTACTTAGGAAAGGTTTGCCCTAGGTCTAGCCTATATAAAGACCTAGCCACCCAATGTAATAGATATCGAAATACCTAGGGAGAGCCGACTTCTACTCTTGTTTCTTTCCTCTCCATCATGTTCTAAAACCTTCATAGGGTTTAGGTGAAGGTTGTGGAGTATTTGTGAGAGGAGATTGTATTTTATCTTTCATTCAATGCAATAAAGATTATCAAGGTTTGCTTATCCTTTGTTATTCCTTGTTCTTGCATTCAAGCCCGGGAGGGAAGTTTGTAAGTAATCCATTTATCTAGGCTCGGAGAGCTAGATTCACGAAAGGGGTAAGTACGGTGTTTCAATCGCGAAATACTAACTCGGCCTAGGGATAGGTTAAGAGTTTCAGCGGCTAAAAGAAGTGTGAGATTGGTTGGTGAGTATAATTGGTTCATGCCGGGAGGTATCATCAAGGACTAGTCATCAACAGCACTCTGACTTAGGGATAAGCGGAGTAATTCAAGGACACTTTGCCGAACTTTGGTAAAGTCTGCCCACGAGCAACGGATTGCCGCGGCGAACAGCGTTATCGCTGCCCAGGCAGTAAACTGCAGTGCTGCCGAGGCAGAGATATGCGATTGCATTGGATAAAGACAAGCCAATCAAGTCCACAATATAATACAACTGGACCCTGGCCCATCTTTCTCTCTGATATTTCGACCTTGTTATTTTTATTCAATTATTCTAATTTAATAAATCACACTCATTCACTTGTGTTTTTATTTTTTTTACAGAGCAAGAAGATAAAGAAAGCATATTAAGTAGACCGATCCCTGAGGAGACGATAACTCGATAAATACTTATCACTTATTACTTGCGATGTGTCCATTTGCACTGAACGCGCACTTTTGACACGCGACAATTGCCATTATGAATTTAAGCATGAAACCGTTATCGAGCATTTAGTTGTAAATTGGGTTTGCATGCTAGTAATATGATACATGAGAGTGATTCAAGCATGATAAGCATGATACTTTTTACATTTGATCAAAATGTTAGAATAAACATGATGGATTGTTAAATTGGAGAATGCCATGTTGATATATGTGTTTGGTGTCTAATTGGTTAGACTTAGGGTTGCCTCACTAAGTACTTCGTAAGTACTTACCACCTCTGTTTCCTCCTTCCCAGATAACAGGTTATCGGACTAAGGGGTTAGATCGACTTTGATCGCGAGCAAGGACACCAAGCAAACCCAAGTATGGTATTTTGTACTTTTGTAACTCCTAGTTTATGGTGGCATAGGGAGCATGCTTAGAATTGTCCATGCATTTTGGTATTTTGATCATGATTTATACATAGATAATCATTTGAATATTCGGTATGTAAGCCATAAGGCAAGGTTATTGTAATAGGCTAGTCTTATATGTTTTGGAGATTGATCTATGATATGATTACATCGACCTCGTATGAAGTATACAATATGTAAACTATGGAATTGGTAGTCCTTAGAACCACACTATATATATATATGTTTGTATATGTTAGCCACATAGTGAAATATAAGTTATAAGGGTAACTAAATTGTTATAGGGCATATGGTGGTATGAATGGCCACTTGGTTAGGAATTATAGTTTTAGTATGTTGAAAGTCCATGAATGATAAAATTTGATTATGGTTTGGCAAGATGTTAGAATTGGTAAGTGGAAAATGCTGCCTAAATATGTTAAATATTGCCCTTATGGTTTAGGAATGGTTTAGACCATATAGGTGGTCTTTTGGTAGAGTCCAAGTGTTTAAAAAGATAGAAATCTGGAAATTGGGCGAGGGTATCGATACCACTTGCATGGGTATCGATACCTCCTTTGACAGTAACGAAATGGCATCGAAGCATGGTTCGATGCCAAGCTTCATTAAAGAACTCCCTGGTTCGATGCCAGTATCGAGCCAGGCTACTTTAGCCTTAAGCCATTGAGTCCTAAGAGTAGACCAGCATCGATACCTGGTTCGATACTGGGTCTTCAAGTAACGAAATGGCATCGATGCCAGTATCGAACCAAGCTACTTAACTTAGTCAACGAGTCAACAAGGAGGTCCAGCATCGAAACATGGTTCGATACTGGGACTTCCAGTAACGAAATTGCATCGATACCTATTTCGAACCAGGCTCCCTAGCCTCGGTCAATAGGTCAACACAGTTGACATGTATCGAACTAGGGTTCGATACCCCTGTTCCGATACCCCTCTATAGGGTGTATCGAAACCCCTAGTTAATTTTGGTTCAACTTAAAAATGGAAATTGGCTTGATCACTAAGAATGTGTTAATGATAATTAAATGAATGAAATTTGGCTAGAGGTGTAGATTAAACTTGATTGAAATCAAAATTTATAAATGTATGGAATTTAAGAAATCGAATTGGTAAACTGTACAAATATGAAAAAGTTTTAAATTATCCTCAAATTTAATAAGTGTTACAAGAGTTTGGTTCGTAAAGTTTTACAAATGAATAAATGTCTTACAATTGAATACAAGTTCGGTTTATCTATGAGTTAAAATGTCCGGTCGACACCTCCGTCTCCTAACCCGGGGCGAGGGTGTCACACACGCTCTGAACCATACAAAGCGATCGAAATTGTTATTAAATCAAATTTTTGGGGTTCAAAAATTTAATTATGGGCTTTTGAACCTAATTAAACATCTTAAAATAAAATTTTAAGCTTTTTACTCGGTTAAAATTTGAACGGGTTCACTGTAAAACCCATTTAGACAAGCACGCTCAAAACCCTACAAAACAATCGAAAATGATATTAAATCAAATTTTTGGGGTACAAAAATTTAATTATGGTCTTTTGAACCTAATTAAAAACCTTAAACTAAAATTTTGAGCTTTTTACTCTATCAAAATTCAAGCGGGTTCACTATAAAGCCCATTTAGACATGCACGCTCTGAACCCTACAAAATGATCGAAAATAATATTAAATCAAATTTTTGGGGTTCAAAAAGTTATTTATGGGCTTTTGAACATAATTAAAAAGCTTAAACTAATTTTGATTTTTTACTCGGTTAAAATTCGAACGGGTTCACTATAAAACCCATTTAGAGATGCACGTTCTGAACCATACAAAACGATCGAAATTGATATTAAATCAATTTTTTTGGGTATAAAAAGTTAATTATTTGCTTTTGAACCTAATTAAACAGCTTAAACTAAAATTTTGATCTTTTTACTCGGTCAAAATTTCGAACGGGTTCACTATAAAGTCCATTTCGACATGCACGCTCTGAACCCTACAAAACGATCGAAAATGATATTAAATCAAATTTTTGGGGTTCAAAAAGTTAATTATGGGATTTTGAACTTAATTAAACCGCTTAAACTAAAATTTTGAGCTTTTTACTTGTTTAAAATTCGAACTGGTTCACCATAAAACCAATTTAGATGTGCATGCTCTGAACCCTACAAAACGATCGAAAATGATATTAAATAAAATTTTAAGGGAAAAAAGAGTTAATTAAGGGATTTTAAACCTAATTAAACAATTAAACTAAAATTTTGAGGTTTTTATTCGGTTAAAATTCGAACGGGTTCACTATAAAGCCCATTTAGACATTCAAGCTCTGAATCCTACAAAACGATCGAAAATGATATTAAATAAAATTTTTAGGGTAAAAAAATTTAATTATGGGATTTTGAACCTAATTAAACAGCTTAGATTAAAATTTTGATTTTTTACTCGGTTAAAATTCGAACGGGTTCACTATAAAGCCCATTTAGACATGCAAGCTCTGAACCATACAAAGCGATCGAAATTGTTATTAAATCAATTTTTGGGGGTTCAAAATGTTAATTATGGGCTTTTGAACCTAATTAAACATCTTTAAAAAATTTAAGCTTTTTTACTCGGTTAAAATTCGAACGGGTTCACTATAAAGCCTATTTACACAAGCACGCTCTAAACCCTACAAAACGATCGAAAATGATATTAAATAAAATTTTTGGCGTAAAAAATTTAATTATGGTCTTTTGAACCTAATTAAAAAGATTAAACTAAAATTTTGAGCTTTTTACACTGTTAAAATTCAAACAGGTTCACTATAAAGCCCATTTAGACATGCACGCTTGAACCCTACAAAACGATCGAAACTAATATTAAATCAAATTTTTGGGGTTCAAAAAGTTAATTATGGTCTGTTGAACCTAATTAAACAGCTAAAACTAAATTTTTGAGCTTTTTACTCGGTTAAAATTCGAACGGGTTCAATATAAAGCCCATTTAGACATGCACACTCTGAATATTACAAAATGATCGAAAATGATATTAAATAAAAGTTTTTGGGTACAAAAAGTTAATTATGGGCTTTTGAACCTAACTAAAAAGCTTAAACTAAAATTTAGCACTTTTTACTCGGTTAAAATTCGAATGATTTCACTATAAAGCGCATTTAGAAATGCACGCTCTCAACCCTACAAAACGATCAAAAATGATATTAAATAAATGTTTTTGGGTACAAAAAGTTAATTATGGGCTTTTGAACCTAAATAAAAAGCTTAAACTAA
The DNA here is from genome assembly GCA_035048815.1 of Abelmoschus esculentus. Taxonomy (NCBI): domain Eukaryota; kingdom Viridiplantae; phylum Streptophyta; class Magnoliopsida; order Malvales; family Malvaceae; genus Abelmoschus; species Abelmoschus esculentus. The sequence goes on from JAUCBN010000037.1 coordinate 10,098,064, forward strand.
AATTTTGCGCGCTTTTTACTCGGTTAAAATTCGAATGATTTCACTATAAAGCGCATTTAGAAATGCACGCTCTCAACCCTACAAAACGATCGAAAATGATATTAAATAAAAGTTTTTGGGTACAAAAAATTAATTATGGGCTTTTGAACCTAACTAAAAAGCTTAAACTAAAATTTTGCACTTTTTACTCGGTTAAAATTCGAATGATTTCACTATAAAGCGCATTTAGAAATGCACGCTCTCAAGCCTACAAAACGATCGAAAATGATATTAAATCAAATTTTTTGGGTACAAAAAGTTAATTATGGACTTTTGAACCTAATTAAAGAGCTTAAACTAAACTTTTGAGCTTTTTACTCGGTCAAGATTCGAATGGGTTCACTATAAAGTCCATTTAGACATGCACGCTCTGAACCCTACAAAACGATCGAAAATGATATTAAATCAAATTTTTGGGGTTCAAAAAGTTAATTATGGGCTTTTGAACCTAATTAAAAAGCTTAAACTAATTTTGATTTTTTACTCGGTTAAAATTCGAACGGGTTCACTATAAAACCCATTTAGAGATGCACGTTCTGAACCATACAAAACGATCGAAATTGATATTAAATCAATTTTTTTGGGTATAAAAAGTTAATTATTTGCTTTTGAACCTAATTAAACAGCTTAAACTAAAATTTTGATCTTTTTACTCGGTCAAAATTTCGAACGGGTTCACTAGAAAGTCCATTTCGACATGCACGCTCTGAACCCTACAAAACGATCGAAAATGATATTAAATCAAATTTTTGGGGTTCAAAAAGTTAATTATGGGATTTTGAACTTAATTAAACCGCTTAAACTAAAATTTTGAGCTTTTTACTTGTTTAAAATTCGAACTGGTTCACCATAAAACCAATTTAGATGTGCATGCTCTGAACCCTACAAAACGATCGAAAATGATATTAAATAAAATTTTAAGGGAAAAAAGAGTTAATTAAGGGCTTTTAAACCTAATTAAACAATTAAACTAAAATTTTGAGGTTTTTATTCGGTTAAAATTCGAACGGGTTCACTATAAAGCCCATTTAGACATTCAAGCTCTGAACCCTACAAAACGATCGAAAATGATATTAAATAAAATTTTTAGGGTAAAAAAATTTAATTATGGGATTTTGAACCTAATTAAACAGCTTAGATTAAAATTTTGATTTTTTACTCGGTTAAAATTCGAACGGGTTCACTATAAAGCCCATTTAGACATGCAAGCTCTGAACCATACAAAGCGATCGAAATTGTTATTAAATCAATTTTTGGGGGTTCAAAATGTTAATTATGGGCTTTTGAACCTAATTAAACATCTTTAAAAAATTTAAGCTTTTTTACTCGGTTAAAATTCGAACGGGTTCACTATAAAGCCTATTTACACAAGCACGCTCTAAACCCTACAAAACGATCGAAAATGATATTAAATAAAATTTTTGGCGTAAAAAATTTAATTATGGTCTTTTGAACCTAATTAAAAAGATTAAACTAAAATTTTGAGCTTTTTACACTGTTAAAATTCAAACAGGTTCACTATAAAGCCCATTTAGACATGCACGCTTGAACCCTACAAAACGATCGAAACTAATATTAAATCAAATTTTTGGGGTTCAAAAAGTTAATTATGGTCTGTTGAACCTAATTAAACAGCTAAAACTAAATTTTTGAGCTTTTTACTCGGTTAAAATTCGAACGGGTTCAATATAAAGCCCATTTAGACATGCACACTCTGAATATTACAAAATGATCGAAAATGATATTAAATAAAAGTTTTTGGGTACAAAAAGTTAATTATGGGCTTTTGAACCTAACTAAAAAGCTTAAACTAAAATTTAGCACTTTTTACTCGGTTAAAATTCGAATGATTTCACTATAAAGCGCATTTAGAAATGCACGCTCTCAACCCTACAAAACGATCAAAAATGATATTAAATAAATGTTTTTGGGTACAAAAAGTTAATTATGGGCTTTTGAACCTAACTAAAAAGCTTAAACTAAAATTTTGCGCGCTTTTTACTCGGTTAAAATTCGAATGATTTCACTATAAAGCGCATTTAGAAATGCACGCTCTCAACCCTACAAAACGATCGAAAATGATATTAAATAAAAGTTTTTGGGTACAAAAAATTAATTATGGGCTTTTGAACCTAACTAAAAAGCTTAAACTAAAATTTTGCACTTTTTACTCGGTTAAAATTCGAATGATTTCACTATAAAGCGCATTTAGAAATGCACGCTCTCAAGCCTACAAAACGATCGAAAATGATATTAAATCAAATTTTTTGGGTACAAAAAGTTAATTATGGACTTTTGAACCTAATTAAAGAGCTTAAACTAAACTTTTGAGCTTTTTACTCGGTCAAGATACGAATGGGTTCACTATAAAGTCCATTTAGACATGCACGCTCTGAACCCTACAAAACGATCGAAAATGATATTAAATCAAATTTTTGGGGTTCAAAAAGTTAATTATGGGCTTTTGAACCTAATTAAAAAGCTTAAACTAAATTTTGATTTTTTACTCGGTTAAAATTCGAACGGGTTCACTATAAAACCCATTTAGAGATGCACGCTCTGAACCCTACAAAACGATCGAAATTGATATTATATCAAATTTTTGGGGTTCAAAAAGTTAATTATGGGCTTTTGAACCTAATTAAACAATTAAACTAAAATTTTAAGCTTTTTACTCGGTCAAAATTTCGAACGGGTTCACTATAAAACCCATTTAGACATGCAAGCTCCGAACCATACAAAGCGATCGAAACTGTTATTAAATCAATTTTTTGGGGTTCAAAGTGTTAATTATGGGCTTTTGAACCTAATTAAACATCATAAAAAAATTTAAGCTTTTTACTCGGTTAAAATTCGAACGGGTTCACTATAAAGCCCATTTAGACAAGCACGCTCTAAACCCTACAAAACGATCGAAAATGATATTAAATAAAATTTTTGGCGTAAAAAATTTAATTATGGTCTTTCGAACGTAATTAAAAAGATTAAACTAAAATTTTGAGATTTTTACTCTGTTAAAATTCAAAAGGGTTCACTATAAAGCCCATTTAGACATGCACGCTTGAACCCTACAAAACGATCGAAACTAATATTAAATCAAATTTTTGGGGTTCAAAAAGTTAATTATGGTCTGTTGAACCTAATTAAACAGCTAAAACTAAATTTTTGAGCTTTTTACTCGGTTAAAATTCGAACGGGTTCAATATAAAGCCCATTTAGACATGCACACTCTAAACACTACAAAAGGATCAAAAATGATATTAAATAAAAGTTTTGGGTACAAAAAGTTAATTATGGGCTTTTGAACCTAACTAAAAAGCTTAAACTAAAATTTTGCACGCTTTTTACTCGGTTAAAATTCGAATGATTTCACTATAAAGCGCATTTAGAAATGCACGCTCTCAACCCTACAAAACGATCGAAAATGATATTAAATAAAAGTTTTTGGGTACAAAAAATTAATTATGGGCTTTTGAACCTAACTAAAAAGCTTAAACTAAAATTTTGCACTTTTTACTCGGTTAAAATTCGAATGATTTCACTATAAAGCGCATTTAGAAATGCACGCTCTCAAGCCTACAAAACGATCGAAAATGATATTAAATCAAATTTTTTGGGTACAAAAAGTTAATTATGGACTTTTGAACCTAATTAAAGAGCTTAAACTAAACTTTTGAGCTTTTTACTCGGTCAAGATTCGAATGGGTTCACTATAAAGTCCATTTAGACATGCACGCTCTGAACCCTACAAAACGATCGAAAATGATATTAAATCAAATTTTTGGGGTTCAAAAAGTTAATTATGGGCTTTTGAACCTAATTAAAAAGCTTAAACTAAATTTTGATTTTTTACTCGGTTAAAATTCGAACGGGTTCACTATAAAACCCATTTAGAGATGCACGCTCTGAACCCTACAAAACGATCGAAATTGATATTATATCAAATTTTTGGGGTTCAAAAAGTTAATTATGGGCTTTTGAACCTAATTAAACAATTAAACTAAAATTTTAAGCTTTTTACTCGGTCAAAATTTCGAACGGGTTCACTATAAAACCCATTTAGACATGCAAGCTCCGAACCATACAAAGCGATCGAAACTGTTATTAAATCAATTTTTTGGGGTTCAAAGTGTTAATTATGGGCTTTTGAACCTAATTAAACATCTTAAAAAAATTTAAGCTTTTTACTCGGTTAAAATTCGAACGGGTTCACTATAAAGCCCATTTAGACAAGCACGCTCTAAACCCTACAAAACGATCGAAAATGATATTAAATAAAATTTTTGGCGTAAAAAATTTAATTATGGTCTTTCGAACGTAATTAAAAAGATTAAACTAAAATTTTGAGATTTTTACTCTGTTAAAATTCAAAAGGGTTCACTATAAAGCCCATTTAGACATGCACGCTTGAACCCTACAAAACGATCGAAACTAATATTAAATCAAATTTTTGGGGTTCAAAAAGTTAATTATGGTCTGTTGAACCTAATTAAACAGCTAAAACTAAATTTTTGAGCTTTTTACTCGGTTAAAATTCGAACGGGTTCAATATAAAGCCCATTTAGACATGCACACTCTAAACACTACAAAAGGATCAAAAATGATATTAAATAAAAGTTTTGGGTACAAAAAGTTAATTATGGGCTTTTGAACCTAACTAAAAAGCTTAAACTAAAATTTTGCGCTTTTTACTCGGTTAAAATTCGAATGATTTCACTATAAAGCGCATTTAGAAATGCACGCTCTCAAGCCTACAAAACGATCGAAAATGATATTAAATAAAAGTTTTTGGGTACAAAAAGTTAATTATGGGCTTTTGAACCTAACTAAAAAGCTTAAACTAAAATTTTGCACTTTTTACTCGGTTAAAATTCGAATGATTTCACTATAAAGCGCATTTAGAAATGCACGCTCTCAACCCTACAAAACGATCGAAAATGATATTAAATCAAATTTTTTGGGTACAAAAAGTTAATTATGGACTTTTGAACCTAATTAAAGAGCTTAAACTAAACTTTTGAGCTTTTTACTCGGTCAAGATTCGAATGGGTTCACTATAAAGTCCATTTAGACATGCACGCTCTGAACCCTACAAAACGATCGAAAATGATATTAAATCAAATTTTTGGGGTTCAAAAAGTTAATTATGGTCTTTTGAACCTAATTAAAAAGCTTAAACTAAATTTTGATTTTTTACTCGGTTAAAATTCGAACGGGTTCACTATAAAACCCATTTAGAGATGCACGCTCTGAACCCTACAAAACGATCGAAATTGATATTATATCAAATTTTTGGGGTTCAAAAAGTTAATTATGGGCTTTTGAACCTAATTAAACAATTAAACCAAAATTTTAAGCTTTTTAGTCGGTTAAAATTTCGAACGGGTTCACTATAAAACCCATTTAGACATGCAAGCTCCGAACCATACAAAGCGATCGAAACTGTTATTAAATCAATTTTTTGGGGTTCAAAGTGTTAATTATGGGCTTTTGAACCTAATTAAACATCTTAAAAAAATTTAAGCTTTTTACTCGGTTAAAATTCGAACGGTTCACTATAAAGCCCATTTAGACAAGCACGCTCTAAACCCTACAAAACGATCGAAAATGATATTAAATAAAATTTTTGGCGTAAAAAATTTAATTACGGTCTTTCGAACGTAATTAAAAAGATTAAACTAAAATTTTGAGCTTTTTACTCTGTTAAAATTCAAAAGGGTTCACTATAAAGCCCATTTAGACATGCACGCTCTAAACCCTACAAAACGATCGAAAATTATATTAAATCAAATTTTTTGGGTACAAAAAGTTAATTATGGACTTTTGAACCTAATTAAAGAGCTTAAACTAAAATTTTGAGCTTTTTACTCGGTCAAGATTCGAATGGGTTCACTATAAAGTCCATTTAGACATGCACGCTCTGAACCCTACAAAACGATCGAAAATGATATTAAATCAAAATTTTGGGGTTCAAAAAGTTAATTATGGGCTTTTGAACCTAATTAAAAAGCTTAAACTAAATTTTGATTTTTTACTCGGTTAAAATTCGAACGGGTTCACTATAAAACCGATTTAGAGATGCACGCTCTGAACCCTACAAAACGATCAAAATTGAAATTAAATCAAATTATTTGGGTACAAAAAGTTATTCATGGGCTTTTGAACCTAATTAAACAGCTTAAACTTAAATTTTGAGCTTTTTACTTGGTTAAAATTTGAACGGGTTTACTATAAAGCCCATTTAGACATGCACGCTCTGAACCATACAAAGCGATCGAAATTGTTATTAAATCAAATTTTTGGGGTTCAAAAATTTTATTATGGGCTTTTGAACCTAATTAAACATCTTAAACTAAAATTTTAAGCTTTTTACTCGGTTAAAATTTGAACGGGTTCACTGTAAAGCCCATTTAGACAAGCACGCGCATTACCACAAAACAATCGAAAATGATATTAAATCAAATTTTTGGGGTTCAAAAATTTAATTATGGTCTTTTCAACCTAATTAAAAAGCTTAAACTAAAATTTTGAGCTTTTTACTCTATCAAAATTTAAGCGGGTTCACTATAAAGCCCATTTAGACATGCACGCTTGAACCCTACAAAACGATCGAAACTAATGTTAAATCAAATTTTTGGGGTTCAAAAAGTTAATTATGGTCTGTTGAACCTAATTAAACAGCTAAAACTAAATTTTTGAGCTTTTTACTTGGTTAAAATTTGAATGGGTTCAATATAAAGCACATTTAGACATGCACACTCTGAACACTACAAAACGATCGAAAATGATATTAAATAACATTTTTGGGGTACAAAAAGTTAATTATGGGCTTTTGAACCTAACTAAAAAGCTTAAACTAAAATTTTGAGCTTTTTAATCGGTTAAAATTCGAACGGGTTCACTATAAAGCCCAATGAGACATGCACGCTCTAAAACCTACAAAACGATAAAAAATGATATTAAATCAAATTTTTGGGTACAAAAAGTTAATTATGGATTTTTGAACCTAATTAAAAAGCTTAAAATAAAATTTTGAGCTTTTTACTCGGTTAAAATTCGAACGGGTTCACTATAAAGCCCATTTAGACATGCTTGCACTAAACCCTATAGAACAATAGAAAATGATATTAAATCGAATTTTTTGCGTACAAAAAGTTAATTATGGACTTGTGAACCTAATTAAAAAGCTAAAACTAAAATTTTGAGATTTTTACTCCGTTAAAATTCGAACGGGTTCATTATAAAGCCCATTTAGACATGAACCTAATTAATGAGATTAAACTAAAATTTTCAGCTTTTTACTCGGTCAAAATTCGAATGGGTTCACTATAAAGTCAATTTAGACATGCACGCTCTGAACCCTACAAAATGATCGAAAATAATATTAAATCAAATTTTTGGGGTTCAAAAAGTTATTTATGGGCTTTTGAACATAATTAAAAAGCTTAAACTAATTTTGATTTTTTACTCGGTTAAAATTCGAACGGGTTCACTATAAAACCCATTTAGAGATGCACGTTCTGAACCATACAAAATGATCGAAATTGATATTAAATCAATTTTTTTGGGTATAAAAAGTTAATTATTTGCTTTTGAACCTAATTAAACAGCTTAAACTAAAATTTTGATCTTTTTACTCGGTCAAAATTTCGAACGGGTTCACTATAAAGTCCATTTCGACATGCACGCTCTGAACCCTACAAAACGATCGAAAATGATATTAAATCAAATTTTTGGGGTTCAAAAAGTTAATTATGAGATTTTGAACTTAATTAAACCGCTTAAACTAAAATTTTGAGCTTTTTACTTGTTTAAAATTCGAACTGGTTCACCATAAAACCAATTTAGATGTGCATGCTCTGAACCCTACAAAATGATCGAAAATGATATTAAATAAAATTTTAAGGGAAAAAAGAGTTAATTAAGGGCTTTTAAACCTAATTAAACAATTAAACTAAAATTTTGAGGTTTTTATTCGGTTAAAATTCGAACGGGTTCACTATAAAGCCCATTTAGACATTCAAGCTCTGAACCCTACAAAACGATCGAAAATGATATTAAATAAAATTTTTAGGGTAAAAAAATTTAATTATGGGATTTTGAACCTAATTAAACAGCTTAGATTAAAATTTTGATTTTTTACTCGGTTAAAATTCGAACGGGTTCACTATAAAGCCCATTTAGACATACAAGCTCTGAACCATACAAAGCGATCGAAATTGTTATTAAATCAATTTTTGGGGGTTCAAAATGTTAATTATGGGCTTTTGAACCTAATTAAACATCTTTAAAAAATTTAAGCTTTTTTACTCGGTTAAAATTCGAACGGGTTCACTATAAAGCCTATTTACACAAGCACGCTCTAAACCCTACAAAACGATCGAAAATGATATTAAATAAAATTTTTGGCGTAAAAAATTTAATTATGGTCTTTTGAACCTAATTAAAAAGATTAAACTAAAATTTTGAGCTTTTTACATTGTTAAAATTCAAACAGGTTCACTATAAAGCCCATTTAGACATGCACGCTTGAACCCTACAAAATGATCGAAACTAATATTAAATCAAATTTGTGGGGTTCAAAAAGTTAATTATGGTCTGTTGAACCTAATTAAACAGCTAAAACTAAAAAGCCATTTAGACATGCACACTCTGAATATTACAAAATGATCGAAAATGATATTAAATAAAAGTTTTTGGGTACAAAAAGTTAATTATGGGCTTTTGAACCTAACTAAAAAGCTTAAACTAAAATTTAGCACTTTTTACTCGGTTAAAATTCGAATGATTTCACTATAAAGCGCATTTAGAAATGCACGCTCTTAACCCTACAAAACGATCAAAAATGATATTAAATAAAGGTTTTTGGGTACAAAAAGTTAATTATGGGCTTTTGAACCTAACTAAAAAGCTTAAACTAAAATTTTGCACGCTTTTTACTCGGTTAAAATTCGAATGATTTCACTATAAAGCGCATTTAGAAATGCACGCTCTCAACCCTACAAAACGATCGAAAATGATATTAAATAAAAGTTTTTGGGTACAAAAAATTAATTATGGGCTTTTGAACCTAACTAAAAAGCTTAAACTAAAATTTTGCACTTTTTACTCGGTTAAAATTCGAATGATTTCACTATAAAGCGCATTTAGAAATGCACGCTCTCAAGCCTACAAAACGATCGAAAATGATATTAAATCAAATTTTTTGGGTACAAAAAGTTAATTATGGACTTTTGAACCTAATTAAAGAGCTTAAACTAAACTTTTGAGCTTTTTACTCGGTCAAGATTCGAATGGGTTCACTATAAAGTCCATTTAGACATGCACGCTCTGAACCCTACAAAACGATCGAAAATGATATTAAATCAAATTTTTGGGGTTCAAAAAGTTAATTATGGGCTTTTGAACCTAATTAAAAAGCTTAAACTAAATTTTGATTTTTTACTCGGTTAAAATTCGAACGGGTTCACTATAAAACCCATTTAGAGATGCACGCTCTGAACCCTACAAAACGATCGAAATTGATATTATATCAAATTTTTGGGGTTCAAAAAGTTAATTATGGGCTTTTGAACCTAATTAAACAATTAAACTAAAATTTTAAGCTTTTTACTCGGTCAAAATTTCGAACGGGTTCACTATAAAACCCATTTAGACATGCAAGCTCCGAACCATACAAAGCGATCGAAACTGTTATTAAATCAATTTTTTGGGGTTCAAAGTGTTAATTATGGGCTTTTGAACCTAATTAAACATCTTAAAAAAATTTAAGCTTTTTACTCGGTTAAAATTCGAACGGTTCACTATAAAGCCCATTTAGACAAGCACGCTCTAAACCCTACAAAACGATCGAAAATGATATTAAATAAAATTTTTGGCGTAAAAAATTTAATTACGGTCTTTCGAACGTAATTAAAAAGATTAAACTAAAATTTTGAGCTTTTTACTCTGTTAAAATTCAAAAGGGTTCACTATAAAGCCCATTTAGACATGCACGCTCTAAACCCTACAAAACGATCGAAAATTATATTAAATCAAATTTTTTGGGTACAAAAAGTTAATTATGGACTTTTGAACCTAATTAAAGAGCTTAAACTAAAATTTTGAGCTTTTTACTCGGTCAAAATTCGAATGGGTTCACTATAAAGTCCATTTAGACATGCACGCTCTGAACCCTACAAAACGATCGAAAATGATATTAAATCAAATTTTTGGGGTTCAAAAAGTTAATTATGGGCTTTTGAACCTAATTAAAAAGCTTAAACTAAATTTTGATTTTTTACTCGGTTAAAATTCGAACGGGTTCACTATAAAATCGATTTAGAGATGCACGCTCTGAACCCTACAAAACGATCGAAATTGATATTATATCAAATTTTTGGGGTTCAAAAAGTTAATTATGGGCTTTTGAACCTAATTAAACAGCTTAAACTAAAATTTTGAGCTTTTTACTCGGTCAAAATTTCGAACGGGTTCACTATAAAGTCCATTTAGACATGCACGCTCTGAACCCTACAAAACGATCGAAAATGATATTAAATCAAATTTTTGGGGTTCAAAAAGTTATTTATGGGCTTTTGAACTTAATTAAACCGCTTAAACTAAAATTTTACTCTGTTAAAATTCGAACGGGTTCACTATAAAGCCTATTTACACAAGCACGCTCTAAACCCTACAAAACGATCGAAAATGATATTAAATAAAATTTTTGGCGTAAAAAATTTAATTATGGTCTTTCGAACGTAATTAAAAAGATTAAACTAAAATTTTGAGCTTTTTACTCTGTTAAAATTCAAAAGGGTTCACTATAAAGCCCATTTAGACATGCACGCTTGAACCCTACAAAACGATCGAAACTAATATTAAATCAAATTTTTGGGGTTCAAAAAGTTAATTATGGTCTGTTGAACCTAATTAAACAGCTAAAACTAAATTTTTGAGCTTTTTACTCGGTTAAAATTCGAACGGGTTCAATATAAAGCCCATTTAGACATGCACACTCTAAACACTACAAAAGGATCAAAAATGATATTAAATAAAAGCTTTTGGGTACAAAAAGTTAATTATGGGCTTTTGAACCTAACTAAAAAGCTTAAACTAAAATTTTGCGGCTTTTACTCGGTTAAAATTCGAATGATTTCACTATAAAGCGCATTTAGAAATGCACGCTCTCAAGCCTACAAAACGATCGAAAATGATATTAAATAAAAGTTTTTGGGTACAAAAAGTTAATTATGGGCTTTTGAACCTAACTAAAAAGCTTAAACTAAAATTTTGCACTTTTTACTCGGTTAAAATTCGAATGATTTCACTATAAAGCGCATTTAGAAATGCACGCTCTCAACCCTACAAAACGATCGAAAATGATATTAAATCAAATTTTTTGGGTACAAAAAGTTAATTATGGACTTTTGAACCTAATTAAAGAGCTTAAACTAAACTTTTGAGCTTTTTACTCGGTCAAGATTCGAATGGGTTCACTATAAATTCCATTTAGACATGCACGCTCTGAACCCTACAAAACGATCGAAAATGATATTAAATCAAATTTTTGGGGTTCAAAAAGTTAATTATGGGCTTTTGAACCAAATTAAAAAGCTTAAACTAAATTTTGATTTTTTACTCGGTTAAAATTCGATCGGGTTCACTATAAAACCCATTTAGAGATGCACGCTCTGAACCCTACAAAACGATCGAAATTGATATTATATCAAATTTTTGGGGTTCAAAAAGTTAATTATGGGCTTTTGAACCTAATTAAACAATTAAACCAAAATTTTAAGCTTTTTAGTCGGTTAAAATTTCGAACGGGTTCACTATAAAACCCATTTAGACATGCAAGCTCCGAACCATACAAAGCGATCGAAACTGTTATTAAATTAATTTTTTGGGGTTCAAAGTGTTAATTATGGGCTTTTGAACATAATTAAACATCTTAAAAAAATTTAAGCTTTTTACTCGGTTAAAATTCGAACGGTTCACTATAAAGCCCATTTAGACAAGCACGCTCTAAACCCTACAAAACGATCGAAAATGATATTAAATAAAATTTTTGGCGTAAAAAATTTAATTACGGTCTTTCGAACGTAATTAAAAAGATTAAACTAAAATTTTGAGCTTTTTACTCTGTTAAAATTCAAAAGGGTTCACTATAAAACCCATTTAGACATGCACGCTTGAACCCTACAAAACGATCGAAGCTAATATTAAATCAAATTTTTGGGGTTCAAAAAGTTAATTATGGTCTGTTGAACCTAATTAAACAGCTAAAACTAAATTTTTGAGCTTTTTACTCGGTTAAAATTCGAACGGGTTCAATATAAAGCCCATTTCGACATGCACACTCTGAACACTACAAAACGATCAAAAATGATATTAAATAAAAGTTTTTGGGTACAAAAAGTTAATTATGGGCTTTTGAACCTAACTAAAAAGCTTAAACTAAAATTTTACGCTTTTTACTCGGTTAAAATTCGAATGATTTCACTATAAAGCGCATTTAGAAATGCACGCTCTCAACCCTACAAAACGATCGAAAATGATATTAAATAAAAGTGTTTGGGTACAAAAAGTTAATTATGGGCTTTTGAACCTAACTAAAAAGCTTAAACTAAAATTTTGCACTTTTTACTCGGTTAAAATTCGAATGATTTCACTATAAAGCGCATTTAGAAATGCACGCTCTCAACCCTACAAAGCGATCGAAAATGATATTAAATCAAATTTTTTGGGTACAAAAAGTTAATTATGGACTTTTGAACCTAATTAAAGAGCATAAACTAAACTTTTGGGCTTTTTACTCGGTCAAGATTCGAATGGGTTCACTATAAAGTCCATTTAGACATGCACGCTCTAAACCCTACAAAACGATCGAAAATGATATTAAATCAAATTTTTGGGGTTCAAAAAGTTAATTATGGGCTTTTGAACCTTATTAAAAAGCTTAAACTAAATTTTGATTTTTTACTCGGTTAAAATTCGAACGGGTTCACTATAAAAACCCATTTAGAGATGCACGCTCTGAACCCTACAAAACGATCGAAATTGATATTATATCAAATTTTTGGGGTTCAAAAAGTTAATTATGGGCTATTGAACCTAATTAAACAATTAAACTAAAATTTTAAGCTTTTTACACTGTTAAAATTCAAACAGGTTCACTATAAAGCCCATTTAGACATGCACGCTTGAACCCTACAAAACGATCGAAACTAATATTAAATCAAATTTTTGGGGTTCAAAAAGTTAATTATGGGCTTTTGAACCTAATTAAACATCTTTAAAAAATTTAAGCATTTTACTCGGTTAAAATTCGAACGGGTTCACTATAAAGCCCATTTAGACAAGCACGCTCTAAACCCTACAAAACGATCGAAAATGATATTAAATAAAATTTTTGGCGTAAAAAATTTAATTATGGTCTTTCGAACGTAATTAAAAAGATTAAACTAAAATTTTGAGCTTTTTACTCTGTTAAAATTCAAAAGGGTTCACTATAAAGCCCATTTAGACATGCACGCTTGAACCCTACAAAACGATCGAAACTAATATTAAATCAAATTTTTGGGGTTCAAAAAGTTAATTATGGTCTGTTGAACCTAATTAAACAGCTAAAACTAAATTTTTGAGCTTTTTACTCGGTTAAAATTCGAACGGGTTCAATATAAAGCCCATTTAGACATGCACACTCTAAACACTACAGAACGATCAAAAATGATATTAAATAAAAGCTTTTGGGTACAAAAAGTTAATTATGGGCTTTTGAACCTAACTAAAAAGCTTAAACTAAAATTTTGCGCTTTTTACTCGGTTAAAATTCGAATGATTTCACTATAAAGCGCATTTAGAAATGCACGCTCTCAACCCTACAAAACGATCAAAAATGATATGAAATCAAATTTTTTGGGTACAAAAAGTTAATTATGGACTTTTGAACCTAATTAAAGAGCTTAAACTAAACTTTTGAGCTTTTTACTCGGTCAAGATTCGAATGGGTTCACTATAAAGTCCATTTAGACATGCACGCTCTGGACCATACAAAACGATCGAAAATGATATTAAATCAAAATTTTGGGGTTCAAAAAGTTAATTATGGGCTTTTGAACCTAATTAAAAAGCTTAAACTAAATTTTGATTTTTTACTCGGTTAAAATTCGAATGGGTTCGCTAGAAAACCATTTAGAGATGCACGCTCTGAACCCTGCAAAACGATCGAAATTGATATTATATCAAATTTTTGGGCTTCAAAAAGTTAATTATGGGCTTTTGAACCTAATTAAACAATTAAACTAAATTTTTGAGCTTTTTACTCGGTCAAAATTTCGAACGGGTTCACTATAAAGTTCATTTAGACATGAATGCTCTGAACCCTACAAAACGATCGAAAATGATATTAAGTCAAATTTTTTGGGTTCAAAAAGTTAATTATGGGATTTTGAACTTAATTAAACCGCTTAAACTAAAATTTTGAGCTTTTTCCTCGGTTAAAATTCGAACGGGTCCACTATAAAGCCCATTTAGATATTGAATTGAATTATTTGCGTAAAAAAAGTTAATTATGGACTTGTGAACCTAATTAAAAAGCTAAAACTAAAATTTTGAGATTATTACTCGGTTAAAATTCGAACGGGTTCATTGTAAAGTCCATTTAGACATGCACGCTCTAAACCCTACAAAACGATCGAAAATGATATTAAATCAAATTTGTTGGGTACAAAAATTTAATTATGGATTTTGAAACTAATTAAAAATCTTAAACTAAAATTTTGCGCTTTTTACTCGGTTAAAATTCGAATGATTTCGCTATGAAGCGCATTTAGAAATGCACGCTCTAAACCCTACAAAACGATCGAAAATTATATTAAATCAAATTTTTTGGGTACAAAAAGTTAATTATGGACTTTTGAACCTAATTAAAGAGCTTAAACTAAAATTTTGAGCTTTTTACTCGGTCAAAATTCGAATGGGTTCACTATAAAGTCCATTTAGACATGCACGCTCTGAACCCTACAAAACGATCGAAAATGATATTAAATCAAATTTTTGGGGTTCAAAAAGTTAATTATGGGCTTTTGAACCTAATTAAAAAGCTTAAACTAAATTTTGATTTTTTACTCGGTTAAAATTCGAACGGGTTCACTATAAAACCGATTTAGAGATGCACGCTCTGAACCCTACAAAACGATCGAAATTGATATTATATCAAATTTTTGGGGTTCAAAAAGTTAATTATGGGCTTTTGAACCTAATTAAACAGCTTAAACTAAAATTTTGAGCTTTTTACTCGGTCAAAATTTCGAACGGGTTCACTATAAAGTCCATTTAGACATGCACGCTCTGAACCCTACAAAACGATCGAAAATGATATTAAATCAAATTTTTGGGGTTCAAAAAGTTATTTATGGGCTTTTGAACTTAATTAAACCGCTTAAACTAAAATTTTGAGCTTTTTACTCTGTTAAAATTCGAACGGGTTCACTATAAAACCCATTTAGATGTGCATGCTCTGAACCCTACAAAACTATCGGAAATGATATTAAATCAAATTTTTTGGGTAAAAAAAGTTAATTATGGACTTTTTAACCTCATTAAAAACATAAACTAAAATTTTGAGCTTTTAACTCGGTTAAAATTCGAACGAGTTCACTATATAAAGCCCATTTAGACATGCATGGTCTGAAACCTACAAAACGATCGAAAATGATATTTAATAAAATTTTGAAAAAAGAGTTAATTAAGGGTTTTTAGACCTAATTAAACAGTTAAACTAAAATTTTGAGCTTCTTTCTCGGTTAAAATTCGAACGGGTTCACTATAAATCCCATTTAGACATGCAAACTTTGAACCCTACAAAACGATCGAAAATGATATTAAATAAAATTTTTAGGGTAAAAAAAGTTAATTATGGGATTTTGAATCTAATTAAACAGCTTAAACTAAAAATTTTAGCATTTTACTTGGTTAAAATTTGAACGGGTTTACTATAAAGCCCATTTAGACATGCAAGCTCCGAACCATACAAAGTGATTGAAATTGTTATTAAATCAATTTTTTAGGGTTCAAAATGTTAATTATGGGCTTTTGAACCTAATTAAACATCTTAAAATAAAATTTTAAGCTTTTTACTCGGTTAAAATTCGAACTGGTTCGCTATAAAGCCCATTTAGACAAGCACGCTCTAAACCCTACAAAACGATCGAAAATGATATTAAATCAAATTTTTGGCGTAAAAAAATTTAACTATGGTCTTTTGAACCTAATTAAAAAGATTAAACTAAAATTTGAGCATTTTACTCTGTTAAAATTCAAACGGGTTCACCATAAAGCCCATTTAGACAGGCACGCTTGACCCTACAAAACGATCGAAACTTATATTAAATCAAATTTTTGGGGTTCAAAAAGTTAATTATGGGCTGTTGAACCTAATTAAACAGCTAAAATTAAATTTTTGAGCTTTTTACTCGTTTAAAATTTGAACGGGTTCAATATAAAGCCCATTTAGACATGCACACTCTGAACCCTACAAAACGATCGAAAATGATATAAAATAAAATATTTGGGGTACAAAAAGTTAATTATGGGCTTTTGAACCTAACTAAAATGCTTAAACTAAAATTTTGAGCTTTTTACTCGGTTAAAATTCGAACGGGTTCACTATAAAACCCAATTAGACATGCACGCTCTGAACCTTACAGAACTATCGAAAATGATATTAATTCGAATATTTTGGGTAGAAAAGTTAATTATGGACTTTTGAACCTAATTAAAAGCTAAAACTAAAATTTTGAGCTATTTCGTCGGTTAAAATTCGAACGGGTTCACTATAAAACCCAATTAGACATGCAGGCTCTGAACCCTACAGAACTATCGAAAATGATATTAAACCAAATTTTTTGCGTACAAAAACTTAATTATGGACTTGTGAACCTAATTAAAAAGCTAAAACTAAATTTTTGAGATTTTTACTCGATTAAAATTCGAACGGGTTCATTATAAAGCCCATTTAGACATGCACGCTCTAAATCCTACAAAACGATCGAAAATGATATTAAATCAAATTTGTTGGGTACAAAAATTTAATTATGGATTTTGAACCTAATTAAAAAGCTTAAACTAAAATTTTGCGCTTTTTACTCGGTTAAAATTTGAACGATTTCACTATAAAGCGCATTTAGAAATGCACGCTCTAAACCCTACAAAACGATCGAAAATGATATTAAATCAAATTTTTTGGGTACAAAAAGTTAATTATGTACTTTTGAACCTAATTAAAAACCTAAACTAAATTTTTGAGCTTTTTACTCTGTTAAAATTCTAACGGCTTCACTATAAATCCCATTTAGATATGCGCGCTTAAACACTACAAAACGATAGAAAATGATATTAAATCATTTTTTTGTACAAAAAGTTAATTATGGGGTTTTGAACCTAACAAAAAAGCGTAAACTAAAATTTTGAGCTTTTTACTTGGTTAAAATTTGAACGGGTTCACTATAAAACCCATTTAGACATGCACGCTCTAAAAAGTGCACAATTAGTGCAAGTGTACACGTCGCAAGTAATAAAGTGATAAGTATTATCGAATATCGTCTCCACAAGGATTGATCTACTTAATATGCCTTCTTTTGTCTTCTTTTAGCCGAAGTGTTTTTGATGACTAATCCTTGATGATACCTCCCAGCGTGAATCAATTATAATCACCAACCAATCCCACACTTCTTTTAGCCGCTGAAACTCTAACCTATCCCTAGGCTGAGTTAGTATTTTCCGAATAGAAAAATATCGTACTTCTTCCTTTCATGAATCTAACTCTCCCGATATTAGATAAATATGTCTCTCACAAACTTCTCTCCCGAGCTTGAATGCAAGAACAATGAATGGCAAAGAATAAGCAAATCTTGATATTTTATTGCGTTGAAACAAGAAAAGAAAGTTCAATCTCTTCTCACAAATACTCTACAACTTTCACCTAAGCCTAAAAGAAATTAGAACATAATGAGAAACAAAGAAAACTCTAAATTCTAAGATGAACTCTCTAATTCGGCTCTCTAGTATATGATGTGTCTTTTTCTCCTTGGGCGGCTGATGGAGGCTCGGAAGTCCTGCTTTTATGATGAAGCATTCGTCCTTCCACCTTTTGTCAGATTGTAGTATTTAAGATGTCGAACCCACGAGGATTGGCGTTACTTACGCAATTTATTATTCCTGCACACTGGAAAAATAAAGACATAGATAATTGAGTTGGATTATAACTAAGGAAACTAACTAAAGCGATAAAGATAAATGATCAAGAAATCAAGGATGGAAAAGTGGGGTAGGTTAGAGTGCTTCGTAGTGTGGGTTCAATTGACTTGTTTCTGTCTCATGCAATTATACAACACTGCCCCGGCAGAATTACAGTTTTACTACCTCGGCAGTGAAGGAATACGTCCGTCGCGGCAATCCCTTGCTCTTGGATGGACTTCTTCAAGGTTAGGTAAAGTGTCCTCTGATGACTCCGCTTATCCCTAAGTCGAAGTACTGTTGACGATTAGTCCTTGATGATACCTCCCGGCGTGAATCAACTATAACCACCAACCAATCTCACACTTCTTTTAGCCGCTGAAACTCTAACCTATCCCTAGGCCAAGTTAGTATTTTCCAACTAGAAAAATGCCTTACTTATCCATTTCGTGAATCTAACTCTCCCGTTATTAGATAAATAAATCTCTCACAAACTTCTCTCTCGAGCTTGAATGCAAGAACAATGAATGGCAAAGAATAAGCAAACCTCGATATTTTATTGCATGAAACTACTCCACAAACTAACCTAAACCCTAAAGGGGACGATGGAGGAGTTTAGGGTTTTCTATGAACACTTGATTTCGAGATATCCTCCTCTCTACATAGGCTATGGTTTATATAGGCTTGGCCTAGGGCAAACCTTTCCAAAGTAGGAATACAACTTGGAGTAAAACACAAGTTAAGTACTTAAATAAAAGATTTTTATTTTATTTCCTAGTTTATTCCTATAAGGATTATTTTCCCGCGTAGCCTTTGACATTGACTTTGCGTGTGTTTCCCAGGTCCGATTTTTATGTTGCTTGTCTTAAAACGTTCACCTTATTTTTCTCTTCAGATCGCCTATCATATCGACATTTGCTCGTCAGGTGCTGCCGCGGCCTCCATAATGCTGCCGAGGCGGGTGCTTATCTGCATTCCAACTTCAGCTTCCAACATCCATCTTCTTGTTTGGCAATTCGTATGATGCAGTTTCCTGTCTAAGAAAAAAAACCATCAAGTGCATCTGTTTTATGCCAAATAATCGATAAATTCATGAATTAAGTATTGGGATGCTGAAATATGGAAATAAGCAGAATTATTCGATATTGTCATTAAATTTGTCCTTTATTAGCAATAATTGAGTGGGAAATTGGTATAAAGAATAGGACTTTTAGGCACTCGTCAGCGGCTATGGTTTATATAGGCTTGGCATAAGGCAAACCTTTCCTAAGTAGGAATACAACTTGGAGTAAAACACAAGTCAAGTACATAAATAAAATATTTGTTTTATTTCCAAGTTTATTCCCACAAGGATTCTTTTCCCGCGTGGCCTTTGACTTTGACCTTCAATGCACTTCCCAGCTCCAATCCTTGTGCTGCTTGTCCAAAAACGTCCACCTCATTTTTCTCTTCAGATCGCCTACCATATCAGTACTTGTTCACCAGGTACTATTGTGGCCTCAGGTCCTGCCTCGACAACAATCCATGCCGCGACATCTGATCTTCCTGCAAATGCACAAAGGTGTCGTAAAGCTTGCATTTTCTATAAATATCATCTTTATAAGTCGCAAAAGCAAAATATCTAAATATCTCACATTAAGTACATGCTTTAGTCCAAGTAGGTTTAGATTAAGTGATTATTGTCCATGAAAGGTGTAAAAAGTGATAGTGAATTAAGCACTAATCACACCCCCAAACTCGAACTATTGCTTGTCCTCAAGCAATGCGAACCATCAAATTGCCAAACCTTATTCTCTTTTGGTCTTACGTTTTCATCTATTCTTCCCACCATAACTATGCCTAATTCTTAAGCCTTAACCTTTCGGTTACCCAAGGACTTACTCGGAATCAAGCTATAAGATTTTGTGAGTGTGTGCATTTTTGTGGACAAGTTTGATTAAAGGCTTTCTTAGACAAACTCTAAGTTCAAGACAAGTAGACTTGAATTTAATGTTCTCTTCTTAAAACACCAATTACTTGAGCCAATTTCGGAGACCTCAAGGATTGTGTTTTCTCATCAAGATTTCCTTCGTTCTCTCTTTTATATTTTTTTATCATACTAGAGCCAATTTCGGGCACCTCTAGCATGAAGAAGAGTGATTCCTAGAGCCGTTGATAGGCACCTCTAGTCAACATTCCCAAAAATCTAAGTCTTTATCACCTAAGTTCATTAAAAGAATTCCTATAATCCAACAACTCCCAAAAGTATTTTTATGATCAATCTTATAGCAAGCTTCTAAGTTTTCTTCCTTAAGAATCCTAAAGTTAGGCGTTCTAAACAGGACCTAACCATGGTAAGGAGAAAGATTTTTATAGCCTCAAAAGAATAAATTAAGGTAATATTGATGTAGAACAGTGCAAAAGTATGGCCAATATTTCAAGTAAGGTGGTGGACATAAAAAAGAAATTTTCAAAAACAACTTAAATACTTCCTTTCATGGCAAGGCTACTGCAGTGAATTGCCTCGGCAGTGAACCTACACCCCAAACTTGAACCAAGCATTGTCCTCAATGCTTATGATCATGGCACACAGCAGAAAACAAAATATGAAAAAGAACAAGTAAAGATATAAAATCAGCATAAAGATTTAGAAATTAAATAGACTCCGAAGAACTGCTAGTGACTATCAATTTTCGAGGCCTTGCTGTTGATTGTTTCATTTTTGATTCTGTTGCTGGTGATGGTTGAGTTTTGGCTTTTCGGGGTGGCTGAACTCGTGTAGGTGGTGTCCGTTGCATTGGAGCGTCTACTTCTTCCCCTTCTTCTTCTTCGGCAATTTCTTCAGTGTCCATTATGTCTGTCTTGCTATCGATCCTCTATGGGCACCGGTTTCCCAATTTGTGTTATCATAGAAGAGGTCGTCTTTGATCAATTCATAGTCTTCGTTGGTGATGTCCTCCATGAATGCGGAATGGTCATCACGATCAGGGGTTAGGCCGTAGAACAGATTGATTGTCTCGGCATCAAGTCTGATTGGCCTGCCTCGGCAGTGGACGTACAATGAGTCCTTGCTTGGCCTATGTGCGTAGAATTCCCGCACCGTTGTGGCATTGACCTGTGCAGGTTGTAGGCAAAAGATTTGCCATTCTTGGTACTTTATTCTATCGAACATGTAATGCCCGATGCCATAATTCTCCTCATCAGAATGTTGGAATCCTTGTTCTTCCCACAACTGCCTAGCAATGAAGGATCTGTTGAAGCGTTCTTCAACGGCGGTGGGTGCGAATCTATTGTATGTGGCCATAGAGATAAATAGTGGAGAGTTTATGAAAATCTTGGAGATGAGTAGAGAGTAATGCAAGAGAGATTATCAAAAAAAAAAATCTAAAGATTCAAGAATGCAAGAGTGAATAGTTCAAAAGAGAGAAGGTGCTTGTAAAGGCCTTGGCCTTGTAGCCCTTTGAATCAACTAGCTGTTAGCATTTACTACCGTTAGCCTTTACTGCCGCGGCGGGAATTTTGGCAGACTAGCCGTTATACTGTTCCGCCCGTTGGGACTGCTGCGGTACTGAGACTGTGCATTACCACGGTAACAGATTTTCTGTGTTATGACTACTTCTCCTTCATTCTTGCTTATTGTCATAAAAATAAACACCAAACAAAAATTAAATTAAAAAGAAACAAAAATAAAAAGATTAACTCTAAACTAAAACTAAAAAAATAAATATAAAAAAATAAAGAGAAGGTAAAAAAATTATGTCACGGGAGGAGTGCATGCGAATGCATCTCATAAAGTGGTCTCTATATTTCTCAAATCATGTTGGCCAAAATCATGCTTCAATCGTTGGCCATTCACTTCGAACTCATGCCCATCCCTTTGTGATCCAATTGTTTCTTCACTATGTGGGTTTGAACATCTGGCCTTGATTTTTTCTGGAAAGTGTGTTTTCCAATTAGCTTCCTCCACCTCTGGTGTTTCAACACTATCCAGGACTTTGCTGTAACAATCATTAACTGTATTGTCGAGCTTACTGTCGGGGCAGTGCTTGCTGAGACAGGATATTTTTCTGCCTGCATCTGTAGTGTGGATAACCTTGCTCTCCTCTGGATCATCATGTCTTTTCAAATTAAGGAAAGCATTGAGTTTGACTTGCTGGTCGTTAACCCTCATTGTCAATTCTCCTTTTTCCACATCTATAATAGTGCGTCCAATGGCTAGAAAAGGTCGGCCCAAGATGATCGGTGCATTGTCATCTGCTTCACAATCAAGAACAAGAAAGTCAGCTGGAAAAATGAATTTATCCACCCTTACCAATATGTCCTCGATCTTTCCTTCAGGTTGCACATATGATCTATCCGCCAATTGGAGCATCACGGTTGTAGGTTTTGCCCTCCCTATTCCAAGCTTTTGGAAGACAGATTTTGGCATCAAATTTATACTTGCTCCAAGGTCACATAAGGCCTTTCCTTCATAGTGGTTTCCTATCGCACAAGGTATTGTAAAACATCCAGGATCCTTCAATTTAGGAAGCATGCGATTATGAAGCATTGCCATGCATCCTTCAGTTGCAGCCATTGTTTCAAACTCACCAAGCCTTTTTCTTTTAGACACTATGTCTTTTAAGAATTTAGCATAATTCGGCATTTGTTCTATTGCCTCAACAAATCACAAGTTAATGTGGACTTGCTTCAAGATGTCTAAATTTTTTTTTTAAATTGATAGTCCTGTTTTTGCCTTTTCGACCTTTGTGGGAAAGGTGGTGGTGGTTGTATCTCCTCTATTGTCTCATTGGTCTAGAATTTAATACCTGGCACCACTGGTTTTCCTGTTGTCTCGGCCACTTGTCTAGGGACTGTCAATTTTTCTGCCGAGGTAGTGCTTTTTTCTGGGATTGCTGTGGCATGATCACTTAGTTCAGCATCCAAGTCCTCTTTATCTGTTTCTTCTTGTTCCACTAGTGGGAATTTGTCTGCTGAGTTTCCTAACATCTCCTTAAGTTGTAGGCCACTCCTAGTAGTAATTGCCTTACATTGCTCATGACACATTCCCTTAGCAGCTTCAGTATTGCTGGGTAATACTCCTTGTGGTCTAGTGTTTAGATTTTGAGCAAACTGCCCAACCTGAGTTTCCAGTGATTTAATTGTTGCCTCTTGATTCTGCAATCTCATCTCAGCTCGGTTTATGAATGCATCAGTTCTTTTAATGAAGTTACTATTCTCTGCCATGTAAGATTTTGTTTTCATCATAAAGGCCTTAAGAGAATTTTCCAGTGAACTTGTGGGCTGCTGCTGATGCATCTGCTGCTGCGGTAATGATTGCTATACTTGCTGTTGCGGTAGATGTTGCATTTGCATTGGTAGTTGGAAACCTAGGAGTTGAGTAGTTGGATTCAGAGCATTGTTGGGATTACTCCATGAGAAGTTGGGATGCCTTTTCCATGATGGGTTGTATGTGTTGGACATCATGTTGTTCCGATTGTAGTTTCCAACATAAAGGCTAGATTCCTGATTCTGCATACATTCAAAAGAGCTATGGTTACCTCCACATAAATTACAGAAAGAATCTATTGCCTTAACCTCATGGTTATTATGTTGCATTTGCATGTTCTGAACCATCTTAGTAAGAGAGGCCAATTGTGCTGCCACTGAATTGGATGTTTCCAACTCATTCACTGTAGCTTGGCGTCTTACTCCTCCTCGCCTAGATGTAGGGAATTGAAAGTCATTCTTTACGAGTTTGTTCAAAATCTCTATAGCTTCCTCCGGAGCTTTGTCAAGGAGTGTTCCATTGGCAGAGGCATTTAACATCATCCTTGTTGGGGCATTGGTAGCATTGTAAAACATGGTCACTTGTGTTCACAATGGAAATCCATGTAAAGGATACTTGTGTAGTAGCTCCCTATAGCGCTCCCATGCCTCATACATTGGTTCATCATCTGCCTGCCGAAAAGAGGTAATTTCGTTACGTATACGATCATATAGATTAGTAGGATTAAAACGTGTAATGAAATCACGACAAAGTTCACTCCAAGATCTAATAGATCCTGTTGGAATGCTATTTAACCAGGTTTTTGCCCTATCCATCAGTGAATAGGGAAATAATTTCAGTCGCAAAACATCTTCATGGACTCCTTGGATTTTGAATGAATTACAGATCTCCATGAATGACTTGAGATATTGCCTGGCATTTTCTGTTAAAGACCCACCAAACTATCCAATAGTATTGAGCATATTGAACATGACAGGTTTTAGTTCAAAGTGGGCTGCTTCGATTTCTGGTGTGACAACTCCAGGATTTAACCCATTCAAATTCTCTTCTAGGAAATCTCTGACAGTGAGCTGCCGCGGCAGTGGTGGCGGCAGAAGCCCTCCATTGCCGGCAGGTAAATTCTGTTCAGCTAGATTATCTGCCATAACTTCACGGATTTGTCTTCTCAACCTTTGACGCGTGCGTTCAATCTCTGGATATAGCTCGTACAAAGGGTTGCTTGGGTTTGCCTTAGTCATACACCAATAAAAACCGAAGTAAAATAAAAAAAATAACTGAAAGCAAGAAAATAAAGAAAACAAAATTTAATTGTCAATCCCCGGCAACGGTGCCAAAAACTTGTTGCGTGTAAAAAGTACGCAATTAGTGCAAGTGTACACGTCGCAAGTAATAAAGTGATAAGTATTATCGAATATCGTCTCCACAGGGATTGGTCTACTTAATATGCCTTCTTTTGTCTTCTTGCTCTGTAAAAGAAATAAAATACAAACACAAATGAATTGGGTTGGAGTAAACTAAATAACGTGAATAATAAAACAAACTAAATAATGAGAAAAAAATCAGAATAAGAAGGTGGTCAGGATCCAGTTGTGTTGTATTGTGGATTCAATTGACGTGTCTCTGTCCAATGTAATCACACGACACTGCCTGGGCAGAACTGCAGTTTTACTGCCTCGACAATGATGATGTTCGTTTTCCGCGGCAATCCCTTGCTCCTAGGTAGACTTTACCAAGATTCGGCAAAGTGTCCTTTGATGACTCCGCTTATCCTTAAGTCGAAGTGTTGTTGATGACTAATCCTTGATGATACCTCCCGGCGTGAATCAATTATAATTACCAACCAATCCCACACTTCTTTTAGCCGCTGAAACTCTAACCTATCTCTAGGCTGAGTTAGTATTTTCTGAATAGAAAAATACCGTACTTATTCCTTTCGTGAATCTAACTCTCCCGATATTAGATAAATATGTCTCTCACAAACTTCTCTCCCGAGCTTGAATGCAAGAACAATGAATGGCAAAGAATAATCAAATCTTGATATTTTATTGCATTGAAACAAGAAAACAAAGTTCAATCTCTTCTCACAAATACTCTACAACTTTCACCTAAGCCTAAAAGAAATTAGAACATAACAAGAAACAAAGAAAACTCCAAATTCTAAGATGAACTCTCTAATTCGGCTCTCTAGTAAATGATGTGTCTTTTTCTCCTTGGGCGACTATGGTTTATATAGGCTTGGCCTAGGGCAAACCTTTCCTAAGTAGGAATACAACTTGGAGTAAAACACAAGTCAAGTACATAAATAAAATATTTTTTTTATTTCCAAGTTTATTCCCACAAGGATTCTTTTCCCGCGTGACCTTTGACTTTGACCTTCCATGCACTTCCCAGCTCCAATCCTTGTGTTGCTTGTCCAGAAACGTCCACCTCATTTTTCTCTTCAAATCGCCTACCATATCAGTACTTGTTCACCAGGTACTGTCGCGGCCTCAGGTACTGCCTCGGCATCAATCTCTGCCGCGGCATTTGATCTTCTTGCAATTACACAAATGTGCCGTAAAGCTTGCATTTTCTATAAATATCATCTTTATAAGTCGCAAAAGCAAAATATCTAAATATCTTACATTAAGTACATGCTTTAGTCCAAGTAGGTCTAGATTAAGTGATTATTGTCCATGAAAGGTGTAAAAAGTGATAATAGTGAATTAAGCACTTATCAGTTAAAATTCGAACGGGTTCACTATAAACCCAAATTAGACATGCACGCTCCAACCCTACAAAACGATCAAAAATGATTTTAAATCGAATTTTTTGGGTACAAAAAGTTAATTATTGGATTTTGAACACAATTAAAAAGTTTCAATTAAAATTTAATCTTTTTACTCGGTTAAAATTCGAACGAGTTCACTATAAAGCCCATTTAGACATGTACGCTTGAACCCTACAAAATGATCGAAAATGATATTAAATCAAATATTTTTGGTACAAAAAGTTAATTATGGGCATTTGAACCTTACTAAAAAGCTTAAACTAAAATTTTGAGCTTTTTACTCGGTTAAAATTCGAACGGGTTCACTACAAAGCCCATTTAGACATGCACGCTCTCAACCCTACAAAACGATCGAAAATGATATTAAATCAATTTTTTTGGATACAAAAAGTTAATTATTGGATTATGAACATAATTAAAAAGCTTAAATTAAAATTTTGATCTTTTTACTTGGTTAAAATTCGAACGAGTTCACTATAAAGCCCATTTAGACATGCACGCTTGAACCCTACAAAACAATCGAAAGTGATATTAAATCAAATTTTTTGGGTATAAAAAGTTAATTATGGGATTTTGAACCTTATTAAAAACCTTAAACTAAAATTTTGAGCTTTTTACTCTGTTAAAATTCGAACGGGTTCACTATAAAGCCCATTTAGACATGAACGCTCTACACCCTACAAAACGATCGAAACTGATATTAAATCAAATTTTTGGGTTCAAAAATTTAATTATGGGCTTTTGAACCTAATTAAACAGCTTAAACTAAAATTTTAAGCTTTTTACTCAGTTAAAATTCAAATGGGTTTACTATAAAGACAATTTAGACATGCACGCTCTAACCCTACAAAACAATCAAAAATGATATTAAATCAAATTTTTGGGTACAAAAAGTTAATTATGGGCTTGTGAACCTAATTAAAAAGATTAAACTAAAATTTTGAGATTTTTACTCGGTTAAAATTTGAACGAGATCACTATAAAACCCATTTAGACATGCACCCTTGAACCCTACAAAACGATAGAAAATGGTATTAAATCAAATTTTTTTGGTACTAAAAGTTAATTATGGGCATTTGAACCTAACTAAAAAACTTAAACTAAAATTTTGAGCTTTTTACTCGGTTAAAATTCGAACGGGTTCACTATAAAACCCATTTAGACACGCACGCTCTGACCCCTACAGAACAATCGAAAATGATATTAAACTGAATTTTTGGGTAAAAAAGTTAATTATGGACTTGTGAACCTAATTAAAAAGCTAAAACTAAAATTTTGATTTTTTACTCGGTTCAAATTCGAACGGATTCACTATAAAGGCTATTTAGACATGCATGCTCTTAACACTACAAAACGATCGAAAATGATATTAAATCAAATTCTTTTGCTAGAAAAACTTAATTATGGGATTTTGAACCTAATTAAAATTATTAAACTAAAATTTTAAGCTTTTTAGTCGGTTAAAATTCGAACAGGTTCACTATAAAACCCAATTTAGACATGTACTCTTAAACCCTACAAAACAATCTAAAATGATATTAAATCAAATATATTTGATACAAAAAGTTAATTATGGGCTTTTTAACCTAACTAAAAAGCTTAAACTAAAATTTTGAGCCTTTTACTTGGTTAAAATTCGAAAGGGTTCACTATAAAACCTATTTAGACATGCACGGTTTGAACCGTACAAAACGATCGAAATTGATATTAAATCAAATTATTAGGGTTCAAAAATTTAATTATGAACTTTTGAACCTAATTAAAAACTTAAACTAAAATTTTGAGCTTTTTACTCGGTTAAAATTCGAACTGGTTCACTATAAAACACATTTAGACATGCACGCTCTGAACGCTACAAAACGATCGAAAATGATATTAAATAAAATTTTTGGGGTACAAAAAGTTAATTATGGGCTTTCGAACTTAATTAAACAGCTAAAAGTAAAATTTTTAGCTTTTTACTCGGTGAAAATTCGAACAGGTTCACTATAAAGCCCATTTAGTCATGCAAGCTTTGAACCATACAAAATGATCGGAGATAATATTAAATAAAAACTTTTTGTTTCAAAAAGTTTATTATGGGCTTTTGAACCTAACTAAAAAGCTTAAACTAAAATTTTAAGCTTTTTACTCTGTTAAAATTCGAACGGGTTCACTATAAAGCCCATTTAGTCATGCACGCTCTAAACCCTACAAAACGATCGAAAATGATATTGAATCAAATTTTTGGGGTTCAAAATGTTAATTATGGGCCTTTGAACCTAACTAAAAAGCTTAAACTAAATTTTGAGTTTTTTACTCGATTAAAATTTGATCTGGTTCACTAAAAGCCCATTTCGACATGCAAGCTCTAAACCCTACAAAAAGATTGAAAATTATATTAAATCAAATTTTTGGGTACAAAAAGTTAATTATGGACTTGTGAACCTAACCAAAAAGCTTAAACTAAAATTTTAAGCTTTTTACTCGGTTAAAATTCGAAGGGTTCACTAAAATCACATTTAGACATGCACGATCTGAACCCTACAAAACGATCGAAACTGATATTAAATCAAATTATTGGGTTTCAAAATTTAATTATGGACTTTTGAACCTAATTAAACAGGTTAAACTAAAATTTTGAGCTTTTTACACGGTTGAAATTCGAATAGGTTTACTATAAAGCTCATTTAGACATGCACGCTCTGAACCCTACAAAACGATCGAAAATGATATTAAATCGAATTTTTTGGGTACAAAAAGTTAATTATGGGATTTTAAATCTATTTAAAAAGCTTAAACTAAAATTTTGAGCTTTTACTAAGTTAAAATTCGAAAGGGTTCACTATAAAACCCAATTTAGACATACACACTCTCAACCCTACAAAACGATCGAAAAGGATATTAAATCAAATTTTTTGGGTACAAAATGTTAATTATGGGATTGTGAACCTAATTAAAAAGCTTAAACTAAAATTTTAAGCTTTTTACTCGGTTAAAATTTGAACGGGTTCACTATAAATCCCATTTAGTCATGCACGCTCTTGACCCTACAAAACAATCGAAAATGATATTAAATCAAATTTTCTGGGTACAAAAAGTTAATTATGGACTTTTAAACCTAATTAAGATCTTAAACTAAAATTTTAAGCTTTTTACCCGGTTAAAATTAGAACGGGTTCACTATAAACCCCATTTAGTCATGCACGCTCTAAACCCTACAAAACGATCGAAAATGATATTGAATCAAATTTTTGGGGTTCAAAATGTTAATTATGGGCCTTTGAACCTAACTAAAAAGCTTAAACTAAATTTTGAGTTTTTTACTCGATTAAAATTTGATCTGGTTCACTAAAAGCCCATTTCGACATGCAAGCTCTAAACCCTACAAAAAGATTGAAAATTATATTAAATCAAATTTTTGGGTACAAAAAGTTAATTATGGACTTGTGAACCTAACTAAAAAGCTTAAACTAAAATTTTAAGCTTTTTACTCGGTTAAAATTCGAAGGGTTCACTAAAATCACATTTAGACATGCACGATCTGAACCCTACAAAACGATCGAAACTGATATTAAATCAAATGATTGGGTTTCAAAATTTAATTATGGACTTTTGAACCTAATTAAACAGGTTAAACTAAAATTTTGAGCTTTTTACACGGTTGAAATTCGAATAGGTTTACTATAAAGCTCATTTAGACATGCACGCTCTGAACCCTACAAAACGATCGAAAATGATATTAAATCGAATTTTTTGGGCACAAAAAGTTAATTATGGGATTTTAAATCTATTTAAAAAGCTTAAACTAAAATTTTGAGCTTTTACTAAGTTAAAATTCGAAAGGGTTCACTATAAAACCCAATTTAGACATACACACTCTCAACCCTACAAAACGATCGAAAAGGATTTTAAATCAAATTTTTTGGGTACAAAATGTTAATTATGGGATTGTAAACCTAATTAAAAAGCTTAAACTAAAATTTTAAGCTTTTTACTCGGTTAAAATTTGAACGGGTTCACTATAAATCCCATTTAGTCATGCACGCTCTTGACCCTACAAAACAATCGAAAATGATATTAAATCAAATTTTCTGGGTACAAAAAGTTAATTATGGACTTTTAAACCTAATTAAAATCTTAAACTAAAATTTTAAGCTTTTTACCCGGTTAAAATTCGAACGGGTTCACTATAAAGCCCATTTAGTCATGCACGCTCTAAACCCTACAAAACGATCGAAAATGATATTGAATCAAATTTTTGGGGTTCAAAATGTTAATTATGGGCCTTTGAACCTAACTAAAAAGCTTAAACTAAATTTTGAGTTTTTTACTCGATTAAAATTTGATCTGGTTCACTAAAAGCCCATTTCGACATGCAAGCTCTAAACCCTACAAAAAGATTGAAAATTATATTAAATCAAATTTTTGGGTACAAAAAGTTAATTATGGACTTGTGAACCTAACTAAAAAGCTTAAACTAAAATTTTAAGCTTTTTACTCGGTTAAAATTCGAAGGGTTCACTAAAATCACATTTAGACATGCACGATCTGAACCCTACAAAACGATCGAAACTGATATTAAATCAAATGATTGGGTTTCAAAATTTAATTATGGACTTTTGAACCTAATTAAACAGGTTAAACTAAAATTTTGAGCTTTTTACACGGTTGAAATTCGAATAGGTTTACTATAAAGCTCATTTAGACATGCACGCTCTAAACCCTACAAAACGATCGAAAATGATATTAAATCGAATTTTTTGGGTACAAAAAGTTAATTATGGGATTTTAAATCTATTTAAAAAGCTTAAACTAAAATTTTGAGCTTTTACTAAGTTAAAATTCGAAAGGGTTCACTATAAAACCCAATTTAGACATACACACTCTCAACCCTACAAAACGATCGAAAAGGATATTAAATCAAATTTTTTGGGTACAAAATGTTAATTATGGGATTGTGAACCTAATTAAAAAGCTTAAACTAAAATTTTAAGCTTTTTACTCGGTTAAAATTTGAACGGGTTCACTATAAATCCCATTTAGTCATGCACGCTCTTGGCCCTACAAAACAATCGAAAATGATATTAAATCAAATTTTCTGGGTACAAAAAGTTAATTATGGACTTTTAAACCTAATTAAAAACTTAAACTAAAATTTTAAGCTTTTTACCCGGTTAAAATTCGAACGGGTTCACTATAAAGCCCATTTAGTCATGCACGCTCTAAACCCTACAAAATGATCGAAAATGATATTGAATCAAATTTTTGGGGTTCAAAATGTTAATTATGGGCCTTTGAACCTAACTAAAAAGCTTAAACTAAATTTTGAGTTTTTTACTCGATTAAAATTTGATCTGGTTCACTAAAAGCCCATTTCGACATGCAAGCTCTAAACCCTACAAAAAGATTGAAAATTATATTAAATCAAATTTTTGGGTACAAAAAGTTAATTATGGACTTGTGAACCTAACTAAAAAGCTTAAACTAAAATTTTAAGCTTTTTACTCGGTTAAAATTCGAAGGGTTCACTAAAATCACATTTAGACATGCACGATCTGAACCCTACAAAACGATCGAAACTGATATTAAATCAAATTATTGGGTTTCAAAATTTAATTATGGACTTTTGAACCTAATTAAACAGGTTAAACTAAAATTTTGAGCTTTTTACACGGTTGAAATTCGAATAGGTTTACTATAAAGCTCATTTAGACATGCACGCTCTGAACCCTACAAAACGATCGAAAATGATATTAAATCGAATTTTTTGGGTACAACAAGTTAATTATGGGATTTTAAATCTATTTAAAAAGCTTAAACTAAAATTTTGAGCTTTTACTAAGTTAAAATTCGAAAGGGTTCACTATAAAACCCAATTTAGACATACACACTCTCAACCCTACAAAACGATCGAAAAGGATATTAAATCAAATTTTTTGGGTACAAAATGTTAATTATGGGATTGTGAACCTAATTAAAAAGCTTAAACTAAAATTTTAAGCTTTTTACTCGGTTAAAATTTGAACGGGTTCACTATAAATCCCATTTAGTCATGCACGCTCTTGACCCTACAAAACAATCGAAAATGATATTAAATCAAATTTTCTGGGTACAAAAAGTTAATTATGGACTTTTAAACCTAATTAAAAACTTAAACTAAAATTTTAAGCTTTTTACCCGGTTAAAATTCGAACGGGTTCACTATAAAGCCCATTTAGTCATGCACGCTCTAAACCCTACAAAATGATCGAAAATGATATTGAATCAAATTTTTGGGGTTCAAAATGTTAATTATGGGCCTTTGAACCTAACTAAAAAGCTTAAACTAAATTTTGAGTTTTTTACTCGATTAAAATTTGATATGGTTCACTAAAAGCCCATTTCGACATGCAAGCTCTAAACCCTACAAAAAGATTGAAAATTATATTAAATCAAATTTTTGGGTACAAAAAGTTAATTATGGACTTGTGAACCTAACTAAAAAGCTTAAACTAAAATTTTAAGCTTTTTACTCGGTTAAAATTCGAAGGGTTCACTAAAATCACATTTAGGCATGCACGATCTGAACCCTACAAAACGATCGAAACTGATATTAAATCAAATTATTGGGTTTCAAAATTTAATTATGGACTTTTGAACCTAATTAAACAGGTTAAACTAAAATTTTGAGCTTTTTACACGGTTGAAATTCGAATAGGTTTACTATAAAGCTCATTTAGACATGCACGCTCTGAACCCTACAAAACGATCGAAAATGATATTAAATCGAATTTTTTGGGTACAAAAAGTTAATTATGGGATTTTAAATCTATTTAAAAAGCTTAAACTAAAATTTTGAGCTTTTACTAAGTTAAAATTCGAAAGGGTTCACTATAAAACCCAATTTAGACATACACACTCTCAACCCTACAAAACGATCGAAAAGGATATTAAATCAAATTTTTTGGGTACAAAATGTTAATTATGGGATTGTGAACCTAATTAAAAAGCTTAAACTAAAATTTTAAGCTTTTTACTCGGTTAAAATTTGAACGGGTTCACTATAAATCCCATTTAGTCATGCACGCTCTTGACCCTACAAAACAATCGAAAATGATATTAAATCAAATTTTCAGGGTACAAAAAGTTAATTATGGACTTTTAAACCTAATTAAAAACTTAAACTAAAATTTTAAGCTTTTTACCCGGTTAAAATTAGAACGGGTTCACTATAAAGCCCATTTAGTCATGCACGCTCTAAACCCTACAAAATGATCGAAAATGATATTGAATCAAATTTTTGGGGTTCAAAATGTTAATTATGGGCCTTTGAACCTAACTAAAAAGCTTAAACTAAATTTTGAGTTTTTTACTCGATTAAAATTTGATCTGGTTCACTAAAAGCCCATTTCGACATGCAAGCTCTAAACCCTACAAAAAGATTGAAAATTATATTAAATCAAATTTTTGGGTACAAAAAGTTAATTATGGACTTGTGAACCTAACTAAAAAGCTTAAACTAAAATTTTAAGCTTTTTACTCGGTTAAAATTCGAAGGGTTCACTAAAATCACATTTAGACATGCACGATCTGAACCCTACAAAACGATCGAAACTGATATTAAATCAAATTATTGGGTTTCAAAATTTAATTATGGACTTTTGAACCTAATTAAACAGGTTAAACTAAAATTTTGAGCTTTTTACACGGTTGAAATTCGAATAGGTTTACTATAAAGCTCATTTAGACATGCACGCTCTGAACCCTACAAAACGATCGAAAATGATATTAAATCGAATTTTTTGGGTACAAAAAGTTAATTATGGGATTTTAAATCTATTTAAAAAGCTTAAACTAAAATTTTGAGCTTTTACTAAGTTAAAATTCGAAAGGGTTCACTATAAGACCCAATTTAGACATACACACTCTCAACCCTACAAAACGATCGAAAAGGATATTAAATCAAATTTTTTGGGTACAAAATGTTAATTATGGGATTGTGAACCTAATTAAAAAGCTTAAACTAAAATTTTAAGCTTTTTACTCGGTTAAAATTTGAACGGGTTCACTATAAATCCCATTTAGTCATGCACGCTCTTGACC
The DNA here is from genome assembly GCA_035048815.1 of Abelmoschus esculentus. NCBI lineage: Eukaryota > Viridiplantae > Streptophyta > Magnoliopsida > Malvales > Malvaceae > Abelmoschus > Abelmoschus esculentus. The sequence goes on from JAUCBN010000037.1 coordinate 10,132,407, forward strand.
CTACAAAACAATCGAAAATGATATTAAATCAAATTTTCTGGGTACAAAAAGTTAATTATGGACTTTTAAACCTAATTAAAAACTTAAACTAAAATTTTAAGCTTTTTACCCGGTTAAAATTAGAACGCGTTCACTATAAAGCCCATTTAGTCATGCACGCTCTAAACCCTACAAAATGATCGAAAATGATATTGAATCAAATTTTTGGGGTTCAAAATGTTAATTATGGGCCTTTGAACCTAACTAAAAAGCTTAAACTAAATTTTGAGTTTTTTACTCGATTAAAATTTGATCTGGTTCACTAAAAGCCCATTTCGACATGCAAGCTCTAAACCCTACAAAAAGATTGAAAATTATATTAAATCAAATTTTTGGGTACAAAAAGTTAATTATGGACTTGTGAACCTAACTAAAAAGCTTAAACTAAAATTTTAAGCTTTTTACTCGGTTAAAATTCGAAGGGTTCACTAAAATCACATTTAGACATGCACGATCTGAACCCTACAAAACGATCGAAACTGATATTAAATCAAATTATTGGGTTTCAAAATTTAATTATGGACTTTTGAACCTAATTAAACAGGTTAAACTAAAATTTTGAGCTTTTTACACGGTTGAAATTCGAATAGGTTTACTATAAAGCTCATTTAGACATGCACGCTCTGAACCCTACAAAACGATCGAAAATGATATTAAATCGAATTTTTTGGGTACAAAAAGTTAATTATGGGATTTTAAATCTATTTAAAAAGCTTAAACTAAAATTTTGAGCTTTTACTAAGTTAAAATTCGAAAGGGTTCACTATAAAACCCAATTTAGACATACACACTCTCAACCCTACAAAACGATCGAAAAGGATATTAAATCAAATTTTTTGGGTACAAAATGTTAATTATGGGATTGTGAACCTAATTAAAAAGCTTAAACTAAAATTTTAAGCTTTTTACTCGGTTAAAATTTGAACGGGTTCACTATAAATCCCATTTAGTCATGCACGCTCTTGACCCTACAAAACAATCGAAAATGATATTAAATCAAATTTTCTGGGTACAAAAAGTTAATTATGGACTTTTAAACCTAATTAAAATCTTAAACTAAAATTTTAAGCTTTTTACCCGGTTAAAATTCGAACGGGTTCACTATAAAGCCCATTTAGTCATGCACGCTCTAAACCCTACAAAATGATCGAAAATGATATTGAATGGGGTTCAAAAAGTTAATTATGGTCCTTTGATCCTAACTAAAAAGCTTAAACTAAATTTTGAGCCTTTTACTCTGTTAAAATTCGAACGAGTTCACTATAAAGCCCATTTAGACATGCAAGGTTTGAACGCTACAAAACGATCGAAACTGATATTAAATCAAATTTTTGGGGTTCAAAATGTTAATTATAGACTTTTGAACCTAATTTAAATTTTAAACTAAAATTTTGAGCTTTTTACTCGGTTAAAATACAACTGGTTCACTATAAAAACCATTTAGACGTGCATGCTCTGAACCCTACAGAACAATCGAAAATGATATTAAATCAAATTTTTTACGTAAAAAAACTTAAGTATGGACTTGTGAACCTAATTAAAAAGATTAAACTAAAATTTTGAGCATTTTAGTCGGTTAAAATTCGAACTGGTTAACTATAAAGCCCATTTAGACATGCATGCTCTAAACCCTACAAAACGATCGAAACTGATATTAAATCAAATTTTGGGGTTCAAAAAGTTTATTATGGGCTTTTGAACCTAATTAAATAGCTTAAACTAAAATTTTGTTCTTTTTAATCGATTAAAATTCGAACTGGTTCCCTATAAACCCCATTTAGACATGCATACTCTAAACCCTACAAAATGATCGAAACTGATATTAAATCAAATTTTTGGGTTCAAAAAGTTAATTATGGGCTTTTGAACCAAATGTAATAGCTTAAACTAAAATTTTGATATTTTTACTCAGTTAAAATTCGATCGGGTTCACTATAAAGCCCATTTAGACATGCATGCTCCGAACCCTTCAAGACAATCGAAAATTATATTAAATCAAATTTTTGGGGGTTCAAAAAGTTAATTATTGATTTTTAAACCTAATTAAAAACTTAAACTAAAATTTTGAGCTTTTTAATCGGTAAAAACTCAAACTAGTTCACTATAAAGCCCATTTAGACATGCACGCTATGAACCCTACAAAACGATCTAAATTGATATTAAATCAAATTTTTGGGGTTCAAAAAGTTAATTATGAGCTTTTAAACCTAATTAAATAGCTTAAAATAAAATTTTGATATTTTTACTCCGTTAAAATTCTAACTGGTTCACTATAAAGCCCATTTGGACATGCACTCTCTGAACCCTTCAAAACAATCGAAAATGATATTAAATCAAAATTTTGGGTTCAAAAAGTTAATTATAGATTTTTGAACCTAATTAAAAACTTAAACTAAAATTTTGAGCTTTTTTACTCGGTAAAAATTCGAAAGGGTTCACAATAAAGCCCATTTAAACATGCACGCTCTGAACCCTACAAAATGATCGAAATTGATATTAAATCAAATTTTTGGGGTTCTAAAAGTTAATTATGGGCTTTTGAATCTAATTAAAAAGCTTAAACTAAAATTTGAGCTTTTTACTCGGTTAAAATTTGAACGGGTTTACTATACAGCCCATTTAAACATGCACAATTGAAAAAGATATTAAATCAAATTTTGGGGGGTACAAAAAGTTAATTATGGCCTTTTCAACCTAATTAAAAAGCTTAAATTAAAATTTTTAGAATTTTACTCGGTTAAAATTCGAACAGGTTCACTATAAAACCCATTTAGACATGCACGCTCTGAACCCTTCCGAACAATCAAAACGGATATTAAAACAAATTTTTGGGGTTCAAAAAGTTAATTATGGGCTTTTGAACCTTATTAAATAGCTTAAACTAAAATTTTGAGCTTTATACTCGGTTAAAATTCGAACGGGTTCACTATAAATCCCATTTAGACATGCACGCTCTGAACTCTACAAAACGATCGAAAATGATTCTAAATCAATTTTTTTTGGTGCAAAAAGATAATTATGGGCTTCTGATCCTAATTAAAAAGCTTAAGCTTAATATTTGATATTTTTACTCGATTAAAATTCGAACGGGTTCATTATAAAACCCATTTAGGCATGCACGCTCTAAACCCTACAGAACAATCGAAAATGATATTAAACCAATTTTTTTGGGTATAAATAGTTAATTAGGGACTTGTGATCCTAATTAAAAAGCTTAAACTAAAATTTTTAGCTTTTTAATCGGTTAGAATTCGAACGGGTTCACTATAAAACCCATTTAGACATGCACGCTCTTAACCCTACAGAATAATCGAAACTGATATGAAATCAAATTTTTGTGGTTCAAAAAGTTATATATGGGCTTTTAAACCAAATTAAATAGCTTAAACTAAAATTTTGAGCTTTTTACTCAGTTAAAATTTGAACTATTTCACTATAAAGCCCATTTAGACATGCATGCTCTAAACACTACAAAACGATCGAAACTGATATTAAATCAAAATTTTGGGGTTCAAAAAGTTAATTATGGGCTTTCAAACCTAATTAAATAGCTTAAACTAAAGTTTTGATATTTTTACTCGGTTTAAATTCGAACGGGTTCACTATAAATTACATTTATACATGCACGCTCTGAACGCTTCAAAACAATCGAAAATGATATGAAATCAAATTTTTGGGGTTCAAAAAATTAATTATAGACTTTTGAACCTAATTAAAAACTTAAACTAAAATTTTGAGCTTTTTACTCGGTTAAAATTTGAACTGTTTCACTATAAAGCCCATTTAGACATGCATGCTCTAAAGCCTACAAAACGATCGAAACTGATATTAAATCAAAATTTTGGTGTTCAAAAAGTTAATTATGGGCTTTTGAACCTAATTAAATAGCTTAAACTAAAATTTTGATATTTCTACTCGGTTTAAATTCGAACGGGTTCACTATAAAGCCCATTTAGACATACACGCTCTGAACCCATCAAAACAATCGAAAATGATATTAAATCAAATTTTTGGGGTTCAAATAGTTAATTATAGAGTTTTGAACCTAATTAAAAACTTAAACTAAAATTTTGAGCTTTTTACTCGGTTATAATTCGAACTGGTTCACTATAAAACCCATTTAGACATGCACGCTCTAAACCCTACAAAACGATCGAAAATGATATTAAATCAAATTTTTGGGGTACAAAAAGTTAATTACGGGCAATCGAACATAATTAAACGGCTAAAACTAAAATTTTCAGCTTTTTACTCAGTGAAAATTCGAACGGGTTTACTATAAAGCCCATTTAGTCATGCACACTTTGAACCAAACAAAATGATCGAAGATAATATTAAATAAAATTTTTTTGGTTCAAAAAGTTAATTATGAGCTTTTGAACCTAACTAAAAAGCTTAAACTAAAATTTTAAGCTTTTTACTCGGTTAAAATTCGAATGGGTTCACTATAAAGCCCATTTAGTCATGCACGCTATTGACCCTACAAAACAATCGGAAATGATATTAAATCAATTTTTTTGGGTACAAAAAGTTAATTATGGACTTTTGAACCTAATTAAAAACTTAAACTAAAATTTTGAGCTTTTTACTCGGTTAAAATTCGAACGGGTTCACTATAAAGCCCATTTTGACATGCACGCTCTAAACCCTACAGAACGATCGAAAATGATATTGAATCCAATTTTTGGGGTTCAAAAAGTTAATTATGGTCCTTTGAACCTAACTAAAAATCTTAAACTAAAATTTTGAGCTTTTTACTGGCTAAAATTTGAAGTGTTCACTATACAACCCATTTAGACATGCACGCTCTGAACGCTATAAAACGATCGAAAATGATATTAAATCAAATTATTTGGGTAAAAAAAGTTAATTATGGGCTTGTGAACATAATTAAAAACTTAAACTAAAATTTTGAGGTTTTTACTCGATTAAAATTTGATCTGTTCCACTAAAAGCCCATTTAGACATGCACGCTCTGAACCCTTCAAAAAGATCAAAACTGATATTAAGTCAAATTATTGGGGTTCAAAAAGTTAATTATGGACTTTTAAACCTAATTAAACAGCTTAAACTAAAATTTTGAGATTTTTACATGGTTGAAATTCGAATGGGTTTACTATAAAGCTCATTTAGACATGCACGCTCTGAACCCTACACAACGATCGAAAAAGATATTAAATCAAATATTTTGGGTACAAAAAGTTAATTATGGGATTTTAAACCTAATTAAAAAGCTTAAACTAAAATTTTGAGCTTTTACTCAGTTAAAATTCGAAAGGGTTCACTATAAAACCCAATTTAGACATACACACTCTCAACCTTACAAAAAGATCGAAAATGATATTAAATCAAATTTTTTGGGTACAAAACGTTAATTATGGGCTTGTGAACCTAATTAAAAAGCTTAAACTAAAATTTTGAGCTTTTTACTCGGTAAAAATTCGAACGGGTTCAGTATAAAATCAATTTAGACATGCACGCTCTTAACCCTACAGAACAATCGAAAATGATATTAAATAAAAATTTTTGGGTACAAAAAGCTAATTACGGACTTGTGAAACTAATTTAAAAGCTTAAACTAAAATTTGGAGCTTTTCACTCGGTTAAAATTCAAACGAGATCACAATAAATCCCATTTAGACATGCACGCTCTGAACCCTACAAAACGATTGAAAATGATATTAAATAATTTTTTTTGGGTACAAAAAGTTAATTATGGGATTTTGAATCTAATTAAAAAGCTTAAACTAAAATTTTATGCTTTTTACTCGGTTAAAATTCGAACGGGTTCACTATAAAACCCAATTTGGACATACACACTCTCAACCCTACAAAACGATCGAAAAGGATTTTAAATCAAATTTTTTGGGTACAAAATGTTAATTATGGGATTGTGAACCTAATTAAAAAGCTTAAACTAAAATTTTGAGCCTTTTACTCGGTTAAAATTCGAACGGTTTCACTCTGAAGCGCATTTAGACATGCACGCTCTGAACATTACAAAACGATCGAGAATGATATTAAATCAAATTTTTTGTGTACAATAAGTTAATTATGGGATTTTGAACCTAATTAAAAAGCTTAAACTAAAATTTTGAGCTTTTTATTCGATAAAAATTCGAATGGGTTCAGTATAAAATCCATTTAGACATGCACGCTCTTAACCCTACAAAACAATCGAAAATGATATTAAATAAAATTTTTTGGGTACAAAAAGCTAATTACGGACTTGTGAAACTAATTAAAAAGCTTAAACTAAAATTTTGAGCTTTTTACTCCGTTAAAATTCGAACGGGATCACTATAAAGCCCATTTAGACATGCACGCTCTGAACCCTACAAAACGATTGAAAATGATATTAAATAAAATTTTTTTGTATAAAAAGTTAATTATGGGATTTTGAACCTAATTAAAAAACATAAACTAAAATTTTAAGCTTTTTACTCGGTTAAAATTCGAACGGGTTCACTATAAAACCCAATTTGGACATGCACACTCTCAACCCTACAAAACGATCGAAAGTGATATTAAATCAAATTTTTTTGGTACAAAATGTTAATTATGGGCTTGTGAACCTAATTAAAAAGCTTAAACTAAAATTTTGAGCCTTTTACTCGGTTAAAATTCGAAAGGGTTCACTATAAAGCTCAATTAGACATGTATGCTCTGAACCTTACAAAACGATAGAAAATAGTATTAAATCAAATTTTTTGTTTACAAAAAGTGAACTATAGGCTTTTGAACCTAACTAAAAAGCTTAAACTAAAATTTTGAGCTTTTTACTCGGTAAAAATTCGAACTGGTTCACTATAAAGCTCATTTAGACATGTATCCTCGAAACCCTACAAAACGATCGAAACTGATATTAAATCAAATTTTCGGGGTTCAAAAAGTTAATTATGGGCTTTTGAACCTAATTAAACAGCTTAAACTAAAATTTTGAGCTTTTTACTCGGTTAAAATTCAAACGGGTTCACTATAAAGCCCATTTAGACATGCATGCTCTTAACCCTAGAAAACGATCGAAACTAATATTAAATCAAAGTTTTGGAGTTCGAAAAGTTAATTATGGGCTTTTGAACCTAATTAAATAGATTAAACTAAAATTTTGAGCTTTTTACTCGGTTAAAATTCGAACTAGTTCACTATAAAGCCCATTTAGAAATACATGCTCTAAACGCTACAAAACGATTGAAACTGATATTAAATTAAATTTTTGGGGTTCGAAAAGTTAATTAAGGGATTTTGAACCTAATTAAAAAGCTTAAACTAAAATTTTGAGAATTTTACATTATTAAAATTCGAACGAGTTCACTATAAGGCCAACTTAGACATGCACGCTTAAACCCTACAAAACGATCGAAAATGATATTAAATCAAATTTTTTTGGTAGAAAAAGTTAATTATGGGCCTTTGAACCTAACTAAAAATCTTAAACTAAAATTTTGAGCCTTTTACTCGGTTAAAATTCGAACGAGTTCACTATAAAGACCATTTAGACATGCAAGCTTTGAACCCTACAGAACAATCGAAAATGATATTAAATCAAATTTTTTGGGTACAAAAAGTTAATTATGGACATGTGAACCTAACTAAAAAGCTTAAACTAAAATCTTGAGCTTTTTACTCGGTTAAAATTCGAAGGGTTCACTATAAAACCCATTTAGACATGCACGCACTGAACCCTACAAAATAATCGAAAATGATATTAAATCAAAATTTTGGGGTATAAAAAGTTAATTATGGGCTTGTGAACCTAATTAAAAAATTAAACTAAAATTTTGAGCTTTTTACTCGGTTAAAAAATTAAATAGATTAAACTAAAATTTTGATATTTTTACTCTCTTTAAATTTGAACGGGTTCACTATAAAGCCCATTTAGACATGCACGCTCTGAACCCTTCAAAACAATCGAAAATGATATTAAATCAAATTTTTGGGGTTCAAAAAGTTAATTATAGAATTTTGAACCTAATTAAAAACTTACACTAAAATTTTGAGCCTTTTACTTGGTTAAAATTCGAACTGGTTCACTATAAAGCTCATTTAGACATGCACGCTTTGAACCCTACAAAACGATCGAAATTGATTTTAAATCAAATTATTAGGGTTCAAAAATTTAATTTTGGACTTTTGAACCTAATAAAAATCTTAAACTAAAATTTTGAGCTTTTTACTCAGTTAAAATTCGAACTGGTTCACTATAAAGCGCATTTAGAAATGCACGCTCTCAACCCTACAAAACGATCGAAAATGATATTAAATCAAATTTTTGGGGTACAAAAAGTTAATTATGGGCTTTCGAACTTAATTAAACAGCTAAAACTAAAATTTTCAGCTTTTTACTCGGTTGAAATTCGAATGTGTTCACTATAAAGCACATTTAGTCATGCACGCTTTGAACCATACAAAATGATCAAAGATAATATTAAATAAAAAAATTTTGGTTCAAAAAGTTAATTATGGGCTTTTGAACCTAACTAAAAAGCTTAAAATAAAATTTTAAACTTTTTACTTGGTTAAAATTCGAACGGGTTCACTATAAAGCCCATTTAGTTATGCACGCTCTTGACCCTACAAAACAATCGAAAATGATATTAAATCAAATTTTTTGGGTACAAAAAGTTAATTATGGAGTTTTGAACCTAATTAAAAACTTAAACTAAAATTTTGAGCTTTTAACTCGGTTAAAATTTGAACGAGTTCACTATAAAGCCCATTTAGACATGCACGCTCTAAACCCTACAAAACGATCGAAAATGATATTGAATCAAATTTTTGGGGTTCAAAAAGTTAATTAGAGGCCTTTGAACCTAACTAAAAAGCTTAAACTAAATTTTGAGCCTTTTACTCGGTTAAAATTCGAACGAGTTCACAATAAAGCCTATTTAGATATGCAAGCTCTGAACCCTACAAAACGATCCAAAATGATATTAAATCAAATTTTTGGGTACAAAAAGTTAATTATGGACTTGTGAAGCTAACTGAAAAGCTTAAACTAAAATTTTGAGCTTTTTACTCGGTTAAAATTCGAAGGGTTCACTATAAAGCCCATTTAGACATGCACGCTTTGAACCATACAAAACGATTGAAAATGATATTAAATCAAATTTTTTGGGTAAAAAAAGTTAATTATGGGATTGTGAACCTAATTAAAAACTTAAACTAAAATTTTGAGCTTTTTACTCGATTAAAATTTGAATTGGTTCACTAAAAGCCCATTTAGACATGCACGCTCTAAAACCTAAAAAACGATCGAAACTGTTATTAAATCAAATTATTGGGGTTCAAAAAGTTAATTATGGAGTTTTGAACCTAATTAGACAGCTTAAACTAAAATTTTGAGCTTTTTACACGGTTGAAATTCGAATGGGTTTACTATAAAGCTCATTTAGACATGCACGCTCTGAACCCTACAAAATGATCCAAAATGATATTAAATCAAATTTTTTGGGTAAAAAAAGTTAATTATGGGATTTTAAACCTAATTAAAAACCTTAAACTAAAATTTTGAGTTTTACTCAGTTAAAAGAAAGAGTTCACTATAAAACCCAATTTAGACATACACACTCTCAACCTTACAAAAAGATCGAAAATGATATTAAATCAAATTTTTTGGGTACAAAATGTTAATTATGGGCTTGTGAACCTAATTAAAAAGCTTAAACTAAAATTTTGAGCTTTTTACTCGGTTAAAATTCGAACGGGTTCACTCTAAAGCTTAGTTAGACATGCACGCTCTGAACCTTACAAAACGATCGAGAATGATATTAAATCAAATTTTTTGTGTGCAATAAGTTAATTATGGGATTTTAAACCTAATTAAAAAGCTTAAACTAAAATTTTGAGCTTTTACTCAGTTAAAATTCGAAAGGGTTCACTATAAAACCCAATTTAGATATACACACTCTCAACCTTACAAAACGATCGAAAATGATATTAAATCAAATTTTTTGGGTACAAAATGTTAACTATGGGCTTTTGAACCTAATTAAAAAGCTTAAACTAAGATTTTGAGTTTTTTACTCGGTTAAAATTCGAAGGAGTTCACTCTAAAGCTCATTTAGACATGCACGCTCTAAACCTTACAAAACGATCCAAAATGATATTAAATCAAATTTTTTGGGTACAAAAAGTTAATTATGGGATTTTAAACCTAATTAAAAACCTTAAACAAAAATTTTGTGTTTTACTCAGTTAAAATTCAAAATAGTTCACTATAAAACCCAATTTAGACATACACACTCTCAACCCTACAAAACGATCGAAAATGATATTAAATCAAATTTTTTGGGTACAAAATGTTAATTATGGGATTGTGAACCTAATTAAAAAGCTTAAACTAAAATTTTGAGCTTTTTACGCGGTTAAAATTCGAAAGGGTTCACTATAAAGCCCATTTAGATTTGCACGCTCTAAACCCTACAAAACGATCGAAAATGATATTAAATCAATTTTTTGGTTACAAAAAGTTAATAATGGGCTTTTGAACATAATTAAACAGCTTAAACTAAAATTTTGAGCTTTTTACTCGGTTAAAATTCGAACGGGTTCACTATAAATTCCATTTAGACATACACGCTCTGAACCTACAAAATGATCAAAAATGATATTAAATCAAATTTTGGGGGTACATGTAACATCCCGATTTTGGGGTTAGTAGTTTGAGTGTTAGTTGGGAAAATTCGATTCGGGTCGAATCGGATTCCTAGGGTTCATTATTCCGGGAAAAATTTAAAATAATAATATTTGAATTGGATAAGTAATAATTTTGTGAAATGGTTCTAAAATATTAAAAAGGTGTTTTAAAGTTAAAGGAATATTATTGGAACTTTAATTTGGTTTTTAATTAGGCTTAATTTTGTACTAGTGACTAAATTGTAATTTTTGGAAAGTTGTGGGGATTTAATTAGCAATTTTCGGCAATAAGGATTTTTAGTGACTAAATTTGAACGCAAGCCATACTTAGAATCCTTAGAGGGCCATAAACCCAATTTATTTTTAATTAATGATTTATCCACCAAAATTATTTTTAAATTGTTTTATTTTAGATGATAATTCCATTTTCTTTAGTAACTTCTCATTTTCTCATCTTTTCTCTCAAGATTTTCTCTCATTTTCTCTCCATCTTCTTCTCCAAATTTCTCCAATTACTTGCTGATTTCTTCATCATTTTCTACAAGATTTATTTCATTTTCAAGGAAATCAAGGAAGGTTTTCTCATCTTTTTGGTGGAGCAAATCTCTAAGGTAATATTCTGATTTCTAATCTTTTTCTAAGGTTCTTTATTGAAGTTCCCAAGTATTGGCTTGCTCATCAACTATTGCTATTTTATTTTGTGTTTTTAATTCAAGATTTATGAGTTTTATGATGGATTTTGTGAAGTATTTTGAGATCTAAATTGATGCTGGATTTAGGTTGATTTAATTATGATATTAGGTCAATTAAATGATGGATTGAGTCTTGAAATGAGTTAACAATAAATTAATCCCGGAATAATGCAATCGGTGGTGTTTTAAGGTGGTTTTCGGTTGTTTTAGGGGTTGTTTTAGGTGTTCTTGTGTTGCTGGAGGTATAAGGATGGTTTGGAAGTGTTTTTGGTTCATAATTGAAGTGGTTTAGATGTTAGATTCGTTAGGTTTTGGGCTGATGTTGTTTCGGATGCGTTTCGGCTTAGTTTTCGGTCTTTTCGGCTAGGTTTTTGATAGTTTTGTGAGGGTTACATGTGGCTGCTGTTTTGAGCATGTTGTGATGTGAATATGCTATGCTTTTAATGTTGTAGAGGTAGTGCAAGAAGGGGCATAAGTGGCTGGTGCGTTGGTGTTGCCATCGGAGCATCGGCGAGGCTCGTTTCGATTGTCGGTGAGTGATTTTGGGTTTAAAGTGAATCGCATTGATTCGGTTCCGTTTTGGGGACTATGGAATAGTGTGAAAAATTTCCATGGTTCAAGAATAAGTGGTTTAAATAATGTTGATGCATTATCTCAAGTTTCGGCTTTTCGGTAATGGCATATATGTGAACAATGTTTTAATATGATTTTGGAATTGCATATATTTGATTTTGGAAATGATGCATGCATATGTTAATTGCTGAAAATGCATGGTTTATAAAGGTATTCATGGCTTATGTAAGCATGAAAAAGAATTTGGAATATGGTGAGGTTATTTGCCCTATGTTGATAAAGCCGTTGAGCATGATTTTAGTTCACATGATGAACATTTAATGAGTGCATTATGAGCAGCAAGTTAACATGCATGATTGGAATTGATATTGGCTTAGTGACACTAACCTTAGATTCGAATACAAATGACATTTCATTAGGATTGAGTGCACTATAAATATAATGAGGATAATGATGTTGCTTACACGTAAACAAGGGAGACTTTGTGTCCGATCGTGTGTGTAGAGCTTGCCTATATGTAAACAAGGGTGACTTTGTGTCCGACCGTGCATATAGTTGACCCATACGTAAACAAGGGAGACTTTGTGTCCGATCGTGCGTAGTGGGGGTAACATGTATACAAGTGTGACTATGTGTCCGACCGATGCATGTTGAGACAAAGTGTCTCCAATTATGGAAAAAGGAATCCGTGTATTCGGTGAACTAAAAGTTCATATTAAGTGATCACTAGAAAGCCAATATGCATATATGAAATGGAATGATTTATTGGTGCATGATACATGAAATGTTTTGACATTGTTAATAAGCATGATTTGGTTTTACATATCTCAAATAAGCATGAAGAATGCAAGTATGATTTTATAAATGATTTTGAACTTGTTTAGAGCTTCCTCACTAAGCATGTTGTGCTTAAGCTCTCTTTTTTCATACTTGCAGAGAAATAGAGATATTCGAGGCTACGTTCGGAGCAAGGGAACCAGGGGAAAAGTTGTCTCAATTTTTGGTATGTTTTGACAAATAATTTGGGTTTGGAAATGTGTAAATCAAACCCATGTGAAGTGTGTGATTTTGTTTTGCTCTGGTTAATGTTGTAATAAGACCTATAATGTTTTGGATTGTTAATTGATGGACTATGGTGTTGTTGGATTGTTGAAGCATGTACATGCATGAACATTTTTGATTTTAAATCATATTTTAGGAAGCATGCCTATAGATTGTTGGGATCTTTGATTTGATAAATGTGTGCTTTAAATTGTTCTTTATGCTTAGGAAATTATGCATATAGATAAGGGTGATTAATGGTTATGTTTGAATGGGTGGAATTAACTTAGAATGTTCAAACTTGTCAAATTGTACAGGGGGTATCGATACCTCTGGTAAGGGTATCGATACCCAAGGCTTAATTTGGGGTGGTTCGAAGCATGGTTCGATGCAATTATCCCACTGGACGTTTGGGTATCGATACCACCCATGGGGGTATCAATACCAATAGCCTTCAAAGTGCAATTAGACTAGCTCCACGATAGGGTATCGATACCGAGACTTAGGGTATCGATACCCCTGACCCAAAAAATAACATTTTAAGTGTGGAGAATTACGTTTAGGGTCGGATGTCTTTCCACAATCGAATATAGATGCAATAAATAATATTGAGAGTTGTTTTATCAGCAAGATGCATGATGTTAACTTAAATTCGCATTGGTAAATTAATGTTAGATTTAGTCCCTATGCTATCGTGAGCTTTACAATTAGGTCCTTACTTTATGAGACATGAATTTGACGATGCTATAATGGTCCAATTGATCTGAACTTTGTTATGAGTATGCTATGCACGTTTGATTGAACTATGGTAGGTCGAATTACCGGTTTGTTGTTGTAATTAAGAATTATTTGCGCTTTGGCCCTTATGTACTGATATGCGAATTGAATGATCAATTGTGAACCGAATGTTCCCATTTTTGTTACGCATAACCTCGACACACATAGGAACTTAATTATGCATCTAGTTAAGAAATAAAAAAACATATCGGTTTTCAGGGTTGTTTATCGAATTGGACCTTAACGGGTTTGGTTCAATATTCCCCGTGTAACCCGTTAGTGCTGGTTCCGTCCAGGCCGGGCTAAGGGGGTTACAGTACAAAAAGTTAATTATGGGCTTTTGAACCTAATTAAAAAGCTTAAATTAAGATTTCCAGCTTTTTACTCGATTAAAATTCGTAAGGGTTCACTATAAAGCTTATTTACACATGCTCTGAACCTTACAAAACGATCGAAACTGATATTAAATCAAATTTTTGGGGTTCAAAAAGTTAATTATGGGCTTTTGAACCTAATTAAAAAGCTTAAACTAATATTTGAGCTTTTTACTCGATTAAAATTCGAATGGGTCTACTATAAAGCCCATTTAGACATGCACGCTTTAAACCCTACAAAACAATAGAAAATGATATTAAATCAAATTTTTTGGGTAAAAAAAGTTAATTATGGGATTTTCAACCTAATTAAAAAGCTTAAACTAAAATTTTGAGCTTTTTACTCGGTTAAAATTCGAACGGGTTCATTATAATACCCATTTAGACATGCACGCACCAAACCCTACAAACAATCGAAAATGATATTAAATCTTATTTTTGGATACAAAATGTTAATTATGGACTTTTAAAACTAATTAAAAACTTAAACTCAAATTTTGAGCTTTTTACTCGGTTAAAATTTGAACTGGTTCACTGTAAAGCCCATTTAGACATGCACGCTCTAAACCCTACAAAACGATCGAAACTGATATTAAATCAAATTTTGGGGGTTCAAAAAGTTAATTATGGGCTATTGAACATAATTAAACAGCTTAAACTAAAATATTGAGTTTTTTACTCGGTTAAAATTCGAACGGGTTAACTATAAAGCCCATTTACACATGCACGCTCTAGACCCTACAAAACGATCGAAAATGATATTAAATCAAATTTTTTGATTACAAAAAGTTAATTATGGAATTTTGAACCTAATTAAAAAGCTTAAACTAAAATTTTGAGCTTTTTACTTGGTTAAACCTTCTTAACAGGACCTAGCAATGGTAAAGAGAAAGATTTCTATAGCCTTAAAAGAATAAACTAAGGCAATACTGATGAAGAGCAGTGCAGAAGTATGGACAATAATTCAAGTAAGGTGGTGGACATAAAATTTTTTTTGAAAAATCCCTTGAATACTTCCTTTCATGGCAAGGCAGCGACAGTAGATTGCCTCGGCAGTGGATCTACACACCCAAACTCGAACCAAGCATTGTCCTCAATGCTTATATATAGCACACAACAGGGTATAAAGAAGAAAACAAGACAAGTAAAAATATATATATTAAGGCATCATGAATATGCAAAATTTAAAGAGATTCAGAAGAGCTGCTGGGAACAATTATTTTTCGTGGTCTTGCCGCTGACTATTTGACTTTTGATGATGGTGATGGTTGAGTTTTGGCTTGTCGTGGTGGTTAGACTCTTGTTGGTGGTGTCCGTTGCATTGGAGCATCCACTTCTTCTCCTTCTTCCTCGTCGGCAATTTCCTCGATGACCATGATGTTTGTCCCGCCTTCATTTGTTGCGTCTACCAAGGCATGGTGAATGCTTGGCCCGGAAGCGGTTGAACTTTGATGTACATAGGCATCTATCTCTGCTGATAGATTGCCCATGATGATAGGGGATCTTGGTGGAGTGCTGAAGACTGCCCTCCTCTTTGATGGTCGTCTGCTGGCAGATGATGCCGCGGCAGAGTCTGTTGCCCTAGACGGGCTAGCAGCATGAAATTGTTGTTGAGGGCCAGTGGGGAAGAATGGCCTCGGTCCTCCTAGAGCTGGAGTTGTCTCTGTGTAGGGTGCAGTTGTTACGAACATATTGGTAGGGAATTCTGGAAACTGCACCCCTTGGCTGGGAAAGTTATGGAGCATCATTTTGGCAAGTGTGTTGTTGAAGTCCCTCTGATACTCTATGTATCGCTGCTGCCTAAGATCCATAGCTGTCATCCTTTGAAGTATCTCCTGGTATGGGTCTGCTGCGGTAGTGGTGTGGGCAGTGTCAGGCATGTCTGCCGTGTATTGGGCCCCGACAACTGTTTCAGTAGTGAACTTTTGAGGAGTTGCCTGGACTGGCTCTGCTTGTGTGATCTGCGTGATTTTGTGGCAGAAATCTCTAGTCCACCCTCGTCTATGGGCTGTGAATTCATCCGTTTCTGCCATTGGTACACCTGCAGCAGTACAAATACCAGTAATTAAACAAGGGAAATATAAAGGTCCTCTATCTTTCTTACCACATTCGTATATCTCCTTTAAAATTATTTCTCCAACATTGATGCTCCGTTTGTTGATGATGGATTGAATGAGCACCAATCTCCTTCGTCCACCGTGCTATTGTGGGAGGTTGGGATGAGGCATCTTTTGACAAAGGTGTTCCAAAGCATGGCCTCGGGCTTAAGATTTTGCCTTGCTACCGATCCTCTATGGGCACCGGTTTCCCAATGAGTATTCTCGTAGCAAAGGTCGTCTTTTGTTAGCTCATAATCTTCGTTGGTGATGTCCTCCATGAATTCAGCATGGACATCACGTTCAAGTGTAAGGCCGTAGAATAGGTTGATTGTCTCGGCATCAAGTTTGACAGGCCTGCCTCGGCAGTGAACATATAGAGAATCCTTGCTTGGCCCGTGCGCATAGAATTCCCGTACAACTGTGGCATTGGCCTGGCTTGGTTGTAGGCAAAAGATCTACCAATCTTGATATTTGATCTTGTCGAACAAGTAATGCTCAATGCCGAAATTTTCCTCATCGGAGTGTTGCAATCCTTGTTCTTCCCATAATTGTCGAGCAATGAAGGACCTGTTGAAACGGTCTTCAATGGCTGGGGCGAATCTGTTGTATGCAGCCATGTATGAGTATTGGAGAATTGAGGATCTTGGAGAGTTTCTTGGAAAGGTTCTGAAAATTCTAAGAAATCTTTTAAATAGACAAAGAGTATTGTAAGAAAGAGATTAGCAAGTAAATCTAAAGAAATCAAGAATGCAAGAGTGAATAGTTCAAGAGGAAGGAAGTGCTTATATAGGCCTCGGCCTTGTAGCCGTTTAAACCACTAGCTGTTTGATAGCCGTTTTAACCTTTACTGTTGTTGCTTTTACTACCGCGGCGGGAATTTCGGCAGACTAGCCGTTACACTTTTCTGCCCGGTGGGACTGCTGCGGCTTCTGACACTGTTTTCTGCCCCGGCAGCACTTTTCCTGCTATGAACTATTTCACCTTTATTCTTGCTTATTGTCCTAAAAATTAAACATAAACAAGAAAAATAATTAAAGACAAATATAATAAAAATTTAACTCTAAACTAAACTAATCCTAATAATATAAAAAATTAGAGGAAAGAGATTATGTCACTAGGGGAGTGCATGCAAATGCATCTCCTAAGGTGATTATCTCTTGTTCTCCAGAATGATATTTCATATGTTGGCCATTCTCTTTGACTTCATGTCCATCCCTTTTCGTTTTGATCTTCACTGCACCCTGTATGTTTGGACAATGTGCTGTCTTGTTGGTTTCCTCCACTTCTGGCTTAATCTTCTTGCCCAATATTTTGCCGAGCATGTTGTCGAGGCAGTTGCTGCTAAAACAGGATATCTTGGTGCCTGCATCTGTGGTGTGGAGGACTTTGCACTCTTCTGCATCATCATATGTTTTCAAATTATGGAAGGCATTGAGTTTGACTTGTTGGTCATTAACCCTCATTGTCAACTCTCCTTTTTCCACATCTATGAGTGTGTGTCCAGTGGCAAGGAAAGGCCTCCCCAGGATGATCGGTGCATTGTCATCTGCTTCACAATCAAGGACAAGGAAGTCAGCGGGAAAATAAATTTGTCAACTCTTACCAGTATGTCCTCGATCTCTCCTTTAGGTTGCACATATGATGTATTCGCAAGTTGGAGCATCATTGTTGTGGGTTTTGCCCTTCCTATTCCAAGCTTTTGGAAGACAGATTTGGGCATTAGGTTTATGCTTGCTCCAAGGTCGCATAGGGCCTTTCCTTCGTAGTGGTTACCTATTGCACAAGGTATGGTAAAGCATCCAGGATCCTTCAATTTGGGAGGCATGCGGTTGTGTAGCATTACCATGCATCCTTCAGTAGCAGCCACTGTTTCGAACTCACCAAGCCTCTTTCTCTTAGACACAATGTCTTTCAAGAACTTAGCATAGTATGACATTTGTTCAATTGCCTCAACAAATGGCAAGTTGATGTGGACCTGCTTCAAGATATCTAAGAATTTTTTAAATTGATGATCTTGTTTTTGTTTTTTCAACCTTTGTGGGAAAGGTGGTGGTGGTCTCATCTCTTCTAGGGTTTCATTAGTTTGGAATTTAATACCTGGCACCACTGGGTTTTTATCTATCTCGGTAGCTGGTCGAGGTACTACCGAGCTCTCTACTGGGGCGGTGCTTTCTACTATGACATGATCGGTTTGTTCAACATCCGAGTCCTCTTTTTCTTGTTCTTCTGGTGGGACTTTGTCTGCTGGGTTTCCTACTTTCTCTTTCAATTTTAGACCACTCCTAGTAGTGATTGCTTTGCACTGTTCATTGTCCATTATCTTAGCAACTTTAGTATTGCTAGGAAGTCCTCCTTGTGGACTAGTGTTTATGTTCTGGGAAAATTGCCCAACCTGAGTTTCCAGTGCCTTAATTGTTGCCTCTTGGTTCTGCAACCTCAGTGTCGCGTGTCAAAAGTGCGCGTTTAGTGCAAGTGGACACATCGCAAGTAATAAGTGATAAGTATTTATCGGATTATCGTCTCCATAGGGATTGATATAGTCAATATGTCTTCTTCATCTTCTTGTTCTGTAGAAAGAAATAAAATAAAACACAAGTGATTGGTTTTGGATTAACTAAAATAAAACAACTAAGTAAAAGAATAAGATTTGATAAATTGAGAGAGATAGGTCAGGATCCAGTTGCGTTGTATTGTGGATTTGATTGACTTGTCTCTGCCCAATGCAATCGTATTTCACTGCCTCGGCAGCACTGCAGATTACTGCCTTGGCAGCGACGATACTGTCCGCCGCGACAATCCCTTGCTCATGGGTGGACTTTACCAAAGTTCGGCAAAGTGTCCTTGAATGACTCCACTTATCCCTAAGTCGAAGTACTGTTGATGACTAGTCCTTGATGATACCTCCCAGCGTGAATCAATTATACTCACCAACCAATCTCACACTTCTTTTAGCCGCTGAAACTCTTAACCTATACCTAGGCCGAGTTAGTATTTCGCGATTGAAACACCGTACTTACCCCTTTCGTGAATCTAACTCTCCCGAGTCTAGATAAATAGATTACTCACAAACTTCTCTCACGAGCTTGAATGCAAGAACAAGGAATAACAAAGGATAAGCAAACCTTGATAGTTTTATTGCATTGAAACAAAGACAAAGTACAATCTCCTCTCACAAATACTAAACAACCTTCACCTAAACCCTAAGAAAGCTTAGAACATAGTTGAGAGAAAGAAAACAAAGTTATGAATCGTCTCTCTCTCTCTAGGTATCCGTCTCTCATACATTGGATGGCTAGGTCTTTATATAGGCTAGACCTAGGGCAAACCTTTCCTTAGTAGAATAAAAGTTGGAGTAGGGAACAAGTTATTTACATAATTAAAATATTTCCAAGTTTAATTCAACTAACGGGCTTTCCCGCTTGGCCTTGTCTTAGGCTTTTCCTCATGCTAACTAGCTCCGATCCATGTGCTTTATGTCTAGAAACGTCCCTTGGATTTTTCTCGTTCAATCGCCTATAGTCTTGCTTCCTGGCTCTCAGTTGCTGCCTCGGCATCAGGTCCTGCCTCGGCCATGTTGCTGTCGCGGCACTAGTTCTCCTGCATAGATATAAAAATGCAGTAAAACTTGCCTTTTTCTGTAAATATTATCTCTATGAGCTTAAATCCTAAATATATCACATTAAGTACATGCATTGGTCGAGTGGGTGTAAATTCGGTGATTAATGTCCATAAAAGGTGTAAAAAGTGATAGTGAGTTGAGAACTTATCACACCCCCGAACTCGAACTATTGCTTGTCCTTAAGCAATGCAAACCATCAATTTGCCGAACTATACTCTCTCTTGGTCTTATGTTTCCATCTATTCTCCCCACCATAACTATGCCTATTCTTAAGCCTTAACCTTTCGGCTACCCAAGGGTTTACCTAGAAACAAACTATAAGATTTTGTGAGTGTGTGTGTTTTTGTGGACAAGTTTGATTAAAGGCTTTCTTAGATAAACTCTAAGTTCAAGACAAGTAGAATTGGGTTAAGTGTTCTCTTCTTTTCTAAACAACCAATTCTTGAGCCAATTTTGATCACCTCAAGGATTGTATTTTTTCTCTTCACTAATTCATTCTTTCTTTTTGATATTCCTTAAAACATACTAGATCCAATTTCGAGCACCTCTAGCATGAAGAAGATTACTTCTTAGAGCCGGTGATAGGCACCTCTAGTTACTTTCCCAAAATTCTAAGTCTTTATCACCTAAGTTCATTAAAAGAATTCCTCTAATCCAACAAGTCCCAAAAGTGTTTAAATTTCTTCCTATAGTAAGCTTCTAAGTTTTCATCCTTAAGTATCCTAAGGTTAAACCTTCTTAACAGGACCTAATCATGGTAAGGAGAAAGATTTCTATAGCCTTAAAGACTAAACTAAGTCAATACTGATGATAAGCAGTGCAAAAGTGTAGGCAGTTAATTCAAGTAAGGCGGGGAGCATTAAAAAAATCACTAGAATACTCCATTTTTTTTTCCTAGGCCTCGACAGTATATTGCTGCCTTGACAGTGAATCTGCACCCCCAAACTCAAACCAAGCATTGTCCTCAATGCTTTATATTAGAAGAAAATAGCGGGCAACAAAAATATGAAAGGAATAAGCAACATATAAAGACAACAAACAATAAATAATACTGAATTATATGAAAAAAATTATTAAAGAGACTACGAAGAGCTGCTTGTAACAATTTTTCTCCTTGGCCTTGCTACCGATTGCTTTGTTCTTGGTGAGGGCGATGGTTGAGCTTTTGCTTGCCGGGGCGGTTGAACTCTTGTGGGTGGTGTTCGTTGCATCGGAGCATCCACTTCTTCTCCTTCTTCCACATCGGCCATCTCCTCGGTGATCATTATGTTCGTTCCACCTTCCATTATTATGGTTGCCCCGGTATGGTGTGTACTCGGTCCGGAAGCGGTTGAACTTTGGTGTACATAGGCATCTATCTCAGCTGATAGACTGCCCATGATGATTTGTGATCGTGGTGGAGTGCTGAAGACTGCCCTCCACTTTGATGGTCTTCTGCTGGCAGATGATGCCGCGGCAGAATCCGCTGCCCTGGATGGGCCGGCAGCCTGGTGATGGAGGCTAGAAAGTCTTGCTTTTATGAAGAAGCATTCGTCCTTCCACCTTTTGTTAGATTGAAGTATTTAAGATGTCAAACCCACAGGGATTGGCTTTAACTTACGCAATTTATTCTTCCTGCACAATGGAAAATTAAAGACACAAATAATTGAGTTGGATTATAACTAAAGAAAATAATAAAAACAATAAAGATAAGTGATCAAGAAATCAAGGATGGAAAAGTGGGGCAGGTTAAGTGCTTCGTAGTGTGGGTTCAATTGACTTGTTTTTGTCCAATGCAATCGTACATCAATGCCTCGGCAGTACTACAGATTACTGCCGTGGCAACAACGATACTTGTCCGCCGCGGCAATCCCTTGCTCGTGGTTAGACTTTACAAAAGTTCGGCAAAGTGTCCCTGGATGACTCCGCTTATCCCTAAGTCAGAGTGTTGTTGATGACTGGTCCTTGATGATACCTCCCGGCGTGAACCAATTATATTCACCAACCAGTCTCACACTTCTTTTAGCCGCTGAAACTCTTAACTTATCCCTAGGCCGAGTTAGTATTTCGCGATTGAAACAACGTACTTACCCCTTTCGTGAATCTAACTCTCCCGAGCTTAGATAAATGGATGATTCACAATATCCTCTCCCGAGCTCAATTGTGAAAACAAGGAATAGCAAAGGATAAGCAAACCTTGATAATTTTATTGCATTGAAACAAGAAAGCAAAGTACAATTTTCTTCCACAACTACTCCACAATCTAACCTAAACCCCAAGGGGACGATGGAGGAGTTTAGGGTTTTTCTATGAAACTTGATTTCGTGATATCCTCCTCTCTACATAGGCTATGGTTTATATAGGCTTGGCCTAGGGCAAACCTTTCCAAAGTAGGAATACAACTTGGAGTAAAACACAAGTTAAGTACATAAATAAAAGATATTTATTTTATTTCCTAGTTTATTCCTATAAGGATTATTTTCCCGCGTGGCCTTTGACCTTGACTTTCCGTGTGTTCCTCAGCTCCGATTTCTATGTCTCTTGTCTTAAAACGTCCAACTTATTTTCTCTTCAGATCGCCTATCATATCGACATTTATGTTCCAGGTGCTGCCGCGGCCTCAGATGCTGCCGAGGCATTAAAGTGCTGTCGGGGCATCAAAGTGCTGCCGAGGCATTAAAGTGCTGCCGGGGCATCAAAGTGCTGCCGAGGCAGGTGCTTATCTGCATTTCAGCTTCAGCTTCCAACATCCATCATGCTATCTGGCATTTCCTATGTGGTAGTTTCCTGTCTAAGAGAAGAAACCATTAAACGTACCTGCTTTATGCCAAATAATAGATAAATTCATGAATTAAGTATTGGGATGCTGAAATATGGAAATAAGCAGAATTATCCAATATTGCCATTAAATCTGTCCTTTATTAGCAATAATCGAGTGGGAAATTGGTATAAAGAATAGGACTTTTAGGCACTCATCACACCCCAAACTCGAACTATTGCTTGTCCTCAAGCAATGCAAAAGATATATTTTTAAGTAAGGAATTTTAAAGTAATATACCGTCCCGCCTGCCGCGGCAGAATTCCTTTCTTGACTCGGCCTCTTCTAGGTTTTAGGAATTCCTCGAAACTGGACTATGAGTCTTTGTGAGTGTGTGCGTAGCTGTGTCAAAGTTAATTCTCTAAGTTCTAATCCTTTTTCTAGATCAAGACTTCCGACTAAGATTTTTCTTCAATTATTTTTCTTTCCTTTTTCCCTGTTTGGTATATAAATATATATTGCTATATACTTATACTGCTTGAGCCAGTTTTCGGGCACCTCAATTGTTAACTACTCTTACTATAGCCAATTTCGGGCACCTCAAGTGTTAACTACTCTTACTATAGCCAATTTCGGGCACCTCTAGTAAGTGGGAAAAAGGTTGATTCCTAGAGCCAGTGATGGGCACCTCTAAGAACTATACTAGAGCCGGTGATAGGCACCTCTAGTTAAAATCTAAGCCTAAGTTCTTATTGCTTTTCAAAGAAAAGAACTTCTAAAATCAACTAAGACTAGCAGTGTTTATGTGATTTCAGGCTCATAGTCTAATCCTAAGTACTAATCCTAAGAGACCTTTCCGAATTCAAGTCTGGTGAATGGTGCATACTGCTGCAGTGGCTGGAGAATATATTGCTGCCGAGGCAGTTTCAATAAAATTCAGCAGACTTAAAAATTTTTTTTGCAGAAACTGTAATTGTTGTAAAGACAAAATTTAAGGCAATAGTAGGATAATCCGAATAATTTCCATACATGGCAGATATTTTTATAAGGCAGAAGATTGGATCAATACTCCCCCAAACTCGAGGGGTGCATTGTCCTCAATGCATGCATCTGAACATAAGGCAACAATAAAAGACAAGATAAAAATTATGAGACAAGGAAAAGATAAACCAATATTTATATGTCGCGTCTTGGCCTCTTCTGTATCCTGAGGGTCATCAGTTTGTGTGGAGTTTGTTGAGAAAGAAACTAAAAAAAAAATGCACTGAAAAACAATAATGAAGAAGTATGAAATAAAACAGGGGAGATGAAGTTCGATAACAACAAACCCGCCATCACTTGCGTTTGGGCGGCCAGCCGCCTTGACCGCGTCTTAGGTGGGACGGTGGATTTGATTTTTGGACTGTTTTATGTGCTTCATGGCTTGTCCTTCTTGAATTTCCTTCCTAATATAAAACAAATAACTCAAACATAATTAAACTTATTTCCTAAAACAAATAACTCAAAAATAATTAAACTAATTTCCTAAGATAGTAGTGCAAGAAAAATAAAAAGGAAAGTTGGAATCACCAATCCCCGGCAACGACGCCAAATCTGATGGAGGCTAGAAAGTCTTGCTTTTATGAAGAAGCATTCCTCCTTCCACCTTTTTTCAGATTGAAGTGTTTAAGATGTCGAACCCACAGGGATTGGCTTTACTTACGAATTTATTCTTCCTGCACAATGAAAAATTAAAGACACAAATAATTGAGTTGGATTATAACTAAAGAAAATAATGAAAACAATAAAGATAAGTGATCAAGAAATCAAGGATGGAAAAGTGGGGCAGGTTAGACTGCTTCGTAGTGTGGGTTCAATTGACTTGTTTCTGTCCAATGCAATCGTATATCACTGCCTCGGCAGTACTGCAGATTACTGCCGTGGCAGCAACGATACTTGTCCGCCGCGGCAATCCCTTGCTCGTGGTTAGACTTTACCAAGGTTCGGCAAAGTTTCCTTGGATGACTCCGCTTATCCCTAAGTCAGAGTGCTGTTGATGACTACTCCTTGATGATACCTCCCGGCGTGAACCAATTATACTCACCAACCAATCTAACACTTCTTTTAGCCGTTGAAACTCTTAACCTATCCCTAGGCCGAGTTAGTATTTCGTGATTGAAACAACGTACTTACCCCTTTTGTGAATCTAACTCTCCCGAGCTTAGATAAATGGATGATTCACAATATCATCTCCCGAGCTCAATTGTGAAAACAAGGAATAGCAAAGGATAAGCAAACCTTGATAATTTTATTGCATTGAAACAAGAAAGCAAAGTACAATTTTCTTCCACAACTACTCCACAATCTAACCTAAACCCCAAGGGGACGATGGAGGAGTTTAGGGTTTTTCTATGAAACTTGATTTCGAGATATCCTCCTCTCTACATAGGCTATGGTTTATATAGGCTTGGCCTAGGGTAAACCTTTCCAAAGTAGGAATACAACTTGGAGTAAAACACAAGTTAAGTACATAAATAAAAGATATTTATTTTATTTCCTAGTTTATTCCTATAAGGATTATTTTCCCGCGTGGCCTTTGACCTTGACTTTCCGTGTGTTCCTCAACTCCGATTTCTATGCCTCTTGTCTTAAAACGTCCACCTTATTTTTCTCTTCAGATCGCCTATCATATCGACATTTATGTTCCAGGTGCTGCCGCGGCCTCAGATGCTACCGAGGCATTAAAGTGTTGTCGGGACATCAAAGTGTTGCCGAGGCATTAAAGTGCTATCGGGGCATCAAAGTGCTGCCGAGGCAGGTGCTTATCTACATTTCAGCTTCAGCTTCCAACATCCATCATGCTATTTGGCATTTCCTATGTGGTAGTTTCCTTTCTAAGAGAAGAAAACATTAACCGTACCTGCTTTATGCCAAATAATAGATAAATTCATGAATTAAGTATTGGGATGCTGAAATATGGAAATAAGCAGAATTATCCAATATTGCCATTAAATCTATCCTTTATTAGCAATAATCGAGTGGGAAATTGGTATAAAGAATAGGACTTTTAGGCACTCATCATCTGGTAATGTGGTTGAGGGTCCGCGTGGAAGAACGACCTTGGTCCTCCCGGAGCTGGTGTAGTCTCGGTGTAAGGGGCGGCTGTGACAAACATATTGTTGGGAAATTCTGGAAATTGCGCCCCTTGGTCTGGAAAAGCATGGAGCATCATGTGAGCGAGGGTGCTATTGAAATCCCTCTGATACTCCATGTATCTTTGTTGCCTAAGGTCCATCGCTGCCATCCTTTGTAATATCTCCTGGTACGGGTCTGTTACGGTAGAGGTGTGGGCAGTGTCTGGCATGTCTGCCGTGTACTAGGCCCCGGTAGCAATATCAACAGTGAACTGCTGGGGCGTTGCTTGGACTGGTTCCGCCTGCGTGATCTGCATTACTTTATGGCAAAAGTCTCTGGTCCATCCGCGCCTTTGGGGCGTGTATTCGTCCGTGTCTTCAATTGGTACACCTGCGGCAACACACAAACCCATGATCAAACATGGGAAATATAATGGTCCTCTATCCTTCTTACCGCATTCGTGAATTTCATGTAAGATGATCTCTCCGACGTTGATGCTCCTTTTGTTGATGATCGATTGGATGAGCACCAGCCGCTTTCGGTCCACCGTGCTGTTGTGGGATGTGGGAATGAGGCGTCGCTTGACAAAGGTATTCCAAAGCTTGGCGTCGGGCTTTAGGCTCTGCCTTGTTACAGATCCTCTATGGGTACCGGTTTCCCATGGAGTATTCGTGTAACAAAGGTCATCTTTGATTAGCTCGTAATCCTCGGCAATGATGTCCTCCAGGAATTCGGCGTGAACATCATTTTTTGGAGTGAGGTCGTAGAAATCGTTGATGGTCTCGGCATCTAACTAGACAGGCCTGCCTTGGCAGTGGACAAAGAGGGAATCTTTGCTGGGCCCGTGCGCATAAAATTCCCGCACGATGGTAGCATTCGCCTGGGCAGGTTGAAGACAGAAGATTTCCCATTCTTGGTACTTGATTCTGTCAAAAAGATAATGCTCGATGCCGTAGTTTTCATCATCCGAATGTTGGAAACCTTGTTCTTCCCACAATTGTCGGGCAATGAAAGACCTGTTGAAGCGGTCTTCAACATTGACTGGGCAAATCGCTTGTAAGTGGCCATAAATATTTGTGAGAGATTGAATTCTTGGAGATTTTCTTGGAACGAATCTGAGAATTTCACGAAGAGTTGTGAGTAGGCAGAGAGTAATGTGAGAGGAAGATTGTTAAGAATTCTAAAGAAAACAAGAATGCAAGAGTGAATAGTTCAAGAGGGAGGGGTTTCTTATATAGGCCTCGGCCTTGTGACCGTTTGAATCCACTAGCCGTTTTTTAGCCGTTATTCTTTACTGTCGTTTCTTTTTCTGCCGCGGCAGGAATCTCGACAGACTAGCCGTTACACTGTTCTGCCCGTTGAAACTGTTGCGACTCTAACACTGTTTTTCTGCCTCAGCAGAGTTCCTGCTGTGAACTATTTCTCCATTATTCTGTCTTATTAACCTAAATAAAAATTAAACACACAAAAAGAAAAGTACTTAAGGTAAAAACGAATTAGAAAAATAAAGATAAACTAAACTAATCCTAATATAATAATAAGGAAAAGGGAGGAGATCATGTTACTGGTGGAGTGCATGCAAATGCATCTCCCAAGATAATTCTCTCTTGTTGGCCAGAATTATAAGTCGGTTGTGGGCCACTCCCTTTTGCTGTGTGTCCATCCACTTTGAGCTTAATCTTTTTGCCAAATAGCCTGCCGAGCATGCTGCCCATGCAGGATATTTTGGTGTCTGTTATGTGGATGGCCTTGCACTCCTCTGGATCATCATATTTTTTTAAGTTGTGGAATGCATTGAGTTTGACTTGTTGGTCATTGACCCTCATTGTCAACTCTCCTTTTTCCACATCAATTAAAGTGCGTCCAGATGCAAGGAAAGGTCTCCCCAGCATGATCGGTGCATTATCATCTACTTCACAATCAAGGACAAGAAAATCAGTAGAAAAAATAAATTTATCGACTCTTACCAGTATGTCCTCGATTTTGGCTTCGGGTTGCACATATGATCGATCCGCTAGTTGGAGTATAATTGTTGTAGGTTTTACCCTTCTTATTCCAAGCTTTTGGAAGACAGATTTGGGCATTAGATTGATGCTTGCGCCAAGGTCGCATAGGGCCTTACCTTCATAATTTTTACCTATCGCACAAGGTATGATAAAGCAGCCAGGATCCTTCAATTTCAGTGGCATGCGAGTGTGTAGCATTGCCATGCATCCCTCGGTAGCAGCCACTATTTCAAACTCACCTATTCATTTTCTCTTGGATACCATGTCTTTTAAGAACTTGGCATAATTAAGCATTTGTTCAATTGCCTCTACGAATGGTATGTTAATGTGGACTTGCTTTAAAATGTCAAGGAATTTCTTGAATTGTTGGTCCTGTTTTTGCTTTTTCAATCTTTGTGGGAAAGGTGGTGGTGGTATCATCTCGTCCAGGGTTTCTTTAGTTTGGAATTTAATACCTAGCACCACTGGGGTTGTTGCTGTCTCGGCAGGCTGTTCAGAAGCTGCAACGCTTTCTGCCGGGGCAGTGTTATCAGGATCAGTTTGCTCAGCCTCTTCTTTTTCTGGGTCTGCTGATGGAATTTGGCTTGCTGGGATTTTTTCCTTCAGTTGTAGACCACTCCTAGTAGTGATTGCTTTACACTGTTCATGGCCCATTACCTTAGCAACTTCAGTATTTCTAGGTAGTCCTCCTTGTGGTCTAGTGTTTATGTTTTTAGCAAACTGCCCAACCTGAGTTTCTAGCGTTTTAATAGCCGCTTCTTGATTCTGCAACCTCATCTCAGTTCTATTCATAAAAGCATCTATCCTCTTGATGAAATTACTGTTTTCTGCCATGTATGACTCAGTTTTCATCATAAAGGCTTTGAGAGTGTTTTCCAGTGAACTTACCGGTTGCTGCTGCATTTGCTGCTGCGGCATTGACTGTTGGGCCTGCGACGGCGACAATTGTTGCATCAGTTGCTGAAATTCTGAAGGTTGGGTGATTGGGTTTAAGGCATTTTTAGGGTTGCTCAATGATAGGTTTGGATGCCTCCTCCATGAGGGATTGTATGTGTTGGACATCATATTGTTTCAGTTGTAGTTTCCAACATACATATCGGTTTCTTGATTCATACACTCAGAGGAACTGTGGTTACCTCCACATAAGTCACAAAAAGAATCAATTACCTTAACTTCACGGGTATTTTGTTGTAGTTGCAAATTTTGCACCATCTTTGTAAGAGAGGCCAATTGTGCTGCCACTGAATTTGATGTGTCTAACTCATTCACTGTGGCTTGGCGTCTTACTCCTCCTTGCCTAGATGTAGGGAATTGAAAATCGTTCTTTGCGAGTTTGTTTAATATCTCAATAGCTTCCTCGGGTGCTTTATCAAGGAGTGTTCCGTTCGCCGAGGCATCTAACATCATCCTTGTCGGGGCATTCGTGGCATTATAGAACATGGTCACTTGTGTCCATAGGGGAGATCCATGTAAAGGACACTTGTGCAGTAACTCCCTGTATCGCTCCCATGCCTCGAACATAGGTTCGTCATCTGCCTGTCGAAAAGAAATGATTTCATTACGAATTTTATCATATAAATTTGTAGGATTAAAACGTGTAATAAAATCACGGCAGAGTTCACTCCAAGATCCAATAGATCCTGCTGGAATGCTGTTTAGCCAGGCTTTCGCCCTATCCCTCAGTGAATAGGGGAATAGCTTCAATCTCAAGACATCTTCATGGACTCCTTGGATTTTGAAGGAATTGAATATCTCCATGAAGGACTTGAGATGCTGCCTTGCATCTTCAGTTACAGACCCACCAAATTGTCCAATAGTGTTAAGCATATTGAACATGACAGGTTTCAGTTCCAAGTGGGCTGCTTCTATCTCCGATGTAACGACTCCTGGGTTTAATCCATTTAAATCCTCCTCCAGGAAGTCTCTGACAGTGAGCTATTGCGGCCTGGTGGCGGCGGAAGACCTCCATTGCCGGCAGGTAAGTTTTGTCCTGCCGGGTGATCTGCCATAGCTTCTTGGATTTATCTCCTCAACCTTTGCCTTGTTCGTTCGATCTCTGGGTCTAACTCGTACAAAGGGTTGGTTGGGTTGGCCTTGGTCATACACCAAGAAAAACAAAAGTAAAATAAAAATAAAAAGAAACAAGAAAATAAAGAAAACAAAATTTATTTGCCAATCCCCAGCAACGGCGCCAAAAACTTGTCGCGTGTCAAAAGTGCGCGTTTAGTGCAAGTGGACACATCGCAAGTAATAAGTGATAAGTATTTATCGGATTATCGTCTCCACAGGGATTGGTATACTCAATATGTCTTCTTAGTCTTCTTGTTCTGTAGAAAAAATAAAATAAAACACAAGTGATTGGTTTTGGATTAACTAAAATAAAACAACTAAGTAAAAGAATAAGATTTGATAAATAGAGAGAGATAGGTCAGGATCCAGTTGCCTTGTATTGTGGATTTGATTGACTTGTCTCTTCCCAATGCAATCGTATTTCACTACCTCGGCAGCACTACAGATTACTGCCTTGGCAGCGACGATCCTGTCCGCCGCGGCAATCCCTTGCTCATGGGTGGACTTTACCAAAGTTCGGCAAAGTGTCCTTGAATGACTCCGCTTATCCCTAAGTCGAAGTACTGTTGATGACTAGTCCTTGATGATACCTTCCGGCGTGAATCAATTATACTCACCAACCAATCTAACACTTCTTTTAGCCGCTGAAACTCTTAACGTATCCCTAGGCCGAGTTAGTATTTCGCGATTGAAACACCGTACTTACCCCTTTCGTGAATCTAACTCTCCCAAGTCTAGATAAATGGATTACTCGCAAACTTCTCTCCCGAGCTTGAATGCAAGAACAAGGAATAACAAAGGATAAGCAAACCTTGATAGTTTTATTGCATTGAAACAAAGACAAAGTACAATCTCCTCTCACAAATACTAAACAACCTTCACCTAAACCCTAAGAAAGCTTAGAACATAGTTGAGAGAAAGAAAACAAAGTTATGAATCGTCTCTCTCTCTAGGTATCCGCCTCTCATACATTGGACGGCTAGGTCTTTATATAGGCTAGACCTAGGGCAAACCTTTCCTAAGTAGAATACAACTTGGAGTAGGGAACAAGTTTTGTGCACAATTAAAATATTTCCAAGTTTAATTCAACTAAGGGGCTTTCCCGCTTGGCCTTGTCTTGGGCTTTTCCTCATGCTAACCAGCTCCGATCCATGTGCTTTATGTCCAAAAACGTCCCTTGGATTTTTCTCGTTCAATCGCCTACAGTCTTGCTTCCTGGCTCTCAGCTGTTGCCTCGGCATCAGGTCCTGCCTCGGCCATGTTGCTGCCGCGGCACAGGTTCTCCTGCATAGATATAAAAATGCAGTAAAACTTGCCTTTTTCTGTAAATATTATCTTTATGAGCTTAACTCTTAAATATATCACATTAAGTACATGCATTGGTCGAGTGGGTGTAAATTCGGTGATTAATGTCCATAAAAGGTGTAAAAAGTGATAATGAGTTGAGCACTTATCACTCATCTCAGTTCTATTTATGAATGCATCTGTTCTTTTGATGAAATTGCTATTCTCTGCCATTTATGATTCAGTTTTCATCATAAAGGCTTTAAGAGAATTTTTCTGTGAATTTATAGGCTGCTGCGGCAATGGTTGTTGTATTTTGCTGCTGCAGCAGTTGTGCATTTGTTGCTGGAATCCTGGGGTTGAGTAGTTGGATTCAAGGCATTGTTAGGATTACTCCATGAAAAATTTGGATGCCTCTTCCATGAGGGGTTGTATGTGTTGGACATCATATTATTTCGGTTATAGTTTCCAACATACAAGCTGGATTCTTGATTTTGCTATAGCTGCATGTTTTGCACCATCTTGGTAAGAGAGGCCAATTGTGCTGCCACTGAATTAGATGTTTCTAACTCATTCACTGTGGCTTGGCGTCTTACTCCTCCTCGCCTCGATGTAGGGAATTGAAAATCGTTCTTTGCGAGTTTGTTCAAGATCTCTATAGCTTCCTCAGTTGTTTATCAAGGAGTGTTCCATTGGCAGAGGCGTCTAACATCATCCTTGTTGGGGGATTGGTTGCATTGTAAAACATGGTTACTTGTGTCCATAAGGGAAATCCATGTAAAGGACACTTGTGCAGTAGCTCCCTATAGCACTCTCATGCCTCATACATAGGTTCATCATCTGCCTGCTGAAAAGAGGTAATTTCATTACGAATACGATCATATAAATTAGTCGGATTAAAACGTGTAATGAAATCACGACAGAGTTCACTCCAAGATCCTATTGATCCTGCTGGAATGATATTTAACCAGGTTTTTGCCCTATCCCTCAGTGAATAAGGGAATAATTTCAATCTCAAGACATCTTCATGGACTCCTTGGATTTTGAATGAATTGCATATCTCCATGAATGATTTGAGGTGCTGCTTGGCATCTTCAGTCATAGACCCACCAAACTGTCCAATAGTGTTGAGCATATTGAACATGACAGGATTTAGCTCAAAGTGGGCCGCTTCGATCTCTGGTGTAACGACTCCTGGATTTAACTCTTTCAAATCATCTTCCAAGAAGTCTCGAACAGTAAGCTGCCGCAGCCTTGGTGGCGGCAGAAGGCCTCCATTGCCGGCAGGTAAGTTTTGTCCTGCCGGATGATCTGCCATAGCTCCTTGGATTTGTCTTCGCAACCTTTGCCGTGTACGTTCGATCTCTGGATCTAGTTCGTACAAAGGGTTGGTTAGGTTGGCCCTGGTCATACACTAAGAAAAACCACAGTAAAATAAAAATAAAAATTAAAAAGCAAGAAAATAAAGAAAACAAAGTTTTGTTGCCCATCCCCGACAACGGCGCCAAAAACTTGTTGCGTGTAAAAAGAGTGCGCAATTGGTGCAAGTGTACACGTCTCAAGTAATAAAGTGATAAGTATATCAGATATCATCTCCACAGGGATTGGTCTACTTAATATGTCTTCTTTTGTCTTCTTGCTCTGAAAAAGAATAAAATAAAGACACAAGTAAGATTGGGGTTGATGAATACTAAATAAAGAAAACTAAAGAAAGAAAGAATAAACAGATTAAAGAAGTGGCCAGGATCCAGTTGTGTTGTATAGTGGATTCAATTGACTTGTTTCTGTCCAATGCAATCGCACAACAATGCCTCGGCAGTACTGTAGATTACTGCCTCGACAACGATGATGCTTGTCCGCCGCGACAATCTCTTGCTCTTGGGTAGACTTTATCAAAGTTCGGCAAAGTGTCCTTTGATGACTCCGGCGTGAATCAATTATAATCACCAACCAATCACACACTTCTTTTAGTCGCTGAAACTCTTAACCTATCTCTAGGCCGAGTTAGTGTTTCCTGATTGAAACACCGTACTTATTCCTTTCATGAATCTAACTCTCTCGATATTAGATAAATGGATTACTCACAAACTTCTCTCTCGAGGTTGGATGCAGGAACAAAGAATGATAAAGAATAAGCAAACCTTGATATTTTATTGCATTATAACCAGAAACAAAAGTCAATCTCTTCTCACTAATACTCTACAACCTTCACCTAAGCCTAAAGAAACTTGGAACATAATAAAAGTAAAAGAGAATTCTAAAATCTACGATGAAGTCGACTCTCTATGGTGCTAAGTGCTTTGTGCCGAAAACTCTCCTCCTCTTCTCTTCTTGGACGGCTAGGGATTATATAGGCTTGGTCTAGGGCAAACCTTTCCTAAGTAGGAGTATAACTTGGAGTAGGACACAAGTCAAGTCCATAAATAAAATATTTCCAAGTTTATTCCAACTAGGATTCTTTTCCGCGTGGTCTTTGACTTGGGCTTTCCATGTGCTACCCAACTCCGATTCATGCGCTGCTTGTCCAGAAATGTCCAGCTCATTTTTCTCTTAAAGTTGCCTACTATATCGTTACTTGTCCTTCAGCTGCTGCCTCGGCATCAAGTCCTGCCTCAGCCTCAGTCATTGTTGCGGCATTAGTTTTTCCTGCACAGACACAAAAGTACAATAAAACTTGCCTTTTCTATAAGTATCATCTTTTTATGTTACAAAAGCAGAATATCTAATTATCTCATATTAAGAACATGCATTGGTCCAAGTAGGTGTAGATTTAGTGGTTATTATCCATGAAAGGTGTAAAAAGTTATAGTGAGCTGGGCACTTATCAGTGAACCTAATTAAAAACTTAAACTAAAATTTTGAGCTTTTTACTCAGTTAAAATTCGAACTGGTTCACTATAAAGCCCGTTTAGACATGCACACTCTAAACCTTACAAAACGATCAAAAATGATATTAAATCAAATTTTATGAGTTCAAATTATTAATTTTGGGATTTTGTACCTAATTAAACAGCTTTGTAATCACCCATTTTTAACCGAAAACTAAAATCTTTAATTTTCCGCACTTTATAAATAAGGGCCAGTATCGTAAGTGTTATCATATGTATGTTACATGCATGTTATATATTTACGTGTTTAATGGTTGTGTCATATTGTTCGTACATGTGTTGTATATGTGTTGTCATTGTATGTGTAACTCATGTGATATTATATATGTATTAGTATATGAATCGTGCACGTATGTGTATTTGTATTGCGTATTATGTGTGTCATATTATGTGATATATTAATGTTGTGCATTTTATATGTTTGTTGTCATTAGTAGTGATATATTATTATTAGTGTTAGATGTTGCTTGTGGCCCAAATATAATTAAAAAACCAAAATTAATATATTATCAGCCCATTAAATAAATAGAGCCCATCTGTCTTCAATAATTACAACAACCTATTTTTGGGCCCAGACTTTCTAAACCCTAATCCCCTTTGTAATGTTTTGCTGCAGCCGCCATGCTCCCCTAGCCATCCGATCTAGGAGGACAACCAACGGCTAAGATCCAATCCCGGATGAAAGTTTCGGAAGTAGCACACACCACGCGTACGTGGCGTTCACCGCCCGACTCTTCAGTGAAGCATCCTTTCGTTTGCTGCCAAAGCCGCTGCCTGCATCCCCATGCTGCCGCCGAGACCTGCAAAAAAGAAAAGAAGAAATTAAATGCAAAGCTGAAAAAGGAAAACATAGGAAAGTCAAACCTACAAAGCAAAAAGACTCATTAAATCTTCGTTCCACAAAAAGAAAGACACCAGAGTTGTATCAGATTAAAAGGAGACCATGACCATTGAAAACAAAAAATTAGAGAGATTTGTAATATTTTCTCAGTTCAATCGAAAGCAAAAAAAGCCAGAACCTTTTCTTTCTGGTAAAAAATTTCTCCCATTTTATTGCATCTAAACCATAACAAAAAATCAAAAACAATAGAGAAAATAATACTTCCCTGATCGGTAAGTGGCTTCGCTGGCAATAATGTCTTCAAGAGTGAGCCCTTTCTGTAGAAGCAAAGCCGAGATGATGGGGGTTTGATTTTGATTTCTGGGTTATGTCGTTTCTTTGTTAAGGTTTTGAATTTGGTTCTCTTAGCGTCGATGAGGATGCCTACGATGACAGAGCAAGGCTCATAGCCGAACCTTGTCGAGGCATAGATCCCTTCATCGACCATGAGGTAAAGGAGAACGACGTTTGATTTCTGGGGTTTGTTTCAATTCTAGGCATTTTGTTCTTGAGAACATTAATGTTTCTGGGGAAGTTGTTTTTTTAAAATATAAAAAAGAAAGAGAATGGTCGGTTGGGTCTTCCAATACCCTCTTTTAATTATTTTTGGTTTTATTCCCTCATAATCCCTCCCTTCATCCTCTAGTCCCCAATCTGATCGTTAATCAGTCTGTTTTAGATGTGTTTTGTTCGATTAGCCCACCCAGTTCGGTCTAGACCTTCCTTGCATATTTAAATTTAGCAACAGATCCTGTCAATGTATTTGAATTTTATCTAAGCCATCAAAATCAGTTTTCTAAATTAATATTTTAGTCGGTTCCATTTTATTTTATTTTCTAATTTAGTTGATGCATTTCTATTTCTTTTTATTCGATATAGTCATGACCATAATTTATGCTGCACATGTTCCGCATTTAGGCATTTTTGTTTTAAATCAATTTTAATGTATGTGTATGTTATTTTCAATCTCTGCCCCTCTGCCCATAATTGTTATGTTGTATTACAAGCTTAATCTTTTTTAGAAATGTACGTTAACGTATGGTTATTTTGTTAATACGGGCCACTTAAATTTGGTCGTAAGCGAGGCCAGTACCAATATGGTGGTAGTGGTTTGGACGCTTACCTTCGAGTTTAGGTGCTTTAAAATAAATGCGCACACTTAATTAAAACTTAATTCGATCATCAAATTAGCCCGGAAAACTTAATATTAATAAAGCGATAATTAAATAAAGTATCAATTTTGGGCGGTGTGGATGTGCTAATCCTTCCCCATCCGTAACCGACTCCCGAACTCCAAACTTTTAAATCTCTGGTTTTATGGTGTCCGATCTACCAAAACGGCCGGTGGCGACTCCAATTTTCTAAAAATGATTTTTAAAAGAAAACACCCACGTGGAAGAAATTAATTTTAAAACGACACATCGAGAAATGTTTTCCAACACCGAAAAATGAATATTTTAGGGATCGATTTTATTAGTGGATTTTTTAGATCGCTACAAGCTTAAACTAAAATTTTGAGCTTTTTACTCAGTTAAAATTGTTACAAGCAGCTCTTCAGAGTCGCTTAAACGGAGATATCGTTCTCCCGTACAATCCCTCATGGAAAAGGCATCATCGCATTTTTGCTGCTTGTAACAATTTTTCTTCGTGGCCTTGCTGCCGATTGCTTTGTTCTTGTTGAGGGCAATGGTTGAGCTTTTGCTTGCCGGGACGGTTGGACTCTTGTGGGTGGTGTCCGTTGCATTGGGGCTTTCACCTCTTCTCCTTCATCCACATCGGCCATCTCTTTCGGTTATCATTATATCCGTTCCACCTCCCATGGTTGTGGCTCCCCCAGTGTGGTGTGTACTTGGTCCGGCGACGGTGGAGCTTTGGTGTACATAGGCATCTATCTCGGCTGATAGACTGCCAATGATGATTGGTGATCGGGGTAGAGTGCTGAAGACTGCCCTCTGCTTGGATGGTCTTCTGCTGGCAGACGATGCCGCGGTAGAATCCGCTGCCCTAGATGGGCCGGCAGCCTGGTATTGGGGCTGAGGGTCCGCGTGGAAGAACGGCCTTGATCCTCCCAGAGCTGGTGTAGTCTCGGTGTAAGGGGCGGCTATGACGAACATATTGCTGGGGAAATCTGGAAATTGCGCTCCTTGGTCCGGAAAAGCGTGCAGCATCATTTGGGCTAATGTGCCGTTGAAATCTCTTTGGTACTCCATGTACCTCTATTGCCTGAGGTCCATTGCTGTCATCCTTTGCAAGATCTCCTGGTACAGGTCTGCTGCGGCAGAGGTGTAGGCAGTGTCTTGCATGTCTGTCGTGTACTGGGCCCCGGCAGCAGTATTGGCAGTGAACTGTTGGGGCGTTGCTTGGACTGGCTCCGCCTGCGTGATCTGCATGACTTTGTGACAGGTCTCTAGTCCATCCTCGCCGTGGGGGAGTGTATTCATCCGTATCCTCGATTGGAACACCTGCGGCAACACACAAACCCGTGATCAAACATGGGAAATACAATGGTCCCCTATCTTTCTTACCGCACTCGTGAATTTCCCGTAGGATGATCTCTCCAATGTTGATGGTTCTTTTGTTGATGATCGATTGGATAAGCACCAATTGCTTGCGGTCCATCGTGCTATTGTGGGACGTGGGGATGAGGCATCGCTTGACAAAGGTATTCCACATCTTGGCCTCGGGCTTTAGGCTTTGCCTTGTTACGCATCCTCTATGGGTACCGGTTTCCCATGTAGTATTTACGTAACAAAGATCATCTTTGATTAGTTCGTAGTCCTCGGCAGTGATGACCTCCATGAATTCGGCGTGGACATCACTGTTTGGAGTGAGGCCGTAGAAATTGTTGATTGACTCGGCATCTAATTGGACTGGCCTACCGCGGCAGTGAACGAAGAGGGAATCTTTGTTGGGCCCGTGTGCATAGAACTCCCGTACGATCGTAGTATTCGCTTGGGCAGGTTGAAGACAGAAAATTTCCCATTCTTGGTACTTGATTCTATCAAAAAGATAGTGCTCGATGCCGTAGTTTTCATCGTCCGCATGCTGGAAACCTTGTTCTTACCACAATTGTCAGGCGAGGAAAGATCGGTTGAAACGATCTTCAACGTTGGCTGGGGCAAATTGTTTGTAAGTGGCCATCAAGATTTGTGAGAGATGTGATTTCTTGGAGTATTTCTTGAAAAGAATCTGGAATTTCACGAAGAATGTGAGTAGGCAGAGAGTAATGTGAGAGGGAGATTGTTATGAATGCTAAAGAAAACAAGAAAGTAAGAGTGAATAGATCAAGAGGAAGAGGTTTCTTATATAGGCCTCGGCCTTGTGGCCGTTTGAAGTCACTAGCCGTTTTGTAGCCGTTACTCTTTACTGTCGTTTCCTTTTCTGCCGCGGCAGGAACCTCGGCAGACTAGCCGTTACACTGTTCTGCCCGTTGAGACTGCGACGGCCCTGACACTATTTTTCTGCCTCGATAGAGTTCCTGCTGTGAACTATTTCTCCTTTATTCTTGCTTATTATTCCTAAATAAAATAAAACACACAAAAAGAAAAATACTTAAAGCAAAAATAAATTCAAAAAATAAAAAAATAAACTAAACTAAACTTCATATATTAAATAAAGAAAAGGGAGGAGATCATGTTACTGGTGGAGAGCATGCGAATGCATCTCCCAAGATGATTCTCTCTCGTTGGCCAGAATTGTAAATTGGTTTTGGGCTACTCCCTTTTGCTGTGTGTCCATCCACTTTGGGCTTAATCTTTTTACCAACTAATCTGCCGAGCATTCTGCCAAGGCAGGAAATTTTGGTACCTCCTGTGTGAATGGCCTTGCACTCCTATGGATCATCATATTTTTTTAAGTTGTGGAATGCATTGAGCTTGACTTGTTGGTCATTGACCCGCATTGTCAACTCTCCTTTTTCCACATCAATTAGGGTGTGTCCAGTTGCAAGGAAAGGTCTCCCAAGGATGATCGGTGCATTCTCATCTGCTTCACAATCAAGGACAAGAAAGTCAGCAGGAAAAATAAACTTATCAACTCTTACCAGTATGTCCTCGATTTTGCCTTCGGGTTGCACATAAGATCGATCCGCTAGTTGGAGCATAACTGTTGTAGGTTTTGCCCTTCCTATTCCAAGCTTTTGAAAGACTGATTTGGACATGAGATTGATGCTCGCTCAAAGGTCGCATAGGGCCTTACCTTCATCATTTTTACCTATTGCACAAGGTATGATAAAGCAGCCAAGATCTTTTAATTTTGGTGGCATGCGATTGTGCAGCATTGCCATGCATCCCTCTGTAGCAGCCACTGTTTCGAACTCACCTATTCGTTTCTTCTTTGACACCATGTCCTTTAAGAACTTGGCATAGTTAGGCATTTGTTCAATTGCCTCTACGAACGGTATGTTAATGTGGACTTGCTATAGAATATCGAGGAACTTCTTGAATTGCTGGTCCTGCTTTTGCTTTTTTAACCTTTGTTGGAAAGGTGGTGGTGGTCTCATCTCATCCAGGGTTTCTTTAGTTTGGAATTTAATACCTGGCACCACTGGGGTTGTTACTATCTCGGCAGGCTGTTCAGGTGCTGCTGTGTTCTCTTCCGGGGCAGTGTTATCAACATCAGTTTGCTTAGCCTCTTCTTTTGCTTGATCCGCTGATTGAATTTGACTCTCTGGGATCTTTTCCTTCAGCTGTAGACCACTCCTAGTAGTGATGGCTTTACACTGTTCATGGACCATTACCTTAGCAACTTCAGTATTGCTAGGTAATCCTCCTTGTGGTCTAGTGTTTATGTTTTGAGCAAACTGCCCAACCTGAGTTTCTAGCGTTTTAATGGCCGCCTCTTGATTTTGCAACCTCATCTCAGTTCTATTCATAAAAGCGTATGTCCTTTTGATGAAATTGTTGTTCTCTACCATGTATGACTCAGTTATCATCATAAAGGCTTTGAGAGTGTTTTCCAGTGAACTTACAGGTTGCTGATTGCTGCTGCGGCATTGGCTGCTGGGCCTGCGGCGGTGGCAGTTGTTGCATCAGTTGCTGAAATCCTGAAGGTTGGGTGATTGGGTTTAAGGCATTGTTAGGGTTTCTCAATGATAGGTTTGGATGCCTCTTCCATGAGGGATTGTATGTGTTGGACATCATATTGTTGCGGTTGTAGTTCCCAATATACATACCGGTTTCTTGATTCATACAATCAGAGCAACTGTGGTTACCTCCACATAAGTCACAATAAGAATCAATTACCTTGACCTCACGGGAATTTTGCTGTAATTGTAAGTTTTGCACCATCTTGGTAAGAGAGGCCAATTGTGCTGCCACTGAATTTGATGTGTCTAACTCATTCACTGTGGCTTGACGTCTTACTCGTCCTCGCCTAGATGTAGGAAATTGAAAATCATTTTTCGTGAGTTTGTTCAATATTTCAATAGCTTCCTCAGGTGCTTTATCAAGAAGTGTTCCGTTTTCCGAGGCATCTAACATCATCTTTGTCGGGGCATTCGTGGCATTATAAAACATTGTCACTTGTGTCCATAGGGGAAATCCATGCAAAGGACACTTGTGTAATAGCTCCCTGTAGCGCTCTCATGCCTCGTACACTGGTTCGTCATCTGCCTGTCGAAAAGAAGTGATTTCATTACGAATTCTATCATATAAATTAGTAGGATTAGAACGAGTAATAAAATCACGTCAGAGTTCACTCCAAGATCCAATAGATCCTGCTGGAATTCTATTCAACCAAGCTTTCGCCCTATTCCTCATTGAATAGGGGAATAACTTCAATCGCAAGACATCTTCATGGACTCCTTGGATTTTGAAAGAGTTGCAAATTTCCATGAAGGACTTAAGGTGCTGCCTTGCATCTTCAATTGCAGATCCACCAAATTGTCCAATAGTGTTAAGCATATCGAACATAACAGGTTTTAGCTCAAAGTGGGTTGCTTCTATCTTAGGTGTAACAACTCCTGGGTTTAATCCTTTTAAGTCCTCTTCCAGGAAGTCTCTGACAGTGAGCTGTCGCGGCCTTGGTGGCGGCGAAAGACCTCCATTACCGGCAGGTAAGTTTTGTCCTGTTGGGTGATCTACCATGGCTTCTTGGATCTGTCTCCTCAACCTTTGCCTTGTTCTTTCGATCTCTCGATCTAACTCGTACAAAGGGTTGGTTGGATTGGCCTTGGTCATACACCAAGAAAAATAAAAGTAAAATAAAAATAAAAAGAAACAAGAAAATAAAGAAAACAAAATTTAGTTGCCAGTCCTCGGCAATGGCGCCAAAAACTTGCCGCGTGTCAAAAGTGCGCGTTTAGTGCAAGTGGACAATCGAAAGTAATAAGTAATTACCGGATTATCGTCTCCACAGAGACTGGTAGACTTAATATGTCTTCTTCGTCTTCTTGTTCTGTAGAAAGAAATAAAATAAAACACAAGTAATTGAGTTTGGTTTAACTAAACTAAAATAACTAAGCAAAGTAAAGAGATTTAATAGTAGAGAAGGATGGGTCAGGATCCAGTTGCATCGTATTGTGGACTTGATTGACTTGTCTCTGCTCAATGGAATCGTATATCACTGCCTCGGTAGCACTGCAGTTTACTGCCTTGGCAGCGACGATACTTGTCCGCCGCGACAATCCCTTGCTCGTGGTTGGACTTTACCAAAGTTCGGCAAAGTGTCCTTGGATGACTCCGCTTATCCCTAAGTCAGAGTGCTGTTGATGACTAGTCCTTGATGATACCTCCCGGCGTGAACCAATTATACTCACCAACCAATCTCACACTTCTTTTAGCCGCTGAAATTCTTTACCTATCCCTAGGCCGAGTTAGTATTTCGCGATTGAAACACCGTACTTACCCCTTTCGTGAATCTAACTCTCCCGAGCTTAGATAAATGGATTACTTACAAACTTCTCTCCCGAGCTTGAATGCGAGAACAAGGAATAACAAAGGATAAGCAAACCTTGATAATTTTATTGCATTGAAACAAAGACAAAGTACAATCTCCTCTCACATATACTAAACAACCTTCACCTAATCCCTAAGAAGGTTTAGAACATAATGGAGAGAAAGAAGACAAGTATAGAATTTGGCTCTCTCTCCTTAGGTATTCCGTGTTGGGTACATTGGATGGCTAGGTCTTTATATAGGCTAGACCTAGGGCAAACCTTTCCTAAGTAGAATACAACTTGGAGTAGGGAACAGGTCAAGTACATAATTAAAATATTTTCAAGTTTAATTCGGCTAAGGGGCTTTCCCACGTGGTCTCGTCTTGGGCTTTTCCTCATGCTAGCCAGCTCCGATCCATGGGCTTTAAGTCCAGACACGTCCCTTGGATTTTTATCTTCCAATCGCCTACAGTCTTGTTTCCTGTCTTACTGCTGCTGCCTCGTCATCAGGTCCTGCCTCGGCCATGTCGCTGCCGCGACACTGGTTCTCCTGCATAGATATAAAAATGCAGTAAAACGTGCCTTTTCTGTAAATATTATCTATACACGCATAACTTCTAAATATATCACATTGAGTATATGCATTGGTCCGATTGGGTGTATATTTGGTGATTAATGCCCATAAAATGAGTAAAAAGTGATAGTGAGTTGAGCACTTATCACATTGCATTATGAGGTATTGATTCGAGTGGTTCATCCTTACAAAGGAAACCTTCACCATTGAAAAGAGGTATCTGAAATCCTCAACTCTAGAGTTAAAAATTGATCAGGTAGAGGACAACCGAGGAGCCTGGGATAACATCTATCGAACGATCAGGTAATGAACATGTATTTATCTGGGCCTACATCCGAATGACAACTCGAGATTCCAAACAGACATATGGATATGATAGAAAGCCATGAGAACCTAACCACAAAATGGGTTATTAGGGGTGCAGAATCGGTGCCATTTTGCCATCCATAGTCCAAGTCAGAGTCAGATGCCGAACGCCGATTTGAAAAGGTAATGGATCTAATCTTTGAGCACATCAATGGAGGAATGTTTTTTTTATCAGAGATCAAGAAGAAGAACAAAAGGGTCAGCACCTTATCGACCTATTTTCACAAGGATTGAGGCCATTTTTCAAGAGAAGAAAATAATGTTACCAATACCAACAAGGAAAGTTTGTTCAAAAGATCCGTGACACAGACCAAGGCCAGACGGTCTCGAAAACCTAAGTTCAGAAAAGCTAGTCAAAACAAGACCGGGTC
This sequence comes from Abelmoschus esculentus, assembly GCA_035048815.1. NCBI lineage: Eukaryota > Viridiplantae > Streptophyta > Magnoliopsida > Malvales > Malvaceae > Abelmoschus > Abelmoschus esculentus. Next base: position 10,175,426 of record JAUCBN010000037.1, read on the forward strand.
AACCGTGAAGGTCAAAGTTCCTCGTTTGGAAACCATGACGTAACGGAGATAACCCAAATTTTGCAAGCAACTTAGCGCCATAAAAATAGGAATTAGGGCTAGTACTTGATGTATAGGACTAGTTTCCCCTAATATTGTAATGCACCCTCTATTTCCCGTGAAAGTAACCCAGTAAGGTGATTACCAGCAGGGATCAATACTTTTACCTGCATACACTTGACATCATTTGCATCTGCATTTGCATCATACATGCATTTGTTTATTTTTGAAATCATTTTAACTGTGTGCATATTATGACAGTACATTTTAAAACACTGGCCATACCGCATTCTCATCTCACATACTACCGAAAGAAACAAATGGAAGACCGTGTGGCCAATCTAGAGAGAGGTCAAAAGTCTCTAGAAGATCGTCTCGGGGACATCGAGCAAAGCATCAACTCTCAGATTGCTTAGTCTCAAGCTTCTATTCTGTCTGAGGTAACCAAATTGCTAGGTAAGAATAGCGAGAATGAAAAAGTGAGAAATGAAGGGACCCCTGAGCTCGATGGTACTGTATATCACCACAGGGTTCAGTCCAGTCCACCAAATGATGAAAACCCTGTGAGAGTCTCTGCTAGCCAACAAGTTCAAGTTCCCGAGAATCAACCTATAGATGTTGAACAATTCTGTGAAGAAGAGGTCCCCGACCTAAGTCTTATTGAGAAGATCAAACATGAAGTTGATGAAAAATGGGAAAAGAAGTTTTGTATGATGGAGGAGAGATTCAAGGTTATCCAGACTTCGAAAGAGTCAGGGAATGATGCCAGTGAGCTAAGTCTGGTATCTGATTTGGTCTTACCCCAAAATTCAAAACTCTAGAATTCAACAAGTATGATGGAACTTCGTGTCCTTCGGCGCACATCACTATGTATTCCCGAAAGATGGTTGCATTTATCAAAGATGAGAAGATCTTGATTCACTGCTTCCAGGATAGTCTGTCTGGGTCTGCAATCCGATGGTACACTCGACTTGACCGTAGGAACATCATATCCTGGAAAGACCTTTCTAAAGCATTTTTGGCACAATACAAACATGTAACAAATATGGTCCCTAGTCGCCTTATGTTAGAAGGAATAGGGCAAAAGTCAAATAAGAGTCTACGTTAATACGCTCAGAGGTGGAGGGAAGTGGCCGCCCAGATTCAACCATCTATCCCCGAGCATGAGATCACACCGATGTTCATCAATACATTGAAAAGAGCCTTGTATGATCGCCTTATCAACCATACTACTCAAAACTTTGCCAACCTCATCCGAATCGGAGAATCTCTAGAGATAGCTCTTAAAAATGGGAGGATTGGTAATGCCGATAATCCCCAGAAGTATGAAAATGAAAGAGATGGTGAGGTGAATACCACTGGTACCTTCAACTATGTCATTCCTCAACCATAGACAACTGGAAAACACAAAGCAACTATCAAAAAGGAGAGGGAACCTCTAGAAAGGGGCAGGATATATCAACATTCACTTCTCTTCCAGTTTTATACAGCGAGCTATAATCTCAGTTGTATGAGGCAGGTCTGGTGCGACCTTACGTTCTTACACCCCTCGAGCCTCCTTTCCCTACATGGTACAACGCTGTTGCACATTGTGTGTATCATGGCAACATTACAGGCCATTTTATTGAGAACTGTCATTACTTCAAGAAGCTAGTGCAGAATCTAATCAACACAGGTGTGTTGAAATTTGAAGAACCGACCGTCTGAGGGTTGAAGACCGATCAAGATGGATTTTGGTGGTCGGAGGTTCTGACGCTCCGGTCTAAGTATTTAATCGTTTTGTGAAATGAAGTCCACGTTACTACTTTGAGCCCGAAAAGTAGTAAGGACATTTTGTAAGGGCATGTGTTTAAGAATTATGTTTTTTTTTCTCAGCAAACGATTTTGCATTCTTTAAATTCTTTGAATATTCTTTCATTTTAAGGGACAACATTTGCTCTCCCTTGTGCATATTATAAACTTTTTGAACATACACTTGTACATATCCATTACATACCAGATCCTGAAATTTCAAATGCGATAACATCTTTGCTTAAAACTCAAAGATCGGCTCTGAAGTTTTGTATATTCAGAAGAGACTGAATGTTGTGGGTATATTACAAATGAGAGTCTTTGCTAGTCCAGTAAGGCCGATAGAGGAACAAAACGAGCAAATAGATAATGGGCAACTCCCCTTTTTAGGAAAATGTCCTTCTCAGACACTTGTTGGCCAACATCCTTGAATCGAGAGTCGACCTTAAACTTCTACCCCCTGAAGACCTTCTCATGACTTCCCCGAATGAGATGACGAATGACATTCCCTAAAAGAGATACGGTTAAACAGTTAAGTGTAAAGATCAAGAAACCATTAAAAGAGACAGCTAGAAGTAATGCCATGGTAAAAAAAAAAAAAAGAGGAGACAAAGACTGAAATGAAATGAAACAAGATGAGGAAGTTTGCATTGAAAAACACTCCTATGTTCAGATCCTGGTAATAGGCATATCCGAATAAGAGTGTGGCAATCCTGGGGTACTTTGCTAAAGCCTTAGCTTTATGAGTGATGGTAATATTTTCAAGTCATGACCATGCCGAATAATTCGGGGTATTGTTGTTTGCTCCATCAGTATCCTCGAGACAAAGGACTGTGATGAGTTGATTTCCCTAGAGAAAGGTAATGATAATGGAAACATTTTTACATCAATCATAGATTTAGAATTGGTAAGACCATTCTGATCATTCAGGGACATCCAAACTAAATGAGATTGTCTTCAGACCATACTTCCGCCCAAAGGTTAACCTTGCTTCAAGGAACGACGAACTTTGAAGTGCCTGATAGACACCCAAATGAGGGGAGGATGGGACAGGATGAGAAAGCGAGATAATGAGAGCCATATGAAAAAGGGATAACCTATAGGAAAGGGATTGTTCTTTTTGAAAGCCTGACGGACTAGAAGAGACTAGGCATTTGCGTACATCCCCGCGATAGTCGAAGATCCTCTGAATATACTCTTCATTAGAGTTGAGCTATGCTAGATTGGGGCAAATATGTCATTGCATTTGACATTTAGAGTGGCAAACTTTTCTTAAATTGTTTTGCATTGCTCTCTGAAATCATATACATTTTTGTAATCTTTCTTGCATTTGAAATACATGCAAATATTTTTTTTAGAATTAAAGAAAACTAAGAGTCAGCCTCAATTGAGATATTTTGACAAGCACAGGAATGATGTCAGGACACGAAGACGTCCGATCAACTGTTGTACCTATTCATGTGTGATTTTTGGTAAAAGATACAAAGAATATGAGCGGGGCATCATTGCCCGCAAAGTGACAGAATCAAAGCTTAGATTAGAAATGACTAGAGATGTCATCAAGACTGACAAATTTTGCTTAACAAAGTTTACCCGATCAACCGAATGAGGAATGGAGCCTTAAATTTTTGGAAACAGAGTTAACAGAAGCTCATGCATCATTGCATACCTATAGATAGGTTACATTTGTACATCACAAACATACATCATGCACGCATGCATAATGAAAATGCTCATGCATCATTCTTTTGATAAGCAATCGTCTTACAGGAAAAGAAAGATAGTGGTCAAGAAAGATGGCCCCAACAAGGTTTTGTGCATCTTGGCACCTTCCACAAAACACTCATTTGAATACCACCTTCCAGCAAAAAGAAGAAAAAGAAGAAAATTTTGACCAAGGAGGTCAGCATTTTAGACTTTCAAACTGTCATATTTGATGAATCTTTTGATAGCCAGACTGGCAGAACCGGGACATTACAAGAAAGAAGAAGAAAATGAAAAGAAGAAGGAAAAAAATATTCTCAAGACGAACTTTGGCAGATAGTGAGTGTGTTACCAACAACAAAGAGAAACTACGTCTAGACGATCACAGAGATCGAGACACTGGGCAATCCATACACCTAGGTGTTTTCAGAAAGAAGATTGAGAGCCACTTGACGTGAGTCCCGACCAGATGTTTTTAGATAAAAAAATTGGCAGCCTTCCCAGCGTGAGTCCCGATGAAAAAGATTTTTGGAAGTCTCTATAGACGTGAGTCTCGATTCAGAGAAAAATATTGGCAGCCATTTGGCGCGAGTCCCGAAAGACTTGGAGATGAAGGTTCCAAACAGAAAGTACCAACATGTTCGATGTCCCACAGAAAGAGAATTTTCAGCAGTTTGATACAGAAAGAACTTGTACACACCGAACACGAAAACTCGTAGCTCTATACAGAAAGAGCTACTAGTGGAAAAGTTCATCCACGACGCGATGGTTTCATATAAGAGAAACCGAAATCACTGAAGTGAGGAGTTCTATATAGGAGGGACCCTAGCTCCATTTTCGTTTCTGAGATCGAAGCTTCATATAGGAGAGGCACACATCTCAACACTTCAGAGTGAAAGGTTTCATATAGGACAAACCCTAACTCCGGATCCAGAAGTAAGAGTTCTATATAGGAGGAACCTTATTTTGCAAGATCCATTGTGACACTGAAGGTTTTATATAGAAGAAATCGACAACGTAAAAGACATGGAGTCTCATACAGGAGAGACCCCTATCTTCATCAACGTCTTCAAGGGGAAAACTTTATACAAAAGGGGCACGTAACTCAAGGCTTCAGAGTGAAGGAGAAACTTTTGTTTTGCAAGATCTTCATCAACCTCAACTCGGGATCTAGAGATGGAAGTTCTATATAGGAGAAACTTTTGTTTTGCAAGCTCTGCTCGAAAGGCGAATGGTCATATATAGGAGTGACCTGCAACTTTAAATCAGAAGGCAGGCAAGTTCGATACAAAAGCAACTTACGAGCCTTAATACTCGGTCAAGGAAGGTGGAGAGTTTCAGAAAAACACACCATCCGAGACTGTTGACAGGGAAGTCAGTTAAAAATGAGTGCTTATGGTCTTTGTCCTATCCTTGTTTCACAAGAACGGACAAAGAGAGGCAACTGTAATCACCCATTTTTAACCGAAAACTAAAATCTTTAATTTTCCGCACTTTATAAATAAGGGCCAGTATCGTAAGTGTTATCATATGTATGTTACATGCATGTTATATATTTACGTGTTTAATGGTTGTGTCATATTGTTCGTACATGTGTTGTATATGTATTGTCATTGTATGTCTAACTCATGTGATATTATATATGTATTAGTATATGAATCGTGCACGTATGTGTATTTGTATTGCGTATTATGTGTGTCATATTATGTGATATATTAATGTTGTGCATTTTATATGTTTGTTGTCATTAGTAGTGATATATTATTATTAGTGTTAGATGTTGCTTGTGGCCCAAATATAATTAAAAAACCAAAAATAATATATTATCAGCCCATTAAATAAATAGAGTCCATCTGTCTTAAATAATTACAACAACCTATTTTTGGGCCTAGACTTTCTAAACCCTAATCTCCTTAATAATGTTTTGCTGCAGCCGCGATGCTCCCCTAGCCATCCAATCTGGGAGGACAACCAACGGCTAAGATCCAATCCCGGATGAAAGTTCCGGAAGTAGCACGCGCCACGCACGCGTGGCGTTCACCGCCCGACTCTTCAGTGAACCATCCTTTCGTTTGCTGCCAAAGTCGCTGCCTGCATCCCCATGCTGCCGCCGAGACCTGCAAAAAAGAAAAGAAGAAATTAAATGCAAAGTTGAAAAAGGAAAACATAGGAGAGTCAAACCTACAAAGCAAAAAGACTCATTAAATCTTCGTTCCACAAAAAGAAAGACACCAGAGTTGTATCAAATTAAAAGGAGACCATGACCATTGAAAACAAAAAATTAGAGAGATTTGTAATATTTTCTCAGTTCAATCGAAAGCAAAAAAAGCCAGAACCTTTTCTTTCTGGTAAAAAATTTCTCCCATTTTGTTCGATTAGCCCACCCAGTTCGGTCTAGACCTTCCTTGCATATTTAAATTTAGCAACAGATCCTGTCAATGTATTTGAATTTTATCTAAGCCATCAAAATCAGTTTTCTAAATTAATATTTTAGTCGGATCCATTTTATTTTATTTTCTAATTTAGTTGATGCATTTCTATTTCTTTTTATTCGATATAATCATGACCATAATTTATGCTGCACATGTTCTAATTTAGGCATTTTTGTTTTCAATCAATTTTAATGTATGTGTATGTTATTTTCAATCTCTGCCCCTCTGCCCATAATTGTTATGTTGTATTACAAGCTTAATCTTTTTTAGAAATGTACGTTAACGTATGGTTATTTTGTTAATGCAGGCCCCTTAAATTTGGTCGTAAACGAGGTCAGTACCAATATGGAGGTAGTGGTTCAGACGCTTACCTTCGAGTTTAGGTGCTTTAAAATAAATGCGCACACTTAATTAAAAATTAATTCGATCGTCAAATTAGCCCGGAAAATTTAATATTAATAAAGCGGTAATTAAATAAAGTACCAATTTTGGACAGTGTGGGTTTGCTAATCCTTCTCCATCCGTAACTGACTCCCGAACTCCAAACTTTTAAATCTCTGGTTTTATGGTGTCCGGTCTACCAAAACGGCTGGTGGCGACTCCAATTTTCTAAAAATGATTTTTAAAAGAAAACCCCCACGTCGAAGAAATTAATTTTAAAACGACACATCGAGAAATGTTTTCCAACACCGAAAAATGAATATTTTAGCGATCGATTTTATTAGTGGATTTTTTAGATCGCTACAAGCTTAAACTAAAATTTTGAGCTTTTTACTCGGTTAAAATTCAAACGGATTCACTATAAAGCCCATTTAGACATGCATGCTCTAAACCCTACAAAACGATCGAAAATGCTATTATATCAAATTTTTTGGGTACAAAAATTTAATTATGGGATTTTGAACCTAATTAAAAAGCTTAAACTAAAATTTTGAGCTTTTTACTCGGTTAAAATTCAAACGGGTTCACTATAAAACCCATTTAGACATGCACGCTCTAAAGCCTACAAAACAATCGAAAATGATATTAAATCAAATTTTTTTGGTACAAAAAAGTTAATTATGGGCTTGTGAACCTACTTAAAAACTTAAACTAAAATTTTGAGCTTTTTTCTTTGTTAAAATTCGAACTGGTTCACTATAAATAATTTATGGAAAAATCTCTTAAAATCACTATTTAGTATATATTTGATTTAGGTCAAATCAATTTTAAGATTTGACCCTTGAATCCCTACGATTTTTAAATTAGTGACTATTTTCTAAAAATTAAAAACTTGAGGACAATTTCATAAGTTAAGACAAAACTTTGAATCTTTAAGGGGCTTTGATCCATTCCTAATCTTAGCTGATCTAAGCCTTCTAAGGGTCTATTTTAATAACCCATAACCCATAATTTTAATTAATAACCCAAATCACTTAATATTAATCCTAAAAACCTATTTTTATGTCATAAACCTAAACCTATTTTTAAAATTCCTACTTTTCATCTTCTTAGCAGCCTCTCCATCATATTTTCAAAGGTAAACATCAATCTTTTCAATAAAAATTAGTTTAGATAATTCTTTATAATTTTCTTCTTTGATTTTACTTGAAAAACTCTATTTTTCCATCAAGCTTTAAACCCTTCTCCAAGATTTCGGTTTCTTCCTTTCAAGACATATTCTTCATCATATTTTCAAGGTAAATATCTATTCTTTTTTAATAAAATTTCGTTGGTTTATTTTCCTATATTTTTCTTTTTCAAAATCTCTTTGTTTTTCTTCGGTTTTACTTGTTTCTAAACCTTGGAAGTGGTTTGTAATACCCTAAACATAGCCTAGGAGTTAAGGACTAAATTAATGTAATTAGGGCCTAATAAAATCCTAAAATTAGGGACTAAATTGAATGAAATTGAAAATTAGAGGCCAAATTGAAAAAGGACCAAAAAGTGAAAATTCAAGAAAAGAGAGATTGCATGTAAATTTTTAAGGAATTGGAGGCCATGAACACATGTCAAGACCTCCTTTGACCAGCCACCATGGCTTATGATTAGGTGGATTATGTTTGATTTAAATAAATAAATGGAAAATAGGAAAAATAGGAAAATAAGGATAGTGGGAGAGAGAAAAGTCTTACAAATCATCCTCCTCCTTCATTTTCTTTCTTCTTGGCCGGCCATGGGAGACTTTAAGAGAGAAAAAAAATTCTCTCATCTTGCATGTGAGTTTTTAAGAGGGATTTTGAAGGATTGGAGCTAGATTCTTGAGTTAGGAAGGTTCCTAAGCAAGGTAAGGTATTTTTCTTCTTGAAAACTTGGTTAAAATTGAAGTTAGGTGTTGTTAGCTTGAATTCCATGGCTGAAAATTTAGTATGTTGCTTATAGTTAGTTTATTTTTAAGTTAGAACTTGAATGGAGGTTGCTGGAAATTGATATTGTTGTGATTGGTTGAGACTTTAAGCTTGAGGATTTAATTGCATGAATTTGAAAGTTGTAGGGACTGTTTTGTGGTTAAATTTATGAAGGATTTTGATGTTAGGATGCTTAAAATGGTCTTATGTGGACTGATTTGAAGTAGAATGAAGCATGAGAAAGTTTGGTAGTGAATTAAGTGCTAAATGTATTGTTTGGACTGTTTTGCTAGAATTGAGAAATTGATGGACTTAATTGTTATTGTTGAATCTGGAAATTTAATGTTGAATTCATAGGATAATGTTTTAAGAGTGTGGAAATTAAATTATAGGTGCTTTGGTTGAAAAGATGAAGGAAAGAAAGTGATAGGAATTGGTAATGTGCTTTGGACTAGTTTATAGGTGACATTTTGGTAGCTTCATAAAATGAGCTGATAACTTTGTTGAATTGCATAATTAAAAATGGTTGCATAGGTAAAATGTGCTTGAAATTGAGCCTACTAAAGTTTACAAGTATTGGATGAGTTGAATTGGTGATAAGGTTGATGAATTTTGAGCTAGAATTGATGTAGGTGAAATCTGTCCAGAATAGGCCTGTTCTGGACAGTCACTTTGAAAAATTCCCTAGAATAATGTACAAGTAATTTAGGGCTGTAAATGAGCAGTCTATAACTTGGATGAGTCTACTTTAATTAGAAAAAAACCTCACCTCGTTTGCCCTTGTAAATTAGGAGATATAAGAGAAACAAAAAGATTGGTCCAGACTGTCCCGAAACAGCACTGCCTTGTCTTTGATCGAAAACTGGTATTGATGGGTTCGTAGGAAAAATTCAATCTTTATATGGTTTAAAAGATGGTTTCGTTAGCTTTAAAACGAGGTAAAGTGGGCAAATTTTGGACATGTGGATCAAAAGATAAAAATAGTTTATTGAGCATTGCACAAACTGTCCTGGAAACTAATCGCACTGTTTTGGTTGTTTTGGAATTGTTAATTATGAAATGTGTGAATTGAATGTATTTTGATATTGTGTATGTGATTTTGTGTGTATTAGAGGTCTCTAAATAGGTTGATAGTGAAGAGGAGCTGAGGCAAGAGCTTGCCAAAAGAAGGAGCAAGGGGCCAATCATCCATAATCCTTAGAAGTTTTGCTTGGATTGTTTGTGAGTGTAACTTTCTTTGGGGTTGGGACTAGGTCCTAACCCAATTCTGATTTTTGTTGTTTATGATTAAACCGGTATGAAATATGACTTAATATAAACTTGGCTAATCTTTAAGGGAAGAGTGAAATGCTATGAGAACTTGCTTGTTGCCATGTTATTTGTTAGCATGTTGATTGAATATGAATTGCTTGTTAAGTATTTGTTTTGGTTTGTTCATACCCATGCATTGCATATGCCGAGGTATGAATGGCATGCTTAAGCTTGGGATGCAAGGTACGTGTACATGCATTTGTTCCATGCAATTAAAGTCCTGATTTTGCTTATGCCTGGCATGTTTAATGTAATGTATATGAAATGACATGAAATGAGTTCTTATGAGCCTAGGCACAATGGCTTAAGAGGCTTGGTCTATGAGGACCGTGTTATTGAAATGATATTGAATATTGGATTGATATGCTTAAATTGATAATCGACAACCTTGGTAGCTAGTTAGTTAGATAGGAGGGCATGCCTTAGAATCTAGAGCTCATTGTATCGGGTAGGACTTCGGTCCGGGGCAATTGGCCCTTATTGGCGACAGATGGAGGGTACGTTTTTGGTCATTGGCGACAGTAGGAGGGTTTGACCAGCACTATAGGTGCATATTGTGGCGACAGTTGGTTGGAGATTCGATTATCTTCTAGCTAAATACCAAGGTGGTTGTAATGAATTTAATTAACTTGAATTAAATTGCATTCTACTTGTTGCTTTAAATTCAAGCATGATTATTGATATGAAAATGTACATGTCATTGGCATTTAACTTATTGAATTGTCATATATTGAACATTGGATTGATATATGAAATTGGATTGTCATATGTTGAACATGGGATTGATATATGAAATTGGATTGTCATATGTTGAATATGGGATTGATATATGTGTTTGGATTGTCACATGTTGATTTGGATTGGTATATGCCTTTTGGACTGATTCATGTTCGACTGATTCGTTATATGTCCGATTGATTTGATATATGTTCGATGGTATTGATTCATGTTTAGATTGAAAGGTTACATGTTGGTCTGTTGTGGATTGTTTTGATTTTTCGTTACCTCACTAAGTACCTTATCTACTTACCCCCGCTCCCTTCGCTCTTCCCAAACATTTCAGGTTGATCGATTAATAGCTCGGTCCCGGATTTCCGTCGTTCGGATCGGCAAGCTTCACAAGCCAAGTATGATCTTTTTGTATCTCCTAGTGGTGGCTAGTCTTGTTTAGTTAGACCATGCATTTTGATTACTTTAGACGGTTTGTACATAGTGAACCACATTTTGGTAGCTTCGGGCTTAGATTTGTATAACTTAAGAATGATGACATATTTGATACGTTTAATATGTATGTATATTGATAATGGATTGCATGTTATGGAATGAAATGGAACGAACTATTGATATTGTTATATGGAATGGATAAATGAATTATCGAACTATTGAATGAACAATAGGTTTCGGGAATGTTTAGTAATGAATATAAGTTGCTAAGTGGTTCAAAGGCCTAGTAATAGGAAAAAGTTTTAATTTACCCCTAAAATCGGTACTTTCGGGTTAAGTTAAGTTGGTAAACCATTGTTCGGGCCGGGTTATCGGAGTGCTCAAGGATCGGTGACGCCCCTTTCCTACAGGCCCGGGGTGGGGGTGTCACACTTGATTGGTATCAGAGCGTTTAGGTTAGGATTCTAGGACTAAAACCGAGACCGCATGCATCATATAGGATCGAACTATGCCACCTAGGAGTTATATACAATAATGTGCTTGTGCTTGCTCGATCTAAACTCTTTCTTGTTTGTTTTTCAATTGTAGAATGTCCGATACGAGGTTGGCGGTGGATGACCCGAATCCCGCAGCCTCTTCGACCGACGGAGATAGCGTGGAGATGGGTCAAAATCCTCCGCAACAAGCTCCACCTCCTCCGCCCCTGTTTCTCCTCAACCGGGAACTCCGGCAATGCAAAACATTCAACAGGAATGTCTCCTTAGCATGAAGGAGATGTTCGATCAGCTTCTAGTAAATCTGAAGTAGGGCCAGTCTGATGCTCCTGCCACTGATGCACCCAGTTGTGCTCCGATAGATAAGCTTGCTCGGTATCGGGCTTATACATTTGCGGGTGTTAGTGAAGAGAAACCGGAGGATGCAGAGTATTGGTTAGAACGCACCACCCAGATTTTGACGAAGCAACTACATTGCTCAGATGAGCACAAGCTAGAGTGTGCCATAGCCCTGTTGGCCGATGAAGCTCTGAGTTGGTGGGAAACCACTACATTGACTGCCCCGGTAGAAGCTGTTACATGGAAGTTCTTCGTTGAGGAATTTAAGAAGAAATATATCAGTGAACAATATCTAGCCGAGCGCCGGAAGAAGTTCTTGTATCTGAAACAAGCCAATTGGCCGATCGAGCAGTATGTTGCCGATTTCTGCAAATATTATAAGTATGGCTCCGAGTATATTAAGACCGAGGAAGAGAAATGCCGAAAATTCACCGATGGTCTTAACGATGAGTTGAGTCCAATGTTCACTGCCCTTGGGATTACCGACTTCCAGAACTTGGTAAATCGGGCCATTGCGACAGAGGCAAAGATGAAAGCTTCCGAGAAACGCAAGGGTGGTAGTTCTTGGAAGGACAAACGAGCCAGAACTGATGATAGGCCTCAGTGGAAGAACAAGAAGTCCAAGCAGACCAAGGAGTCTCCTTCTGGTTATACCTCTGTTCAGAGAGATGGGTACATACCGAAGCCTCAGACAGTATCCATGCCCATGGCCCCGGTCATTTCTGTGGATAGCACGAGGAATTCTAACAGAGACACTCAGTATCCTGCTTGCAAGTTCTGTCAGAAACACCATCCGGGTCAGTGTAGGACTCAGCAGAATTTGTGCTATTTGTGCGGAGCTTCCGATCACTATATCAGGAACTGCCCTCAGAATCCCAACAAGGTTCCTGCTAGAGCTTCTGCAATGGACAGTGCTTCTCCGTATGTCAGAAACAAGGGTTCCAGACAGGCTCAATCTGGTAGTCAGGGAAAGAATAAGGGTCAGCCTTCTAGTGCCACGCACCAGGAATCTCGAGCTCCTGCACGGATCTATCACATCAAAGGAAAGGATGATGATGAGTCACCGGATGTAATAGCAGGTATGATTGAATTAAATTCGAGTCCTGCATATGCTTTGATTGATTCTGGGTCTACTCATTCCTTTATTTGCTCTGCTATGGTTGCAAAAGCAAGTTTGAAACCTGAGGTAGTCACTAGGGGTCTTGTAGTGTCAAACCCTATAGGAGGTTTATTGAATATTAATCTTGTTTGTAAGAGCTCCCCTGTTACAATTCGAAATGTCCCTTTCCGGGTTGACTTGTTTGTGCTACCGACATGTGAGTTTGACTTGGTTCTGGGCTTAGACTGGTTGGTTAAGCATGAGGCTTGGATTGATTGCCAAAATCGGAGACTCTACCTTCGGGGTTTGGGTAAGGAGTCTATCTTACTCATTGACAAGAAACCGACGTCAGTGTTTGCTGCCATGGTATTACAAGATGAGTATGACTTTGGGTTGCCTACTATTCTGGTTGTATCCGAATTTGTTGATGTCTTTCCCGAGGAACTCCCTAGTCTTCCTCCGAATAGGGAAGTGGAATTCGGAATTGAGGTCCAGCCTGGGACAAGTCCGGTGTCCATCGCTCCCTATAGAATGGCACCGATAGAGTTGAAAGAGCTAAAGAAGCAACTCCAGGAGCTGCAAGATAAGGGTTTCATCAGACCTAGCTCGTCTCCCTGGGGTGCTCCAGTCTTATTTGTGAAGAAGAAAGATGGCACAATGAGACTTTGTGTTGATTACAGGCAGTTGAACAAAGTCACTATCAAGAACAAGTATCCTTTGCCCAGAATTGAGGACCTATTTGATCAGCTTAAGGATGTTGCAGTGTTCTCAAAGATTGACTTGCGGTCAGGTTACTATCAGATGAGAATAAAGGATGAGGATGTGCCTAAGACAGCTTTCCGGACTCGTTATGGTCATTTCGAGTTCCTTGTGATGCCATTCGGATTGACGAATGCTCCGGCTGCTTTCATGGATCTCATGAACCGTATGTTCAAGCCTTATTTAGACAAGTTTGTTGTGGTTTTCATTGATGATATACTTGTCTACTCCCGGAATAAGGAGGAACATTCTGAGCATCTCCGAATTGTCTTGCAAACTCTCCGAGAACGCCAGTTGTTTGCAAAGTTCTCAAAGTGTGAGTTCTGGCTATCGGAAGTTTCATTCCTTGGCCATGTTATTTCGGCAGAAGGAATCAAAGTGGATGCGAGAAAGATACAGACCATTCTGGATTGGAGGCCTCCGAGGAATGTCAGTGAGATCAGAAGTTTTCTCGGTTTGGCCGGATATTACAGACGCTTCGTTAAGGGATTCTCGTCCATTGCTGCACCCTTGACAAAGCTGCTCCGAAAGGATGAGCCATTCGTTTGGTCAGAGAAACAACAGAGAAGCTTTGATCAACTCAAGCAAACTCTTACTCATGCCCCTATTCTTATTCAGCCAGAATCAGGGAAGGAGTACACCGTGTATAGTGATGCATCGCAGTTGGGATTAGGATGTGTCTTAATGCAAGAGGGGAAAGTGGTGGCATATGCCTCACGACAGTTGAAACCCCATGAACTTAATTATCCCACTCATGATCTTGAGCTAGCTGCGATTGTTTTTGCACTCAAAATCTGGAGGCATTATTTGTATGGTGAAAGGTGCTACTTGTTCACCGATCACAAAAGCCTCAAGTATCTTCTGACTCAGAAAGACCTCAACTTAAGACAAAGAAGATGGATGGAGCTATTAAAGGATTATGATCTTGTCATCGACTATCATCCCGGCAAGGCCAATGTGGTTGCGGATGCTCTTAGTCGTAAACCAATTCTGAGTAAGAAATTGAATTCCTTACTAAATTGAAAGCTTTCCTCCTAAGTAAATGTCTGATTTCCTAAATTTCTTTTGTAGCTCCTAGTGCTATTAGTGTTCATCTTCGAGTGTATCGAAGGCGAGGGTTCTTGTCAGAACTTCATGTTCAATCTACTTTGATTTCCCGAATCAAAGACCTCCAGCAAACCGATTCTGAACTTCAGGCGATCATGTCAAAGCTTGATTCAAAGGCCAACCAAGACTTTTCTATTCATGAGAATGGCATTCTGTACTTCAGAGATAGAATTTGTGTCCCTAATGACGAAGAATTGAAGAGGGAAATATTGCAAGAAGCCCACCAGAGTTCTTTATCGGTTCACCCTGGATCGGTAAAGATGTACAAAGATCTAAAACCATTGTATTGGTGGCCAGGCATGAAGTCAGCCATTACGGACTTTGTGTCTAAGTGCTTAACGTGTCAGAGAATTAAGGTTGAGCATCAAGTTCCGGCTGGGTTGCTTCAGCCGATTGAAATCCCTCAGTGGAAATGGGAAAAGATCACAATGGACTTTGTGACGGGTCTTCCACTAACTCCGAGAAAGAATGATGCCGTATGGGTAATTGTGGACAGATTCACTAAGTCAGCCCACTTCATCCCGATCAGAGTAAACATGAGTTCAGATATTTTGGCCGATTTGTATATTCGTGAAGTGGTACGTCTGCATGGAATTCCTACTTCTATCATCTCTGATCGAGACTCTAAGTTCACCTCGCGGTTTTGGAGATCTCTACAGGAAGCTTTGGGAACTAGAGTACATTTGAGTACAGCTTTCCATCCTCAGACTGATGGACAATCTGAGAGAGTTATTCAGGTCCTTGAGGATATGTTACGAGCTTGTATTGTGGACTTCGGAAAAAACTGGGAGAAATCTCTACCTCTTGTGGAGTTCTCATATAACAATAGCTACCAAGCTTCCATTCAGATGGCCCCGTTTGAAGCTTTATATGGTAGGAGGTGCAAAACTCCTTTATGTTGGTCCGAGTTGGGTGAAAGCAAAGTTTTAGGGCCTCAATTGCTTCGGGAAACTGAAGAGCAAGTCAAGATCATACATGGAAGATTGAAACAGGCCTTCGATAGGCAAAAATCTTATGCGGATCTCAAAAGGAGGGATGTTCAGCATAGTGTGGGAGACAAAGTCTTTCTGAAAGTGTCCCCATGGAAGAAGATCTTTCGGTTCGGGAAGAGAGGCAAGCTTAGCCCTCGTTTCATCGGGCCTTTCGAGGTGATTGAGAGGATTGGTCCCGTGGCTTACCGATTAGCACTCCCTGCTGAATTTGACAGGATCCACAATGTCTTCCATGTCTCAATGCTCAGGAAGTATAGATCTGATCCCTCTCATGTTCTTGAACCTGAAGATGTGGAATTGAATCCGGACTTATCTTACGAAGAGGAACCGGTTTAGATTCTTGACCGAGAGATCAGAAGGCTTCGAAATAAGTCTGTTCCTCTCGTGAAAGTTCTTTGGAGAAACCACAAGGTAGAGGAAGCTACGTGGGAACCGGAAGCAACCATGAAAGAGCAATACCCACATCTATTCCCTTCAGGTATAAATTCGAGGACGAATTTTCTTTAAGGGGGGGTGGTTTGTAATACCCTAAACATAGCCTAGGAGTTAAGGACTAAATTAATATAATTAGGGCCTAATAAAATCCTAAAATTAGGGACTAAATTGAATGAAATTGAAAATTAGAGGCCAAATTGAAAAAGGACCAAAAAGTGAAAATTCAAGAAAAGAGAGATTGCATGTAAATTTTCAAGGAATTGGAGGCCATGAACACATGTCAAGACCTCCTTTGACCAGCCACCATGGCTTATGATTAGGTGGATTATGTTTGATTTAAATAAATAAATGGAAAATAGGAAAAATAGGAAAATAAGGATAGTGGGAGAGAGAAAAGTCTTACAAATCATCCTCCTCCTTCATTTTCTTTCTTCTTGGCCGGCCATGGGAGACTTTAAGAGAGAAAAAAAATTCTCTCATCTTGCATGTGAGTTTTTAAGAGGGATTTTGAAGGATTGGAGCTAGATTCTTGAGTTAGGAAGGTTCCTAAGCAAGGTAAGGTATTTTTCTTCTTGAAAACTTGGTTAAAATTGAAGTTAGGTGTTGTTAGCTTGAATTCCATGGCTGAAAATTTAGTATGTTGCTTATAGTTAGTTTATTTTTAAGTTAGAACTTGAATGGAGGTTGCTGGAAATTGATATTGTTGTGATTGGTTGAGACTTTAAGCTTGAGGATTTAATTGCATGAATTTGAAAGTTGTAGGGACTGTTTTGTGGTTAAATTTATGAAGGATTTTGATGTTAGGATGCTTAAAATGGTCTTATGTGGACTGATTTGAAGTAGAATGAAGCATGAGAAAGTTTGGTAGTGAATTAAGTGCTAAATGTATTGTTTGGACTGTTTTGCTAGAATTGAGAAATTGATGGACTTAATTGTTATTGTTGAATCTGGAAATTTAATGTTGAATTCATAGGATAATGTTTTAAGAGTGTGGAAATTAAATTATAGGTGCTTTGGTTGAAAAGATGAAGGAAAGAAAGTGATAGGAATTGGTAATGTGCTTTGGACTAGTTTATAGGTGACATTTTGGTAGCTTCATAAAATGAGCTGATAACTTTGTTGAATTGCATAATTAAAAATGGTTGCATAGGTAAAATGTGCTTGAAATTGAGCCTACTAAAGTTTACAAGTATTGGATGAGTTGAATTGGTGATAAGGTTGATGAATTTTGAGCTAGAATTGATGTAGGTGAAATCTGTCCAGAATAGGCCTGTTCTGGACAGTCACTTTGAAAAATTCCCTAGAATAATGTACAAGTAATTTAGGGCTGTAAATGAGCAGTCTATAACTTGGATGAGTCTACTTTAATTAGAAAAAAACCTCACCTCGTTTGCCCTTGTAAATTAGGAGATATAAGAGAAACAAAAAGATTGGTCCAGACTGTCCCGAAACAGCACTGCCTTGTCTTTGATCGAAAACTGGTATTGATGGGTTCGTAGGAAAAATTCAATCTTTATATGGTTTAAAAGATGGTTTCGTTAGCTTTAAAACGAGGTAAAGTGGGCAAATTTTGGACATGTGGATCAAAAGATAAAAATAGTTTATTGAGCATTGCACAAACTGTCCTGGAAACTAATCTCACTGTTTTGGTTGTTTTGGAATTGTTAATTATGAAATGTGTGAATTGAATGTATTTTGATATTGTGTATGTGATTTTGTGTGTATTAGAGGTCTCTAAATAGGTTGATAGTGAAGAGGAGCTGAGGCAAGAGCTTGCCAAAAGAAGGAGCAAGGGGCCAATCATCCATAATCCTTAGAAGTTTTGCTTGGATTGTTTGTGAGTGTAACTTTCTTTGGGGTTGGGACTAGGTCCTAACCCAATTCTGATTTTTGTTGTTTATGATTAAACCGGTATGAAATATGACTTAATATAAACTTGGCTAATCTTTAAGGGAAGAGTGAAATGCTATGAGAACTTGCTTGTTGCCATGTTATTTGTTAGCATGTTGATTGAATATGAATTGCTTGTTAAGTATTTGTTTTGGTTTGTTCATACCCATGCATTGCATATGCCGAGGTATGAATGGCATGCTTAAGCTTGGGATGCAAGGTACGTGTACATGCATTTGTTCCATGCAATTAAAGTCCTGATTTTGCTTATGCCTGGCATGTTTAATGTAATGTATATGAAATGACATGAAATGAGTTCTTATGAGCCTAGGCACAATGGCTTAAGAGGCTTGGTCTATGAGGACCGTGTTATTGAAATGATATTGAATATTGGATTGATATGCTTAAATTGATAATCGACAACCTTGGTAGCTAGTTAGTTAGATAGGAGGGCATGCCTTAGAATCTAGAGCTCATTGTATCGGGTAGGACTTTGGTCCGGGGCAATTGGCCCTTATTGGCGACAGATGGAGGGTACGTTTTTGGTCATTGGCGACAGTAGGAGGGTTTGACCAGCACTATAGGTGCATATTGTGGCGACAGTTGGTTGGAGATTCGATTATCTTCTAGCTAAATACCAAGGTGGTTGTAATGAATTTAATTAACTTGAATTAAATTGCATTCTACTTGTTGCTTTAAATTCAAGCATGATTATTGATATGAAAATGTACATGTCATTGGCATTTAACTTATTGAATTGTCATATATTGAACATTGGATTGATATATGAAATTGGATTGTCATATGTTGAACATGGGATTGATATATGAAATTGGATTGTCATATGTTGAATATGGGATTGATATATGTGTTTGGATTGTCACATGTTGATTTGGATTGGTATATGCCTTTTGGACTGATTCATGTTCGACTGATTCGTTATATGTCCGATTGATTTGATATATGTTCGATGGTATTGATTCATGTTTAGATTGAAAGGTTACATGTTGGTCTGTTGTGGATTGTTTTGATTTTTCGTTACCTCACTAAGTACCTTATCTACTTACCCCCGCTCCCTTCGCTCTTCCCAAACATTTCAGGTTGATCGATTAATAGCTCGGTCCCGGATTTCCGTCGTTCGGATCGGCAAGCTTCACAAGCCAAGTATGATCTTTTTGTATCTCCTAGTGGTGGCTAGTCTTGTTTAGTTAGACCATGCATTTTGATTACTTTAGACGGTTTGTACATAGTGAACCACATTTTGGTAGCTTCGGGCTTAGATTTGTATAACTTAAGAATGATGACATATTTGATACGTTTAATATGTATGTATATTGGTAATGGATTGCATGTTATGGAATGAAATGGAACGAACTATTGATATTGTTATATGGAATGGATAAATGAATTATCGAACTATTGAATGAACAATAGGTTTCGGGAATGTTTAGTAATGAATATAAGTTGCTAAGTGGTTCAAAGGCCTAGTAATAGGAAAAAGTTTTAATTTACCCCTAAAATCGGTACTTTCGGGTTAAGTTAAGTTGGTAAACCATTGTTCGGGCCGGGTTATCGGAGTGCTCAAGGATCGGTGACGCCCCTTTCCTACAGGCCCGGGGTGGGGGTGTCACACTTGATTGGTATCAGAGCGTTTAGGTTAGGATTCTAGGACTAAAACCGAGACCGCATGCATCATATAGGATCGAACTATGCCACCTAGGAGTTATATACAATAATGTGCTTGTGCTTGCTCGATCTAAACTCTTTCTTGTTTGTTTTTCAATTGTAGAATGTCCGATACGAGGTTGGCGGTGGATGACCCGAATCCCGCAGCCTCTTCGACCGACGGAGATAGCGTGGAGATGGGTCAAAATCCTCCGCAACAAGCTCCACCTCCTCCGCCCCTGTTTCTCCTCAACCGGGAACTCCGGCAATGCAAAACATTCAACAGGAATGTCTCCTTAGCATGAAGGAGATGTTCGATCAGCTTCTAGTAAATCTGAAGTAGGGCCAGTCTGATGCTCCTGCCACTGATGCACCCAGTTGTGCTCCGATAGATAAGCTTGCTCGGTATCGGGCTTATACATTTGCGGGTGTTAGTGAAGAGAAACCGGAGGATGCAGAGTATTGGTTAGAACGCACCACCCAGATTTTGACGAAGCAACTACATTGCTCAGATGAGCACAAGCTAGAGTGTGCCATAGCCCTGTTGGCCGATGAAGCTCTGAGTTGGTGGGAAACCACTACATTGACTGCCCCGGTAGAAGCTGTTACATGGAAGTTCTTCGTTGAGGAATTTAAGAAGAAATATATCAGTGAACAATATCTAGCCGAGCGCCGGAAGAAGTTCTTGTATCTGAAACAAGCCAATTGGCCGATCGAGCAGTATGTTGCCGATTTCTGCAAATATTATAAGTATGGCTCCGAGTATATTAAGACCGAGGAAGAGAAATGCCGAAAATTCACCGATGGTCTTAACGATGAGTTGAGTCCAATGTTCACTGCCCTTGGGATTACCGACTTCCAGAACTTGGTAAATCGGGCCATTACGACAGAGGCAAAGATGAAAGCTTCCGAGAAACGCAAGGGTGGTAGTTCTTGGAAGGACAAACGAGCCAGAACTGATGATAGGCCTCAGTGGAAGAACAAGAAGTCCAAGCAGACCAAGGAGTCTCCTTCTGGTTATACCTCTGTTCAGAGAGATGGGTACATACCGAAGCCTTAGACAGTATCCATGCCCATGGCCCCGGTCATTTCTGTGGATAGCACGAGGAATTCTAACAGAGACACTCAGTATCCTGCTTGCAAGTTCTGTCAGAAACACCATCCGGGTCAGTGTAGGACTCAGCAGAATTTGTGCTATTTGTGCGGAGCTTCCGATCACTATATCAGGAACTGCCCTCAGAATCCCAACAAGGTTCCTGCTAGAGCTTCTGCAATGGACAGTGCTTCTCCGTATGTCAGAAACAAGGGTTCCAGACAGGCTCAATCTGGTAGTCAGGGAAAGAATAAGGGTCAGCCTTCTAGTGCCACGCACCAGGAATCTCGAGCTCCTGCACGGATCTATCACATCAAAGGAAAGGATGATGATGAGTCACCGGATGTAATAGCAGGTATGATTGAATTAAATTCGAGTCCTGCATATGCTTTGATTGATTCTGGGTCTACTCATTCCTTTATTTGCTCTGCTATGGTTGCAAAAGCAAGTTTGAAACCTGAGGTAGTCACTAGGGGTCTTGTAGTGTCAAACCCTATAGGAGGTTTATTGAATATTAATCTTGTTTGTAAGAGCTCCCCTGTTACAATTCGAAATGTCCCTTTCCGGGTTGACTTGTTTGTGCTACCGACATGTGAGTTTGACTTGGTTCTGGGCTTAGACTGGTTGGTTAAGCATGAGGCTTGGATTGATTGCCAAAATCGGAGACTCTACCTTCGGGGTTTGGGTAAGGAGTCTATCTTACTCATTGACAAGAAACCGACGTCAGTGTTTGCTGCCATGGTATTACAAGATGAGTATGACTTTGGGTTGCCTACTATTCTGGTTGTATCCGAATTTGTTGATGTCTTTCCCGAGGAACTCCCTAGTCTTCCTCCGAATAGGGAAGTGGAATTCGGAATTGAGGTCCAGCCTGGGACAAGTCCGGTGTCCATCGCTCCCTATAGAATGGCACCGATAGAGTTGAAAGAGCTAAAGAAGCAACTCCAGGAGCTGCAAGATAAGGGTTTCATCAGACCTAGCTCGTCTCCCTGGGGTGCTCCAGTCTTATTTGTGAAGAAGAAAGATGGCACAATGAGACTTTGTGTTGATTACAGGCAGTTGAACAAAGTCACTATCAAGAACAAGTATCCTTTGCCCAGAATTGAGGACCTATTTGATCAGCTTAAGGATGTTGCAGTGTTCTCAAAGATTGACTTGCGGTCAGGTTACTATCAGATGAGAATAAAGGATGAGGATGTGCCTAAGACAGCTTTCCGGACTCGTTATGGTCATTTCGAGTTCCTTGTGATGCCATTCGGATTGACGAATGCTCCGGCTGCTTTCATGGATCTCATGAACCGTATGTTCAAGCCTTATTTAGACAAGTTTGTTGTGGTTTTCATTGATGATATACTTGTCTACTCCCGGAATAAGGAGGAACATTCTGAGCATCTCCGAATTGTCTTGCAAACTCTCCGAGAACGCCAGTTGTTTGCAAAGTTCTCAAAGTGTGAGTTCTGGCTATCGGAAGTTTCATTCCTTGGCCATGTTATTTCGGCAGAAGGAATCAAAGTGGATGCGAGAAAGATACAGACCATTCTGGATTGGAGGCCTCCGAGGAATGTCAGTGAGATCAGAAGTTTTCTCGGTTTGGCCGGATATTACAGACGCTTCGTTAAGGGATTCTCGTCCATTGCTGCACCCTTGACAAAGCTGCTCCGAAAGGATGAGCCATTCGTTTGGTCAGAGAAACAACAGAGAAGCTTTGATCAACTCAAGCAAACTCTTACTCATGCCCCTATTCTTATTCAGCCAGAATCAGGGAAGGAGTACACCGTGTATAGTGATGCATCGCAGTTGGGATTAGGATGTGTCTTAATGCAAGAGGGGAAAGTGGTGGCATATGCCTCACGACAGTTGAAACCCCATGAACTTAATTATCCCACTCATGATCTTGAGCTAGCTGCGATTGTTTTTGCACTCAAAATCTGGAGGCATTATTTGTATGGTGAAAGGTGCTACTTGTTCACCGATCACAAAAGCCTCAAGTATCTTCTGACTCAGAAAGACCTCAACTTAAGACAAAGAAGATGGATGGAGCTATTAAAGGATTATGATCTTGTCATCGACTATCATCCCGGCAAGGCCAATGTGGTTGCGGATGCTCTTAGTCGTAAACCAATTCTGAGTAAGAAATTGAATTCCTTACTAAATTGAAAGCTTTCCTCCTAAGTAAATGTCTGATTTCCTAAATTTCTTTTGTAGCTCCTAGTGCTATTAATGTTCATCTTCGAGTGTATCGAAGGCGAGGGTTCTTGTCAGAACTTCATGTTCAATCTACTTTGATTTCCCGAATCAAAGACCTCCAGCAAACCGATTCTGAACTTCAGGCGATCATGTCAAAGCTTGATTCAAAGGCCAACCAAGACTTTTCTATTCATGAGAATGGCATTCTGTACTTCAGAGATAGAATTTGTGTCCCTAATGACGAAGAATTGAAGAGGGAAATATTGCAAGAAGCCCACCAGAGTTCTTTATCGGTTCACCCTGGATCGGTAAAGATGTACAAAGATCTAAAACCATTGTATTGGTGGCCAGGCATGAAGTCAGCCATTACGGACTTTGTGTCTAAGTGCTTAACGTGTCAGAGAATTAAGGTTGAGCATCAAGTTCCGGCTGGGTTGCTTCAGCCGATTGAAATCCCTCAGTGGAAATGGGAAAAGATCACAATGGACTTTGTGACGGGTCTTCCACTAACTCCGAGAAAGAATGATGCCGTATGGGTAATTGTGGACAGATTCACTAAGTCAGCCCACTTCATCCCGATCAGAGTAAACATGAGTTCAGATATTTTGGCCGATTTGTATATTCGTGAAGTGGTACGTCTGCATGGAATTCCTACTTCTATCATCTCTGATCGAGACTCTAAGTTCACCTCGCGGTTTTGGAGATCTCTACAGGAAGCTTTGGGAACTAGAGTACATTTGAGTACAGCTTTCCATCCTCAGACTGATGGACAATCTGAGAGAGTTATTCAGGTCCTTGAGGATATGTTACGAGCTTGTATTGTGGACTTCGGAAAAAACTGGGAGAAATCTCTACCTCTTGTGGAGTTCTCATATAACAATAGCTACCAAGCTTCCATTCAGATGGCCCCGTTTGAAGCTTTATATGGTAGGAGGTGCAAAACTCCTTTATGTTGGTCCGAGTTGGGTGAAAGCAAAGTTTTAGGGCCTCAATTGCTTCGGGAAACTGAAGAGCAAGTCAAGATCATACATGGAAGATTGAAACAGGCCTTCGATAGGCAAAAATCTTATGCGGATCTCAAAAGGAGGGATGTTCAGCATAGTGTGGGAGACAAAGTCTTTCTGAAAGTGTCCCCATGGAAGAAGATCTTTCGGTTCGGGAAGAGAGGCAAGCTTAGCCCTCGTTTCATCGGGCCTTTCGAGGTGATTGAGAGGATTGGTCCCGTGGCTTACCGATTAGCACTCCCTGCTGAATTTGACAGGATCCACAATGTCTTCCATGTCTCAATGCTCAGGAAGTATAGATCTGATCCCTCTCATGTTCTTGAACCTGAAGATGTGGAATTGAATCCGGACTTATCTTACGAAGAGGAACCGGTTTAGATTCTTGACCGAGAGATCAGAAGGCTTCGAAATAAGTCTGTTCCTCTCGTGAAAGTTCTTTGGAGAAACCACAAGGTAGAGGAAGCTACGTGGGAACCGGAAGCAACCATGAAAGAGCAATACCCACATCTATTCCCTTCAGGTATAAATTCGAGGACGAATTTTCTTTAAGGGGGGGTGGTTTGTAATACCCTAAACATAGCCTAGGAGTTAAGGACTAAATTAATATAATTAGGGCCTAATAAAATCCTAAAATTAGGGACTAAATTGAATGAAATTGAAAATTAGAGGCCAAATTGAAAAAGGACCAAAAAGTGAAAATTCAAGAAAAGAGAGATTGCATGTAAATTTTCAAGGAATTGGAGGCCATGAACACATGTCAAGACCTCCTTTGACCAGCCACCATGGCTTATGATTAGGTGGATTATGTTTGATTTAAATAAATAAATGGAAAATAGGAAAAATAGGAAAATAAGGATAGTGGGAGAGAGAAAAGTCTTACAAATCATCCTCCTCCTTCATTTTCTTTCTTCTTGGCCGGCCATGGGAGACTTTAAGAGAGAAAAAAAATTCTCTCATCTTGCATGTGAGTTTTTAAGAGGGATTTTGAAGGATTGGAGCTAGATTCTTGAGTTAGGAAGGTTCCTAAGCAAGGTAAGGTATTTTTCTTCTTGAAAACTTGGTTAAAATTGAAGTTAGGTGTTGTTAGCTTGAATTCCATGGCTGAAAATTTAGTATGTTGCTTATAGTTAGTTTATTTTTAAGTTAGAACTTGAATGGAGGTTGCTGGAAATTGATATTGTTGTGATTGGTTGAGACTTTAAGCTTGAGGATTTAATTGCATGAATTTGAAAGTTGTAGGGACTGTTTTGTGGTTAAATTTATGAAGGATTTTGATGTTAGGATGCTTAAAATGGTCTTATGTGGACTGATTTGAAGTAGAATGAAGCATGAGAAAGTTTGGTAGTGAATTAAGTGCTAAATGTATTGTTTGGACTGTTTTGCTAGAATTGAGAAATTGATGGACTTAATTGTTATTGTTGAATCTGGAAATTTAATGTTGAATTCATAGGATAATGTTTTAAGAGTGTGGAAATTAAATTATAGGTGCTTTGGTTGAAAAGATGAAGGAAAGAAAGTGATAGGAATTGGTAATGTGCTTTGGACTAGTTTATAGGTGACATTTTGGTAGCTTCATAAAATGAGCTGATAACTTTGTTGAATTGCATAATTAAAAATGGTTGCATAGGTAAAATGTGCTTGAAATTGAGCCTACTAAAGTTTACAAGTATTGGATGAGTTGAATTGGTGATAAGGTTGATGAATTTTGAGCTAGAATTGATGTAGGTGAAATCTGTCCAGAATAGGCCTGTTCTGGACAGTCACTTTGAAAAATTCCCTAGAATAATGTACAAGTAATTTAGGGCTGTAAATGAGCAGTCTATAACTTGGATGAGTCTACTTTAATTAGAAAAAAACCTCACCTCGTTTGCCCTTGTAAATTAGGAGATATAAGAGAAACAAAAAGATTGGTCCAGACTGTCCCGAAACAGCACTGCCTTGTCTTTGATCGAAAACTGGTATTGATGGGTTCGTAGGAAAAATTCAATCTTTATATGGTTTAAAAGATGGTTTCGTTAGCTTTAAAACGAGGTAAAGTGGGCAAATTTTGGACATGTGGATCAAAAGATAAAAATAGTTTATTGAGCATTGCACAAACTGTCCTGGAAACTAATCTCACTGTTTTGGTTGTTTTGGAATTGTTAATTATGAAATGTGTGAATTGAATGTATTTTGATATTGTGTATGTGATTTTGTGTGTATTAGAGGTCTCTAAATAGGTTGATAGTGAAGAGGAGCTGAGGCAAGAGCTTGCCAAAAGAAGGAGCAAGGGGCCAATCATCCATAATCCTTAGAAGTTTTGCTTGGATTGTTTGTGAGTGTAACTTTCTTTGGGGTTGGGACTAGGTCCTAACCCAATTCTGATTTTTGTTGTTTATGATTAAACCGGTATGAAATATGACTTAATATAAACTTGGCTAATCTTTAAGGGAAGAGTGAAATGCTATGAGAACTTGCTTGTTGCCATGTTATTTGTTAGCATGTTGATTGAATATGAATTGCTTGTTAAGTATTTGTTTTGGTTTGTTCATACCCATGCATTGCATATGCCGAGGTATGAATGGCATGCTTAAGCTTGGGATGCAAGGTACGTGTACATGCATTTGTTCCATGCAATTAAAGTCCTGATTTTGCTTATGCCTGGCATGTTTAATGTAATGTATATGAAATGACATGAAATGAGTTCTTATGAGCCTAGGCACAATGGCTTAAGAGGCTTGGTCTATGAGGACCGTGTTATTGAAATGATATTGAATATTGGATTGATATGCTTAAATTGATAATCGACAACCTTGGTAGCTAGTTAGTTAGATAGGAGGGCATGCCTTAGAATCTAGAGCTCATTGTATCGGGTAGGACTTCGGTCCGGGGCAATTGGCCCTTATTGGCGACAGATGGAGGGTACGTTTTTGGTCATTGGCGACAGTAGGAGGGTTTGACCAGCACTATAGGTGCATATTGTGGCGACAGTTGGTTGGAGATTCGATTATCTTCTAGCTAAATACCAAGGTGGTTGTAATGAATTTAATTAACTTGAATTAAATTGCATTCTACTTGTTGCTTTAAATTCAAGCATGATTATTGATATGAAAATGTACATGTCATTGGCATTTAACTTATTGAATTGTCATATATTGAACATTGGATTGATATATGAAATTGGATTGTCATATGTTGAACATGGGATTGATATATGAAATTGGATTGTCATATGTTGAATATGGGATTGATATATGTGTTTGGATTGTCACATGTTGATTTGGATTGGTATATGCCTTTTGGACTGATTCATGTTCGACTGATTCGTTATATGTCCGATTGATTTGATATATGTTCGATGGTATTGATTCATGTTTAGATTGAAAGGTTACATGTTGGTCTGTTGTGGATTGTTTTGATTTTTCGTTACCTCACTAAGTACCTTATCTACTTACCCCCGCTCCCTTCGCTCTTCCCAAACATTTCAGGTTGATCGATTAATAGCTCGGTCCCGGATTTCCGTCGTTCGGATCGGCAAGCTTCACAAGCCAAGTATGATCTTTTTGTATCTCCTAGTGGTGGCTAGTCTTGTTTAGTTAGACCATGCATTTTGATTACTTTAGACGGTTTGTACATAGTGAACCACATTTTGGTAGCTTCGGGCTTAGATTTGTATAACTTAAGAATGATGACATATTTGATACGTTTAATATGTATGTATATTGGTAATGGATTGCATGTTATGGAATGAAATGGAACGAACTATTGATATTGTTATATGGAATGGATAAATGAATTATCGAACTATTGAATGAACAATAGGTTTCGGGAATGTTTAGTAATGAATATAAGTTGCTAAGTGGTTCAAAGGCCTAGTAATAGGAAAAAGTTTTAATTTACCCCTAAAATCGGTACTTTCGGGTTAAGTTAAGTTGGTAAACCATTGTTCGGGCCGGGTTATCGGAGTGCTCAAGGATCGGTGACGCCCCTTTCCTACAGGCCCGGGGTGGGGGTGTCACACTTGATTGGTATCAGAGCGTTTAGGTTAGGATTCTAGGACTAAAACCGAGACCGCATGCATCATATAGGATCGAACTATGCCACCTAGGAGTTATATACAATAATGTGCTTGTGCTTGCTCGATCTAAACTCTTTCTTGTTTGTTTTTCAATTGTAGAATGTCCGATACGAGGTTGGCGGTGGATGACCCGAATCCCGCAGCCTCTTCGACCGACGGAGATAGCGTGGAGATGGGTCAAAATCCTCCGCAACAAGCTCCACCTCCTCCGCCCCTGTTTCTCCTCAACCGGGAACTCCGGCAATGCAAAACATTCAACAGGAATGTCTCCTTAGCATGAAGGAGATGTTCGATCAGCTTCTAGTAAATCTGAAGTAGGGCCAGTCTGATGCTCCTGCCACTGATGCACCCAGTTGTGCTCCGATAGATAAGCTTGCTCGGTATCGGGCTTATACATTTGCGGGTGTTAGTGAAGAGAAACCGGAGGATGCAGAGTATTGGTTAGAACGCACCACCCAGATTTTGACGAAGCAACTACATTGCTCAGATGAGCACAAGCTAGAGTGTGCCATAGCCCTGTTGGCCGATGAAGCTCTGAGTTGGTGGGAAACCACTACATTGACTGCCCCGGTAGAAGCTGTTACATGGAAGTTCTTCGTTGAGGAATTTAAGAAGAAATATATCAGTGAACAATATCTAGCCGAGCGCCGGAAGAAGTTCTTGTATCTGAAACAAGCCAATTGGCCGATCGAGCAGTATGTTGCCGATTTCTGCAAATATTATAAGTATGGCTCCGAGTATATTAAGACCGAGGAAGAGAAATGCCGAAAATTCACCGATGGTCTTAACGATGAGTTGAGTCCAATGTTCACTGCCCTTGGGATTACCGACTTCCAGAACTTGGTAAATCGGGCCATTGCGACAGAGGCAAAGATGAAAGCTTCCGAGAAACGCAAGGGTGGTAGTTCTTGGAAGGACAAACGAGCCAGAACTGATGATAGGCCTCAGTGGAAGAACAAGAAGTCCAAGCAGACCAAGGAGTCTCCTTCTGGTTATACCTCTGTTCAGAGAGATGGGTACATACCGAAGCCTCAGACAGTATCCATGCCCATGGCCCCGGTCATTTCTGTGGATAGCACGAGGAATTCTAACAGAGACACTCAGTATCCTGCTTGCAAGTTCTGTCAGAAACACCATCCGGGTCAGTGTAGGACTCAGCAGAATTTGTGCTATTTGTGCGGAGCTTCCGATCACTATATCAGGAACTGCCCTCAGAATCCCAACAAGGTTCCTGCTAGAGCTTCTGCAATGGACAGTGCTTCTCCGTATGTCAGAAACAAGGGTTCCAGACAGGCTCAATCTGGTAGTCAGGGAAAGAATAAGGGTCAGCCTTCTAGTGCCACGCACCAGGAATCTCGAGCTCCTGCACGGATCTATCACATCAAAGGAAAGGATGATGATGAGTCACCGGATGTAATAGCAGGTATGATTGAATTAAATTCGAGTCCTGCATATGCTTTGATTGATTCTGGGTCTACTCATTCCTTTATTTGCTCTGCTATGGTTGCAAAAGCAAGTTTGAAACCTGAGGTAGTCACTAGGGGTCTTGTAGTGTCAAACCCTATAGGAGGTTTATTGAATATTAATCTTGTTTGTAAGAGCTCCCCTGTTACAATTCGAAATGTCCCTTTCCGGGTTGACTTGTTTGTGCTACCGACATGTGAGTTTGACTTGGTTCTGGGCTTAGACTGGTTGGTTAAGCATGAGGCTTGGATTGATTGCCAAAATCGGAGACTCTACCTTCGGGGTTTGGGTAAGGAGTCTATCTTACTCATTGACAAGAAACCGACGTCAGTGTTTGCTGCCATGGTATTACAAGATGAGTATGACTTTGGGTTGCCTACTATTCTGGTTGTATCCGAATTTGTTGATGTCTTTCCCAAGGAACTCCCTAGTCTTCCTCCGAATAGGGAAGTGGAATTCGGAATTGAGGTCCAGCCTGGGACAAGTCCGGTGTCCATCGCTCCCTATAGAATGGCACCGATAGAGTTGAAAGAGCTAAAGAAGCAACTCCAGGAGCTGCAAGATAAGGGTTTCATCAGACCTAGCTCGTCTCCCTGGGGTGCTCCAGTCTTATTTGTGAAGAAGAAAGATGGCACAATGAGACTTTGTGTTGATTACAGGCAGTTGAACAAAGTCACTATCAAGAACAAGTATCCTTTGCCCAGAATTGAGGACCTATTTGATCAGCTTAAGGATGTTGCAGTGTTCTCAAAGATTGACTTGCGGTCAGGTTACTATCAGATGAGAATAAAGGATGAGGATGTGCCTAAGACAGCTTTCCGGACTCGTTATGGTCATTTCGAGTTCCTTGTGATGCCATTCGGATTGACGAATGCTCCGGCTGCTTTCATGGATCTCATGAACCGTATGTTCAAGCCTTATTTAGACAAGTTTGTTGTGGTTTTCATTGATGATATACTTGTCTACTCCCGGAATAAGGAGGAACATTCTGAGCATCTCCGAATTGTCTTGCAAACTCTCCGAGAACGCCAGTTGTTTGCAAAGTTCTCAAAGTGTGAGTTCTGGCTATCGGAAGTTTCATTCCTTGGCCATGTTATTTCGGCAGAAGGAATCAAAGTGGATGCGAGAAAGATACAGACCATTCTGGATTGGAGGCCTCCGAGGAATGTCAGTGAGATCAGAAGTTTTCTCGGTTTGGCCGGATATTACAGACGCTTCGTTAAGGGATTCTCGTCCATTGCTGCACCCTTGACAAAGCTGCTCCGAAAGGATGAGCCATTCGTTTGGTCAGAGAAACAACAGAGAAGCTTTGATCAACTCAAGCAAACTCTTACTCATGCCCCTATTCTTATTCAGCCAGAATCAGGGAAGGAGTACACCGTGTATAGTGATGCATCGCAGTTGGGATTAGGATGTGTCTTAATGCAAGAGGGGAAAGTGGTGGCATATGCCTCACGACAGTTGAAACCCCATGAACTTAATTATCCCACTCATGATCTTGAGCTAGCTGCGATTGTTTTTGCACTCAAAATCTGGAGGCATTATTTGTATGGTGAAAGGTGCTACTTGTTCACCGATCACAAAAGCCTCAAGTATCTTCTGACTCAGAAAGACCTCAACTTAAGACAAAGAAGATGGATGGAGCTATTAAAGGATTATGATCTTGTCATCGACTATCATCCCGGCAAGGCCAATGTGGTTGCGGATGCTCTTAGTCGTAAACCAATTCTGAGTAAGAAATTGAATTCCTTACTAAATTGAAAGCTTTCCTCCTAAGTAAATGTCTGATTTCCTAAATTTCTTTTGTAGCTCCTAGTGCTATTAATGTTCATCTTCGAGTGTATCGAAGGCGAGGGTTCTTGTCAGAACTTCATGTTCAATCTACTTTGATTTCCCGAATCAAAGACCTCCAGCAAACCGATTCTGAACTTCAGGCGATCATGTCAAAGCTTGATTCAAAGGCCAACCAAGACTTTTCTATTCATGAGAATGGCATTCTGTACTTCAGAGATAGAATTTGTGTCCCTAATGACGAAGAATTGAAGAGGGAAATATTGCAAGAAGCCCACCAGAGTTCTTTATCGGTTCACCCTGGATCGGTAAAGATGTACAAAGATCTAAAACCATTGTATTGGTGGCCAGGCATGAAGTCAGCCATTACGGACTTTGTGTCTAAGTGCTTAACGTGTCAGAGAATTAAGGTTGAGCATCAAGTTCCGGCTGGGTTGCTTCAGCCGATTGAAATCCCTCAGTGGAAATGGGAAAAGATCACAATGGACTTTGTGACGGGTCTTCCACTAACTCCGAGAAAGAATGATGCCGTATGGGTAATTGTGGACAGATTCACTAAGTCAGCCCACTTCATCCCGATCAGAGTAAACATGAGTTCAGATATTTTGGCCGATTTGTATATTCGTGAAGTGGTACGTCTGCATGGAATTCCTACTTCTATCATCTCTGATCGAGACTCTAAGTTCACCTCGCGGTTTTGGAGATCTCTACAGGAAGCTTTGGGAACTAGAGTACATTTGAGTACAGCTTTCCATCCTCAGACTGATGGACAATCTGAGAGAGTTATTCAGGTCCTTGAGGATATGTTACGAGCTTGTATTGTGGACTTCGGAAAAAACTGGGAGAAATCTCTACCTCTTGTGGAGTTCTCATATAACAATAGCTACCAAGCTTCCATTCAGATGGCCCCGTTTGAAGCTTTATATGGTAGGAGGTGCAAAACTCCTTTATGTTGGTCCGAGTTGGGTGAAAGCAAAGTTTTAGGGCCTCAATTGCTTCGGGAAACTGAAGAGCAAGTCAAGATCATACATGGAAGATTGAAACAGGCCTTCGATAGGCAAAAATCTTATGCGGATCTCAAAAGGAGGGATGTTCAGCATAGTGTGGGAGACAAAGTCTTTCTGAAAGTGTCCCCATGGAAGAAGATCTTTCGGTTCGGGAAGAGAGGCAAGCTTAGCCCTCGTTTCATCGGGCCTTTCGAGGTGATTGAGAGGATTGGTCCCGTGGCTTACCGATTAGCACTCCCTGCTGAATTTGACAGGATCCACAATGTCTTCCATGTCTCAATGCTCAGGAAGTATAGATCTGATCCCTCTCATGTTCTTGAACCTGAAGATGTGGAATTGAATCCGGACTTATCTTACGAAGAGGAACCGGTTTAGATTCTTGACCGAGAGATCAGAAGGCTTCGAAATAAGTCTGTTCCTCTCGTGAAAGTTCTTTGGAGAAACCACAAGGTAGAGGAAGCTACGTGGGAACCGGAAGCAACCATGAAAGAGCAATACCCACATCTATTCCCTTCAGGTATAAATTCGAGGACGAATTTTCTTTAAGGGGGGGTGGTTTGTAATACCCTAAACATAGCCTAGGAGTTAAGGACTAAATTAATATAATTAGGGCCTAATAAAATCCTAAAATTAGGGACTAAATTGAATGAAATTGAAAATTAGAGGCCAAATTGAAAAAGGACCAAAAAGTGAAAATTCAAGAAAAGAGAGATTGCATGTAAATTTTCAAGGAATTGGAGGCCATGAACACATGTCAAGACCTCCTTTGACCAGCCACCATGGCTTATGATTAGGTGGATTATGTTTGATTTAAATAAATAAATGGAAAATAGGAAAAATAGGAAAATAAGGATAGTGGGAGAGAGAAAAGTCTTACAAATCATCCTCCTCCTTCATTTTCTTTCTTCTTGGCCGGCCATGGGAGACTTTAAGAGAGAAAAAAAATTCTCTCATCTTGCATGTGAGTTTTTAAGAGGGATTTTGAAGGATTGGAGCTAGATTCTTGAGTTAGGAAGGTTCCTAAGCAAGGTAAGGTATTTTTCTTCTTGAAAACTTGGTTAAAATTGAAGTTAGGTGTTGTTAGCTTGAATTCCATGGCTGAAAATTTAGTATGTTGCTTATAGTTAGTTTATTTTTAAGTTAGAACTTGAATGGAGGTTGCTGGAAATTGATATTGTTGTGATTGGTTGAGACTTTAAGCTTGAGGATTTAATTGCATGAATTTGAAAGTTGTAGGGACTGTTTTGTGGTTAAATTTATGAAGGATTTTGATGTTAGGATGCTTAAAATGGTCTTATGTGGACTGATTTGAAGTAGAATGAAGCATGAGAAAGTTTGGTAGTGAATTAAGTGCTAAATGTATTGTTTGGACTGTTTTGCTAGAATTGAGAAATTGATGGACTTAATTGTTATTGTTGAATCTGGAAATTTAATGTTGAATTCATAGGATAATGTTTTAAGAGTGTGGAAATTAAATTATAGGTGCTTTGGTTGAAAAGATGAAGGAAAGAAAGTGATAGGAATTGGTAATGTGCTTTGGACTAGTTTATAGGTGACATTTTGGTAGCTTCATAAAATGAGCTGATAACTTTGTTGAATTGCATAATTAAAAATGGTTGCATAGGTAAAATGTGCTTGAAATTGAGCCTACTAAAGTTTACAAGTATTGGATGAGTTGAATTGGTGATAAGGTTGATGAATTTTGAGCTAGAATTGATGTAGGTGAAATCTGTCCAGAATAGGCCTGTTCTGGACAGTCACTTTGAAAAATTCCCTAGAATAATGTACAAGTAATTTAGGGCTGTAAATGAGCAGTCTATAACTTGGATGAGTCTACTTTAATTAGAAAAAAACCTCACCTCGTTTGCCCTTGTAAATTAGGAGATATAAGAGAAACAAAAAGATTGGTCCAGACTGTCCCGAAACAGCACTGCCTTGTCTTTGATCGAAAACTGGTATTGATGGGTTCGTAGGAAAAATTCAATCTTTATATGGTTTAAAAGATGGTTTCGTTAGCTTTAAAACGAGGTAAAGTGGGCAAATTTTGGACATGTGGATCAAAAGATAAAAATAGTTTATTGAGCATTGCACAAACTGTCCTGGAAACTAATCTCACTGTTTTGGTTGTTTTGGAATTGTTAATTATGAAATGTGTGAATTGAATGTATTTTGATATTGTGTATGTGATTTTGTGTGTATTAGAGGTCTCTAAATAGGTTGATAGTGAAGAGGAGCTGAGGCAAGAGCTTGCCAAAAGAAGGAGCAAGGGGCCAATCATCCATAATCCTTAGAAGTTTTGCTTGGATTGTTTGTGAGTGTAACTTTCTTTGGGGTTGGGACTAGGTCCTAACCCAATTCTGATTTTTGTTGTTTATGATTAAACCGGTATGAAATATGACTTAATATAAACTTGGCTAATCTTTAAGGGAAGAGTGAAATGCTATGAGAACTTGCTTGTTGCCATGTTATTTGTTAGCATGTTGATTGAATATGAATTGCTTGTTAAGTATTTGTTTTGGTTTGTTCATACCCATGCATTGCATATGCCGAGGTATGAATGGCATGCTTAAGCTTGGGATGCAAGGTATGTGTACATGCATTTGTTCCATGCAATTAAAGTCCTGATTTTGCTTGTGCTTGGCATGTTTAATGTAATGTATATGAAATGACATGAAATGAGTTCTTATGAGCCTAGGCACAATGGCTTAAGAGGCTTGGTCTATGAGGACCGTGTTATTGAAATGATATTGAATATTGGATTGATATGCTTAAATTGATAATCGACAACCTTGGTAGCTAGTTAGTTAGATAGGAGGGCATGCCTTAGAATCTAGAGCTCATTGTATCGGGTAGGACTTCGGTCCGGGGCAATTGGCCCTTATTGGCGACAGATGGAGGGTACGTTTTTGGTCATTGACGACAGTAGGAGGGTTTGACCAGCACTATAGGTGCATATTGTGGCGACAGTTGATTGGAGATTCGATTATCTTCTAGCTAAATACCAAGGTGGTTGTAATGAATTTAATTAACTTGAATTAAATTGCATTCTACTTGTTGCTTTAAATTCAAGCATGATTATTGATATGAAAATGTACATGTCATTGGCATTTAACTTATTGAATTGTCATACATTGAACATTGGATTGATATATGAAATTGGATTGTCATATGTTGAACATGGGATTGATATATGAAATTGGATTGTCATATGTTGAATATGGGATTGATATATGTGTTTGGATTGTCACATGTTGATTTGGATTGGTATATGCCTTTTGGACTGATTCATGTTCGACTGATTCGTTATATGTCCGATTGATTTGATATATGTTCGATGGTATTGATTCATGTTTAGATTGAAAGGTTACATGTTGGTCTGTTGTGGATTGTTTTGATTTTTCGTTACCTCACTAAGTACCTTATCTACTTACCCCCGCACCCTTCGCTCTTCCCAAACATTTCAGGTTGATCGATTAATAGCTCGGTCCCAGATTTCCGTCGTTCGGATCGGCAAGCTTCACAAGCCAAGTATGATCTTTTTGTATCTCCTAGTGGTGGCTAGTCTTGTTTAGTTAGACCATGCATTTTGATTACTTTAGACGGTTTGTACATAGTGAACCACATTTTGGTAGCTTCGGGCTTAGATTTGTATAACTTAAGAATGATGACATATTTGATACGTTTAATATGTATGTATATTGGTAATGGATTGCATGTTATGGAATGAAATGGAACGAACTATTGATATTGTTATATGGAATGGATAAATGAATTATCGAACTATTGAATGAACAATAGGTTTCGGGAATGTTTAGTAATGAATATAAGTTGCTAAGTGGTTTAAAGGCCTAGTAATAGGAAAAAGTTTTAATTTACCCCTAAAATCGGTACTTTCGGGTTAAGTTAAGTTGGTAAACCATTGTTCGGGCCGGGTTATCGGAGTGCTCAAGGATCGGTGACGCCCCTTTCCTACCGGCCCGGGGTGGGGGTGTCACATGGTTGGATTAATTTTGGAGGTGAGAATCATTCAAACCTATGAAACTTAAAGTTCTTTAATAAAATTCCTAAGTTCTTGGCTGATCGAAAGAATCTTTAAAGTCGTGAAACAATAAAATCAATTTTCTTGATAAAAATTCCATTGTTTTCATGATTTTCGTTCAAGGGGTTTCCATGGCTGTTTTTGATGCCTAAATACATGAATCTTGAAGTGTTTGTATGTAATTAAGTTGGCTTTTAAGTATCTAATCCCGTACATAAGGTTTAGGGGTGTTTGGAGAGGTTTTCGGTGAGTTTCGGTTAAGTTTTAGGGTGTTTTTAGGGGCTTCCATGTATTGGTCCGACTTGAGGAATGTTTGGGGTGTGTTTTAATGCTCTAAACCCACTGGCTTTGATGCTTGAATTAGGTCAGGAGGTAGAGGAACAAGTTTGAGGGAGATCGGAAAGCCGAATTGCGTTTTCGGGTGACTTGTCAAGCAAGTTTCGGTAAATCGGTGAGTGGATTATGAGGCTGCTAATTTGACATGGTTTTAAATGTGTTTTCAAAGGTTTGGGGGTGTAGGGAAGGTGTGAGAAACCTCCCTATAATCCGAAGTAAGTTAAACGTTTTGCTTTCTTAAAGGTTCTCATATTACGCCGTGTTTTTATTATGTTATTTGTCATGCTCTTGTTGTGTTGTGCATATGTGATTATGCACATATATAAATGCTCACGAAACTGTTTTTAAAAAGATTTTATAAGCATTCGATGTTCTCATGGTTTTGTTTTGAAAAATAAGATAAAAGTGGTTTTACCGGTTTTTGCAAGTGATGCATGAAAAGTGGGATACATGTGATTTGAATTCAGTTTTGAATTCAGTTTTGAGCATTGTTTTTTTTGAATATATTGGCTAGTTAAGTGATGAACCTTATGAGATTAAATTCCTTGTGTGTTGCATTTTTGCTTTTAGCCTAATGCTGTGTGATGGGAGTGGTATTGTCACATCCGTGTTGATAGGAGTGGTACTGTCACCGGACACCAAGGTGAGGTAATTCATGTTGAGAGTGCTATCAACATGCGCATGCTCTAGGAGTGGTACTAACAAATGGTTTCCTGTTTATCCTAACGATTTGGACTCGTACAAATTGGATCACTAGCAACAATATATGTTTTTAATTTTTAAAGGTAAGTGTCATGGTTTTTACTTGTTACATATGGGATTATGCATGCGAGGTGTTTGTGCATTGGTATGCATGTGATTTAAGCATTGCTATGTTGTTAGCATGTAGGACTTGAGCATTTTGCATTGAGATGCATGTCTAAGCATTGCTATGTGAGTGGCATGTAAGACTTGTGTTTTAGATTTTAAAGCATGTGATTTTAAAAAGGGTTTTACTAAATTTTAATGATGGCATTGTTAGCCATGGTTTGATGACACTTATTGAGTTTTAAAAAGTGGCGTTGTTAACCATGTTTGTTTTGTTTTATAAAGAGCATGACATGTTTTTAAAATGAAGAAATTGGTTTAATATGGGCTGCATTGCAAGATGTTTTCAAATGTGTTTTTAAATATGTTTTTATTCACTCACTAAGCTTATGTTTACCCTCTCATTTACCTTGCAATGCAGAGTAAATAATATTGAGGCAGCAAAGGGAAGCAAGGATCCAGGTAACTGCCAAGTGAAAGCTCAAGTATGTCTTTATAACATTAGTAGTAGTGAGAGAGCAATGGGTATGGGTTACCATGTTAAGAATTTTGTTATATTGATGAGACTTGAAGTAGTCATATGCTTATAAATGTCTGATGCTTATCTATATTGATATTAGCTTTACGACTTTGACTTGAATTGTCTATCGATATTCCATTAGTTATAATAAAAGTTATATTGAAGTTTGATTCTTGATATTCCTATGTATGAATTTGTGTGTTGTTAATAATGAAGCATGACTATTTATGAGTCGAATCTATGATTTTGTTATTTAGGTTGAATTGCATCTAGCTAATATGACTTGATTTGTGCTTAAAGTGTTTTTAGGTGAATTTGCATACAGAGAATGTCATGAAACCTTTGGAGGCTGAAAATAGTCTCTAAACTTTAAGCATGCAATTAAATGACTTGTAAATATTATTTTAAGCTGAAATTTGAGATACAAGCATGTAATGAACTTAATTAAATGTTGATAACTTTAATTTCATAATTGGTCCATAAATTTCTAAAAAATTACAATTAGGTCCTTATAACTTGTTAGGTTAAATTAGGACTCGTTTCTTATCGATTGCCGCTGCAATTGAACTCAGTCCTTGCATGAACATATAGGATCTAAGTAAAGCACATAGATAAGATAAAAAGGGAAAAAATTTGGGTTGTTTACCGTGGCAAGTCTCCGGATTAGCTTCGGTATTCCCCGTGTAACTCATTCGAGTCGTGTGGTGTCTAGACCGGGTCGAGGGGGTTGCATTTACTCTGTTAAAATTCAAATTGGTTCACTATAAAGCCCATTTAAACATGCACGCTCTGAACCCTACAAAACGATCGAAAATGATATTAAATCAAATTATTGGGTACAAAAAGTTAATTAAGGGATTTTGAACCTAATTAAAAATCTTAAACTAAAAAGTTAATTATGGGCTTTTGAACATAATTAAACACCTCAAACTAAAATTTTGAGCTTTTTACTCGGTTAAAATTTGAACTGGTTCACTATAAAGCACATTAAGACGTGGACGCTCTAAACCCTACAAAACGATCGAAAATGATATTAAATCAATTTTTTGGGGTACAAAAAGTTAATTAAGGGATTTTGAACCTAATTAAAAAGCTTAAAATAAAATTTTGAGCTTTTTACTCGGTTAAAATTTGAAAGAGTTCACTATAAAGCCCATTTAGACAAGCACGCTCTGAACCCTACAAAACAATCGAAATGATATTAAATCAAATTTTTTGGGCACAAAAAATTAATTATGGACTTTTGAACCAAATTAAAAAGCTTAAACTATAATTTTGAGCTTTTTACTCGGTTAAAATTCAAACAAGTTCACTATAAAGCACATTTAGACATGCATGCTCTAAACCCTACAAAATGATCGAAACTGATATTAAATCAAACTTTTTGGGTACAAAGAGTTAATTATGGGATTTTGAACCTAATTAAACAGCATAAACTAAAATTTTGAGCTTTTTACTCGGTCAAAATTCGAACAGGTTTACTATAAAATCCATTTAGACATGCACGCTCTGAACCCTACAAAACGATCAAAAATGATATTAAATCAAATATTTGGGGTTCAAAATGTTAGTTATGGGCTTTTAAACCTAATTAAACAGCTTAAACTAAAATTTTGAGCATTTTACTCGGTTAAAATTCAATAGGGATCACTATAAAGCTCATTTAGACATGCACGCTCTAAACCCTACAAAACGATCGAAAATGATCTTAAATCAAATTTTTTGGGTACAAAACGTTAATTATGTGCTTTTGAATCTAATTAAAATTCTTAAACTAAAATTTTGAGCTTTTTACTCAGTTAAAATTCGAACGTGTTCACTATAAAACCCAGTTGGACATGGACACTCTGAACCCTACAAAAAAATCGAAAATGATTTTAAATCAATTTTTTTATGTACAAAAAGTTAATTATGGACTTGTGAGCCTAATTAAAAAGATTAATCTAAAATTCTGAGATTTTTGCTCGGATAAAGTTCGAACGAGTTCAGTATAAAGCCCATTTAGACATGCACGCTCTAAACCCTAAAAAAATCGAAAATGATATTGAATCAAATTTATTGGGTGCAAAAAGTTAATTATGAGCTTTTGAACCTAATTAAAAAGCTTAAACTAAAATTTTGCGGTTTTTACACGGTTAAAATATGAACGAGTTCACTATAAAAACCATTTAGACATGCACGCTCTGAACCCTACAAAACGATCGAAACTGATATTAAATCAATTTTTTGGTTATAAAAAGATAATTAAGGGCTTTTGAACCTAATTAAAAAGCTTAAAATAAAATTTTGGGCTTTTTACTTTGTTAAAATTCGAACGGGTTCACTATAAATCCCATTTAGACATGCACGCTCTAAACCCTACAAAACGATCGAAAATGATATTAAATCAAATATTTGGGGTACAAAAAGTTAATTATGGGCATTCAAACCTAATTAAACAGCTTAAACTAAAATTTTGAGCTTTTTACGCGGTTAAAATTCGAAAGGGTTCACTATAAAGCCCACTTATACTTGCACGCTTTAAACCCTACAAAACGATTGAAAATGATATTAAATCAATTTTTTGGGGACAAAAAGTTAATTATGGGCTTTTGAACCTAATTAAAAACCTTAAACTAAACTTTTGAGCTTTTTACTCTGTTAAAATTCGAACGGGTTCACTATAAAGCCCATTTAGACATGCACGCTCTGAACCCTACAAAACAATCGAAAATGATATTAAATCAATTTTTTTGTTACAAAAAGTTAAATATGGGCTTTTGAACATAATTAAAAAGCTTAAACTAAAATTTTCAGCTTTTTACTCGGTTAAAATTCGAACGGGTTCACTATAAAACCCATTTAGACATGCACGCTCTGAACCCTACAAAATGATCAAAAATGATATTAAATCAAATTTTTGGGGTACAAAAAGTTAATTATGGGCTTTTGAACCTTATTAAAAAGCTTAAACTAAAATTTTGAGCTTTTTATTCAGTTAAAATTCGAACGGATTCACTATAAATCCCATTTAGACGAGCACGCTCTGAACCCTACAAAACGATCGAAAATGATATTAAATCAAATATTTGGTGTACAAAAAGTTAATTAAGGGCTTTCGAACCTAATTAAAAAGCATAACAAAAAATTTTGAGCTTTTTACTCGGTTAAAATTAGATCGAGTTCACTATAAAGGCCATTTAGACATGCACTCTCTAAAACATACAAAACGATGGGAAATGATATTATATCAAATTGTTGGGGTACAAAAAGTTAATTATGGGCTTTTGAGCCTAAATAGAAAGGTTAAACTATAAAGCCCACTTATACTTGCACGCTTTAAACACTAAAAAAAGATCAAAACTGATTTTAAACAAATTTTTGGGGTACAAAACTTAATTATGGGCTTTTGAACCTAGTTAAAAAAGCTTAAACTAAAATTTTGAGGTTTTTACTTGGTTAAAATTCGAACTGGTTCACTATAAAGCCCATTTAGACATGCACGCTATGAACCCTACAAAACAATCAAAATGATATTAAATCAAATTTTTTGAGTACAAAATTTTAATTATGGACTTTTGAACCTAATTAAAAAGTATAAACTAAAATTTTGAGCTTTTTACTCGGTTAAAATTCGAACGGGTTCACTATAAAGCCCATTTAGACATGCACGCTCTAAACTGTACAAAACGATCGAAACTAATATTAAATCAAATTTTTGGGGTACAAAAAGTTAATTATGGGCTTACGAACCTAATTATGCAACTTAAACAAAAATTTTGAGCTTTTACCTGAGTTAAAATTCGAATAGGATCACTATAAAGCCCATTTAGACATGTACGCTCTAAACCCTACAAAACGATCGAAACTGATATTAAATAAAATTTTTGGGTACAAAAAGTTAAATATTTGCTTTTGAACATAATTAATCATCTTAAAATAAAATTTTGAGCTTTTTACTCGGTTAAAATTCTAACGGGTTCACTATAAAGCCCATTTAGACATGCACGCTCTGAACCCTATAAAATGATCAAAAATGATATTGAATTAAATTTTTGTGGTACAAAAAGTTAATTATGAGCTTTTGAACCTAGTTTAAAAGCTTAAACTAAAATTTCAAGCTTTTTACTCGATTAAAATTTTTACAGTTCACTATAAAGCCTATTTAGACATGCACGCTTTGAACACTAGAAAACGTTCGAAAATGATATTAAATAAAATTTTATGGGTAAAAATAGTTAATTATGGGCTTTCGAACCTAATTATGCATCTTAAACTAAAATTTTGAGCTTTTTACTCGGTTAAAATTAGAACCGGTTCACTATATAGCTCATTTAGACATGCACGCTCTAAACGATACAAAATGATGGAAAATGATATTAAATCAAATTGTAGGGGGTACAAAAAGTTAATTATGGAATTTTAAGCCATATTTAAAAATTAAACTAAAATTTTGAGCTTTTTACTCGGTTAAAATTCGAAGGGGTTCACTATCAAACCCATTTAGACATGCACGCTTTGAAAAGTACAAAACGATCAAAAATGATATTGAATAAAATTTTATGTAAAAAAAGTTAATTATGGGCTTTGGAACCTAATTAAACAACTTAAACTAAAATTTTGAGCTTTCTACTCGGTTAAAATTCGAACTTGTTCACTATAAAGCCCATTTAGACTTGTATTCTCTGAACCCTATAAATCGATCGAAAATTATATTAAATCAAATTTTTTGGTACAAAAAGTTAA
This sequence comes from Abelmoschus esculentus, assembly GCA_035048815.1. Classification (NCBI taxonomy): domain Eukaryota; kingdom Viridiplantae; phylum Streptophyta; class Magnoliopsida; order Malvales; family Malvaceae; genus Abelmoschus; species Abelmoschus esculentus. The sequence goes on from JAUCBN010000037.1 coordinate 10,218,004, forward strand.
TTATGGGCATTCAAACCTAATTAAACAGCTTAAACTAAAATTTTAAGCTTTTTACGCGGTTAAAATTCGAACGGGTTCACTATAAATATAAAGCCCACTTATACTTGCACGCTTTAAACCCTACAAAACGATTGAAAATGATATTAAATCAATTTTTGGGTACAAAAAGTTAATTATGGGCTTTTGAACCTAATTAAAAACCTTAAACTAAACTTTTGAGCTTTTTACTCTGTTAAAATTCGAACGGGTTCACTATAAAGCCCATTTAGACATGCACGCTCTGAACCCTACAAAACAATAGAAAATGATATTTAATCAAATTTTTGGGGTAATTAATTATGGGTTTTCGAACCTAATTAAAAAGCTTAAACTAAAATTTTTAGCTTTTTACTCGATTAAAAGTCAAACTTGTTCACTATAAAGCCCATTTAGACTTGCACGCTCTAAACCATACAACACGATTAAAATGATATTAAACGAAATTTTTGGGGTACAAAAATTTAATTATGGGCTTTTGAACCTAATTAAAAAGCTTAAACTAAAATTTTGAGATTTTTACTCAGTTAAAATTCGAACGTATTCACTATAAATGCCATTTAGACGTGCACGCTCTAAACCCTACAAAACGATCGAAAATGATATTAAATCAAATATTTGGGGTACAAAAAGTTAATTAATGGCTTTTGAACCTAAATAAAAAGCTTAACAAAAAATTTTGAGCTTTTTACTCGGTCAAAATTCGATCGGGTTCACTATAAAGGCCATTTAGACATGCACGCTCTAAACCATACAAAACGATGGGAAATGATATTAAATCGAATTGTTGGGGTACAAAAAGGTTATTTATAGGCTTTTGAGCCTAATTAGAAACGTTAAACTAAAATTTTGATCTTTTTACTTGGTTAAAATTCGAACGGGTTCACTATAAAGCCAATTTAGACATGCACGCTCTAAACTTTACAAAACGATCGAGACTGATATTAAATCAAATTTTTGGGGTACAAAAAGTTAATTATGGGCTTACGAACCTAATTATGCAGCTTAAACAAAAATTTTGAGCTTTTACCTAGGTTAAAAATCGAATGGGGTCACTATAAAGCCCATTTAGACATGTACGCTCTAAACCCTACAAAACAATCGAAACTGATATTAAATAAAATTTTTGGGTACAAAAAGTTAAATATTGGCTTTTGAACATAATTAAACATCTTAAAATAAAATTTTGAGCTTTTTACTAGGTTAAAATTCAAACGGGTTCACTATAAAGCCCATTTAGACATGCACGCTCTGAATCCTATAAAACGATTAAAAATGATATTGAATTAAATTTTTTGGGGTACAAAAAGTTAATTATGGGCTTTTGAACCTAGTTAAAAAGCTTAAACTAAAATTTCAGGCTTTTTACTTGATTAAAATTTGTACGGTTCACTATAAAACCCATTTAGACATGCATGCTTTGAAAACTACAAAACGATCAAAAATGATATTAAATAAAATTTTATGTGTAAAAAAGTTAATTATGGGCTTTCGAACCTAATTATGCAGCTTAAACTAAAATTTTGAGCTTTTTACTCAGTTAAAATTCAAACTTTTTCACTATAAAGCCCATTTAGACTTGTTTTCTCTGAACCCTACAAAACGATCGAAAATTATATTAAATCAAATTTTTTGTTACAAAAAGTTAAATATCGGCATTCGAACCTAATTAAACAACTTAAACTAAAATTCTGAGCTTTTTACTAGTATAAAATTCGAACGGGTTCACTATAAAGCCCACTTATACTTGCACGCTTTAAACCCTACAAAACGATCGAAAATGATATTAAATCAATTTTTTTGGTTACAAAAAGTTAATTATGGGCTTTTGAACATAATTAAAAAACTTAAACTAAACTTTTGAGGTTTTTACTCGGTTAAAATTCGAACGGGTTCACTACAAAGCCCATTTAGACATGCATGCTCTAAACCCTACAAAACAATCGAAAATGATATTAAATCAAATTTTTTGGGTACAAAAAGTTAATTATGGGTTTTCGAACCTAATTAAAAAGCTTAAACTAAAATTTTGAGCTTTTTACTATGTTAAAATTCGAACGGGTTCACTATAAAGCCCATTTGGTCATGCACGCTCTGAACCCTAAAAAAACGATCAAAACTGATATTAAACAAATTTTTGGGGTACAAAAGTTAATGAAGGGCTTTTGAACCTAGTTAAAAAAGCTTAAACTAAAATTTGGAGTTTTTACTTGGTCAAAACTCTAACAGGTTCAATATAAAGCCCATTTAGACATGCACGCTATGGACCCTACAAAACAATCAAAATGATATTAAATCAAATTTTTGGGTACAAAAATTTAATTATGGACTTTTGAACCTAATTAAAAAGTATAAACTAAAATTTTGAGCATTTTACTCTGTTAAAATTCGAACGGGTTCACTATAAAGCCCATTTAGTCATACACGCTCTTAAACAAACAAAATATGAACGGGTTCACTATAAAGCCCATTTAAGCTTTTTACTAGGTTAAATATGAACGGGTTCACTATAAAGCCTATTTAGACATGCACGCTCTAAACCCTACAAAACGATCGAAACTGATATTAAATCAATTTTATTGGGTACAAAAAGTTAGTTGATAAGTGCTCAACACACTATCACTTTTTACTCCTTTTACGGGAATTAATCACCAATAATACACCCACTCGGACCAATACATGTGCTTAATGTGATATATTTAGAAGTTATGCTCATAAAGATAATATTCACAGAAAAAGGCACGTTTTACTGCATTTTCATATTTGTGCAGGAGAACCAGTGCCGCGGCAGCAACTAGGCCGAGGCAGGACTTGATGCCGAGGAAGCAGCAGAAAGACAGGAAGCAAGACTATAGGCGATGGAAAGATAAAAATCCAAGGATCGTGTCTGGACTTGAAGCCCATGGATTGTATAGCTGGCTAGCACAAGGAAAAGCCCAAAGGAAGACCACGCGGGAAAGCCTCCTTAGCCGAATCAAACTTGGAAATATTTTTATTATTATGTACTTGACTTGTTCCCTACTCCAAGTTGTATTCTACTTAGGAAAGGTTTGCCCTAGGTCTAGCCTATATAAAGACCTAGCCACCCAATGTATGAAACACGGAATACCTGAGGAGAGAGCCAATTTTCTATTCTTGTCTTCTTCCTCTCCATTATGTTCTAAAACTTGTTAGGGATTAGGTGAAGGTTGTCGAGTATATGTGAGAGGAGATTGTACTTTGTCTTTGATTCAATGCAATAAAGTTATCAAGGTTTGCTTATCCTTTGTTATTCCTTGTTCTCACAATTGAGCTCGGGAGAGGAGATTGTGAGTCATCCATTTATCTAAGCTCGGGAGAGTTAGATTCACGAAAGGGGTAAGTACGGTGTTTCAATCGCGAAATACTAACTCGGCCTAGGGATAGGTTAAGAGTTTCAGCGGCTAAAAGAAGTGTGGGATTGGTTGGTGAGTATAATTGGTTCACGCCGGGAGGTATCATCAAGGACTAGTCATCAACAACACTCTGACTTAGGGATAAGCGGAGTCATTCAAGGACACTTTGCCGAACTTTGGTAAAGTCCAACCACGAGCAAGGGATTGCCGCGGCGGACAAGTATCGTCGCTGCCCAGGCAGTAAACTGCAGTGCTGCCGAGGCAGTGATATACGATTGCATTGGACAGAGACAAGTCAATCAAATCCACAATACGACGCAACTGGATCCTAGCCCATCTCTCTCTATTATTTCAACTTTTTAATTTTATTTAGTTATTTTAGTTTTGATAAATCAACTCAAATTCACTTGTGTCTTTACTTTTGTACAGAACAAGAAGGTGAAGAAAGCATATTAAGTCTACCGATCCCTGAGGAGACGATAACTCGATAATACTTATCACTTATTACTTTCGATGTGTCCACTTGCACTAAACGCACACTTTTGACACGCGACAAGTTTTTGGCGCCGTTGCCGGGGACTGGCAACTAAATTTTGTTTTCTTTATTTTCTTGTTTATTTTTATTTTTATTTTACCTTTGTTTTTCGTGGTGTATGACTAGGGCCAATCCAACGAACCCCTTGTACGAGTTAGATCCAGAGATCGAAAGAACAAGGCAACGGTTGAGGAGACAGATCCAAGGAGCCATGGCAGAACACCCAGCAGGACAAAACTTACCTGCTGGCAATGGAGGACTTCCGCCGCCACCTGGGCCGCGGCAGCTCACTATCAGAGACTTCCTGGAGGAGGACTTAAATGGATTGAACCCAGGAGTTGTCACACCGGAGTCTGCAACTGTTATGTTCAATATGTTAAATACAATTGGACAATTTGGTGGGTCTGCAACTGAAGACGCATGGCAGCACCTCAAGTCCTTCATGGAAATTTGCAACTCTTTCAAAATCCAAGGAGTCCATGAAGATGTCTTGCGATTGAAGCTATTCCCCTATTCACTGAGGGATAGGGCGTAAGCTTGGTTGAATAGCATTCCAGCAGGATCTATTGGATCTTGGAGTGAACTTTGTCGTGATTTTATTACTCGTTTTAATCCTATGAACTTATATGATAGAATTCGTAATGAAATCACTTCTTTTCGACAGGCAGAAGACGAACCAATGTACGAGGCATGGGAGCGCTATAGAGATCTATTGCACAAGTGTCCTTTGCATGGATTTCCCCTATGGACACAAGTGACAATGTTCTACAATGCCACGAATGCCACGACAAGTATGATGTTAGATGCCTCGGCAAACGGAACACTCCTTGATAAAGCACCTGAGGAAGCTATTGAAATATTGAATAAACTCGCAAAGAATGACTTTCAGTTTCCTACATCTAGGCGAGGAGGAGTAAGACGCCAAGCCACGGTAAATGATTTAGACACATTGAGTTCAGTGGCAGCACAATTGGCCTCTCTTACCAAGATGGTGCAAAACCTACAGTTATAACAAAATACCCGTGAGGTCAAGGTAATTGATTCCTACTGTGACTTATGTGGAAGTAACCACAGTTCCTCTGATTGCATGAATCAAGAAACCGATATGTATGTTGGGAACTACAACCGCAACAATATGATGTCCAACACATACAACCCCTTATGGAAGAGGCATCTAAACCTAATATGGAGCAACCCTAACAATGCCTTAAACCAAATCACCCAACCTTCGGGATTTCAGCAACCGATGCCGCAGTAGCAAGCCCAGCAGTCAATGCCACCGCAGTAGATGCAGCAACAACCGGTAAGTTCATTGGAGAACACGCTAAAGGCCTTCATGATGAAAACTGAGTCATACATGGCAGAGAATAGTAATTTCATCAAGAGGACAGATGCCTTCATGAATAGAACTGAGATGAGGTTGCAAAATCAAGAAGCGGCCATAAAAACGCTGAAAACTCAGGTTGGGCAGTTTGCTCAAAGTATAAATACTAGACCACCAGGAGGATTTCCTAGCAATACTGAAGCTGTTAAGGTAATGGGCCATAAACAGTGCAAAGCAATCACTACTATGAGTGGTCTACAGCTGAAGGAGAAGATCCTAGAGAGCCAAAATCAATCAGCTGATCTAGCAAAATAAAAGGCCGAGAAAACTGAATCTGATAACACTGCCCCGACAGAAAGCACTGCAGCTCCTGAGCAGCCTGCGGAGGCAACAACAACTCCAGTGGTTCCAAGTATTAAATTTCAAATTAAAGAAACCTTGGATGAGATGAGACCACCACCACCTTTCCCTCAAAGGTTGAAAAAGCAAAAACAGGACCAGCAATTCAAGAAGTTCCTCGACATCTTGAAGCAAGTCCACATCAACATACCGTTCGTTGAAGAACAAATGCCTAACTATGCCAAATTCCTAAAAGACATGGTGTCAAAGAGGAAACGAATAGGTGAGTTTGAGACAGTGGCTGCTACCGAGGGATGCATGGCAATGCTGCAGAACCGCATGCCACGAAAATTAAAGGATCCTGGCTGCTTTACCATACCTTGTGCGATAGGTAGGAGCTATGAAGGTAAGGCCCTATGCGACCTTGGAGCAAGCATAAATCTCATGCCCAAATCAGTCTTTCAAAAGCTTGGAATTGGAAGGGCAAAACCTACAACCGTTATGCTCCAACTAGCGGATCGATCCTATGTGCAACCCGAAGGCAAAATCGAGTACATACTGGTAAGAGTAGATAAGTTTATTTTTCCTGCTGATTTCCTTGTCCTTGATTGTGAAGCAGATGACAATGCACCGATCATCCTTGGGGACCTTCCCTTGCAACTGGACGCACATTAATTGACGTGGAAAAAGGAGAGTTGACAATGCGGGTCAATGACCAACAAGTCAAACTCAACGCATTCCACAACTTGAAAAAATATGATGATCTAGAGGAGTGCAAGGCCATCCACATAGTAGACACTAAAATATCCTGCCTGGGCAGCCTTCTCGGCAGGATATTTGGCAAAAAGATTAAGCCCAATGTGGATGAACATACAGCAAAAAGGAGTGGCCCACAACCGATTTACAATTTGGGCCTAAGGGAGAGAATAATTTTGGGAGACGCATTTGCATGCTCTCCACCAGTAACATGATCTACTCCCTTTTCTCTATTAATATATTAGGACTAGTTAGTTTATTTTTATTTTTATTTTCATTTTCTTTTTCTAATTATTTTTGCTTTAAGTACTTTTTCTGTTGTGTGTTTTATGTAGGAATAATAAGCAAGAATAAAAGAGAAATAGTTCACAGTAGGAACTCTACCGAGGCAATAAAACAGTGTCAGGGCCGCAGCAGTCCCAACGGGCAGAACAGTGTAACGGCTAGTCTGCCGAGATTCCTGTTGCGGCAGAAAAAGGAAACGGCAGAAAAGGAAACGGTTACAAAACGGCTAGTGGCTTCAAGGGTCACAAGGTCGAGGCCTATATAAGAAACTCATTCTTCTTAAACTATTCACTCTTGCTTTCTTGTTTTCTTTAGTATTCATAACAATCTCTCTCTCACATTACTCTATGCCTACTAATCTTTGCTAAATTCCAGATTCTTTTCAAGAAAACCTCCAAGAACTCACATCTCTCAATTCTTGATGGCAACATACAAGCGATTCGCCCCAACCAACGTTGAAGATTGTTTCAACCGATCTTTCATCGCTCGGCAACTTTGGGAAGAACAAGATTTCCAGCATGCAAATGAAGAAAACTACGGCATTGAGCACTACCTCTATGACAGAATTAAGTACCAAAATTGGGAAATTTTCTGTCTCCAACCTGCTCAGGAGAATGCCACGATCGTGCGGGAGTTCTATGCGCACGGGCCCAACAAAGACTACCTCTTTGTTCATTGCCGCGGCAGGCCAGTCCAACTCAATGCCGAGACAATCAACAACTTCTACGGCCTCACCCCTGGCAGTGACATCCACGCCGAATTCATGGAAGATGTCACTGCCGAGGACTACGAGCTCATCAAAGATGATCTTTGTTACGCGAACACCCCATGGGAAACCGGTACCCATCGAGGATCCGTAACAAGACAAAGCCTTAATCCCGAGGCCAAGATGTGGAACACCTTTGTCAAGCGACGGCTCATCCCCACATCACACAATAGCACGGTGGATCGCAAAAGATTAGTGCTTATCCAATCCATCATCAACAAGAGGACCATCAACGTTGGAGAGATCATCCTTCGGGAAATTCACGAGTGCGGTAAGAAAGATAGGGGACCATTGTATTTCCCTTGTCTGATCACGGGTTTATGTGTTGTCGCAGGTGTGCCCATCGAAGAGACGGACGAATACACGCCCCCACGACGAGGATGGACCAGAGACTTCTGTCATAAAGTCATGCAGATCACACAAGCAGAGCCTGTCCAAGCAACGCCGCAGCAGTTCACTGCCAACACTGCTGCCGGGGCCCAATACACGGCAGACATGCCTGGTACTGCCCACACCTCTGCCGCGGCAGACCCATACCAGGAGATCTTGCAACGGATGGCAGCAATGGACCTTAGACAACAACGGTACATGGAGTACCAAAGGGATTTCAATGGCACCTTAGCCCAGATGATGTTGCACACCTTCCCAGACCAAGGAGCACAATTTCCGGAGTTTCCCAAGAACATGTTCGTCACAGCCGCCCCTTACACCGAGACTACACCAGCCCCGGGAGGACCAAGACCATTCTTCCATGCGGACCCTCAGCCCCAATACCAGGTTGCCGGCCCATCTAGGGCAGCAGATTCTGTCGCGGCCTCATCTATCAGCAGAAGGCCATCCAAGAGAAGGGCCGTTTTCAGCACCCCACCCTGATCACCAATTATCATGGGCAGCCTATCAGTCGAGATAGATGCCTATGTGCACCAAAGCTCCACCGCCGCCGGCCCAAGTACTCACCACACTAGAGGAGCAACATCAATGGCAGGAGGAACAGACGTAATGATCACCGAAGAGATGGCTGATGTAGAAGAAGGTGAAGAGGTGGAGGCCCCAATGCAACGGACACCACCCACTCGAGTCCAACCGCCCCGGCAAGCAAAGACACAACCATCGCCTTCACCAAGGACAAAGCATTCGGCATCAAGGCCGAGGAGGAAAATTGTTACAAGCAGCTCTTCGGAGTCGCTTTAAAATTCTTTGTCCTTAACTAAATATTAATTGCTTTTACTGTTTTTAATTGCTGCTTCTTATATTCATATTTTGTTTTGCCGCTTATTTCTTCAAATATAAAGCATTGAGGACAATGCTTGGTTTGAGTTTGGGGGTGCAGATTCACTGCCAAGGCAACAATCTACTGCCGCAGCCTTGCCAAAAAAGGAGTTTTCCAGTGATTTTTTTTTTATTTTTTATGCTCCCCGCCTTACTTGAATTAACTACTTACACTTTTGCACTGCTTATCATCAGTATTTCCTTAGTTTATTCTTTAAGGCTATAGAAATCTTTCTCCTTACCATGTTTAGGTTCTGTTAGGAGGGCTTAACCTTAGGATGCTTAAGGATGAAAACTTAGAAGCTTACTATAGGAAGAACTTTAAACATTTTTGGGACTTGTTGGATTATAGGAGTTCTTTTAATGAACTTAGGTGATAAAGACTTAGATTTTTTGAAAGTAACTAGAGGTGTCTACCACCGGCTCTAGAAAGTCTCTTTTTCTTGCTAGAAGTGCTCGAAATTGGCTCTAGTATGTTTTAAGGAGTATTAAGAAGAAAGAAGGAAGTTAGTGAAAAGAAAAAAAAAACAAGTCTTTGAGGTGCCTGAAATTGGCTCAAGATTTGGTGTTTGAAAAGAAGAGAAACACTTAATCAAATTCTACTTGTCTTGAACTTAGAGTTTATCTAAGAAAGCCTTTAATCAACTTGTCCACAAAAACGCACACACTCACAATTCTTATAGTTTGTTTCTAGGTAAACCCTTGGGTAACCGAATGGTTAAGGCTTAAGAATAGGCCTAGTTATGGTAAGGAGAATAGAGGGACATGTAAGACCAAGAGAGAGTAGAGTTCGGCAAATTGATGGTTTGCATTGCTTGAGGACAAGCAATAGTTCGAGTTTGGGGGTGTGATAAGTGCTCAACAAACTATCACTTTTTACTCCTTTTATGGGCATTAATCACCAATAATACACCCACTCGGACCAATGCATGTGCTTAATGTGATATATTTAGAAGTTATGCTCATAAAGATAATATTCACAGAAAAAGGCACGTTTTACTGCATTTTCATATTTGTGCAGGAGAACCAGTGCCGCGACAGCGACAAGGCCGAGGCAGGACCTGATGCCGAGGCAGCATCAAAAAGACAGGAAGCAAGACTATAGGCGATGGAAAGATAAAAATCCAAGGATCGTGTCTGGACTTGAAGCCCATGGATTGGAGCTGGCTAGCACAAGGAAAAGCCCAAAGGAATACCACGCGGGAAAGCCTCCTTAGCCGTATCAAACTTAGAAATATTTTTATTATTATGTACTTGACTTGTTCCCTACTCCAAGTTGTATTCTACTTAGGAAAGGTTTGCCCTAGGTCTAGCCTATATAAAGACCTAGCCACCCAATGTATGAAACACGGAATACCTGAGGAGAGAGCCGATTTTCTATTCTTGTCTTCTTCCTCTCCATTATGTTCTAAACCTTCTTAGGGATTAGGTGAAGGTTGTCGAGTATATGTGAGAGGAGATTGTACTTTGTCTTTGATTCAATGCAATAAAGTTATCAAGGTTTGCTTATCCTTTGTTATTCCTTGTTCTCACAATTGAGCTCGGGAGAGGAGATTGTGAGTCATCCATTTATCTAAGCTCGAGAGAGTTAGATTCACGAAAGGGGTAAGTACGGTGTTTCAATCGTGAAATACTAACTCGGCCTATGGATAAGTTAAGAGTTTCAGCGGCTAAAAGAAGTGTGGGATTGGTTGGTGAGTATAATTGGTTCACGCCGGGAGGTATCATCAAGGACTAGTCATCAACAGCACTCTGACTTAGGGATAAGCGGAGTCATTCAAGGATACTTTGCCGAACTTTGGTAAAGTCCAACCACGAGCAAGGGATTGCCGCGACGGACAAGTATCGTCGCTGCCCAGGCAGTAAACTGCAGTGCTGTCGAGACAGTGATATACGATTGCATTGGACAGAGACAAGTCAATCAAATCCACAATACGACGCAACTGGATCCTAGCCCATCTCTCTCTATTATTTCAACTTTTTAATTTTATTTAGTTATTTTAGTTTTGATAAATCAACTCGATTCACTCGTGTCTTTACTTTTCGACAAAACAAGAAGGTGAAGAAAGCATATTAAGTCTACCGGTCCCTGAGGAGACGATAGCTTGATAATACTTATCACTTATTAAATTCGATGTGTCCACCTGCACTAAACGCACACTTTTGACTCGCGACATTAGTTATGAGCTTTTTAACCTAATTAAAAAGCTTAATCTAAAATTTTGAGCTTTTTACTAGGTTAAAATATGAACGAGTTCACTATAAAGCCCATTTAGACATGCACGCTCTGAACCCTACAAAACGATCGAAACTGATATTAACTCAAATTTTTTGGGTACAAAAAGTTAATTATGGGCTTTTGAACCTAAATAATAAGCTTAAACAAAAATTTTAAGCTTTTTACTCGGTTAAAATTCGAACGGGTTCACTAAAACAACCCATTTAGACAATGCACGCTCTAAACCCTACAAAATGATCGAAAATGATATTAAATCAATTTTATTGGGTACAAAAACTTAATTATGGGATTTTGATCCTAATTAAAAAGCTTAAACTAAAATTTTGAGCTTTTTACTCGGTTAAAATATGAATGGGTTCACTATAAAGCCCATTTAGACATGCACGCTCTAAACCCTACAAAACGACCGAAAATGATATTAAATCCAAATTTTTGGTTACAAATAGATAATTACAGGATTTTGAACCTAATTAAAAGCTTAAACTAAAATTTTGAGCTTTTTACTCGATTAAAATTCGTAAGGGTTCACAATAAAGACAATTTAGACATGCACGCTCTGAACCCTACAAAACGATCGAAACTGATATTAAATCAAATTTTTTGGGTAAAATTTTTTTATTATGGGCCTTTGAACCAAATTAAAAAGCTTAAACTAAAATTTTGAGCTTTCTACTCGGTTAAAATTCGAATTGGTTCACTATAAAGCCCATTTAGAAATGCACGCTCTGAACCCTACAAAACAATCGAAATGATATTAAATCAAATTTTTTGGGTAAAAAAAGTTAATTATGGACATTCGAACCTAATTAAACAACTTAAACTAAAATTTAGAGTTTTTTACTTGGTTAAAATTCGAAGGGGTTCACAAAGAAGCTCATTTTGATATGTACGCTATAAACCATACAAAACGACCAAAATGATATTAATCAAATTTTTTTGGGTACAAAAAGTTAATTATGGGCTTTTGAACCTAACTAAAAAGCTTAAACTAAAATTTTGTGCTTTTTACTCGGTTAAAATTCGAACGGGTTCACTATAAAGCCCATTTAGAAATGCACGCTCTGAACCCTACAAAACAATCGAAACTGATATTGAATCAAATTTACTAGGTACAAAAAGTTAATTATGATATTTTGAACCTAATTAAAAAGCTTAAACTAAAATTTTGGACTTTTTACTCGGTTAAAATATGAACGGGTTCACTATAAAACCCATTTAGACATGCACGCTCTGAACTCTACAAAATGATCGAAACTGATATTAAATCAAATTTTTTTGGAACAAAAAGTTAATTATTGGCTTTTGAACCTAAATAAACAACTTAAACTAAAATTTAAGCTTTTTACTAGGTCAAAATATGAACGGGTTCACTATAAAGCCTATTTAGACATGCACGCTCTGAACCCTACAAAATGATCGAAACTGATATTAAATCAAATTTTTTGGGTGCAAAAAGTTAATTATGGGATTTTGACCTAAATAAACATCTTAAACTAAAATTTTAAGCTTTTTACTCGGTTAAAATTCAAACGGGTTCACTAAACAGCCCATTTAGACAATTTACGCTCTAAACCCTACAAAACGATCGAAAATGATATTAAACAAATTTTATTGGGTAAAAAAAAGTTAATTATGGGATTTTGAACCTAATTAAAAACCTTAAACTAAAATTTTGAGCTTTTTACTCGGTTAAAATTCGAACGGGTTCACTATAAATCCCATTTAGACATACACACTCTGAACCCTACAAAACAATCGAAATGATATTAAATCAAATTTTTGGGGTACGAAAAGTTAATTATGGGCTTTTGAGCCTAATTAAACAGCTTAAACTAAAATTTTGAGCTTTTTACTCGGTTAAAATTCGAACTTGTTCACTATAAAGCCCATTTAGACATGCACACTCTGAACCCTACAAAACAATCGAAATGATATTAAATCAAATTTTTTGGGCACAAAAAGTTAATTATGGACATTCGAACCTAATTAAACAACTTAAACTAAAATTTAGAGCTTTTTACTCGGTTAAAATTCGAAGGGGTTCACAAAGAAGCTCATTTTGACATGTACGCTCTAAACCATACAACACGATCAAAATGATATTAAATCAAATTTTTTGGGTTCAAAAATTTAATAATGGGCTTTTGAACCTAATTAAACAGCTTAAAATAAAATTTTAAGCTTTTTACTCGGTTAAAATTCGAACGGTTTCACTATACAACGTATTTAGACATGCACGCTCTGAACCCTACAAAACAATCAAAACTGATATTAAATCAATTTTATTGGGTACAAAAAGTTAGTTATGAGCTTTTGAACCTAATTAAAAATCTTAAACTAAAATTTTGAGCTTTTTAATAGGTTAAAATATGTACGAGTTCACTATAATGCCCAATTAGACATGCACACTCTGAACCCTACAAAACGATCGAAACTGATATTAAATCAAATTTTTTGGGTACAAAATGTTAATTATGGACATTCGAACCTAATTAAACAGTTTAAACTAAAATTTTGCGCTTTTTACACGATTAAAATATGAACGAGTTCACTATAAAACCCATTTAGACATGCACACACTAAACCCTACAAAACGATCAAAAATGATATTAAATCAATTTTATTGGGTACAAAAAGTTAATTATGGGATTTTGAACCTAATTAAAAACCTTAAACTAAAATTTTTGAGCTTTTTACTCAGTTAAAATATGAACGGGTTCTCTATAAAGTCCATTTAGACATGCACGCTCTAAACCCTACAAAACGATCGAAAATGCTATTAAATCAAAATTTTTGTGTACAAAAAGTTAATTATGGGCTTTTGAACATAATTAAAAAGCTTAAACTAAAATTTTGATCTATTTACTTGATTAAAATTCGTAAGGGTTCACAATAAAGACAATTTAGACATGCCCGCTCTGAACCCTACAAAACGATAAGAACTGATATTAAATATAATTTTTTGGGTACAAAAATTTAATTATGGGCTTTTGAACCAAATTAAACTGCTTAAGCTAAAATTTTGAGCTTTTTACTCGGTTAAAATTCGAACTTGTTCACTATAGAGCCCATTTAGACATGCACGCACTGAACCCTACAAAACAATCGAAATGATATTAAATCAATTTTTTTGGGTACAAAAAGTTAATTCTGGACATTCGAACCTAATTAAACAACTTAAACTAAAATTTAAAGCTTTTTACTCGGTTAAAATTCGAAAGGGTTCACAAAGAAGCTCATTTCGACATGTAAGCTCTAAACCATACAACACGATTAAAATGATATTAAATCAAATTTTTTGGGTACAAAAAGTTAATTATGGGCTTTTGAACCTAAATAAACAGCTTAAGCTAAAATTTTAAGCTTTTTACTAGGTTAAAATATGAACGGGTTCACTATAAAGCCTATTTAGACATGCACGCTGTGAATCCTACAAAACGATCGAAACTGATATTAAATCAAATTTTTTGGGTACAAAAAGTTAATTATGGACATTCGAACCTAATTAAACAGCTTAAACTAAAATTTTAAGCTTTTTACTCGGTTAAAATTCGAACGGGTTCACTAAACAACCCATTTAGACAATGCACGCTCTGAACCCTACAAAACGATCGAAAATGATATTAAATCAATTTTATTGGGTACAAAAAGTTAATTATGGGATTTTGAACTTAATTAAAAACCTTAAACTAAAATTCTGAGCCTTTTACTCAGTTAAAATTCGAACGGGTTCACTATAAAGCCCATTTAGACATGCACGCTCTTAAACACAAAAAACGATCAAAATAATATTAAATCAATTTTTTGGGTATAAAAAGGTAATTATGGGGTTTTGAACCAAATTAAAAAGCTTAAAGTAAAATTTTAAGCTTTTTACTCGGTTAAAATTCGAACTGGTTACTATTAAGCCCATTTAGACATGCACGCTCTGAACCCTACAAAACAATCGAAATGATATTAGATCAAATTTTTTGGGTACAAAAAGTTAATTATGGACATTCGAACCTAATTAAACAACTTAAACTAAAATTTTGATCTTTTTACTCATTAAAATTCGAACGGGTTCACTATATAGCCCATTTAGACATGCACTCTCTCATCCTTACAAAATGTTCGAAAATGATATTAAATCAAATTTTTTGGATAAAAAATATTAATCATGGGTTCTTGAACCTAATTAAACAACTTAAATTAAAATTTTGAGCTTTTTACTTGGTTAAAATTTGAACGGGTTCACTATAAACCCCATTTAGACATGCTTGTTCTGAACCCTACAAAACAATCGAAATGATATTAAATCAAATTTTTTGGCTACAAAAAGTTAATTATGAACTTTTGAACCAAATTAAAAAACTTAAACTAAAATTTTGAGCTTTTTACTTGGTTAAAATTCTAAGGGGATCACTATAAAGCCCATATAGACATGCACACTCTGAACCATACAAAACGATTGAAACTGATATTAAAACAAATTTTTTGGGTATATAAATTATGTGCCTTTGAACCTAATTATAAAGCTTAAACTAAAATTTAGAGCTTTTTATTTGGTTAAAATTCGTACGGGTTCACTATAAAGCCCATTTAGACATGCACGCTCTGAACCCTACAAAACGATCAAAACTAATATTAAATCAAATTTTTTGGGTACAAAAAGTTAATTATGGGCTTTTGAACCTAGTTAAACAACTTAAACTAAAATTTTGAGCTTTTTACTCCGTTAAAATTCGAACGGGTTCACTATACAGCCCATTTTGACATGCACGCTTTGAACCCTACAAAACAATCAAAAATGATTTTAAATCGAATTTTTTGGGTGCAAAAAGTTAGTTATGGGATTTTGAAAATAATTATACATCTTAAACTAAAATTTTGAGCTTTTTACTCGGTTAAAATTAGAACGTGTTCACTATAAAGTCCATTTACACATGCAATCTCTGAACCCTACAAAACGATCGAAACTGAAATCAAAAAAATTTTGGGGTACAAAAAGTTAATTATGGGATTTTGAACCTAAATAAAGAATTTAAACTAAAATTTTGAGCTTTTTACTCGGTTAAAATTCGAACGGGTTCACTATAAAGCCCATTTAGACATGCACTCTCTAAACTCTACAAAACTTTCGAAATTGATATTAAATTCAATTTTTTGTATTCAAAAATTTAATTATAGGATTTTGAACCTAATTAAACAGCTTAAACTAAAATTTTGATCTTTTTACTCTATTAAAATTCGAACGGGTTCACTATATAGCCTATTTAGACATGCACACTCTTAAACCTACAAAACAATCAAAAATGATTTTAAATCAAATTTTTTGGGTGCAAAAAGTTACTTATGGGCTTTTGAAAATAATTATACATCTTAAACTAAAATTTTGAGCTTTTTACTCGGTTAAAATTTGAACATTAAGACATGCACGCTTCGAAACCTACAAAACGATCGAAAATGATATTAAATCAATTTTTTTGTTATAAAAAGTTAATTATGAGGTTTCAACCTAATTAAACAACTTAAACAAAAATTTTGAGCTTTTTACTCGGTTAAAATATGAACGTGTTCACTATAAAGCTTATTTAGACATGCACGATTTGAACCCTACAAAATGAACGAAAATGATATTAAATAAATTTTTTGGGTACAAAATGTTAATTATGGATTTTTGAACCTAATTAAAAAGCTTAAACTAAAATTTTGAGCTTTTTACTCGGTTAAAATTCGAACGGGTTCACTATAAAGCCCATTTAGACATGCAATCTCTAAACCCTACAAAATTATAGAAATGATATTAACTCAAACTTTTTGGTTACAAAAAGTTAATTATGGGCTTTTGAACCTAATTGTACATCTTAAACCAAAATTTTGAGGTTTTTACTAGGTTAAAATTCGAACGGGTTCACTATACAGCCCATTTAGACATGCACGCTTTGAACCCTACAAAACGATCGAAAAATGATATTAAATCAATTTTTTGGGTACAAAAAGTTAATTATGGGCTATTGAACCTAATTAAAAAACTTAAACTAAAATTTTGAGCTTTTTATTCTGTCAAAATTCAAACAGGTTCACCATAAAGCCCATTTAGACATGCAAATTCTAAAGCCTACAAAACTATCGAGAATGATATTAAATCAAATTTTCTGGTACAAAAAGTTAATTATGGTATTTTGAACCAAATTAAAAAAAATTAAACTAAAATATTGAGCTTTTTAATCGATTAAAATTCGAACTGGTTCATTATAAAGCCTATTTAGACATGCATGCTCTGTACCCTACAAAACGATCGAAACTGACATTAAATCAAATTTTTGGGTACAAAAAGCTATTTATGGACTTTTGAACCTAATTAAAAAGCTTAAACTAAAATTTTGAGCTTTTTACTCAGTTAAAATTCAAACGGGTTAACTATAAAGCCCATTTAGTTATGCACACTCTTAACCTACAAAATGATCAAAAATGATATGACCTTTTAAAAAAAAGTTAAACTAAAATTAAAAAAATTAAAAAAGTTAATTATAGACTTTTGAACCAAATTAAAAAAATTAAACTAAAATATTGAGCTTTTTACTCGATTAAAATTCGAGCGGGTTCACTATACAACCCATTTAGACATGCACGCTGTCGCGTGTCAAAAGTGTGTGTTTAGTGCAAGTGGACACATCGCAAGTAATAAGTGATAAGTATTTATCGGATTATCGTCTCCACTGGGATTGGTATACTTAATATGTCTTTTTCGTTTCCTTGTTCTGAAAAAAAAAGAAATAAAATAAAACACAAGTAGGTTTGGGTTTGATAAACTGAAATAAAACAACTAAATAAAAGAATGAGATTTGATTAATAGAGAGAGAGGTCAGGATCCAGTTGCATTGTATTGTGGATTTGATTGACTTGTCTCTGCCCAATGCAATCGTATATCACTGCCGCGGCAGCACTACAAATTACTGCCTTGGCAGCGACGATACTGTCTGCCACGGCAATCCCTTGCTCGTGGGTAGACTTTACCAAAGTTCGGCAAAGTATCCTTGAATGACCCCGCTTATCCCTAAGTCGAAGTACTGTTGATGACTAGTCCTTGATGATACCTCCCGGCGTGAATCAATTATACTCACCAACCAATCTCACACTTCTTTTAGCCACTGAAACTCTTAACCTATCCCTAGGCTGAGTTAGTATTTCGCGATTGAAACAACGTACTTACCCCTTTCGTGAATGTAACTCTCCCGAGTCTAGATAAATGGATTACTCACAAACTTCTCTCCCGAGCTTGAATTTAAGAACAAGGAATAACAAAGGATAAGCAAACCTTGATAGTTTTATTGCATTGAAACAAAGACAAAGTACAATATCCTCTCACATATACTAAACAACCTTCACCTAAACCCTAAGAAAGCTTAGAACATAGTTGAGAGAAAGAAAACAAAGTTTATGAATCGACTCTCTCTCTCTAGGTATCTCTAATACATTGGACGGCTAGGTCTTATATAGGCTTGACCTAAGGCAAACCTTTCCTAAGTAGAATACAACTTGTAGTAGGGAACAAGTCATGTACATAATTAAAATAATTCCAAGTTTAATTCAACTAAGAGGCTTTCCCGCGTGGCCTTGTCTTGGGCTTTTCCTCATGCTAACCAGCTTCGATCCATGTGTTTTATGTCCAGGAACGTCCCTTGGATTTTTCTCTTCCAATCGCCTATAGTATTGCTCTCTGGCTCCCAGCTGCTGCCTCGGCGTGAGGTCCTGCCTCGGCCATGTCGTTGCCGCGGCATTGGTTCTCCTGCACAGATATAAAAATGCAGTAAAACTTGCCTTTTTCTGTAAATATTATCTTCATAAGCTTAACTTCTAAATATATCACATTAAGTACATGCATTGGTCCGAGTGGGTGTAAATTCGGTGATTAATGCCCATAAAAGGTGTAAAAAGTGATAGTGAGTTGAGCACTTATCACATCCCCAAACTCGAACTATTTCTTGTCCTCAAGCAATGCAAACCGTCAATTTGCCGAACTCTACTCTCTCTTGGTCTTATGTTTCCATCTATTCTCCCCACCATAACTATGCCTATTCTTAAGCCTTAACCTTTCGGCTACCCAAGGGTTTACCTAGAAACAAACTATAAGAATTGGTGAGTGTGTGCATTTTTGTGGACAAGTTTGATTAAAGGCTTTCTTAGATAAACTCTAAGTTCAAGACAATTAGAATTTGGTTAAGTGTTCTCTTCTTTTCTAAACAACCAATTCTTGAGCCAATTTCGGGCACCTCAAGGATTGTGTTTTTCTCTTCACTAATTCCTTCTTTCTTTTTGATATTCCTTAAAGCATACTAGAGCCAATTTCGGGCACCTCTAGCATGAAGAAGAGTACTTCCTAAAGCCGGTGATAGGCACCTCTAGTTATTTTCCCAAAAATCTAAGTCTTTATCACCTAAGTTCATTAAAAGAATTCCTATAATCCAACAAGTCCCAAAAGTGTTTAAATTTCTTCCTATAGTAAGCTTCTAAGTTTTCATCCTTAAGTATCCTAAGGTTAAACCTTCTTAACAGGACCTAATCATGGTAAGGAGAAAGATTTCTATAGCCTTAAAGAATAAACTAAGGCAATACTGATGATAAGCAGTGCAAAAGTGTTGGCAGTTAATTCAAGTAAGGCGGGGAGCATGAAAATTAAAAAAAATCACTAGAATACTCTCTTTTTTGGCAAGGCCTCGGTAGTAGATTGTTGTCTTGGCAGTGAATCTGCATCCCCAAACTCAAACCAAGCATTGTCCTCAATGCTTTATATTAGAAGAGAATAGTAGACAACAAAAATTATGGAAGAGATAAGCAGCATAGAAAGCAAACATCAAATAATATTGAATTATGAAAAATTTAAAGAGACTCCGAAGAGCTGCTTGTAACAATTTTTCTACTTGGCCTTGCTGCCGATTGCTTTGTTCTTGGTGAGGGAGATGGTTGAGCTTTTGCATGCCGGGGCGGTTGGACTCTTGTGGGTTGTGTCCGTTGCATCGGAGCATCCACTTCTTCTCCTTCTTCCACATCGGCCATCTCCTCGGTGATCATTATGTCCGTTCCACCTTCCATTGTTGTGGCTACCCTGGGATGGTGTGTACTCGGTCCAGCAGCGGTTGAATTTTGGTGCACATAGGCATCTATCTCAGCTGATAGACTGCCCATGATGATTGGGGATCATGGTGGAGTGCTGAAGACTGCCCTCCGCTTTGATGGTCTTCTGCTGGCAAATGATGTCGCGATAGAGTCTGCTGCCCTGGATGGGCCGACAGCATGAAACTGTGGTTGAGGGTCCGCGTGGAAGAACGACATTGGTCCTCCCGGAGCTGGTGTAGTCTCGGTGTAAGGGGCGGCTGTGACAAACATATTGCTGGGAAATTCTGGAAATTGCGCCCCTTGGTTTGGAAAAGCATGGAGCATCATTTGGGCTAATGTGCCATTGAAGTCTCTTTGATACTCCATGTATCGCTGTTGCCTGAGGTCCATCGCTGCCATCCTTTGTAATATTTCCTGGTACGGGTCTGTTGCGGCAGAGGTGTGGGCAGTGTCTAGCATGTCTGCCGTGTACTGGGCCCCGACAGCATATCAACAGTGAACTGCTGGGGCGTTGCTTGGACTGGTTCCGCCTGCGTGATCTGCATTACTTTATGGCAAAAGTCTCTGGTCCATCTGCGCCTTTGGGGAGTGTATTCGTCCGTATCTTTTATTGTCACACCTGCGGCAACACACAAACCAGTGATCAAACATGGGAAATATAATGGCCCTCTATCCTTCTTACCGCATTCGTGAATTTCACGTAAGATGATCTCTCCGACGTTGATGCTCCTTTTGTTGATGATCGATTGGATGAGCACCAATCGCTTTCGGTCCACCGTGCTGTTATGGGATGTGGGAATGAGGCGTCTCTTGACGAAGGTGTTCCAAAGTTTGGCCTCGGGCTTTAGGCTCTGCCTTGTTACAGATCCTTTATGGGTACCGGTTTCCCATGGAGTATTCGTGTAGCAAAGGTCATCTTTGATCAACTCGTAATCCTCGGCGGTGATGTCCTCCATTAATTCAGCGTGAACATCATTGTTCGGAGTGAGGCCATAGAAACCGTTGATGGTCTCGGCATCTAGCTGGACAGGCCTGCCTCGGCAGTGGACAAAGAGGGAATCTTTGCTGGGCCCGTATGCATAGAATTCCCGCACGATGGTAGCATTCGCCTGGGCAGGTTGAAAGTAGAAGATTTCTCAATCTTGGTACTTGATTCTGTCAAAGAGATAATGCTCAATGTCGTAGTTTTCATCATCCAAATGTTGGAAACCTTATTCTTCCCACAATTGCCGGGAAATGAAAGACCTATTGAAGCGCTCTTCAACATTTGCTGGGGCAAATCGCTTGTAAGTGGCCATAAAGATTGTGAGAGATTGACTTCTTGGAGATTTTCTTTGGAAGGAATCTGAGAATTTCACGAAGAGATGTGTGTAGGCAGAGAGTATTATGAGAGCAAGATTGTAAAGAATTCTAAAGAAAACAAGAATGCAAGAGTGAATAGTTCAAGAGGGAGGGGTTTCTTATATAGGCCTCGGCCTTGTGACTGTTTGAATCCACTAGCCGTTTTGTAGCCATTATTCTTTACTACCGTTTCCTTTTCTGTCGCGGCAGGAATCTCAGCAGAATAGCCGTTACATTGTTCTGCCCGTTGAAACTGTTGCGGCTATGACACTGTTTTCTACCTCGGCAAAGTTCTTGTTGTGAACTATTTCTCCTTTATTCTTGCTTATTATCCTAAATTAAAATTAAACACATAAAAAGAAAAGTACTTAAGGTAAAAAAGAATTAGAAAAATAAAAATAAACTAAAATAATCTTAATATAATAATAAGGAAAAGGGAGGAGATCATGTTACTGGGGAGTGCATGAAAATGCATCTTCCAAGATGATTCTCTCTTGTTGGCCAGAATTATAAATCGATTGTGGGCCACTCCCTTTTGCTGTGTGTCCATCCACTTTGAGCTTGATCTTTTTGCCAAATAGCCTGTCGAGCATGCTGCCAAGGTAGGATATTTTGGTGTCTGTTATGTGGATGGCCTTGCACTCTTCTGGATCATCATATTTTTTTAAGTTGTGGAATGCATTGAGTTTGACATGTTGGTCATTAACCCTCATTGTCAACTCTCCTTTTTCCACATCAATTAAAGTGCGTCTAGTTGCAAGGAAAGGTCTTCCCAAGATGATCGGTGCATTATCATCTGCTTCACAATCAAGGACAAGAAAATCAGCAAGAAAAATAAATTTATCGACTCTTACCAGTATGTCCTCGATTTTGCCTCGGGTTGCACTTATGATCGATCCGCTAGTTGGAGCATAACTGTTTTAGGTTTTGCCCTTCCTATTCCAAGCTTTTGAAAGACAGATTTGGGCATTAAGTTGATGCTTGATCCAAGGTCGCATAGGGCCTTACCTTCATAGCTTTTACCTATTTCACAAGGTATGATAAAGCAGCCAGGATCCTTCAATTTCGGTGGCATGCGATTGTGTAGCATTGCCATGCATCCCTCGGTAGCAGCCACTGTTTCAAACTCACCTATTTGTTTTCTCTTGGACACCATGTCTTTTAAGAACTTGGCATAATTAGGCATTTGTTCAATTGCCTCTACGAATGGTATGTTAATGTGGACTTGCTTTAAAATATCAAGGAATTTCTTGAATTGCTGGTCCCGTTTTTGCTTTTTCAATCTTTATGGGAAAGGTGGTGGTGGTCTCATCTCCTCCAGGGTTTCTTTAGTTTGGAATGTAATACCTGGCACCACTGGGGTTGTTGCTATCTCGATAGACTATTCAAGAGCTGTAGTGCTTTCTACCGGGGCAGTGTTATCAGGATCAGTTTGCTCAGCCTCCTTTTTCGCTGGGTCTGTTGATGGATTTTGGCTTGCTGAAATCTTTTCCTTCAACTGTAGACCACTCCTGGTAGTGATTGCCTTACACTGTTCATGGCTCATTACCTTAGCAACTTCAGTATTGCTAGGTAGTCCTCCTTGTGGTCTAGTGTTTATATTTTGAGCAAACTGCCCAACTTGAGTTTCTAAAGTTTTAATAGCCGCTTCTTGATTCTGCAACCTCATCTCAGTCCTATTCATGAAAGCATCTGTCCTTTTGATGAAATTACTGTTCTCTGCCATGTATGACTCTATTTTCATCATAAAGGCTTTTAAGAGTGTTCTCCAATGAACTTACCGATTGTTGTTGCATCTGTTGCTGCGGCATTGGCTGCTGGACTTGCTGCTGCGGCAAATGTTGCATTGGTTGCTGGAATCCTGAAGGTTGGGTGGTTGGGTTTAAGGCATTGTTAGGGTTGCTCCATGATAGGTTTAGATGCCTCTTCCATGAGGGATTGTATGTGTTGGACATCATATTGGTTTGGCTGTAATTTCCAACATACATACCGGTTTCTTGATTCATACACTTAGAGGAACTGTGGTTACCTCCACATAAGTCACAAAAAGAATCAATTACCTTAACCTCACGGGTATTTTGTTGTAGTTGCAAATTTTGCACCATCTTTGTAAGAGAGGCCAATTGTGTTGCCACTAAATTTGATGTGTCTAACTCATTCACTGTGGCTTGGCGTCTTACTCCTCCTCGCCTAGATGTAGGGAATTGAAAATCGTTTTTTGCGAGTTTGTTTAATATCTCAATAGCTTCCTGAGGTGCTTTATCAAGGAGTGTTTCGTTTGCCGAGGCATCTAACATCATCCTTGTCGGGGCATTCGTGGCATTATAAAACATAATCACTTGTGTACATAGGGGAAATCCATACAATGGACACTTGTGCAGTAACTCCCTGTATCTCTCCCATGCCTCGTACATAGGTTCGTCATCTGCCTATCGAAAAGAAGTGATTTCATTACGAATTCTATCATATAAATTTGTAGGATTAAAATGTGTAAGAAAATCACGACAGAGTTCACTCCAAGATCCAATAGATCCTGCTGGAATGCTATTTAGCCAGGCTTTCGCCCTATCCCTCAGTGAATAGCGGAATAGCTTCAATCTCAAGACATCTTCATGGACTCCTTGGATTTTGAAGGAATTACATATCTCCATGAAGGACTTGAGGTGCTGCCTTGCATCTTCAATTATAAACCAACCGAATTGTCCAATAGTGTTAAGCATATTGAACATGACAGGTTTCAGTTCCAAGTGGGCTGCTTCTATCTCCGGTGTAACGACTCTTGGGTTTAATCCATTTAAATCCTCTTCCAGGAAGTCTCTGACAGTGAGCTGCCGCGGCCCTGGTGGCGGCGGAAGACCTCCATTACCGACAGGAAAGTTTTGTCCTCAACCTTTGCCTTGTTCGTTCGATCTCTGGGTCTAACTCGTACAAAGGGTTGGTTGGGTTGGCCCTGGTCATACATCAAGAAAAACAAAAGTAATATAAAAATAAAAAGAAACAAGAAAATAAAGAAAACAAAATTTAGTTGTCAATCCCCGGCAACGGCGCCAAAAACTTGTCGCGTGTCAAAAGTGCGCGTTTAGTGAAAGTGGACACATCGCAAGTGATAAGTGATAAGTATTTATCGGATTATCGTCTCCACAGGGATTGGTATACTTAATATGTCTTCTTCGTCTCCTTGTTCTGAAAAAAAGAAATAAAATAAAACACAAGTAATTTTGGGTTTGATAAACTGAAATAAAACAACTAAATAAAAGAATGAGATTTGATCAATAGAGAGAGAGGTCAGGATCCAGTTGCATTGCATTGTGGATTTGATTGACTTGCCTCTGCACAATGCAATCGTATATCACTGCCTCGGCAGCACTGCAGATTACTGCCTTGGCAGAGACAATACTGTCCGCCGCGGCAATCCCTTGCTCGTGGGTGGACTTTACCAAAGTTCGGCAAAGTGTTCTTGAATAACTCCGCTTATCCCTAAGTTGAAGTACTGTTGATGACTAATCCTTGATGATACCTCCCGGCGTGAATCAATTATACTCACCAACCAATCTCACACTTCTTTTAGCCGCTAAAACTCTTAACCTATACCTAGGCCGAGTTAGTATTTCGCGATTGAAACACCGTACTTACCCCTTTCGTGAATCTAACTCTCCCAAGTCTAGATAAATGGATTACTCACAAACTTCTCTCCCGAGCTTGAATGTAAGAACAAGGAATAACAAAGGATAAGCAAACCTTGATAGTTTTATTGCACTGAAACAAAGACAAAGTACAATCTCCTCTCACATATACTAAACAACCTTCACCTAAACCCTAAGAAAGCTTAGAACATAGTTGAGAGAAAGAAAACAAAGTTTATGAATCGGCTCTCTCTCTCTAGGTATCTCTAATACATTGGACGGCTAGGTCTTATATAGGCTTGACCTAGGGCAAACCTTTCCTAAGTAGAATACAACTTGGAGTAGGGAACAAGTCATGTACATAATTAAAATATTTCCAAGTTTAATTCAACAAAGAGGCTTTCCCGCGTGGCCTTGTCTTGGGCTTTTCCTCATGCTAACCAGCTCCGATCCATGTGCTTTATGTCCAGGAACGTCCCTTGGATTTTTCTCTTCCAATCGCCTACAGTATTGCTCTCTGGCTCTCAGCTGCTGCCTCGGCATCACATCCTGCCTCGGCCATGTCGCTGCCGCGGCAATGGTTCTCCTGCACAGATATAAAAATGCAGTAAAACTTGCCTTTTTCTGTAAATATTATCTTCATAAGCTTAACTTCTAAATATATCACATTAAGTACATGCATTGGTTCGAGTGGGTGTAAATTCGGTGATTAATGCCCATAAAAGGTGTAAAAAGTGATAGTGAGTTGAGCACTTATCACAGGCTCTAGATCCTAAAAACGATCGAAAATGATATTAAATTAATTTTTTTGGGTACAAAAAGTTAATTATGGGCTTTTGGACCTAATTAAACAATGTAAGATTTTTTTGAGCTTTTTATTCAATTAAAATTCGAACGGGTTCAATATAAAGCCCATTTAGACATTCACGCTTTGAAACCTACAAAACGATCGAAACTGATATTAAATCAATTTTTTTGGGTACAAAAAGTTAATTATGAGCTTTTGAACCTAATTATGGGCTTTTGAACCTAACTAAAAAGCTTAAACTAAAATTTTGAGCTTTTTACTCGGTTAAAATTCGAACGGGTTCATTATAAGGCTTATTTAGACATATACGCTCTAAAACCTATAAAACGATTGAAAATGATACAAAATCAAATTTTTGGGGTACAAAAAGTTAATTGTGGGCTTTTGAACCAAATTAAAAAGCTAAAACAAAAATTTTGGGATTTTTACTCGGTTAAAATTCGAATAGGTTCACTTTAAAGCCCATTTAAACATGCACGCTATGAACCCTACAAAACCATTGAAACTGATATTAAATCAATTTTTTTGGTTGCAAAAAGTTAATTATGGTATTTTGAACCTATTTAAACAGCTTAACTAAAATTTTGAGCTTTTTAATCGGTAAAAATTCGAACTGTTTCACTATAAAGCCCATTTAAACATGCATGCTTTGAACCCTACAAAACGATCGAAAATGATATTAAATCAAATTTTTGGGGTACACAAAGTTAATTATAGACTTTTGAACCAAATAAAAAAATTAAACCAAAATACTGAGCTTTTTACTCTGTTAAAATTCGAACGGGTTCACTATAAAGCCCATTTAGACATGCACGCTCTAAACCCTACAAAATGATCGAAAATGTTATTAAATCAAATTTTTGTGGTAAAAAAAGTTAATTATAGAATTCTGAACCAAATTAAAAAAATTAAACTAAAATAGTGAGTTTTTTACTCGGTTAAAATTCGAACGGGTTCACTATAAAGCCCATTTAGACATGCAAGCTCTATACCCTACAAAACGATCGAAACTGATATTAAATCAAATTTTTTGGGTACAAAAAGTTGATTATGGGCTTTTGAACCTAAATAAACAGCTTAAACTAAAATTTTGAGCTTTTTACTCGATTAAAATTCGAACGAGTTCACTATACAACCCATTTAGACATACACGCATTGAACCCTACAAAATAATCGAAAATGATATTAAATTAATATTTTTGTGTAGAGAAAGTTAATTATGGGCTTTTCAACCTAATTAAACAGCTTAAACAAAAATTTTGACCTGTTTACTCGGTTAAAATTCGAACGGGTTAACTATAAAGCCTATTTAGACATTCACGCTATGAAACCTACAAAACGATCGAAAATGATATTAAATCAATTTTTTTGGTACAAAAAGTTAATTATGGTCTATTGAACCTAATTAAAAATCTTAAACTAATTTTTTATGCTTTTTACTCGGTTAAAATTCGAATGGGTTCACTATACAACACATTTAGACATGCACGCTCTGAAACATACAAAACGATCGAAAATGATATTAAATCAATTTTTTTGGGTACAAAAAGTTAATTATAGGCCTTTTAACCTAATTAAAAAGCTTCAACTAAAATTTTGAGTTCTAACTCGATTAAAATTCGAACGGGTTCAGTATAAAGCCCATTTAGACATGCACGCTCTGACTCCTACAAAACGATCGAAAATGATATTAAATCAATTTTTTGGGTACAAAAACTTAATTATGGGCTATTGAACCAAATTAAAAATCTTAAACTAAAATTTTGTGCTTTTTACTCGGTTAAAATTCGAACAGGTTCACTATAAACCTCATTTAGACATGCAAGCTCTAAACCCTACAAAACCCTCGAAACTGATATTAAATTAAATTTTTTCGGCACAAAATGTTAATTATGGGATTTTGGACCTATTTAAACAGCTTAAACTAAAATTTTGTGCTTTTTACTCGGTTAAAATTCGAACGGGTTCACTATAAAGCCCATTTAGACATGCACGCTCTAAACCCTATAAAACGATCGAAAATGATATTAAATCAAATTTTTGGGCACTAAAAGTTAATTATGGACTTTTGAACCAAATTAAAAAAGATTAAACTAAAATATTGAGCTTTTTACTCCGTTAAAATTCGAACGGGTTCGCTATGAAGCCCATTTAGACATGCACGTTCTGAACCCTACAAAACGATCGAAACTGATATTAAATCAATTTTTTTCGTACAAAAAGTTAATTATGGGCTTCTGAACCTAATTAAATAGCTTAAAATAAAATTTTGAGCTTTTTACTCGATTAAAATTCGAACGGGTTCACTATACAACCCATTTAGACATGAACGCTCTGAACCCTACAAAACGATCGAAAATGATATTAAATCAAATTTTTGGGGTACAAAAAGTTAATTATGGACTAGGAGTGGCGTACAACTTAAGGAGATGTTAGGAAACTCAGCAGACAAAGTCTCACTAGTGGAACAAGAAGAAATAGATAAAGTGGACTTGGATGCTGAACTAAGTGATCATGCCACAGCAATCTCAGAAAAAAACACTGCCTCAGCAGAAAAATCGGCAGTCCCTAGACAAGTGGCCGAGACAGCAGGAAAACCAGTGGTGCTAGGTATTAAATTCCAGACCAATGAGACAATAGAGGAGATGCGACCACCACCAGCTTTCCCACAAAGGTTGAAAAAGCATAAATAGGAATATCAATTTAAAAATTCTTAGACATCTTGAAGCAAGTTCACATTTACTTGCCATTTGTTGAGGCAATAGAACAAATGCCGAATTATGCTAAATTCTTAATAGACATTGTGTCTAAAAGAAAAAGGCTTGGTGAGTTTGAAATAGTGGCTGCAACTGAAGGATGCATAGCAATGCTTCATAATCGCATGCCTCCTAAATTGAAGGATCCTGGATGTTTTACTAAACCTTGTGCGATAGGAAACCACTATGAAGGAAAGGCATTATGTGACCTTGGAGCAAGCATAAACTTGATGCCGAAATCTGTTTTCCAAAAACTTGGAATATGAAGGGCAAAACCTACAAGAATAATGCTCCTATTAGCGGAGAAATCGTATGTGCAACCTGAAGGAAAAATCGAGGACATATTGTTAAGGGTGGATAAATTTATTTTTCCAGCTGACTTCCTTGTTCTTGATTCTGAAGCAGATGACAATGCACCGATCATCTTGGGGAGACCTTTTCTAGCCACTGGACACACTCTTATTGATGTGGAAAAAGGAGAATTGACAATGAGGGTTAACGACCAGCAAGTCAAACTCAATGCTTTCCATAACTTGAAAGGACAAGATGATCTAGAGGAGTGCAAGGTTATCCACACCATAGATTCAGGCAGTAAAATATCTTATCTCAACAACCACTGCCTCGGCAATACGCTCGGCAATGCTGTTGATAATAGTTACAACAGAGTCCTGGATAGTGTTGAAACATCAAAGGTGAAGAAAGCTAATTGGATAGCACACTTTTTAGGCAAACTTAGGTCCAAATGGTCAAAACCACATGGTGCAATAAAAATCAAATCAAGAAGGGATGAGCATGAGTCCAAAGCGAATAGGCAACAGTTGAAGCTTGATACAGGTGAACATGAGATGAGGACTATATAGACCATCACTTTAGGAGATGCACTTGCATGCACTCCTCCTGTGACATAATCTCTTCATCGTCTCTTTATTTTTAGTATTAGTTTTAGTTTAGAGTTAATCTTTTTATTTTTGCTTTTTCTTAATTTAATTTTTGTTTGGTGTTTAATAATATTTTTTAGAGCAATAAGCAAGAATGAAGGTGAAGAAGTTCATAGCAGGAAATTTACTACCGTGACAGTGCACAGTGTTAGGGCCGCAGCAGTCCCCAACGGGCAGAACAGTGTAACGGCTAGTCTGCCGAAATTCCCGCCGTGGCAGTAAAGGCCAACGACTACAAAACGTCTAGTGGTTCAAAACGGCTACAAAGCCAAGGCCTTTATAAGCACCCTCTCCCTCTTGAACTATTCACTCTTGTATTCTTGACTCTTTAGAATTACTTGCTTAAATCTCTCTCTCACATTACTCTTTGCTTAAATTCAAGTTATCTTTCAGAAACTCTCCAAGATTATCTCCAAGATCTTCAAAAAATCTCCATTGTTTATCCATGGCTACCTACAACAGATTTGCCCCACCGCTGTTGAAGAACGCTTCAACAGATCTTTCATTGCAAGGCAATTATGGGAGGAACAAGGATTCCAGCACTCTGATGAAGAAAATTATGGTATCGAGCATTACTTGTTCGACAGAATAAAATATCAAGAATGAAAAATCTTTTCCCTGCAACCTACCCAGGCCAATGCAACAATAGTGCGGGAATTCTACGCTCATGGCCGAGCAAGGACTCTCTGTATGTCCACTGCCGAGGCAAGCCGGTCAGACTTGATGCCGAGACAATTAATCTATTCTACGGCCTAACCCCTGATCGTGATGACCATTCTCCATTCATGGAGGACATCACCAACGAAGATTATGAGCTGATCAAAGACGACCTTTGCTACGACAATACTAATTGGGAAACCGGTGCTCATAGAGGATCGGTAGCAAGGTAGAACTTAAGTCCCGAAGCCAAGCTGTGGAACACATTCGTCAAAAGACGCCTCATCCCAACATCTCATAACAGCACTGTCGACCGAAAAAGATTGGTTCTTGATAAGTGATCAACTCACTATCACTTTTTCACCTTTCATGGACAATAATCACTAAATCTGCACCCACTTGGACCAATGCATGTGCTTAATGTGGGATAATTAGATATTCTGCTTTGGAAGCATATAAAGATGATATTTATAGAAAAGGCGAGTTTTACTATACTTTTGTGTCTATGCAGGAAAAATTATTACCGCGGCAGCAACCGAGGCCGAGGCAGGACCTGATGCCAAGACAGCAAGAACAAGTAACGATACTGTAGGCGACTTGAAGAGAAAAATAAGCTGGACGTTTCTAGTCAAGCAGCGCAAGAATTGGAGCTGGGTAGCACATGGAAAGCCCAAGTTAAAGGCCACGTGGAAAAGAATCCTAGTTGGAGTAAACTTGGAAATATTTTATTTATGGACTTGACTTATGTCCTACTCCAAGTTATACTCCTACTTAGGAAAGGTTTTCCCTAGACCAAGCCTATATAAGACCTATCCGTCCAAGAGGAGAAGAGAGAGGAGAGTTTTCGGCACAAAGCTTAGTATCATAGAGAGAGCCGACTCCACCTTAGATTTTAGATTTCTTTTTAATATGTTCTAAGTTTCTTTAGGCTTAGGTGAAGGTTGTAGAGTTTAATGAGAAGAGATTGACTTTTGTTTCTTGTTTTAATGCAATAAAATATCAAAGTTTGCTTATTCTTCGCCATTCTTTGTTCTTCCATCCAAGCTCGAGAGAGAAGTTTGCAAGTAATCCATTTATCTAATATCGAGAGAGTTAGATTCGCGAAAGGAATAAGTACGGTGTTTCAATCGGGAAACAATAACTCGGCCTAGAGATAGGTTAAGAGTTTCAGTGGCTAAGAGAAGTGTGTGATTGGTTGGTGATTACAATTGATTCACGCCGAGAGGTATCATCAAGGACTGGTCATCAATTGTACTTCAACTTAGAGATAAGCGGAGTCATTAAAGGACACTTTGTCGAACTTTAATAAAGTCTACCCAAGAGCAAGAGATTGCCGCGGCGGACAAGCATCATCGCTGTCGAGGCAGTAATCTGCAGTACTGCCGAGGCAGTGTTGTGCGATTGCATTGGACAGAAACAAGTCAATTGAATCCACTATACAACACAACTGGATCCTGGCCACTTGTTTAATCTGTTTATCTTCTCTTTATTTAGTCTTCTTTATTTAATATTCATCAACCCCAATCTTACTTGTGTTTTTATTTTATTCCTTTTCATAGCGAGAAGACAAAAGAAGGCATATTAAGTAGACAAATCCCTATGGAGACGATATCTGATATACTTATCACTTTATTACTTGCGACGTGTTCACTTGCACTATTTGCGCACTTTTGACACGCAACAAGTTTTTGGCGCCATTGCTAGGGATTAACAACTAAATTTTGTTTTCTTTATTCTCTTGCTTTTAGTTATTTTTATTTAACTTCGATTTTTCTTGGTGTATGACCAGGGCCAACCCAACTAACCCTTTGTACGAACTAGATCCCGAGATCGAACGTACACGACAAAGGTTGAGAAGAAAAATCCAAGGAGCTATGGCAGATCATCCAGCAGGACAAAACTTACCTGCCGGCAATGGAGGTCTTCCGCCGCCACCAGGGCCGCGACAGCTTACTGTTCGAGACTTCTTGGAGGAGGATTTGAATGGGTTAAATCCAGGTGTTGTTACACAAGAGATCGAAGCAGCCCACTTTGAGCTAAACCTTGTCATGTTCAATATGCTCAACACTATTGGACAGTTTGGTGGGTCTATGACTGAGGATGCCAGGCAGCACCTCCAGTCATTCATGGAGATATGCAATTCTTTCAAAATCCAAGGAGTCCATGAAGATGTCTTGAGATTGAAATTATTCCCCTATTCACTGAGGGATAGGGAAAATACCTGGTTAAATAGCATTCCAGCAGGATCTATTGGATCTTGGATTGAACTCTGTCGTGATTTCATTACACGTTTTAATCCTACTAATTTATATGATCGTATACGTAATGAAATTACTTCTTTTCGACATACAGATGATGAACCAATGTATGAGGCATGGGAGCGCTATAGGGAACTACTGCACACGTGTCCTTTACATGGATTTCCCTTGTGGACACAAGTAACCATGTTTTATAATACAACCAATACGCCAACCAAAATGATGTTAGAGGCATCTGCCAATGAAACATTCCTTGACAAAGCACCTGAGGAAGCTATTGAAATCTTGAACAAGCTCGCCAAGAACGATTTTCAATTCCCTACATCAAGGCGAGGAGGAGTAAGACGCCAATCCACAGTGAATGAGTTAGAAACATCAAATTCAGTGGCAACACAATTGGCCTGTCTTACCAAGATGGTGCAGAACATGCAGCTACAACAAAATACCCATGAGGTTAAGGCCATTGATTCTTTTTGCAATTTATGTGGAGGTAACCACAATTCTTCTGAATGTATGCAAACTCAAGAATCCAGCCTTTATGTTGGAAACTATAACCGAAACAATAATAAAAACATCATTTAGCCAAAGTACTTATCATTTCTCATGCATAAATCACATATGCAAAAACTACATTAAGAGCATGACCAAAACATGGCAAATATGGAGCGATATGGGAACCATTAAGAGAGCGAAACCATTTAACTTACTTCCGAGTGTGGGGAGGTTTTTCACACCATCCCTATTCCCAAACCTTTGATAAAACAAGTAAAAACTTGTCGATACGGCAGCCCACTCACCACTTGTCCGAAACTAGCTTGCCGAAGCTAACCGACATTCTCGCCTTTTTTGAAACACCTTCAACACTTAGCTCAACACCTTGACCTGTTTTTAACATATCAAAACAGAGGTATTAATGCATTCAATCAACCTTCCACACTTTCCAAACAAACAGCCCCAAAAACTACACTTAAGAAAACCAAAAACACATCTGAAACTAATCCGAATGACCTCCAGCCCTTAGCCAACGAAAACCAAAACCTCTTAGCAACAAAACACAGCCAAGAACCATGATCTAATTATCCTAAACCAACAGCAAACATTTAGCCACCTAAACAAGCCATAAACCGAAGATCTAAGCCAATTAACATCACCAAAACCTAAGATCCGGGTTTACCCATCCATGTACCATTAATTCCATGTTAAAACACATCAAAATTAATTGATTTACCCATTGAAAACCATCAGGTATCACCTTATTATGGGATTGCATCAATTCAATCAAAATTAACCGATAAAAATCGAAAATCATCAATTAAAACCATAAAACAAATCAAGAAATCAATGTAATGGATCAAACACTTGGGAATTTCAATAAAGAAATCAAAGTTCAGAGGTTTGAATGGTTTCTTACCTTCAAACAAGATCCAACCTCTTTCCAATTGAAAAACCCATGCAAAACAAGTTGTAAAGTGTAAGAAATTGGAGAGAAATAAGGAGAAAATAATATGAACGAAATTGAATAAAAAAGATGTGATTTACCTTGATAAAATTGAAGAGAATTCTGATTGGAAACCAATAAAATTAGGAGAAGTTGAGAGAAAATGAGAAGTTAGGTGAAAAGGTGATTTTAGTGAAAAATGGGAAATAAATCTCAATAAAAATCTTTATGGTAATTAAAAGGAGTTTATAAAGAGATTTTTGGAAGGTTAGATCTGATGAGAAAGATTGGATAAATAGACCCTTAAAGATTCTAAGTTTTGACCCAATTACATTTTAGTCACTAAAATAGTCATTTTTACAAAATAGTCACTACTTTCCAAAATGTCAAGGTTCCAAGTGTAATTTTTCAAAATTGATTTGACCAAAGTCAAATATAGTCCAAATAAGAATTTTAGAGTATTTTTCCATATTTTATTTCCTTTGAAAACCATTTATAAAAATTAAATCCCGAATCTAGGGTAATTGGCTTGATCGTTTCAACCGAACCTTCGATTCGACCATGATAACATCTAAGCACATTTTTGAGGTGTTACAATACAACCCATTTATACATGCACGCTCTGAACCCTAAAAAATGATCGAAAATGACATTAAATCAATTTTTTCGTTACAAAAAGTTAATTATTGGCTTTTAAACCTAATTAAACAACTTAACAAAAATTTTGAGTTTTTTTACTAGATTAAAATTCGCACGGGTTCTCTATAAATCCCATTTAGAAATTCACACTCTGAAACCTACAAAACGATCGAAACTGATATTAAATCAATATTTTTGGCTATAAAAATTTAATCATGGGCTTTTGAACCTAATTAAAAAGCCTAAACTAAAATTTTGTGCTTTTTACTCGGTTAAAATTCGAACGAGTTCACTATGAAGACCATTTAGACATGCACGCTCTAAACCCTACAAAATGATTGAAAATGATATAAAATCAATTTTTTGGGTACAAAAAGTTAATTATGGGCTTTTGAACCTAATTAAAAAGCTTAAACAAAAATTTTGAGCTTTTTACTCGGTTAAAATTCGAACGGGTTCACTATACAGCCCATTTAGACATGCACGCTTTGAACCCTACAAAACAATCGAAACTGATATTAAATCAAATTTTTTGGGTACAAAAGTTAATTATGGGCTTTTGAACCTAATTATAAAGCTTAAACTAAAATTTTGAGCGTTTTACTTAGTTAAAGTTCGAACGGGTTCACTATAAAGCCCATTTAAACATGCACGCTCTAAACCCTACAAAACGATGAAAATAGTATTAAATCAAATTTTTGGGTACAAAAAGTTAATTATGGGCTTTTGAACCTAATTATACAGCTTGAACTAAAATTTTGAGCTTTTTACTCGGTTAAAATTCAAACGGGTTCACTATAAAGCCCATCTAGATATGCATGATCTAAACCCTACAAAACAATCGAAAATGATATTAAATAGAATTTTTTGGGTACAAAAAGTTAATTATGGGCTTTTGAACCTAATTATACAGCTTAAACTAAAATTTTGAGCGTTTTACTCGGTTAAAATTCGAACGGGTTCATAATAAAGCCCATTAAGACATGCACGATCTAAACCCTACAAAACGATTGAAAATGATATTAAATCAAATTTTTTAGGTAAAAAAGTTAATTAAGGGCTTTTGAACCTAATTATACACCTTAAATTAAAATTTTGAGTGTTTTACTCGGTTAAAATTCGAACGGGTTCATTATAAAGCCCATTTAGACATGCACGCTCTAAACCCTACAAAACGATCGAAAATGATATTAAATCGAATTTTATAGGTAAAAAAAGTTAATTACGAGCTTTTGAACCTAATTATATAGTTTAAACTAAAAGTTTGAGCGTTTTACTCGGATAAAATTCGAACGGGTTCACTATAAAGTCCATTTAAACAGCACGCTCTAACCCTACAAAACCATCGAAACTGATATTGAATCAAATTTTTTTGGTACAAAAAGTTAATTATGGGCTTTTGAACCTAATTAAACAGCTTAAACTAAAATTTTGAGCTCTTTACTCGGTTAAAATTCGAACCGGTTCACTATAAATCAAATTTAGACATGCACTCTCTAAAACGTACAAAATGATCGAAAATGATATTAAATCAATTTTTTGTACACAAGTTAATTATGGACTTTTGAACCTAATTAAAAAGCTTAAACTAAAATTTTGAGCTTTTTACTCGGTTAAAATTTGAATGGGTTCACCGTAAAGCCCATTTAGACATGCACGCTCTTAACCCTACAAAACCATCGAAAATGATATTAAATAATTTTTTTTGCAGACAAAAAGTTAATTATGTGCTTTTGAACCTAATCAGGCAACTTAAACTCAAATTTTGATCTTTTTACTCGGTTAAAATTCGAACGGTTCACTATAAAGCCTATTTAGACATGCACGCTCTGAAATTTACAAAATGATCGAAAATGATATTAAATCAAATTTTTGGGTACAAAAAGTTAATTATGGGCTTTTGAACCTAATTAAAAAGCTTAAACAAAAATTTTGAGCTTTTTACTCGGTTAAAATTCTTACGGGTTCACTATAAAGCCCATTTAGACATGCACGCTCTGAACCCTACAAAACCATTGAAACTGATATTAAATCAATTTTTGGGGGTACATAAAGTTAATTATGGGCTTTTGAACCTAATTAAACAGCTTAAACTAAAATTTTGAGCTTTTTACTTGGTTAAAATTCGAACGGGTTCACTATAAAGCCTATTTAGACATGCACGCTCTGAACCCTACAAAACGATCGAAAATGATATTAAATCAAATACTTGGGGTACAAAAATTTAATTATGGGCTTTGAACCTAATTAAATAGCTGAAACTGAAATTTTGAGCTTTTTACTCTGTTAAAATTTGAATAGGTTCAGTATAAAGCTCATTTAGACATGCACGTTTTGAACCCAACAAAAAAATCGAAAATTATATTGAATTGAATTTTTTTGATACAAAAACTTAATTATGGGCTTTTGAACCTAATTAAAAATCTTAAACTAAAATTTTGAGCTTTTTACTGGGTTAAGATTCGAACGTGTTTACTTTAAAGCCCATTTAGACATGCACGCTCTTAACCCTCTAAAACGATCGAAAATGATAATAAATCAAATTTTTGGGGTACAAAAAGTTAATTATGGGATTTTGAACATAATTAAACATATTAAACTAAAATTTTGAGCTCTTTACTCGGTTAAAAATCGAACGGGTTCACTATAAAGCATATTTAGACATGCACTCTCTTAACCTTACAAAATGATCGAAAATGATACTAAATCAATTTTTTGGGTACAAAAAGTTAATTATGGGGTTTTGAACCTAATTAAACAGCTTAAACTAAAATTTTGAGCTTTTTACTCGGTTAAAATTCAAACAGGTTTACTATAAAGCCTATTTAGACATGCACGCTCTGAAACCTACAAAATGATCGAAAATGATATTAAACAAATTTTTGGGGTACAAAAAGTTAATTCTGGGCTTTTAAACCTAATTAAAAATCTTAAACTAAAATTTTGATCTTTATACTCGGTTAAAATTCGAACGAGTTCACTACAAAGCCCATTTAGACATTTGTAATCACCATTTTTGTTCGGGTCTAACTCTAACTCTTTTATGTTTAAAATAAAGGATTTTAATTAATCCGTAATGGGCATATATAACATATTTTTTTAAAAAAAAAGAAGAAAAAAGAAAAAAAAAAAAAAAGAAAAGAAAAGAGAAAAAATGTAAAATATATAATGACATGTGTTAGTTAATGTTATTGCATGATATCATTGTGTTTTTGTTAATGTCACCATTTGGGTACATATGTAGTAAGCATAATATCTTGCATGTGTTATTTGTGTGTGAGCATGTGTAAGTAGTATATGATTATGAATTACTTTGTGATTGTATGTAAATACATATATCATGTGTTAATATGATTTTTGTTTGATTATTGTGTTGCATGTATAAGATAATTATTAATCATGTACCTATGTGTGTCCTCAAATGTTATTTGTGTGTATAATATTTGCATGAGCATTATTATATATTGCATGTGACATCTTATATTATTATATATGTTATTGTGTTATAATAAACATTAGCCCAATTAATACATATAATGATAAAAATCAAATCTCAATAATGATAATAATAATAATAATAATAAACCAAAATGACAATATTATAAAGTCCATGTCTTTTATTACAAAAGACAAAAATTATATTTATAGCCCAATCTAATAATTTTACAACCCATATAAACAATAAGCCCTAGAGTAAATCTAATTGTCTTCTTTTATTGCAGCTACCAGGAAGGGGAGCATCAGATTGAACCAGATCTGACGCTAGAGATCAAGACAAACAATCCTTTATATTCGATCTACGACGTCTACTCAGTTTCTTCGTCCGGCGTGGCATCATTACCAGTTTTCATGGTCTTTGTACCATCCTCCATATCCCTCAATCATCAGACAACAATAAACAAAAGAAAAATCCTTATCAAATCTCTAGAAAATCCGGACAAGCAATAGAGGAAAAATAAATCAGGCATCAGATTCAAATCCCAAAAATCATGGAAAAGGATAAAAATCATATCATTGTAATTAATGAAGATTAAAAAAATCCCAAAAATCGTGGGTGTTATATAAAGGGAATTTTCAGAAACCAAAAGGGGAGGAGGAGAGATTTCAGGGTTAGACTCTGTAAAAAGATTGGGGGACCCTTCATTGTAAAGGGTGCTTTGAAATTTCCAAAAACCATTCGAATAGGGGGTTTCCAGAAAAAAAAAAGAATCAAAAATCGTTCTAATCCATTTTCTTCAGATGCAATCAAAGAAGAAAAATCCTCTTTTTAGGGGAAAAAGTACAAGATCTCACGTTTTTTTTTTCACTTTTTGAGAATGTTGGATATTTAGAAAGCAATCTTTCCCCTTCGATTTCAAAGAAACCAAATTAGTAACTCTTTTTCGTACTCAATTTTTTTTAAAAGGAATAGGTAAAAGACAAGAGAACCAAAGTTCTCTGTTTTTAATCAAAAGATTTTCGTTAAAATTTCTTTGTTTGTCTTTTAAGAGGAAGAGGAATAGTTGGTTTAGGGACTTACCTTTGTTTTCGGTTTTATTTGAACCCTCCTCGTCGTCATCCACGCTGTGAGGTTGCTGTGACCAAGGAACGGTGAAGGCAAGGGTTGAGCGCCATCATCAAGACTGGAAAAAGGAAAAAGTTAGCGCTGTTTGAAAGGAATGGAGGAGAGTAAAAACGTTTTAGATTTTAAGGGTTTCTTTTAAAATCCAGAAGTTTTGTTAAAAAATAATAAAGTAATAATAAAACCCTCTAATTTGTTTTCAAATCAGAGGATAAAACAGTACCGGGTTCGTACATATCACATATCCGATTCCCATCTTTCTTTTTTCTTTTTTATTTGTTGTTTCTTTTAATCAAGTCATTTTTGAACCAAGTTGTGTGTGTTCCTTCCTAATCTGAATTTAATCTTTAAATGTTATATATTGTGTGATTATTATTATATTTTATTACGATGTTATTATTTCTTAAGTATGTTATTATGTTATAAGGTTTTACATCACAATATATGTATATATTTGATATATTGTTTACAGGCTATATTTTGTATGTTTTTGCACGTGTATGTTACGTCATTCATATTTATTTTCTCCTTTTATGTAGGCGTGTTCTCTGGTTCTGTCTTCGTAATTTTATAATTATTCATAGGCCATGCATTATATATATATTCCTTTATGGTAGTGTTTAACGTGTTACATATATGTGCCAATGTTTCGTTTCCTCACATTTCGACTTTAGATGTTATGCTATTAAGACGCATGGAAATAAGTGGTTACTATTTATTTGTGTTGAACATGTGTCCTTACATTCATCGGCGCTTATTTATTCTTAGTATTTCTAAGTCATATTTATGCATATTCAGTTATCATTCTATGGTCTCATGTATATATGTGTACGTTCGTTTGTCATGCATGTTACTTCATCGTTCAAATGACCACCCTCTTGTTAGAATTCATCGTTATTTTATTAATTGACATTATAAAACAGAAGGTATTCATTAGTTCTTATATTCGTGCCATAATTGTTTGGATTATCAGAGATTAATCGAATATATGAATTAATTTTTATCGTCTCAAGGTAAGTAGACATTAAAATTGACTAGACCATAACATCACTCTTTTATGTTTGCATCATGCATAAAGGTGACGTGCGAGATTCGAACCGTAAACTAACGCATCGGTCAATATTATTTGACATCGGTTTAGTCTTTGGTCCGATTTATCGTCAACCTTATTAATTATATTCTTATTAATTTAAAATTCACAAATTAAAGTAAGCCTATTTAATTAAGGTCAATTTTGAATTTAGAAACTGATTCAAAATTAAAGTTAAAGTTCAATAATGATTTTTGAAAACATTTTTGGTACTGATTTCTGGACGCAATTGGGGTTTTAATCCTTCCCCACGCGTAATCAACTCCCGAACCCTTTTTCAGAATGAATCTCTGCTTTTTTTTATGGTGTCCGGTCTACCTAAGTGACCGATGGCGACTCTAATTTTATTGTTTTAAAAAAGAATTAATGTTTTTAAGTCACATTTTCAAAAGGGATTAAATAGTAGCATCAAAGACCTTTTACACCACACTTTTACAAATTAATTTCCATTTTCCATCTTCGAACTCAAAAAGGTCGCTACAGCATGGCGACTCTGTAGGGGATATATTTGCTTTTTGAAAAAAAAGAGAGTTAGGCCATTAAAAATGTTTTTCAAATTTTAGAACTTTAATTATTTTTAAGGAGGTTTCTTTATTAAAATGTGATAGAAATTTTACGGGCTCTACTAATTGGTGAATTTAAATTAATTTTTCATTTAATTTTTAAGGAATCACCGATATGTGTTGCATCATTCCATAAAGCTCTATACCCGAGCTCTAAAACCTTTTTAAGTGGGAGTGAAACGACCCAAGTGTGTAACCCTCCACGGGTCAGTAATGCACATCCGGAATCCACACCTTTTACAAGTGAGTAACCCTCCACGTCATTAGGTCGTGCGTTCTCTCGAATCGAAGCCAATTCGCAAGCCTGTAATGGGCTAGAATTTGGGATCTTATTTGTCTTAGAAGGCAATAAGATAGGTTCGGGTACCTCAATTAGAAACAAACTACATGTGTGAGAACATAGGAAACCCACCCCATTAGAGCCATGCAGATAACCCTAGAAAGATAGATTAGAGTTTTCTTTGTGAACATGCCTTGTGTTTATTTTCCTTGCATTTATTTGCCTTTAAATATATTTTTATGATATGACTAACATTTTTTCACTGTTTCTTTTATTTCTTTTTTACATGCATTATCATGTCATAAAGAGAACATCAAGTTGAAAATGGTTTGAAATTAAAATTTTTGTTAAAGTGGGATTTTGTTTGAACAACAACAACAACAATCCCAATATGGTCAAAATGGGAGCAGTCATACGAGGAAGATCATACCTCTATCAAATTCAACCAGCAAGTGCAAAGGCGGTGATTCGAAGAACCAAGTTTGAGAGGATTATTTTAACGAGCTAGGCAATGAAGCTCAAAACTTAAAGATTGAGGGGCATGCACAAGTGGGAAATTCCAGCACACCTATTGTCGACGTTAGAAACACATCACTTCGTAGCCTACACCACTCGAGGACAAGAGCAAGAGTTAGCACGATGCACCGCTTAGATGCAAGAGGCTACATAGAAGAATTAATTTTTAGAGGAAGATGCTAACAAGCTTTAGGGTATTCTGGGTAAAGGATCAAAGAATACAAGAAGATGGTATGGAGAGATCATCGATTTAAACACCAAGTGGCGAGCATAAGAGAGACAATTTTGGTATGCTCAATACCTACTTTGGGGCAACCTCTTACATTTTGGAGACGAGAGCGTGAATTAACAATAGACCGCTTAAATAAAACAAATTTCGTCTTCAGCATAGAATGCGGACAAGCTTCACGATGTTTCAGGTGAGGATTTAAAGTGTAAAAGAAGGTCATATGGACTTCGAGAGGGACCATCATCCAGGACGTTACCCAAGCTATCTCAGTAGTTGTATCAAGATGATATTTCCCTTTAATGAAAGCTGTGTAATGATTATATTTGTTAACTCGACTATGCTCTTTGCATTGCATAATGCATTTGTATGCATTACGATTATTATTGTTTTTATTCATTTTTACATAAAGACATCATTTATCATTTTGTTTGACATCATTAAATCTGCATTCATTACATGTCATCACATCATTAATTAGAGAAATATTATTCGAGAAAGAAAAAAGAACTAGAAGATGATCCCTCACCAAGGTAGTGAATGACTCGGCGACTAGAGTAGATGAGCTCGAAAGTTTTCAAGAACGCTGGGTCGACGTTCAAAAGGAAAAAGGGGAATACATAAGGGAATTTCAAGTAGAGTCCAATAAGAAAATGAACGAATTGATGAGTTTGGTAGCCACTATAGCCAAGGACAAAGCTTTATTAGAAGACCTTACAGCGCAAATAGAGGTTAGAAGACAAAAAGAGTTTGGAGCCTAGATCCGATGTTCAAGAAAGGGAAGTGGTACCCAATAAAGAGCTAGTTCCCACCAATAAATTTGA
Source organism: Abelmoschus esculentus (assembly GCA_035048815.1). Classification (NCBI taxonomy): domain Eukaryota; kingdom Viridiplantae; phylum Streptophyta; class Magnoliopsida; order Malvales; family Malvaceae; genus Abelmoschus; species Abelmoschus esculentus. The sequence goes on from JAUCBN010000037.1 coordinate 10,260,544, forward strand.
AGTAGGTGGTGCCACCTCAAAGCATTTTATCAAATTGGATGTAAATAAGATTCAGGGCTCTAGTTTGTTTTCCCAGTCAATGAATAAAGGCCTAAATGTGATAGAAGAAGATCCAGGGGTTAAAAAGGTCATATAGACCACCGGAATGGGTAAGTTATTTCCTTCTCAAATTTAGGGTCAACCTTCAATGTTGACGAGCCTCATTCAAAGTCCTCGAGGGAAATAAGAAAAGTTGAAGAGACTTCATTTTAGTCTACTTCCTCTGACTTACCAGAAGATGTTTTCGAGGTTACTAGAAGCTCGAAAAATGGAACCTTGCTATGTCGAAACACAGAAGCCTCCCTATCCGAAGTGGTTAAAAGAAGAAGATCATTGTGGCTTTCATGCCAGAATTTAGGGCCATTCCAGGGACAAATGTATAAGCTTAAGTGCATAATCTCTTAGACCTTGGAGTAATAAAATTTGAGACTGCATATTCGAGTCTGAAAATTAATTTTCCAACCGTAGTTGGTAAAAAGACGTTAAGAGAAGATCAGGTCATCGCAGTACAAGCAATAGTGGAAACAAAGGGGCATGTGCCAACAAAAGCTGAAAAAGGCGGTCAAAGATTGACGACAAAGTAAGGATCAAAATCTTATCAAATCCGACAATCCAGGGTTTGATGACTAAGGACAGAGTAAGGTTCTGATGGAGGTTATGACTTCTCAATTAATCACCAGATCGGAAGTTGCATACATTTTAATATATATATATATATATATATATATATAAAAGTCCAATTTACTACTTTAAGCCTGAAAAGTAGTAAGAACACTTTATAAAGGGCAGTTGTTTTAAATGATGTTTTCACCCGCCAAATGATTTCACATTCATTAATTCTTTGAACTTTACATTCATTTTTTTAAGGGATAACCCTTGCTTTCCCATGTGCATATAATAAACATTTTAAACATACACATGTACATATCATTACACACTAGATCTTGAATTTTAGATGCGAAAATATCTTTGCCTCAAACTCAAAAAATCGACCTTAAGTTTTGTATATTTAGAGGAAACTGAATATTAAGGGGATATTGCAAAATGAGAGTCTCTGCTAGTCTACATAAGTCAGCAAAGGAACAAAATGAGTGTTTAGACAATGGACCACTCCCAAATCAGGACAAGTCTTTCTCAGGCACTTGTTATTCAAGATTCTTGAATCGAGAGTCGGCCTTAAATTTCTGCCCCTTGAAGACCTTCTCAGGACTCCTTTGAATGGGACGGCGAATGACATTCTCTTAGTTCATTGGAAGAACATGGTAAGATTAGATAAATTAGATACTGAAACCAGAAGGACATTAGAAGGAGGCAGTCAGAAGCTAGGACATGCAAAAAAAAAATAGAGAAAAAAAGAAAAAAAAAGGAAAAAGGAATGTAACCCCTTAATTTTAACTTAAGGAGCACGGTAGGCTAAAACTGTTGCTTTTAAAACTTTCATATCATTGAAAAAAGTGATTTAAAAACCAAATTTGTAAATCAAAAGATAAAAACACGGTTAGAAAAAATAAATATTCTTATTTAAAATTAACAAATTTGAATAACTAGTTTTATGCATAAGGTTTAAATACATCTCAATCCCTAATAATCCCAAAATAAAAATATCAGTAAATAATTGTACTAAAAATAGTAATAAATCGTATTCGAGAAAGATCTCCGAGTACCAACTCCTAGGGCCAGATATTTGAAAAAAAACTAAAAGAATGAGCTATAAAGCCCAGTGTGTATCTAAAGTGCAGTCAAACATCACAATATCACTCAGTTCACAATCACAGAAAACTATATATATATGTGCTGTAAATAAACACAAAAAATGATGTATGCAATGTCACAAAGAATGCAATCCCATATTCCGAACGCCAAATATAGTGGTGGCTAAACCAACCGATCGCTGTGGAGGAAGTTCCGCAGAACCCCTCACCCATTATTTCTCCAAAACGCTGTGTGGTAAAACGACCTTCCTCCTTACAATCCCCCCATACACATGCTATGCAATCAATATCACTATTCTCAAAAAGTCTCATCTTAAATATTCGTATAGTACGAATCACACAGTTTAGATAATCTGATCACAGTCTCATAGGGTAACTCAAGATCACATTATCACTTAGTATGTTCAATATCATAGTGTCACTAAAAATAGATAATCACAAAACACAAAAAATCTAACACAGGAAGAGAACACACATTTAAACTCATTTACCAATAGCACAAGAAGATACATGCATTTAGCACAAGAAGAGAAACCACATTTAAATTCATTTAACAATAGCACAGGAAGAAACACACATTTGAGTTCAATAGCACAAGAAGAAACACACATTTAAGACAATAAAAAATATGTTAAATCTAAGAAGTTAACATTAAAAACTTTACCCTCAAAACTAATTTATTTTATATTATTTCATAATAATTTTAAAATATTTAAATACTTAATAATTCGTGAAAGCCAAAAGTTAAAATTATAATTAAAAATTTGTAACTTAAGAAGAGTTAAAATTCCAAAAATAAATTATCTCAAAAACTTATTAAAAATAATATTATAATCTGATGGTTTAAATAAAATGTCCGAATATAAAAAAATATCTATTTATACTGAAAATAACCTTAATTCCCAAATGCATCAAAGTTTTCAAAATAATTATAATATTTTGAATAACTAAAAGTTAGTTTTATATTTTAATAATAAAATAACCAAATAAAATATGAGATCTCAAAATCCGAAAAGTTTTATATATTTCTCAAATCACAATGATATGTAAGAACGAAAACACAAGTATGCAATCAAAGAAACAATACAAAAATTAAACATGCCGATAAAACACAATTATTTTTCAAGACATAAAATATTAAACTTGTCATAAAAAATAAATATATTTTTTGAAAAACATAACAAAACAAATGTAGCACCAGTAAGAGAACACACCTTAGCCAAAGCGATTCAAATTATTGAATAACATGGTTTTGAACTCGAACAAAAATAAAGAGTGAGAACAGAGGCTTTTGAGAATCTTGATAGAAGAAAATAATGTAGGGTTTTCTCTTTGATCATAATATGTATTTATAGAGAAAAAATAATTGATTCCAACTTGAATTAGAATTCTATTAAACCATAAAAAAGTTAGTAAAATAATAATAATAAAAAAGATTATAGAATCTTTAAAGGATTTTCCTTCTTCGAAAGTAACTTTAAATAATATATATAATATTAAATAAAGAGTTTTTATAAAACAATAATTGAAATGAAATAATATTTTTAATAAAAAGATTGATTGTAGATAAACTATTAATAAAAAATAATAATTAATCTCAGTAAAAATAAAATTTAATTTAATAGTAAATTAGTTATCCAAAAGTCATCAAATCACTTTAAGTTTTAATCTTTAAATTCACATTTAAAACTTTCAAAACTTTATAATCTTATTTAAAAAAATTTCCCTTAAATTTAGGAACAAAAAACTCAAATAAATTAGGATTTCAGAAATTGGGAATATAAAAATTAGGATTTTTACTTAGGGATTTCAAAATTAAGGTTTTAAAATTAGGAATAATTTTTGGGTATTACAACTCTCTCACCCTTAAAAGAAATTTCGTCCTCGAAATTTTTTGGACTTAGCAGTAGATTTTCAAAAGCACGGATATTCAGAGGAAAACTTAAAAGAGCATTTAGGTTCAAGTAACAAACGACAACAAAGAGTTCTCAAAGAGGCTTTGATCTTAAATTCATAAGATGGGTACAATCACGATCTTTTGCTCGATAACAAAAGTTTGGGTCCTTAATCAGAACTTGAGTTAAGACTTATAAAGGTTACTAAAAAACATGGCTCAAGGATTCACATGGTTAAAAAGCATCAATTTTAAGGTCACTAACAGGTACACAATCTTTCTAGATCTGAATCTATATGAAACGTATACAAATCAAAAAATCATGTAAGGTGACATAATAATCTATTTACTAAAGATAATAACATAAAGTAGTGTGTAAATAAATAACAAACCTAAAGTAAGATCTGGTATTGGAGTCTCGGATTTAAAACATATGAATAAATATTTTTTTTCAAAAATAACCCATAGCCCAAAAATATTTAATGCATGCAAATTTTCTTTTGTAAAAACACTTGTAATGAACCTCACAGTCCGAGTGTTGAACTTGGCTCTGATACCAAAAATGTAACCCCTTAATTTTAACTTAAGGAGCACGGTAGGTTAAAACTGTTGCTTTTAAAACTTTCATATCAAGTAATTGCAAAAAGTGATTTAAAATCCAAATTTGAAAATCAAAAGATGAAAACACGGTTAAAAAAATAAATATTCTTATCTAAAATTAACAAATTTGAATAACTAGTTTTATGCATGAGGTTTAAATACATCTCAATCCCTAATAATCCCAAAATAAATATGTCAGTAAATAATTGTCCTAAAAATAGTAATAAACCGTATCCGAGAAAGATCTTCGAGTACCAACTCCTAGGGCCAGTTATTTGGAAAAAAAAACTAAAAGAATGAGCTATAAAGCCAATGTGTCTCTAAAGTGTCGTCAAACATCACAATATCACTCAGTCCACAATCACAGAAAAAAATATATATCTGCTGTAAATAAACACAAAGAATGATGTATGAAATGTCACAAAGAATGGAATCCCATACTCCTAAGACCAAATATAGTGGTGGCTAAACCAACCGATTGCTGTGGAGGTAATTCCGCAGAACCGCTCACCCCTTATTTCTCTGAAACACTGTGTGGTAAAACCACCTTCCTCCGTACAATCCCCCCATGCACATGCTATGCAATTGATGGAGGCTAGAAAGTCCTGCTTTATGATAAAGCATTCGTCCTTCCACCTTTGTCAGATTGAAGTATTTAAGATGTAGAACCCATGAGGATTGACTTTACTTACGCAATTTATTTTTCCTGCACAATGGAAAAGTAAAGACACAGATAATTGAGTTGGATTATAACTAAAGAAACTAATTAAAACAATAAAGATAAATGATCAAGAAATCAAGGATGGAAAAGTGGGGTAGGTTAGAGTGCTTCGTAGTGTGGGTTCAATTGACTTGTTTCTATCTCATGCAATTATACAACACTGCCTCGAGAGCAATGCAGTTTTACTGCCTCAGTAATGAAGGATTACGTCCGCCACGGCAATCTCTTGCTCTTGGGTAGACTTTACCAAAGTTCGGCAAAGGTGTCCTTTGATGAATCCGCTTATCTCTAAGTCGAAGTATTGTTGATGACCAGTCCTTGATGATACCTCTCGACGTGAATCAATTATAATCACCAACCAATCCCACACTTCTTTTAGCCGTTGAAACTCTTAACCTATCTCTAGGCCGAGTTAGTGTTTCCCGATTGAAACACCGTACTTATTCCTTTCGTGAATCTAACTCTCTCGATATTAGATAAATGGATTACTCACAAACTTCTCTCTCACGCATGGATGCAAGAACAAGGAATGACAAAGAATAAGCAAACCTCGATATTTTATTGCATGAAACAAGAAAGCAAAGTACAATTTTCTTCCACAACTACTCCACAAACTAACCTAAACCCCAAGGGGGAGATGGAGGAGTTTAGGGTTTTCTATGAACACTTGATTTCGAGATAGATCCTCTCTACATAGGCTATGGTTTATATAGGCTTGACCTAGGGCAAACCTTTCCAAAGTAGGAATACAACTTGGAGTAAAACACAAGTTAAGTACATAAATAAAAGATATTTATTTTATTTCCTAGTTTATTCCTATAAAGATTCTTTTTCCACGTGGCCTTTGACCTTGACTTTTCATGTGTTTCCCAGCTCCGATTTCTATGTCACTTGTCATAAAACGTCCACCTTATTTTTCTCTTCAGACCGCCTATCATATCGTCATTTGCTCTGTAGGTGCTGCCGCGGCCTTCAAGTGCTGCCAAGGCGGGTGCTAATCTGTATTCCAGTTTCGGCTTCCAGCATCCATCTTCTTGTTTGGCAATTCCTATGATGCAGTTTCCTGTCTAAGAAAGAAAACCATCAAATGCATTTGTTTTTGCCAAATAATAGATAAATTCATGAATTGAGTATTGGGACGCTGAAATATGGAAATAAGCAGAACTATCCAAATTGCCATTAAATTTGTCCTTTATTAGCAATAATTGAGTGGGGAAAATGATATAAAAATGAGGACTTTTGGGCACTCATCACACCCCCAAACTCGAACTATTGCTTATCCTCAAGCAATGCAAAAGATAATTTTTAAGTAAAGAATTTTAAAGTAATATATTGTCCTGCCTACCACGGCAGAATTCCTTTCTTGACTCGGCCTCTTCTAGGTTCTAAGAATTCCTAGGAACTGGACTATGAGTCTTGGTGAGTGTGTGCATAGCTGTGTCAAAGTTGATTATCTAAGTTCTAATCCTTTTTCTAGCTCAAGACTTCCGACTAAGATTTTTCTTTCCTTTTCCCTGTTTGGTATATAAATATATATTGCTATAAACTTATATTGCTTGAGCCAATTTTCGGGCACCTCAAGTGTTAACTACTCTTACTAGAGCCAATTTTGGGCACCTCTAGTAAGTGGGAAAAAGACTAAGTCCTAGAGCCAGTGATATGCACCTCTATGGACTAAATTAGAGCCGGTGATAGGCACCTCTAGTTAAAATCTAAGCCTAAGTCCTTATTGCTTTTTCAAAGAAAAGAACTTTTTAAAAATCAACTAAGACTAGCAGTGTTTATAGATTTTTCAGGCTCATAGTCTGATCCTAAGTACTAATCCTAAGAGACCTTTCTAATTTCAAGTCTGGTGAATGGTGCATACTGCTGCGGCGGCTGAAGAATATATTGCTGCCGAGGCAGTCTCAATAAAATTCAACATACTTAAAAAAATTGCATAAAACTGTAATTGTTGTATAGACAAAATTTAAGGCAATAGTAGGATAATCCGAATAATTTCCATACATGGCATATATTTTTATAAGGCAGAAAATAGGATCAATACTCCCCAAACTCGAGGGATGCATTGTCCTCAATGCATGTATCTGAGCATAAGGCAACAATAAAAGACAAGATAAAAATTAAGAGACAAGGAAAAGATAAACCAATATTTATATGTCGCGTCTTGGCCTCTTTTGTATCCTGAGGGTTATCAGTTTGTGTGGAGTTTGTTGAGAAAGAAACTAAAAACTGCACTGGAAAACAATAATGAAGAAGTATGAAATAAAACGAGGAAGATGAAGTTCTAGGGATGCAAACCCACCATCATATGTTCTTGGGTGGCCAGCCCTCTGATAAGTGCTCAACTCAATATCACTTGTTACACCTTTTATGGGCATTAATCACCGAATTTACACCCACTCGGACCAATGCATGTACTTAGTGTGATATATTTAGAAGTTATGCTTATAGTGATAATATTTACAGAAAAGGCACGTTTTACTGCATTTCTATATTTGTGCAGGAGAACCATTGTCGCGATAGCGACAAGGCCGAGGTAGGACCTGATGCCGAGGCAGCAGCTGAGAGCCAGGAAGCAAAACTGTAGGCGATTGGAAGATAAAAATCCAAGGGACGTGTCTGGACATAAAGCCCATGGATCGGAGCTGGCTAGCATGAGGAAAAGCCCAAGACAAGGCCACGCGGGAAAGCCCCCTTAGCTGAATTAAACTTGGAAATATTTTAATTATGTACATGACTTGTTCCCTACTCCAAGTTGTATTCTACTTAGGAAAGGTTTGCCCTAGGTCTAGCCTATATAGAGACCTAGTCGTCCAATGTATTAGCGCGAATACCTAGAGAGAGTGAGCCAATTCATAAACTTGTCTTCTTTCTCTCAACTATGTTCCAAGCTTTCTTAGGGTTTAGGTGAAGGTTGTTTAGTATATGTGAGAGGAGATTGTACTTTGTCTTTGTTTCAATGCAATAAAAGTTTCAAGGTTTACTTATCATTTGTTATTCCTTGTTCTTACATTCAAGCTCGGGAGAGAAGTTTGTGAGTAATCCATTTATCTAAGCTCGGGAGAGTTAGATTCACGAAAGGGGTAAGTACGGTGTTTCAATCGCGAAATACTAACTCGGCCTAGGGATAGGTTAAGAGTTTCAGTGGCTAAAAGAAGTGTGAGATTGGTTGGTGAGTATAATTGGTTCACGCCGGGAGGTATCATCAAGGACTAGTCATCAACAGTACTTCGACTTAGGGATAAGTGGAGTCATTCACGGATACTTTGCCAAACTTTGGTAAAGTCCACCCACGAGCAAGGGATTGCCGCGGCGGACAGTATCGTCGCTGCCAAGGCAGTAAGCGGCAGTGCTGCCGAGGCAGTGAAATACAATTGCATTGGGCAAAGACAAGTCAATCAAATCCACAATACAACGCAACTGGATCCCGACCTATCTCTCTCTACTATTCAAATCTCTTTATTTTATTTAGTTGTTTTATTTTAGTTCCATCACAACTCAAACTACTTGTGTTTTTATTTCTTTCTACAGAACAAGAAGACGAAGAAGACATATTAAGTCTACCAATCCCTGTGGAGACGATAATCCGGTAAATACTTATCACTTATTATTTTCGATGTGTCCACTTACACTAAACGCGCACTTTTGACACGCGACACCCTCCTTCACATTTTTCCGCCAAGGCAACCTTTCTCCGTGGCAACTTGCCACCGAGGCAACCTCCACCGTGGCATTATTGCTGCTGCAACCTTCTGATGTGATATTATGCCGAGGCAACCTTCATGGGCGGGACGACAAGATCGATTTCAGGGTCGTTTTATATGCTTCATGGCTTCTCCTTCTCGAAATTCAATCCTAAAAAAATAGCTCAAACATAATTAAACTTATTTCCTAAAAAAAATAACTCAAAAATAATTAAACTAATTTCCTAAGATAATAGTGCAAGAAAAATAAAAAGGAAAGTTGGAATCGCCAATCCCCGACAACGGCGCCAAATCTGATGGAGGCTAGAAAGTCCTGCTTTTATGATGAAGCATTCGTCCTTCCACCTTTGTCAGATTGTAGTATTTAAGATGTTGAACCCACGAGGATTGGCTTTACTTACGCAATTTATTCTTCCTGCACAATGGAAAAGTAAAGACACAGATAATTGAGTTGGATTATAACTAAAGAAACTAATTAAAACAATAAAGATAAATGATCAAGAAATCAAGGATGGAAAAGTGGGGTAGGTTAGAGTGTTTCGTAGTGTGGGTTCAATTGACATGTTTCTGTCTCATGCAATTATACAACAATGCCTCGGCAGCACTGCAGTTTTACTGCCTCGGCAATGAAGGATTACGTCCGCCGCGGCAATCTCTTGCTCTTGGGTAGACTTTACCGAAGTTCGGCAAAGTGTCCTTTGATGACTCCTCTTATCTCTAAGTCGAAGTACTATTGATGACCAGTCCTTGATGATACCTCTCGGCGTGAATCAATTATAATCACCAACCAATCCCACACTTCTTTTAGTCGCTGGAACTCTTAACCTATCTCTAGGTCGAGTTAGTGTTTCCTGATTGAAACACCGTACTTACTCCTTTCGTGAATCTAACTCTCTCGATATTAGATAAATGGATTACTCACAAACTTCTCTCTCGAGCTTGGATGCAAGAACAAGGAATAGAAAAGAATAAGCAAACCTCGATATTTTATTACATGAAACAAGAAAGCAAAGTACAATTTTCTTCCACAACTACTCCACAAACTAACCTAAACCCCAAGGGGGCGATGGAGGAGTTTAGGTTTTTCTATGAACACTTGATTTTGAGATAGATCCTCTCTACATAGGCTATGGTTTATATAGGCTTGACCTAGGGCAAACCTTTCCAATGTAGGAATACAACTTGGAGTAAAACACAAGTTAAATACATAAATAAAAGATATTTATTTTATTTCCTAGTTTATTCCTATAAGGATTCTTTTCCCACGTGGCCTTTGACCTTGACTTTTCGTGTGTTTCCCAGCTCCGATTTCTATGCCGCTTGTCTTAAAACGACCACCTTATTTTTTTCTTCAGATTGCATTTAATATCGACATTTGCTCTTCAGGTGCTGCCACGGCCTTCAAGTGCTGCTGAGGCGGGTACTAATCTGCATTCTAGTTTCGGCTTCCAGCATCCATCTTCTTGTTTGGCAATTCCTATGATGCAGTTTCCTATCTAAGAAAGAAAACCATCAAATGCATCTGTTTTATGTCAAATAATAGATAAATTCATGAATTCAGTATTGGGATGCTGAAATATGGAAATAAGCAGATTTATCCAATATTGTCATTAAATCTGTCCTTTATTAGCAATAATCGAGTGGGAAAAATGATATAAAAATGAGGACTTTTGGGCACTCATTAGCAATCAATACCACAATTCTCAAAAAGTCTCATCTCAGATATTTGTATAGTACGAATCACACATTTTAGATAAACTGATCATAGTCTCATAGGGTAACTCAAGATAACAGTATCACATAGTATGTTCAATATCATAGTGTCACTATAAATAGATAATCACAAAACACATAAAATCTAACAAAGGAAGAGAACACACATTTAAACTCATTTACCAATAGCACAAGAAGATACATGCATTTAGCAAAAGAAAAGAAACCACATTTAAATTCATTTAACAATAGCACAGGAAGAAACACACATTTGAGTTCAATAGCACAAGAAGAAACACACATTTAACACAATAAAAAATATGTTAAATCTAAGAAGTTAACATTAAAAACTTTACCCTCAAAACCAATTTATTTTATATTATTTCATAATAATTGTAAAATGTTTAAATACTTAATAATTCGTTAAAGCCAAAAGTTAAAATTATAATTAAAAATTGGTAACTTAAGAAGAGTTAAAATTTCCAAAACAAATTATCTCAAAAACTTATTAAAAATAATATTATAATCTTATGGTTCAAATAAAATGTCCGAATATAAAAAAATATCTTTTTATACTGAAAATAACCTTAATTCCCAAATGCATCAAAGTTTTCAAAATAATAATAATATTTTGAATAACTAAAAGTTAGTTTTATATTTAATAATAAAATAACCAAATAAAATACAACATCTCAAAATCCGAAAAGTTTTATATATTTCTCAAATCACAATGATATATAAGCACGAAAACACAAGTATGCAATCAAAGACACAATACAGAAATTAAATATGCCGACAAAACACAATTATTTTTCAAGACATAAAATATTAAACTTGTCATAAAAAATATATATATTTTTTTGAAAAAAAGAACAAAACAAATGTAGCACCAATAACAGAACACACCTTAGCCAAAGCGATTCAAATTACTGAATAACATGGTTTTGAACTCGAACAAAAATAAAGAGTTAGAACAGAGGCTTTAGAGAATCTTGATAGAAGAAAATAATGTAGGGTTTTCTCTTTGATCGTAATATGTATTTATAGAGAAAAATAATTGATTCCAACTTGAATTAAAATTCTATTAAACCATAAAAAAGTTAATAAAATAATAATAAAAAAGATTATAGAATCTTTAAAGGATTTTTCTTCTTCGAAAGTAACTTCAAATAATACATATAATATTAAATAAATATTTTTGATAAAACAATAATTAAAATAAAATAATATTTTCAATAAAAAGATTGATTGTAGATATACTATTAATAAAAAATAATAATTAATCTCAGTAAAAATAAAATTTAATTTAAAAGCAAATTAGTTATCCAAAAGTCATCAAATCACTTTAACTTTTAATCTTTAAATTCATATTTAAAACTTTCAAAACTTTATAATCTTATCTCAAAAAATTTCCCTTAAATTTAGGAAAAAAACTCAAATAAATTAGGGTTTCAAAAATTGGGAATATAAAAATTAGGATTTTTACTTAGGGATTTCAAAATTAAGGTTTTAAAATTAGGAATAATTTTTGGGGTATTACAAGGAAAAAAGAAAAGAAAAAAAAAAGAGAGAACGAGCGAAATAACGAGGAAAAGAGAGAATCGGAAGGGAAATTGGAAGGTCGAAGAAAGCCCAAATCAAATAAAGAGATTATTTGTTTTTGCGATACCAGAAGATTACAGAAAGGTGATCAAATCCAAAAGTTACAAGGTGATCATATCTAAGCAGCAGATAACAGAAAAGTACTCCAATTTGGTGGTACGCCTACAAATTTGAAAGAGAAAACGAAAAGGAAAAGGAGAAACAATATTGTAAAAGATGCATATTCAGATGAGACGATCCAAAGTTAAAAACTCAACCTAAAGAATCGAGGCAATGATAGGCAAAGAATCTTCATTCTGAATGCCTCATGATTTGTACAAAAACAAATATTGAAGCTCATCCTAAACAAGATGGCCTAAAGATTGCCAATTTCGGAAAAGAGAATGAACTCTATGGTGAAAACCTAAAGCGGACAATCTAGAGCGACTCAAAAAAAGGAAAAAAAGAAAAAAGAGCGAAGGAGAATAACAGAGGAAGATTTTTGAGAATTCTATATTACAAATATAGAGAAATATTTACACCAATCATAGACCCAGGTCTTGCAAGTCTCTAAAGACAATTATGATCATTCAGGGATGTCCAAACTAAATGAGATGGTCTTCAGATCACACTCCTTACAAAGGTTAACCTTGCTTCAAGGAACGTCAAACTTCGAAGTGCCTGATCGACACCCAAATAAGGGAAGGATGGGATGGATGAGCAAGTGAGATAATGAGTGTCACATGAAAAAGGGGTAGTCTCTAGGAAAATGGATTGTTCCTTTTGAAAGCCTGATGGTTTAGAAGAGACTATGCAATTGTCATGGCCCGCGCATTGAGGTCCGTGACAGTCGCGCACAAGTCCGACAACAAGGTTCCATCGAGCTTGTCAAGACCACAAGACTTGGCCCAAGAATTGGAGAATGCTAGAGAGCCGACTATAGATATGGAAAGAGACAACTTATCACATAAGTGTTTGGGGGAATCTTGCCATATCGGGAGAGATCAACTATCCGAGGAAACATTCCAATGAATTGATGTAATTTGATAGGATTTGATAGAGTTTCCTTAGATATGTGATTTTGTATTTATTCTTGGCTAATCCTGGCCATCTGTGTAAATCGATCCTGACCATTGATTGAGTGAGAGCTCAACTATAAATTGAGAGCTCTCACCCTCATTTGTACTCACCCAACAATTTCATCCTCCTTTGAGAGAGTAATAGAAAGCTCTGGCATTTACTCTAATTCTCCTTTAGTGTTCTTGAGATTCTTCACTTGTTCTTTCTAAGTTCTTCGAAGCCATTCTCATAGTTAGCTTCCGCTAAGAATGATCTTTCGTTCTTGAGTGCCTTGGAAGTTTGATCTTCCAAAGTGAGATTTCAGGATGACTTAGTCGTTTGTCTTAAGGACTCGACTAAGGCCGCACGGGTTAGCTGGTTCAAAAGTCTAGCCCCGTGACACAATTGTGTACATCCCCGCAATGGTCGTGAATCCTCTAAATATGTTCTTCATTAGAGTTGAACTTTTCTCAGATTGGGGCAAATATGTGATAAGTGCTCAACTCACTATCACTTTTTACACCTTTTATGGGCATTAATCACTAAATTTACACCCACTCGGACCAAAGTATATACTTAATGTGATATATTTAGAAGTTATGCTTATAAAGATAATATTTACAGAAAATGCAAGTTTTACTGCATTTTTACATCTGTGCAGGAGAAACTACTGCCACGGCAGCAACATGGCCGAGGCAGGACCTGATGCCGAGGCAACAGCTGAGAGCCAGGAAGCAATACTGTAGGCGATTGGAAGAGAAAAATCCAAGGGACGTTTCTGGACATGAAGCACATGGATCGGAGCTGGTTAGCATGAGGAAAAGCCCAAGAGAAGGCCACGCGGGAAAGTCTCTTAGTTGAAATAAACTTAGAAATATTTTATTTATGTACACGACTTGTTCCCTACTCCAAGTTGTATTCTACTTAGGAAAGGTTTGCCCTAGGCCAAGCCTATATAAGACCTAGCCGTCCAATGTATTAGGAGAGCCGATTCTTAGAGAGTTTACCCTAAGACTCAATGTTTTCTTTCTCTCAAATTATGTTCTAAATTTTCTTAGGGTTTAGGTGAAGGTTGTTAAGTATTTGTGAGAGGAGATTGTACTTTGTTGTTTGTTTCAATGCAATAAAACTATCAAGGTTTGCTTATCCTTTTCCATTCTTTGTTCTCGCATTCAAGCTCGGGAGAGAAGTTTGTGAGTAATCCATTTATATAGACTCGGGAGAGTTAGATTCATGAAAGGGATAAGTATGGTGTTTCAATCGCGAAATACTAACTCGGCCTAGGGATAGGTTAAGAGTTTCAGCGGCTAAAAGAAGTGTGAGATTAGTTGGTGGGTATAATTGATTCACGCCGGGAGGTATCATCAAGGACTAGTCATCAACAGTACTTCGACTTAGGGATAAGCAGAGTCATCCAAGGACACTTTGCCGAACTTTGGTAAAGTCCACCCACGAGCAAGGGATTGCCGCGGCGGACAAGTATCGTTGCTGCCGAGGCAGTAATCTGCAGTGTTGCCGAGGCAGTGATATACAATTGCATTGGACACAGACAAGTCAATCAAATCCACAATACAACGCAACTGGATCCTGACCTCTCTCTATTAATCAGATTTCATCTCTTTTACTTAGTTTTCTCTATTTCAATTTATTTAGTTTCATCAAAACCACAATTACTTGTGTTTTTATTTTATTCCTTTTTGCAGAACAAGAAGACAAAGAAGGCATATTAAGTATACCAATCCCTGTGGAGACGATACACGATAATACTTATCACTTTGTTACTTGCGATGTGTTCACTTGCACTAATTGCGCACTTTTGACATGCGACAATATGTCATTGCATTTTAAATTTAAGAGGATAAACTTTTTCTTAAATTGTTTAGCAACATACTTTGATAATCATATATGATATACTAAAAAATCTTTCTTGCATAAATGCAAATAAAATCATTTTCAAGAATTAAAGAAAATTCAGAGTCAGACTCCGTTGAGGTACCTCGACGAGCATAAAAATGAAATCAAGACACAAAAATGTTCGATCAACCATCACACTAATCTAGATTAGGGAAGAACATCATTCTCCGCAAAGCGAAAAAATCAGAGCCAAGATTAAAGTTGAACAAGAGAATGACCCATCGAGGATTACAACAAGAATGCAAATGTCGAACGATTCAAGGGAATGAGGCAAGTTTCACCATGACACTCTAGAAAGGTTCAGGGGTCTAAGTTTTTGTTTACCCCTTTCGATCAGAAAAGAACACTTCTTATAGGTCGGGAGCCAACACTTTTGATCCCAACATCAAGGAAGTGAGATGCATCTACGAATCGATTCAAGAAATGAACGCATTCCACTCACATAGAGTTTGAGGTGGTTTGAAACTTCAAGGAGCAACGAGCTTTGAAGCGTCTAGCCGATACTTAGAAGAATAAAGGTTAGGGCACGATGACTCCTAGATTGAGAGAGTTTTGGCAACCTTGTTGCGTAAGTCCTAAATTAGGAGATTTGGGCGTCCTTGTAGTGCGACTCCCGAGTTAAGAGTATTTTTGGCAACAATGTTGTGTGATTCTTGAGTTAAAAGTACTTTTGGTAGTCTCATGGCGTGAGTCCCGATTTAAGAGCTTTTTAGCAACCTTTCCAACATGAGTCTTAAATTCGGAGTATTTTGGCAGCCTTTTCCTACACAAGTCCCAAATTCAGAGCATTTTGGAAGCCTCTTCAGCTTTTGTCTTGAGATAAGAACATTTTGGAAGCCTTGTAGCGTGACTCCAAAGTTTAGAGTATTTTTGCAGCCTTTCTGACATGAGTCTCGCATTCAGAGAATTTTAGGCAGCCTTATTGTGTGAGCCCCTACTTAAAAGTATTTTTGGCAGCCATTGCAGCGTGAGTCCCAAAATAAGAGATTTTGGCAGCTTGTCCGGTATGACTCCCGAGTTTAAAGAGGAATGACAACCTTTTCTGCATGAGTTCTAAGCTAAGAGAAGAACGAATATTATTTTGGAGTGCGGACCAATTTTGAACCCAGATTGACAGTCTTTTCAACATGAGTCCTAAGATTCTTAATGACATCGACAATGATTGGTAGCCATATCAACGTAAATCCCAAGTTTCAGCAAGATCAACAGCCTTTTCGGCATGAGTCCAGAGATTTTGAATGACATCAGTAATCATTGATCCCAGCTTTCAATAGAATTGGTGGTTGAGTAGGCGTAAATCCTAGGTTTTGAAGAAGATTGGCAGACCCTTTGGTAGGAGTCCTAAGAGATTTCAGAGAAAGATTCCATACTAGAAGAACCCAAAGATTTAAAAATTAATTAATTATGACATTCATGCATCATAAATAGTTAGGCATCCTTAGATTAGGAGCATGCTAACATATTTGTCATAGCGTTCTCATCCCTTTTCACAGGTAGTGGAAAACACAAAGAAGAGTAACCATGAAAATAGAAGCTTAAAGAGAGTTTCTAAATGAAGAGTTTCAAACTCAACAAAGAAAGAATTGAGATGACATCAACCTACCGTTTAGGCCCAAGAAGAGTAGAAACTTTTCATAGTTGAACTATAAAAGATAGTCAAGTGTTCACTACCGCTTCGGGGAACACAATTTCAATTTTCAGATTCTTTCAACAAGCAAATACATCAAATTTTGAGACACTTAAAACATCACCATTTCAAAGAGGCATGTTACCTTTAGTAATTTAAATCAAATCTGAAGACATTCAAACGCATCGCCATTTTAGAGGGCATGGTATCTGCAATACAAATGCTTTCGACCGTTTTGGGAGCAAATTGTTTTCTAAATCAATCATTTCCGCTTTGGAACGATGAACCATTCCAAGATTAATACAGAGAAGACATTTGACTATTTGTTACCGCTTCGGATAACACAGTCCAAGGATTTAAATCCATCTCCATTTTAGAGGGTCATGGTATTTCAGTCAAGCCGCTTTTGATCGCTCGGGGAAAGCAAAGCTATTTCAACTCATTATCCATTTGAAGACCAATCAGTATTCCTTGTCCATTCTGGGAGGATTTACTTTTAGCATTCGATTTACTCTTGTGCCGCTTCGGGAGAGTAAGATTCTTTCAACCGTTCTATACCGCTTTGGGAAACGAGTTTTCATTCAAAGATCAATTGATGGACCTTTTACATTTCAAAAGGATTTACTTTTCTATCCGACCTGTTCTAAGACCATTAAGGGGAGCAACTGATGGAGGCTAGAAAGTCCTGCTTTTACGATGAAGCATTCGTTCTTCCACCTTTGTCAGATTTTAGTATTTAAGATGTAGAACCCACGAGGATTGGCTTTACTTAAGCAATTTATTCTTCCTACACAATGGAAAAGTAAAGACACAGATAATTGAATTGGATTATAACTAAGGAAACTAATTAAAGAAATAAAGATGAATGATCAAGAAATCAAGGATGGAAAAGTGGGGCAGGTTAGAATGCTTCGTAGTGTGAATTCAATTGACTTGTTTCTGTCCAATGCAATTGTACAGCACTGCCTCGGCAATACTGCAGATTACTACCTTGGAAGCAACGATACTTGTCCGCTGCGGCAATCCCTTGCTCTTGGGTGGACTTTATCAACGTTCGGCAAAGTGTCCTTTGATGACTCCGCTTATCCCGAAGTCGAAGTACTGTTGGTGATCAATCCTTGATGATACCTCCCGGCGTGAATCAATTATAATCATCAACCAATCCCACACTTCTTTTAGCCGCTGAAACTCTTAACCTATCCCTAGGCCGAGTTAGTATTTCGCGATTGAAATAATGTACTTATCTCTTTCGTGAATCTAACTCTCCCGAGTCTAGATAAATAGATTACTTACAAACTTCTCTCCCGAGCTTGAATGCAAGAACAAAGAATGACAAAGGATAAGCAAACCTTGATAATTTTATTGCATTGAAACAAGAAAGCAAAGTACAATTTTCTTCCACAACTACTCCACAATCTAACCTAAACCCCAAGGGGACGATGGAGGAGTTTAGGGTTTTTCTATGAAACTTGATTTCGAGATATCCTCCTCTCTACATAGGCTATGGTTTATATAGGCTTGGCCTAGGGCAAACCTTTCCAAAGTAAGAATACAACTTGGAGTAAAACACAAGTTAAGTACATAAATAAAAGATATTTATTTTATTTCCTAGTTTATTCCTATAAGGATTCTTTTCCCGCGTGGCCTTTGACCTTGACTTTCCGCGTGTTCCTTAGCTCCGATTTCTATGCTGCTTGTCTTAAAACGTCCACCTTATTTTTCTCTTCAGATCGCCTATCATATCAACTTTTATGTTCCAGGTGTTGTCGCGGCCTCGATGTTGCCGCGACCTTCAAGTGCTGCCGAGGCGGTACTAATCTTCATTCTAGCTTTGGTTTCCAGCATCCATCATCCTATATGGCATTACCTGTGTGGTAGTTTCCTGTCTAATAGAAGAAACCATTAACCGTACCTATTTTATGTCAAATAATAAATTAATTATGAATTAAGTATTGGGATGCTGAAGTATGGAAAATAAGCGGAATTATCTATTATTGCCATTAAATATGTCTTTATTAGTAGTCATCGAATGGGAAAATGATATATAAGATGAGGACTTTTAGGCACTCATCAGCAACATCTGCTTTAAGACCATTCAGGGAAGAAGAATATGCCTTAAGACTAATCAAGGGAGGCACAATTGGCTTTGCGACCATTTAGGGAAGCCAAAATTCGCTTGTGACCATTCAGGGAAGCGAAAACATGCTCTAAGACCATTCAGGGGAGCAACATCTACTTTGAGACCGTACCGGGAAGCAGAATACGCCTTTAAACCATACTGGGAAGGAAAAATTGGCTTCGTGACCATTTTGGGAAGCCAAGAATTTGCTCTTTTTCCATTTCGGGAGAGCAAAATTATTTGGATCGTTCGCTACCGCTTCGGGGAACGAGTCTTTGTTTTGGTTTTCAGAGGGACTACTCAACGCCACCATGTGTTTCTGCCGCTTCAGAGAAACAATTCAAGATCTTCTCACTGCCGTTTCGGAGGAGCAGATCGTGCTAACAGGGAAGTAGGACAAAAATTGTGATTATGGTCTTTGCTTTACCCTTGTTTAACAAGTGCAAGCAAATAGGGGCAGCTTTAATCACCATTTTTGTCTGGGTCTAACTCTAACTCTTTTATGTTTTAAATAAAGGGTTTCAATTAATACGTAATGGGCATATATAAAATATTTTTTTAAAAAAAAAAGAAAAAAAAAGAAAAGAGAAAAAATGTAAAATATATAATGACATGTGTTAGTTAATGTTATTACATGATATCATTGTGTGTTTGTTAATGTCACCATTTGGGTACATATGTAGTAAGCATAATATGTTGCATGTGTTATTTAATGAGTATGTGTAAGTATATGATTATGCATTACTTTGTGATTGTATGTAAATGCATATATCATGTGTTAATACGATTTTTGTTTGATTATTGCGTTGCATGTATAAGATAATTATTAATCATGTACCTATGTGTGTCCTTAAATGTTATATGTGTGTATAATATTTGCATGAGCATTATTATATATTTTATGTGACATCTTAAATTATTATATATGTTATTGTGTTATAATAAACATTAGCCCAATTAATACATATAATGATAAAAATCAAATCTCAATAATAATAATAATAATAATAAAACAAAATGACAATATTATAAAGTCCATGTCTTTTATTACAAAACCCAAAAATTATATTTATAGCCCTATCTAATAATTTTACAACCCACATAAACAATAAGCCCTAGAGTAAATCTAATTGTCTTCTTTTATTGCAGCTACCAGGAAGGAGAGACATCAGATTGAACCAGATCTGACGCTAGAGATCAAGACAAATAATCCTTTATATTCGATCTACGACATCCACTCAGTTTCTTCGTCCGACGTGGCATCATAACCGGTTTTCACGGCCTTTGTACTATCCTTCATTCGTATTTAAGTCACTTCAGGATAGCTAGATTCGATAGCAGCTTATGCCTTAATGCCATCAGTCTTCTCAGTCTTAGATGTTCGATAAGGCAGATCTTTGGGCATTCAAACAAGAATTTCCGGGTGAGACACTATTTGAACTAGAAAAAGCAGATTCTGTAACAGCAAAGTCGAGTTTCGCTCCTGCCTACTGCTTTAACCGAAAACTAGTACTAGTAGCAGTAGCAATTCAACAACGACTAAAAGCCCCGAATTAAATTATCTTCGCCTTTTGAATGTATAACTCCTTCAATCATCAGACAAAAATAAACAAAAGAAAAATCCTTATCAAATCTCTAGAAAATCCGAGCAAGCAACAGAGGAAAAATAAATCAGGCATCAGATTCAAATCCCAGAATTCATGGAAAAGGAGAAAAATCATATCATTGTAATTAATGAAGATAAAAAATCCCCAATATCGTGGGTGTTATATAAAGGGAATTTTCAAAAACCAAAAGGGGAGGAGGAGAGATTTCAGGGGTTAGACTCTTTAAAAAGATTTCGGGGACCCTTCATTGTAAAGGGTGTTTTGAAATTTCCAAAAACCATTCGAATAGGGGGTTCCTTGAACAGAAAAAAGAGAGAGGGTCTTGGTAATCAAAAATCGTTGTAATACATTTTCTTTAGAAGCAATCAAAGAAGAAAAATCCTCTTTTTAGAGGAAAAAGAACGAGATCTCACCTTTTCTTTTTTTTTCCACTTCTTGAGAATGTTGGATATTTAGAAAGCAATCTTTCCCCTGCGATTTTAAAGAAACCATATTAGTAACTCTTTTTCATGCCCAGTTTTTTAAAAAAGAATAGGTAAAAGACAAGAGACCAAAGTTCTCTCTGTTTTTAATCAAAAGGTTTCCGTTAAAATTTCTTTGTGTCTTTTAAGAGGAAGAGGAAGAGTTGATTTAGGAACTTACCTTTGTTTTCGGTTTTATTTGAACCTTCCTCGCCGTCATCCACGCCGTGAGGTCGCTGTGACCAAGGAACGGTAAAGGCAAGGGTTGAGCGCCATCATCAAGACTGGAAAAAGAAAAAAATTAGCATTGTTTGAAAGGAAAGGAGGAGAGTAAAAACGTTTCAGATTTTAAGGGTTTCTTTTAAAATCCAGAAGTTTTGCTAAAAATAATAAAGTAATAATAAAACCCTCCAATTTGTTTTCAAATCAGAGGATAAAACAGTACAGGGTCTGTACATATCACATATCTGGTTCCCATCTTTCTTTTTTCTTTTTTATTTGTTGTTTCTTTTAATCAAGTCCTTTATAAACCAAGTTGTGTGTTGTTCCTTCCTAAACTGAATTTAATCTTTAAATGTTATATATTGTGTGATTATTATTATTTTATTATGATGTTATTATTTCTTAAGTATGTTATTCTTTTATACGGTTTTACATCACAATATATGTATATATTTGGTATATTGTTTACAGACTATATTTTGTACGTTTTTGCACGTGTATGTTACATCATTCATATTTATTTTCTCCTTTCATGTATGTATGTTCTTCTGGTTCTGTCTTCGTAATTTGATAAGTATTCATAGGCCATGCGTTATATATATATTCTTTTATGGTAGTATTTAACGTGTTACATATATGTGTCAATGTTTCGTTTCCTCACATTTCGACTTTAGATATTATGCTATTTAGACGCATGGAAGTAAGTCGTTACTATTTATTTGTGTTGAACATGTGTCTTTACATTCATCGACGCTTATTTATTCTTAGTGTTTCTAAGTCATATTTATGCATATTCAGTTATCATTCTATGGTCTCATGTATATATGTGTACGTTTGTTTGTCATGCATGTTACTTCATTGTTCAAATGACTACCCTCTTGTTAGAATTCATCGTTATTTTATTAATTGACATTATAAAAACGAAGGTATTTATTAGTTCTTATATTCGTGCCATAATTATTCGGAATATCGGAGATTAATCGAATATATGAATTAATTTTTATCGTCTCAAAGTAAGTAGACATTAAAATTGACTAGACCATAACATCACTCTTTTATGTTTGCATCATGCATAAAGGTGATGTTCGAGATTCGAACCATAAACTAACGCGACAGTCAATATTATTTGATGTCGATTTAGTCTTTGGTTCGATTTATCGTCAACCTTATTAATTAAATGTCTTATTAATTTAAAATTTATAAATTAAAGTAAACCCGTTTAATTAAGGTCAATTTTGAACTTAGGAACTGATTCAAAATAAAAGTTAAAGTTCAATAATGATTTTTGAAAACATTTTTGGTACCGATTTCCGGACGCGATGGGGTGTTACTCCTTCCCCACGCGTAACCAACTAACAAACCCTTTTTTAGAAAGAATCTCTGGGTTTTTTTTATGGTGTCCGGTCTACCTAAGTGACCGGTGATGACTCTAATTTTAATTTTTTTAAAAAGAATTAATGTTTTTAAGTCACATTTTCAAAAAGTATTAAATAGTAGCATCAAAGACCTACTACACCTCACTTTTACAAATTAATTTCCATTTTCCATCTTCGAACCCAAAAAGGTCGCTACAACATGCACGCTCTGAACCCTACAAAACAATCGCAATGATATTAAATCAAATTTTTTGGGTACAAAAAGTTAATTATGGACTTTTGAACCAAATTAAAAAAATTAAACTAAAATTTTGAGCTTTTTACTCGGTTAAAATTTGAACAGGTTAACTATAAAGCCCATTTAGACATGCACGCTCTGAACCCTACAAAACCATTAAAACTGATATTAAATCAAAAATTTTGGGTACAAAAAGTTAATTATAGGCTTTTGAACCTATTTAAACAGCTTAAACTAAAATTTTCAGCTTTTAACTCGGTTAAAATTCGAACGGGTTCACTATAAAGCCTATTTAGACATACACGCTCTAAACCCTTCAAAACGATCAAAATTGATATTAAATCAAATTTTTTTGGTACAAAAAGTTAATTATGGGCTTTTGAACCTAATTAAATAGTTTAAACATAAAATTTTGAGCTTTTTACTCAATTAAAATTCAAACGGGTTCACTATAAAGCCCATTTAGACATGCACACTCTGAAACCTACAAAACGATCGAAAATGATATTAAATCAAATTTTTGGGTACAAAAAGTTAATTATACGCTTTCGAACCTAATTAAAAAGCTTAAAATAAATTTTTTATCTTTTTACTCGGCTAAAACTCGACGAGTTCACTTTAGACATGCTTGCTCTGAACCCTACAAAACAATCAAAATTATATTAAATATGATTTTTTGGGTACAAAAAAAGTTAATTATGGGCTTTTGAACCAAATTAAAAAACTTAAACTAAAATTTTGAGCTTTTTACTCGGTTAAAATTCGAACTGGTACACTATAAAGCCCATTTAGACAAACATGCTCTAAACCCTACAAAACAATCGAAATGATATTAAATCAATTTTTTTGCGTAAAAAACGTTAAATCAATTTTTTTGGGTACAAAAAGTTAATTATGGGATTTTTAACCTAATTAAAAAGCTTAAACTAAAATTTGGAGCTTTTTACTCGTTTAAAATTCAAACGGTTTCACTATAAAGCCCATTTAGACAAGCAAGCTCTGAAACCTACAAAACGATCGTAAATGATTTTAAATCATAATTTTGGGGTAAAAAAAGTTAATTATGGGCTTTTGAACCTAATTAAATAGTTTAAACATAAAATTTTGAGCTTTTTACTCAATTAAAATTCGAACGGGTTCACTATAAAGCCCATTTAGACATGCACACTCTGAAACCTACAAAACGATCGAAAATGATATTAAATCAAATTTTTGGGTACAAAAAGTTAATTATACGCTTTCGAACCTAATTAAAAAGCTTAAAATAAAATTTTTATCTTTTTACTCGGTTAAAACTCGACGAGTTCACTATAAAGCCCATTTGGACATGCTTGCTCTGAACCCTACAAAACAATCAAAATTATATTAAATATGATTTTTTGGTACAAAAAAGTTAATTATGGGCTTTTGAACCAAATTAAAAAGCTTAAATTAAAATTTTGAGCTTTTTACTCGGTTAAAATTCGAACTGGTACACTATAAAGCCCATTTAGACAAACATGCTCTAAACCCTACAAAACAATCGAAATGATATTAAATCAATTTTTTTTTTGCGTAAAAAACGTTAAATCAATTTTTTTGGGTACAAAAAGTTAATTATGGGATTTTTAACCTAATTAAAAAGCTTAAACTAAAATTTGGAGCTTTTTACTCGTTTAAAATTCGAACGGTTTCACTATAAAGCCCACTTAGACAAGCAAGCTCTGAAACCTACAAAACGATCGTAAATGATTTTAAATCATAATTTTAGGGTAAAAAAAGTTAATTTTGGGCTTTTAAACCTAATTAAAAAGCTTAAATTAAAATTTTGAGCTTTTTACTTAGTTAAAATTCGAACGGGTTAACTATAAAGCCCATTTAGACATGCACACTCTGAAACCTACAAAACGATCGAAAATGATATTAAATCAAATTTTTGGGTACAAAAAGTTAATTATACGCTTTCGAACCTAATTAAAAAGCTTAAAATAAAATTTTTATCTTTTTACTCGGCTAAAATTCGACGAGTTCACTATAAAGCCCATTTAGACATGCTTGCTCTGAACCCTACAAAACAATCGAAATTATATTAAATATGATTTTTTGGGTACAAAAAAGTTAATTATGGGCTTTTGAACCAAATTAAAAAGCTTAAACTAAAATTTTGAGCGTTTTACTCGGTTAAAATTCGAACTGGTACACTATAAAACCCATTTAGACAAACATGCTCTAAACCCTACAAAACAATCGAAATGATATTAAATCAATATTTTTGCGTAAAAAACGTTAAATCAATTTTTTTGGGTACAAAAAGTTAATTATGGGATTTTTAACCTAATTAAAAAGCTTAAACTAAAATTTGGAGCTTTTTACTCGTTTAAAATTCGAACGGTTTCACTATAAAGCCCATTTAGACAAGCAAGCTCTGAAACCTACAAAACGATCGTAAATGATTTTAAATCATAATTTTGGGGTAAAAAAAAGTTAATTTTGGGCTTTTGAACCTAATTAAAAAGCTTAAATTAAAATTTTGAGCTTTTTACTTAGTTAAAATTCGAACGGGTTAACTATAAAGCCATTTAGACATGTAAGCTCTGAACCCTACAAAACGATCGAAAATAATTTTAAATCAAATTTTTGGGGTATATAAAGTTAATAATTTACTTTTGAACCTAATTAAAAAGCTTAAACTAAAATTTTGAGCTTTTTACTGTGTTAAAATTCGAACGGGTTCATTAGAAATCCCATTTAGACATGACCTCTCTAAACCCTACAAAACGATCGAAACTGATATTAAATCCAATTTATGGGATACAAAAAGTTAATTATGGGTATTTGAACCTAATTAAAAAGATTAAACTAAAATTTTGAGCTTTTTACTCAAATAAAATTCTAACGGATTCACTATAAAACTCATTTAGATATGCACTCTCTAAACCCTACAAAACAATCGAAAATGATATTAGATCAATTTTTTGGGTACAAAAAGTTAATTATGGGATTTTGAACCTAATTAAAAAGCTTAAACAAAAATTTTGAGCTTTTTACTCGGTTAAAATTCGAACGGGTTCACTACAAATCCCATTTAGACATACACGATCTAACCCTACAAAATGTTCGAAAATGATATTAAAGAAATTTATGGGTAAAAAAGTTAATTATGGGATTTCAAACCTAATTAAACCAACTTAAACTAAAATTTTGAGCTTTTTACGCGGTTAAAATTCGAAAGGGTTCACTATAAAGCCCATTTAGACGTGCACGCTCTTAACCCTACAAAATGATGGAAAATTATATTACATCAATATTTTGGTTAAAAAAAGTTAATTATGGGCTTTTGAACATAATTAAACAGCT
Source organism: Abelmoschus esculentus (assembly GCA_035048815.1). Lineage (NCBI taxonomy): Eukaryota > Viridiplantae > Streptophyta > Magnoliopsida > Malvales > Malvaceae > Abelmoschus > Abelmoschus esculentus. The sequence goes on from JAUCBN010000037.1 coordinate 10,286,470, forward strand.
TAAACTAAAATTTTGAGCTTTTTATGTAGTTAAAATTCGAAAGGGTTCACTATAAAGCCATTTAGACTTGCACGCTCTGAACCCTACAAAAAGATCGAAAATGATATTAAATCAATTTTTTGGTTACAAAAAGTTAATTATGGGCTTTTGAACATAATTAAACAGCTTAAACTAAAATTTTGAGCTTTTTACTCGGTTAAAATTCGAACGGGTTCATTATAAAGCCCATTTAGACATGCACGCTCTGAACCCTACAAAATGATCAAAAATGATATTAAATCAAATTTTTGGGGTACAAAAAGTTAATTATGGGATTTTGAACCTAATTAAAAAACTTAAACTAAAATTTTGAGCTTTTTACTCGATTAAAATTCGTAAGGGTTCACTATAAAGCTCATTTAGACATGCACGCTTTGAACCCTAGAAAACGTTCGAAAATGATATTAAATTCGAACTGGTTCACTATAAAACCCATTTAGACATGCATTCTCTGAACCTTACAAAACGATCAAAACTGATATTAAATCAAATCTTTGGGGTACAAAAAGTTAATTATGGGATTTTGAACCTAATTAAACAGCTTAAACTAAAAATTTATCTTTTTACTTGGTAAAAATTAAAACTGGTTCACTATAAAGCCCATTTAGACATGGACACTCTAAACCCTACAAAACGATCGAAAATGATATTAGATCAAATTTTTTGGGTACAAAAAGTTAATTATGGGATTTTGAACCTAATTAAAAAGCTTAAACTAAAATTTTGAGCTTTTTACTCCGTTAAAATTCGAACGTGTTCACTAGAAAGCCCATTTAGACATGGACGCTCTAATCCCTACAAAACGATCGAAAATGATATTAGATCAAATTTTTTGGGTACAGAAAGTTAATTATGGGATTTTGAACCTAATTAAAAAGCTTAATCTAAAATTTTGAGCTTTTTACTCGGTTAAAATTCGTACGAGTTAAATATAAAGCCTATTTAGACATGCACGCTCTAAACCTATAAAACAATCGAAACTGATATTAAATCAAATCTTTGGGGTACAAAAAGTTAATTATGGGATTTTGAACCAAATTAAATAGCTTAAACTAAAAATTTAGCTTTTTACTCGATAAAAATTAAAACGGGTTCATAATTAAGCCCATTTAAACATGCACGCTCTGAACCCTACAAAACAATCGAAAATGATATTAAATCAAATTTCTGGTGTACAAAAAGTTAATTATGGGCTTTTGAAACTAATTAAGAAGCTTAAGCTAAAATTTTGAGCTTTTTACTCGGTTAAAATTCGAACGGTTTCACTATAAAGCCCATTTAGACATGCACGCTCAAAATCCTACAAAATGATCGAAAATGATTTTAAATCAAATTTTTGGAGTACAAAAAGTTAATTATGGGATTTTGAACCTAATTAAAAAGCTTAAACTAAAATTTTGAGCTTTTTACTCGTTTAAAATTCGAACGGGTTCACTATAAAACCATTTAGACCTGCACGCTCTAAACCCTACAAAACAATCGAAACTGATATTAAATCAAATTTTTGGGGTACAGAAAGTTAATTAAGGGATTTTGAACCTAATTAAACAGCTTAAACTAAAGTTTTGAGCTTTTTACTTGGTTAAAATTCGAACGGGTTCACTATAAAGCCCATTTAGACATGGACGCTCTAAACCCTACAAAACTATCGAAAATGATATTAGATCAATTTTTTTGGGTACAAAAAGTTAATTATGAGATTTTGAACATAATTAAAAAGCTTAAATTATAATTTTGAGCTTTTTACTCGGTTAAAATTCGAACGGGTTCACTAGAAAGCCCATTTAGACATGCACTCTCTAAACCCTACAAAACGATCGAAACTAATATTAAATCCAATTTTTGGGATACAAAAAGTTAATAATGGGTATATGAACCTAATTAAAAAGGTTAAACTAAAATTTTGAGCTTTTTACTTAATTAAAATTCGAACGGATTCACTATAAAACCCATTTAGATATGCACTCTCTAAACCCTACAAAACGATCAAAAATGATATTAGATCAATTTTCTGTGGTACAAAAAGTTAATTATGGAATTTTGAACCTAATTAAAAAGCTTAATCAAAAATTTTGAGCTTTTTACTCGGTTAAAATTCGAACGGGTTCACTATAAATCCCATTTAGACATACATGCTCTAACCCTACAAAATGATCGAAAATGATATTAAAGAAATTTATGGGTAAAAAAGTTAATTATGGGATTTCAAACCTAATTAAACAACTTAAACTAAAATTTTGAGCTTTTTACACGGTTAAAATTCGAAAGGGTTCACTATAAAGCCCATTTAGACGTGCACGCTCTGAACCCTACAAAACGATGGAAAAATCTATTACATCAATTTTTTGGTTAAAAAAAAGTTAATTATGGGCTTTTGAACATAATTAAACAGCTTAAACTAAAATTTTGAGCTTTTTACGCAGTTAAAATTCGAAAGGGTTCACTATAAAGCCCATTTAGACTTGCACGCACTGAACCCTACAAAACGATCGAAAAAGATATTAAATCAATTTTTTTGGTTACAAAAAGTTAATTATGGGCTTTTGAACATAACTAAACATCTTAAACTAAAATTTTGAGCTTTTTACTCGGTTAAAATTCGAACGGGTTCACTATAAAGCCCATTTAGACATGCACGCTCTGAACCCTACAAAATGATCAAAAATGATATTAAATCAAATTTTTGGGGTACAAAAAGTTAATTATGGGCTTTTGAACATAATTAAAAAGCTTAAACTAAAATTTCGAGCTTTTTACTCGATTAAAATTCGTAAGGGTTCACAATAAAGCTCATTTAGACATGCACGCTTTGAACCTTAGAAAACGTTCGAAAATGATATTAAATTCGAACTGGTTCACTATAAAACCCATTTAGACATGCATGCTCTGAACCTTACAAAACGATCGAAACTGATATTAAATCAAATCTTTGGGGTACAAAAAGTTAATTATGGGATTTTGATCTTAATTAAACAGCTTAAACTAAAAATTTATCTTTTTACTCGGTAAAAATTAAAACTGGTTCACTATAAAGCCCATTTAGACATGGACGCTCTAAACCCTACAAAACGATCGAAAATGATATTAGATCAAATTTTTTGGGTACAAAAAGTTAATTATGGGATTTTGAAACTAATTAAAAAGCTTAAACTAAAATTTTGAGCTTTTTACTCGGTTAAAATTCGAACGGGTTCACTAGGAAGCCCATTTAGACAGACGCTCTAAACCCTACAAAACGATCGAAAATGATATTAGATCAAATATTTTGGGTACAAAAAGTTAATTATGGGATTTTGAACCTAATTAAAAAGCTTCAACTAAAATTTTGAGCTTTTTACTCGGTTAAAATTCGTACGAGTTAAATATAAAGCCTATTTAGACGTGCACGCTCTAAACCTATAAAACAATCGAAACTGATATTAAATCAAATCTTTGGGGTACAAAAAGTTAATTATGAGATTTTGAACCTAATTAAACAGCTTAAAATAAAAATTTAGCTTTTTACTCGATAAAAATTAAAACGGGTTCACAATAAAGCCCATTTAAACATGCACACTCTAAACCCTACAAAACAATCAAAACTGATATTAAATCAAATTTTTGGGGTACAAAAAGTTAATTATGGGATTTTGAACCTAATTAAGAAGCTTAAGCTAAAATTTTGAACTTTTTACTCGGTTAAAATTCGAACGGGTTCACTATAAAGCCCATTTAGACATGCACGCTCAAAATCATACAAAATGATCGAAAATGATTTTAAATCAAATTTTTGGAGTACAAAAAGTTAATTATGGGCTTTTGAACCTAATTAAAAAGCTTAAACTAAAATTTTGAGCTTTTTACTCGGTTAAAATTCGAACGGGTTCACTATAAAACCCATTTAGACCTGCACGCTCTAAACCCTACAAAACGATTGAAACTGATATTAAATGAAATTTTTGGGGTACAAAAAGTTAATTAAGGGATTTTGAACCTAATTAAACAGCTTAAAGTAAAGTTTTGAGCTTTTTACTCGGTTAAAATTCGAACGGGTTCACTATAAAGCCCATTTAGACATGGACGCTCTAAACCCTACAAAACGATCGAAAATGATATTAGATCAATTTTTTTGGGTACAAAAAGTTAATTATGGGATTTTGAACCTAATTAAAAAGCTTAAACTATAATTTTGAGTTTTTACTCGGTTAAAATTCGAACGAGTTCACTATAAAGCCCATTTACACATGCACTCTCTAAACCCTACAAAACGATCGAAACTGATATTAAATCAAATTTTTGGGATACAAAAAGTTAATTATGGGTATTTGAACCTAATTAAAAACATTAAACTAAAATTTTGAGCTTTTTACTCAATTAAAATTCGAACGGATTCACTATAAAGCCCATTTAGATATGCACGCTCTAAACCCTACAAAACGATCGAAAATGATATTAAATCAAATTTTTGAGTTACAAAAATTTAATTATTTTCATTTGAACCTAATTAAAAAGTTTAAACTAAAATTTTGATCTTTTTACTCGTTTAAAATTCGTATGGGTTAACTATAAAGCCCATTTAGACATGCACGCTCTGAACCTATAAAATAATCGAAACAGATATTAAATCAAATCTTTGGGGTACAAAAAGTTAATTATGGGATTTTGAACCTAATTAAGCTGCTTAAACTAAAAATTTAGCTTTTTACTCGGTAAAAATTAAAACGGGTAAAATGCTTGTTTTCTCTCCTCTCCCTTTCTCTCTCACCCTCCTCTCTTCATGCCTTCTCTTTTCTTTCTCTTTGTTTTCCCCTTCTCCTTAATGGAGTTTATCTTCATGATCTCTACCATGGCGCAACCCTTCTCCTTCTAGGGAGAGGAAGATTCAAGCATCCACCCGAATCAACCAATCAAGATAAGTTGTTTTTTTACATCACTATTGTTTTACAATTTTTATCATAATTTTATTTATTGTTTCAATGTTTACTTTGTTTCTTCTCATGGCCTTTATTCTTGGAAAACTCGGACTCTCCCTACTCCATGGTTGTCGGGTTGTTTGTAGAAACAAGGTTTTAGCCAATCTAGATCCATATTAGGGAAGCAACGGTTCATCCCTATTGTCATCAACTTCCGAGTAAGTAGTTTCGATGCTTACATATTTGTTTCTAGTAAATATTTTCTCTTTTGGAAATTTTGGATTCGATCTATGATCGCTCCAAGGTTTTGGTATGCATACTTGAATAATTTTTTTGGCATCATCATCCCTTTTCTATTTCATTTTTTTCTATTATTTCTCTTCGGTTTCTTATCTTGCCGTGGAAGGACTCTCTCTACGAATGTTTCCAATCATTCGTATACCGAGTTTGTATTAGTCTTTCAATCTCGTTCTTCACATCAAAAGATACCTACCTTGTCCTTAGCTTTTTAATTTTTGCTATCTCCCTTTTTCCTATTATTATTATTATTTATTCTTTTCCTTCTTTATCAATTATTTTTGTTTCAAAAAAAATCATATTTCATTACACTCACTACTAATTTGGTTCTTCTCCCAACCAAAAACTCTTTATGATAAGTGTTTTATTACGTCTTTATTAACACAAGTTATACCATTATGTTTTATTCTTTTAATCTTTTCAAATATTTTATACAAATCATTCCATGGTTATTTTTTTGCCTATATAAACTACATACCAACCCTATTTTGGGTATTATATGCTAAAAGCATTAAACCACTTACAACTATTTCAACATCCAAGTATACGGATATCATACCAACCCGTCATGGGATATACCATCTTATGAATATACCAATTTTTTGCATTATGACAATATACAATTTCATCATACTTCTTTACTCCACGGGTTCTATAATTGTCATCTTTAAAACCATTCTTCCAATACGAACTATAATTCAGTCTTACCAAAAATCTATAATATTTTCACTAAATAATTTAACAGTATATTATAATTATCATTCTCACCTAAAATTAAATATCTCCAAATATACTAATGTAAAATTACCAAATTCACACCAAATCTCAATCCTTTCTACTTACCCTTTTTCAAATTTTTTGAATTACAAAAAAATATATATTCAAATCTTTAAAAAATTTCCAAAAACATCTATTCAAAGCTTCAAAAATACCCAAAAAATATAACTTACTAAAAACTTCTAAAATACCTTATTACCTTTCTTATTGTTTACATTTTCATTATATCCTAAATAAATTTCAAATATTGCTCCCCTTTTCTAATAGTTTACTTTTTTCTCATATCCTAATTAATCTCCATTACCTTTTATATTCTTCTATCCCATTAATAACATTTTCAACAATAACAAAAAAATTTCTTTTAGTAGATATATTTCATTTCCTCTTATACTTTTTTTCCCATATATCTTTTTCTATTTCTCTTTTTAATTTTCATATCTTTTCTTACTTTCTTTACAATTTAACTTTTCTTTATATGCTAATTAATTTTCATATCTTCTACAATTTATCTTTTTACACAACTATTACAAAATTCCTTACCTCTTTTTACCAGTATACTCCATTATCTCTTACCATATATATTTTTATTCTTTTCAATCAATATTCTCAAAAACTATCTTATTATCTAAATTCATCAACATCTTCACCTCCTCCTTATTTCCTAATAAAAAATCGTATCTTATTTTACCAAATACCTTTATTATTTATGCTAATTATTTTCCACATTCCTTTACAATATTCTCTTTTTCAATCTTTCTACTCAACTTCCCTTAATCACAATTTATCTTTCTACAAAACTTTTACCAGGATTATTACCTACTTTTACCATTACACCCAATTAACTCTTACCATACCTAAACTTTTTTTTTTCAACCTTCATAATTTTTATTACCAAATATCAATAATTCATATAATATTATTAAATTATACAAAATTAGTTTCTCCGACTTTCAAAATTTTTCTAAATATATCTAATTATTACTACATACTACATTATTTCCTAATTAAATATCATATCCTTAATTACCATATATCTTTCTTTTTTACACTAATTAATTTCCACATATTTTTTAGTACTCTCTTTTTCAATCTCTTTCATCCACTTACCTTACTTACAATTCATCTTTTTACATAAATATTAATAAGATTCTTACCTACTTTTACCATCTTACTCCTTTACTTCTTATCGTATCAAATACTTTCCTCTACCACAATTCAAATTCCTCACCTTTTAATCTCTCATGTTTGTTTTCACTTTTAAATGTCTTATTGACCATTCATATTATTTGCACACCAACCCTCTCATGGGTAATTACCATGTTCCAACCATTTTATGGTACAATAACCAATTTCAACATATCTATACCATTCCGACTCAAAGTACTTCAAATAATTCCACCATCATATTGCTTTGTATTCAACAATAATTTTATCAAATTATATAAAATTTCCATTTCACAATAAATAAAAAAACTACATCTTTTTTACTTATAAAAATTTAAAATTTCCACCAATAATATTATAAATCTGCCCAAATCACTCCCAATCTCAATATCTAACACTTATCTATTTACAAAAATCCTGAAATTAAGGAAAATAGATTCTCAAATATTCAAAACATTTTCAATTTCACCTAAATTATATTACTTGCCAATATTTAAAAACTATAATATATTTTATCGTTTATACTCTCCCCCTACCATAATTAAATACCATATCTTTTGTACTATATACCTTTATCTTTTATGCTAATTAATTTACACATATTCTTTCTTTATTTTTTTCATTATCTTTCTCCCACTTACCCTAATTACAATTTATCTCTTTACGCAACTACCAACAATTTTCTTAACTATTTTTATCATTACGCTTCTTTCTTCTTTTCCATACCTTTTTTTACTCTTTTCAACCAACATATCTCTTCTTACAATATTACTTTTACTTTATTACTTAAAATCTCTAAAAATATTCAATGTTCAATATTCAATATTCAATTTTCTTCTACTTTCTTGAATACATCTAATTTTCTCATACCAAACCATTATTGGGTCCATACTATGGCTCTCTATTTTAATGATTTCTCCATCACATACAACTTATTCATACCAACCCATTATTGGGTACTCTCAATGACCCAACCATCTAATGATATCTTATACAATTCTATTTTCTTCTGCCCAGCCCGCTATTGGGTTCCATCCACTTATCTCACACAACCAATCACAAGAAAAACCGTAACATTAGAACACACGAATACCACTAATATTTCCCAATTTCATAAACAACCTACAATTATATACGCATATTTTTTTTCACAATTTTCTATATCTAAACTATGCCACCTTCATATCATAAAACTATCTTCTAGTCAATTCTCATTCTCTCTTCCAAAATCCAAGTTCCACCCAACATTGAACCACAACCTTTTCAACTATCTAAAATTAAAAATATTAATCAATAATAATATCAAATTACCAACTTCTCTCCAAATATCGTTATCCCAAATAATATTATCAACTTATACAAAATTAGACTCTGCACCTTTCAAAATACTTTCAAATATATCTAAAATATTTTACATACACCAAAAGAAACCAAAACATACTCCAATGGAAAAAACTGGGATGAGCAGCGAAAAAAACTCTGCGGCGGAGGTTGACATGGCTCAACCCCGCCGATACGAATGAAAATCATGTGCTGGAACTGCCAAGGCCTTGGTAAAGCCCAAGCAGTTCTAAATATCAAAAAAATAATTACCAAATATGAGCCTGATATTTTATTTCTTTGCGAAACTAGACTAAATAAAACTCGATGTAATTCTCTTAGTGCATCACTCGATATGCAAGGATGCTTATCGGTAGAAAATAGTCTAACTTGTACTGGCCTTGCTTTATTATGGAATAATAAAATTCAAACCGATTTACTCTCTTATTCTGATCGCCGTATCGATTGCATTATTAACCATAATGACTCCAAATTTCACTTTACTGGCTTACATGGTTATGCTAATACAAACCATAAATTTAAAACATGGCAATTAATAGATTCTTTAAAATCATCCTCCAATATCCCATGGCTTTTAGGTAGAGACTTTAATGAAATACTACATGACAATGAAAAACAAGGAGGATTTCGTCGCGCACGATCCCAAATCATTAATTTTCAAGAATGTTTATCTAGAAACGAACTCTTCGATTGCAAACCTAACTCAGGATGGTTCACATGGTTCAAACATGGACCCAACTCACAACCTATCTTCGAACGATTGGACCGATTCATTGGATCAACCAACTGGATAAATATGTATCCCAATTATACTATTACTTCTCATTTCCAATCCAAATCTGACCACTGTTCTATAATGCTTGACACCTCTCCCATTACATTTGCTAGAAAACGAAATTTTAAGAAAAAATTCCGTTTTGAGGAATGTTGGGCCAACAATGATGAAAGCAAAAAACCTAATCAAGGATATTTGGACCAATACAAATGAGAATACCTTAAACAAAATACAAAAGATTGGCAACCGTCTAAACTCTTGGAAAAATTCCCAAAGGAAAAAAAAACAAATGAACGCCTTCAATACTTAACCACATACATTAATAATAGTCTACAATATCTAATACCACCTTCAGAGGAACACCGCCTCATTGAAGCAAAGAAAGAACTACAAGCACTTCAACATAACAATGAAATATATTGGGCCCAACGCTCTAGAACTAACTGGCTACAACATGGAGACAAAAATACTTCTTTCTTCCACGTACGTGCCAATGGACGTCGTAACAAAAACACTATCCAAGGTCTTTTTGATAATTCCAACACCTGCCAAACAGAAGAATCAAACATTCTATCAATTGCTACAGAATATTTTAAAAATCTTTTCTCCACATCAAATCCAACTCCTTCGACTAATATCCTAGATAATATTCCAACAACAATTACCCCAGAAATGAATGAAAATTTAAATCGACCATACACAGAAGACGAAGTTATAAATGCTTTTCGGGATATTGATCCTAGAAAAGCTCCAGGGATAGATGGTTTTCCAAGTGGTTTTTACCGCCAACACTGGGATACACTAGGTAAAGACATTATACGACTATGCCTCGATCTTCTCTCGGGTACTATTAACATGGCTGAGGTCAACCAAACTATTCTTGTCTTAATACCGAAAAAACAAAATCCAACAACAATGAGGCAACTTCGTCCAATAAGCCTCTGTACTGTTATATACAAAATTGTATCTAAAGTCTTAGTCAATCGTCTTAAAACATTCATACCCCTATGTATCAGTAACAACCAAGCGACATTTATACAAGGTAGAAACATCACGGACAATATACTAATAGCGCATGAACTACTCCATACCCTCAATACGGGAGACTCCCATCTATCTAAAGGTGCAAGTTTGAAATTAGATATGGAAAAAGCCTTCGATCGAGTTGAATGGCCATTCTTACATCAAATTATGCAACGTATGGGTTTCAACAACACATGGATTTCTACTATTATGAAATGCGTCACTACCGTTTCATACCAAGTCCGTGTAAATGAGTCTTTATCTCATTCTTTTATACCACAACGAGGCCTCCGACAAGGAGATCCACTTTCTCCATTTCTCTTCCTTTTCTGCAAACAAGGTTTAACCGCTATATTAAATGCTGAGCATACTAACGGCAACCTCCCTGGACTTAGTGCTAGTCGGCACGACCCAAAAATAAGCCACCTCCTTTTCGCCGACGATTGTTTGGTCTTCATAAAAAACAACACCACTAAAGCTAATCACCTCAAAAATGCACTACACAAATATGCTACCTCTTCAGGTCAAGCAATTAATTTTGAAAAATCGACAATCTACTTTTCCCCAAAAACCCCTCTATCTTAGAGATCATCTGTTAACGATATTCTCCATGTCCAAGAGGTTAATGACCCAAGTATTTACCTAGGTGTCCCTCTCCTGATTGGAAAAAACAAAACAACTTCGTTAGGATTTACTAGAGAAAAAGTTAACGCGAGTCTCTCCAAATGGGATAAACATCTATTATCTTTTAGTGGTAGAGAAATTTTCATAAAATCCGTTATTCAATCTCTTCCGCAATATGTCATCTCCTGCTATCTTCTTCCACATAACATTATCGATGATATGACCACTTCTATTCGCCGATATTGGTGGTCTGGGAAAGATAACAAAAAAGGCTGGCACATGCTTCCTTGGGAAGTTGTATGCCAACCAAAATCAGTAGGGGGCATGGCCTTCCGTGATCTCCACAACTTTAATATTGCTCTATTAGGAAAACAAATTTGGAGACTACTTTGTGAACCATCTAACCTCCTTGGCCAGGTATATAAGGCTAAATACTACCCATCTGGCAACATCCTCGATGCAACTTCCACTTCAAAATCCTCTTTTGCTTGGAAAGGTCTATGCACGGCCATGAAAAAACTCCTTCCTGGTTTTGTTACAAGACCAGGAATCAATAGCAAGATTAACATTTTCCATGATCTATGGGGAGGTTCCTCTCCGATTCAACTTTTTGGAGAATATGAAATCTCTAGTGAACTTCCCAAACGAGCCCGGGATTTTATGATTTATGGACAAACACAATGGGATGAACCTAAAATACGTTCCTTTTTATTTAGAGAGGATGCCAATGCTATTTTAAACATCCCTATAATTAATGACCATAGAGATACGACCATATGGATGCATAATGATTGTGGACTTTATTCAGTCAGATCGGGCTATTTATTCCCACAAAAACCACGTGGCCCTCTAAATAGACCATCACGTATTTGGAAAACTATATCTAAGCTACCAGCCTTACCAAAGGTCAGAACCTTTGGATGGCGACTAGGACATGACGCCCTTCCTACGGGATCCAAATTACTAAATGCTAACCTAGGTAATGGTATATGCCCAATTTGCGCAGCCACAATTGAAACCCCGATACACGCTTTGCATGACTGTCCTGGTGCCCATGAAACTATTCGACTAGCAGGTTTTCCTACTTTAATCCAATCAGGTAATTTTACATCGACACTCCATTGGCTGGAGACCGCAGCGGCTAAACTTAATTAACAGAACTTTACTCTTTTTCTAACAATCCTCTGGAATATTTAGAACAGAAGAAATGATTGGATCCACAATTGTCATCTTCAGCCACCATGGTTAACATTTGCAAATGCAAAGACATTATTGAATGACTATCAAAATGCAAATCTTACTTCTACCACTAACAATCCACAAACACCAATTATTCAAAACCAAACTTGGCAAAAACCAGGCCCTGGTTCAATTAAAATAAATACGGATGCGGCTTTTGATCCCATTTCCGGAAGTGCTGCAGCTGGTGTAGTAGCACGTAACTCGGATGGTGTTGTTTTGGGAGGGACTTCTCTTCCTCTTGTAGGATGTCCAGATGCTGCTTCGGCTGAAGCACAAGCAATCTTAGCAGGACTTCACCTTGCATCCCAGAAAGGCTGGACAGATATTACCTTTGAGACAGATTCAGCCTCTATTTCGAATAAAGTCAACAACGGTGGACCGGATCTCTCAACTCTACAACCTTTTGTGTCCACGATTCGTACCACTATGGGGAGTTTAGTTAATTTTCGGATCACTTATGTACCTAGAGGGGCCAATAATGTAGCCCACACTCTTGCTTCTAGGGCAATGTGCACACTATGTACTCTTTACTTTGATTCAGACAAGCCCGATTTTATAAGGGCTTTTGTAAACTTCGAGAGATTTAACTCATATTTTCAATAAAATTCTAGGGGAACTCTTTTCCCCATAGGGGCTTCTAACCCTTCTTTGGGGTTGGAAGTGTTAGGGGGTTTTTAACGAGGCACTTTTCCGTCAAAAAAAAATTCGAACGGTTTCAGTATAAAGCCCATTTAGACATGCACGATCTGAACCCTACAAAACAATCGAAATTGATATTAAATCAAATTTTTGGGGTACAAAAAGTTAATTATGGGATTTTGAACCTAATTAAAAAGCTTAAGCTAAAATTTTGAGCTTTTTACTCGGTTAAAATTCGAACGGATTCACTATAAAGCCCATTTAGACATGCACGCTCTAAATCCTACAAAATGATAGAAAATGATATTAAATCAAATTTATGGAGTAAAAAAAGTTAATTATGGGCTTTTGAACCTAATTAAAAATTTTAAACAAAAATTTTGAGCTTTTTACTCGGTTAAAATTCGAACGGGTTCACTATAAAGCCCATTAAGACATGCACGCTCTAAATCCTACAAAATGATCGAAAATGATATTAAATCAAATTTTTGGAGTACAAAAAGTTAATTATGGGATTTTGAACCTAATTAAAAAGCTTAAACTAAAATTTTGAGCCTTTTACTCGGTTAAAATTTGAACGGGTTCACTATAAAGCCCATTTAGACAAGGACGCTATAAACCCTACAAAACGATCGAAAATGATATTAGATCAAATTTTTTGGGTACAAAAAGTTAATTATGAGATTTTGAACCTAATTAAAAAGCTTAAACTAAAATTTTGAGTTGTTTACTCGGTTAAAATTCGAACGGGTTCACTAGAAAGCCCATTTAGACATGGACGCTCTAAACCCTACAAAACGATCGAAAATGATATTAGATCAAATTTTTTGGGTACAAAAAGTTAATTATGGGATTTTGAACGTAATTAAAAAGCTTAAACTAAAATTTTGAGCTTTTTACCCGGTTAAAATACGTAGGGTTAACTACAAAGCCGATTTAGACATGCATGCTCTGAACCCATAAAACAATCGAAATTGATATTAAATTAAATCTTTGGGGCACAAAAAGTTAATTATGGGATTTTGAACCTAATTAAATAGCTTAAACAAAAAATTTAGCATTTTACTCGATAAAAATTAAAACGGGTTCACTACAAAGCCCATTTAGACATACACGCTCTGAACCCTACAAAACAATCGAAACTGATATTAAATCAAATTTTTGGGGTACGAAAAGTTAATTATGGGATTTTGAACCTGATTAAAAAGCTTAAGCTAAAATTTTGAGCTTTTTACTCGGTTAAAATTCGAACGGGTTCACTATAAAGCCCATTTAGATATGCACGCTCTAAACCCTACAAAACGATCGAAAATGATATTAAATCAAATTTTTGAGGTACAAAAATTTAATTATTTGCATTTAAACCAAATTTAAAAGCTTAAACTAAAATTTTGAGCTTTTTACTCGGTTAAAATTCGAACGGGTTCACTATAAAGCCTATTTAGACATGCACGCTCTGAACCTACAAAACAATCAAAACTGGTATTAAATCAAATCTTTGGGGTACAAAAAGTTAATTATGGGATTTTGAACCTAATTAAACAGCTTAAACTAAAAATTTAGCTTTTTACTCGGTTAAAATTCAAACGGGTTCACTATAAAGCCCATGTAGACATGCACGCTCTGAACCCTACAAAACAATCAAAAATGATATTAAATCAAATTTTTGTGGTACAAAAAGTTAATAATGGGATTTTAAAACTAATAATAAAGCTTAAGCTAAAATTTTGAGCTTTTTACTCTGACAAAATTTGAACGGGTTCACTGTAAAGCCCATTTAGACATGCACGCTCTAAATCCTACAAAATGATCGAAAATGATATTAAATCAAATTTTTGGGGTACGAAAAGTTAATTATGGGCTTTTGAACCTAATTAAAAAGCTTAAACTAAATTTTTGAGCTTTTTAATCACTTAAAATTCGAACGGGTTCACTATAAAGCCATTTAGACATAGACGCTCTGAACCCTACAAAACGATCGAAAATGATATTAAATCAAAATTTTGGGGTACAAAAAGTTAATTATTGGCTTTTTAACCTAATTAAAAAGCTTAAGCTAAAATTTTAAGCTTTTTACTCGGTTGAAATTCGAACGGGTTTACTATGAAGCGCATTTAGACATGCACGCTTTGAACCCTACAAAATGATCGAAAATGATATTATATCAAATTTTTATGGCAAAAATAGTTAATTATAGGCTTTTGAACCTAATTAAACAGCTTAAAATAAAATTTTGAGTTTTTAACTCGGTTAAAATTCGAACGAGTTCACTATAAAGCCCATTTAGACATGCATGTTCTGAACCATACAAAACAATCAAAACTGATATTAAATCAAATTTTTAGGGTACAGAAAGTTAATTATGGGATTTTGAACCTAATTAAAAAGCTTAAACTAAAATTTTGAGCTTTTTACTCTATTAAAATTCAAACGGGTTCACTATAAAGCCCATTTAGACATGCACGCTCTGAAACCTACAAAACAATCAAAACTGATATTAAATCAAATTTTTGTGGTACAAAAAGTTAATAATGGGCTTTTGAACCTAATAATAAAGCTTAAGCTAAAATTTTGAGCTTTTTACTCTAACAAAATTTGAACGGGTTCACTATAAAGCCCATTTAGACATGCACACTCTAAATCCTACAAAATGATCGAAAATGATATTAAATCAAATTTTTGGGGTACGAAAAGTTAATTATGGGCTTTTGAACCTAATTAAAAAACTTAAACTAAATTTTTGAGCTTTTTAATCAGTTAAAATTCGAACGGGTTCACTACAAAGCCATTTAGACATGGACGCTCTGAACCCTACAAAATGATCGAAAATGATATTAAATCAAAATTTTGGGGTACAAAAAGTTAATTATTGGCTTTTTAACCTAATTAAAAAGCTTAAGCTAAAATTTTAAGCTTTTTACTCGGTTAAAATTCGAACGGGTTTACTATAAAGCCCATTTAGACATGCACGCTCTGAACCCTACAAAAAGATCGAAAATTATATTAAATCAAATTTTTGGGGCAAAAAAAGTTAATTATAGGCTTTTAAACCTAATTAAACAGCTTAAAATAAAATTTTGAGTTTTTAATTCGTTTAAAATTCGAACGAGTTCACTATAAAGCCCATTTAGACATGCACGTTCTGAACCATACAAAACAATCGAAACTTATATTAAAACAAATTTTTGGGGTACAAAAAGTTAATTATGGGATTTTGAACCTAATTAAAAAGCTTAAGCTAAAATTTTGAGCTTTTTACTCGGTTAAAATTCGAACGGGTTCACTATAAAGCCCATTTAGACATGCACGCTCTAAATACTACAAAATGATCGAAAATGATATTAAATCAAATTTTTGGGGTACGAAAAGTTAATTATGGGCTTTTGAACCTAATTAAAAAGCTTAAACTAAATTTTTGAGCTTTTTAATCAGTTAAAATTCGAACGGGTTCACTATAAAGCCATTTAGACATAGACGCTCTGAACCCTACAAAACGATCGAAAATGATATTAAATCAAAATTTTGGGGTATAAAAAGTTAATTAATGGCTTTTTAACCTAATTAAAAAGCTTAAGATAAAATTTTAAGCTTTTTACTCGGTTGAAATTCGAACGGGTTTACTATAAAGCCCATTTAGACATGCACGCTTTGAACCCTACAAAATGATATTAAATCAAATTTTTGGGGCAAAAATAGTTAATTATAGGCTTTTGAACCTAATTAAACAGCTTAAAATAAAATTTTGAGTTTTTAACTCGGTTAAAATTCGAACGAGTTCACTATAAAGCCCATTTAGACATGCACGTTCTGAACCATACAAAAAACCAAAACTGATATTAAATCAAATTTTTAGGGTACAAAAAGTTAATTATGGGATTTTGAACCTAATTAAAAAGCTTATACTAAAATTTTGAGCTTTTTACTCGGTTAAAATTCAAACGGGTCACTATAAAGCCCATGTAGACATGCACGCTCTGAACCCTACAAAATGATCGAAACTCATATTAAATCAAATTTTTGGGGTACAAAAAGTTATATATGGTCATTTGAACCTAATTAAAAAGCTTAAACTTAAATTTTGGGCTTTTAATTCTGTTAAAATTCGAACTAATTCACTATAAAGCCCATTTAGACATGCATGATCTGAACCCTACAAAACGATCAAAAATGATATTAAATAAAATTTTTGGGGTACAAAAAGTTAATTATGGGCTTTTGAACCTAATTAAACAGCATAAACTGAAATTTTGATCTTTTTACTCTATTAAAATTTGAATGGGTTCACTATAAAGCTCATTTAGACATGCACGCTCTAAACCCGACAAAACGATCGAACGGATATTAAATCAAATTTTGTGGGTACAAAAAGTTAATTATGGACATTTGAACCTAATTAATAAGCTTAAACTAAAATTTTGAGCTTTTTACTCGGTTAAAATTCAAACGGGTTCACTATTAAGCCCATGTAGACATGCACGCTCTGAACCCTAATTAAAAAAGCTAATTATGGGCATTTGAACCTAATTAAAAAGCTTAAACTAAAATTTTGGGCTTTATACTCGGTTAAAATTCGAACTGATTCACTATAAAACCCATTTAGGGATGCACGCTCTGAACCCTACAAAACGATCGAAAATTATATTAAATCAAATAATTGGGGTACAGAAAGTTAATTATGGGCTTTTGAACCTAATTGAAAAGATTAAACTTTAATTTTGAGCTTTTTACTCGATTAAAATTTGAACGGGTTCACTATAAAGCTCATTTAGACATGCACGCTCTAAACCCTATAAAACGAACGAAACTGATATTAAATCAAAATTTTTGGGTACAAAAACTTAATTGTGGGATTTTGAATCTAATTAAAAATCTTAAACTAAAATTTTGAGCTTTTTACTCAGTTAAAAATCTTAAACGCTCTAAACCCTATAGACGTGCACGCTCTGAACCCTACAAACGATCGAAACTCATAGTAAATCAAAGTTTTGGGGAATAAAAAATTAATTATGGGCATTTGAACCAAATTAAAAAGCTTAAGCTAAAATTTTAAGCTTTTTACTCGGTTAAAATTCGAACGGGTTCACTATAAAGCCCATTTAGATATTCACGCTCTAAACCCTACAAAACGATTGAAAATGATATTAAATCAAATTTTTGAGGTACAAAAATTTAATTATTTGCATTTAAACCAAATTTAAAAGCTTAAACTAAAATTTTGAGCTTTTTACTCGGTTAAAATTCGAACGGGTTCACTATAAACCCTATTTAGACATGCACGCTCTAAACCTAAAAAACAATCAAAACTGATATTAAATCAAATATTTGGGGTACAAAAAGTTAATTATGGGATTTTGAACCTAATTAAACAGCTTAAACTAAAAATTTAGCTTTTTACTCGATTAAAATTCAAACGGGTTCACTATAAAGCCCATTTAGACATGCACGCTCTAAACCCGACAAAACAATCAAAACTGATATTAAATCAAAATTTTGGGATACAAAAAGTTAATTATGGGCTTTTGAACCTAATTAAACAGCTTAAACTAAAATTTTGAATTTTTTACGCAGTTAAAATTTGAACGAGTTCACTATAAAGCCCATTTAGACATGCACGCTCTGAACCATACAAAACAATCAAAATTGATATTAAATCAAATTTTTGGGGTACAAAAAGTTAATTTTGGGCTTTTGAACCTAATTAAACAGCTTAAATTAAAATTTTGAGCTTTTTACTCGGTTAAAATTTCAACGAGTTCACTATAAAGCCCATTTAGACATGCATGCTCTGAACCATACAAAACAATCAAAAGTGATATTAAATCGAATTTTTGGGGTACAAAAAGTTAATTATGGGATTTTGAACCTAATTAAAAAGCTTAAACTAAAATTTTGAGCTTTTAACTCGGTTAAAATTCGAACGGGTTCACGATAAAGCCCATTTAGACCTGCACGCTCTGAACCCTACAAAACGATCGAATCTTATATTAAATCAAAATTTGGGGGTACAAAAAGTTATATATGGGCACTTGAACCTAATTAAAAAGCTTAAACTTAAATTTTGGGCTTTTAACTCGGTTAAAATTCGAACTAATTCACTATAAAGCCCATTTAGACATGCATGCTCTGAACCCTACAAAACTATCGAAAAATGATATTAAATAAAATTTTTGGGGTACAAAAAGTTAATTATGGGCTTTTGAACCTAATTAAGCAGCTTAAACTTAAATTTTGACCTTTTTACTCGGTTAAAATTATAATGGGTTCACTATAAAGCCCATTTAGACATGCACACTCTAAAATCTACAAAAAAATCGAAAATGATATTAAATCAAATTTTTTAGGTACAAAAAGTTAGTTATGGGCATTTGAACCTAATTAAAAAGCTTAAACTAAAATTTTGAGCTTTTTACTTGGTTAAAATTCTAACGGGTTCACTATAAAGCCCATTTTGACTTGCACTCTCTCAACCCTAATTAGAAAAGCTAATTATGGGCATTTGAACCTAATTAAAAAGCTTAAACTAAAATTTTGGGCTTTTCACTCGGTTAAAATTCACATTAATTCACTATAAAGCCCATTTAGAGATGCACGCTCTAAACCCTACAAAACGATTGAAAATGATATTAAATCAAATTATTCGGGTACAAAAAGTTATTTATGGGCTTTTGAACCTAATTAAAAATATTAAACTTAAATTTTGAGCTTTTTACTTGATTAAAATTCGAACATGTTCACTATAAAGCTCATTTAGACATTCACGCTCTGAACCCTACAAAACGATCGAAATTGATATTAAATCAAATTTTTTGGGTACAAAAAGTTAATTTTGCGCTTTTGAACCTTATTAAAAATCTTAAACTAAAATTTTGAGCTTTTTATTAGGTTAAAATTTGAACGGGTTCACTATAAAGCCCATTTAGACCTGCACGCTCTGAACCCTAAAAAACGATCGAAACTCGTATTAAATCAAATTTTTGGGGAACAAAAAGTTAATTATGGGCATTTGAACCTAATTAAAAAGCTTATACTTAAATTTTGAGCTTTTTACTCGGTTAAAATTCAAACCAATTCACTATAACGCTCATTTAGACATACACGCTCTAAACCCTAGAAAACGATCGAAAATTATACTAAATCAAATTTTTTTGTTAAAAAGAGTAAATTATGGGCATTTGAACCTAATTAAACAGCTTAAACTTAAATTTTGAGCTTTTTACTCAGTTAAATGTCGAACCGATTCAGTATAAAGCCCATTTAGACATGCACGCTTTAAACTCTACAAAACGATCGAAAATGATATTAAATCAAATTTTTGGTTTACAAAAAGTTAATTATGAGCTTTTGAACCTAATTAAACATCTTAAACTGAAATTTTGAGCTTTTTACTCTATTAAAATTCGAATGGGTTCACTATAAAGCTCATTTAGACATGCACGCTCTAAACCCGACAAAATGATCGAAACGGATATTAAATCAAATTTTATGGGTACAAAAAGTTAATTATGGGCTTTTGAACCTAATTAAAAAGGTTAAACTAAAATTTTGAGCTTTTTACTCGGTTAAAATTCGAACGGGTTCACTGTAAAGCCTATTTAGACATGCATGCTCTGAACCGTACAAAATAATCGAAATGATTTTAAATCAATTTTTTTGGGGTAAAAAACTTAATTATGGGTATTTGAACATATGTAAGAAGCGGAAACTAAAATTTTGAGCTTTTTAGTCGGTTAAAATTCGAACCGATTCACTATAAAGCCCATTTACACATGCACGCTCTGAAACCATAAAAAACGATCGAAAATGATATTAAATCAAATTTTTGCGGTACAAAAAGTTAATTATGGGCTTTTGAACCTAATTAAAAAGGTTAAACTAAAATTTTGAGCTTTTTACTCGGTTAAAATTCGAACGGGTTCACTATAAAGCCTATTTAGACATGCATGCTCTGAACTGTACAAAATAATCGAAATGATATTAAATCAATTTTTTTGGGGTAAAAAAGTTAATTATGGGCTTTTGAACCTAATTAAAAATCTTAGACTAAAATTTTGAGCTTTTTACTCGTTTAAATTTTGAACGGGTTCACTATAAAGCCCATTTAGACATGCATGCTCTGAACCATACAAAACGATCGAAACTGATATTAAATCAAATTTTTGGGAACAAAAAGTTAATTATGGGCATTTGAACCTAATTAAAAAGCATAAACTAAAATTTTGGGCATTTTACTCGGTTAAAATTCGAATTGATTCACTATAAAGCCCATTTAGACATGCACTCTCTAAACCCTACAAAACGATCAAAAATGATATTAAATCAAATTTTTGGTTTACAAAAAGTTAATTATGTGCTTTTGAACCTAATTAAACATCTTAGACTGAAATTTTGAGCTTTTTACTCTATTAAAATTCGAATGGGTTCACTATAAAGTTCATTTAGACATACACGCTCTAAACCCGACAAAACGATCGAAACGGATATTAAATCAAATTTTATGGGTACAAAAAGTTAATTATGGGCTTTTGAACCTAATTAAAAAGGTTAAACCAAAATTTTGAGCTTTTTACTTAGTTAAAATTCGAACGGGTTCACTATAAAGCCTATTTAGACATGTATGCTCTAAACCCTACAAAACGATCGAAATTGATATTAAATCAAATTTTTTGGGTACAAAAAGTTAATTTTGGGCTTTTGAAACTTATTAAAAATCTTAAACTAAAATTTTGAGCTTTTTATTAGGTTAAAATTCGAACGTCTTCACTATAAAGCCCATTTAGACCTGCACGCTCTAAACCCTACAAAACGATCGAAACTCATATTAAATCAAATTTTTGGGGAACAAAAAGCTAATTATGGGCATTTGAACCTAATTAAAAAGCTTATACTTAAATTTTGAGCTTTTTACTCGGTTAAAATTCAAACCAATTCACTATAACGCTCATTTAGACATACATGCTCTAAACCCTAGAAAACGATCGAAAATTATATTAAATCAAATTTTTTTTGTTAAAAAGAGTAAATTATGGGCTTTTGAACCTAATTAAACAACTTAAACTTAAATTTTGAGCTTTTTACTCGGTTAAAAGTCGAATCGATTCACTATAAAGCCCATTTAGACATGCACGCTCTAAACCCTACAAAACGATCGAAAATGATATTAAATCAAATTTTTGGGTTACAAAAAGTTAATTATGTGCTTTTGAACCTAATTAAACATCTTAAACTAAAATTTTGAGCTTTTTACTCTATTAAAATTCGAATGGGTTCACTATAAAGCTCATTTAGACATGCACGCTTTAAACCCGACAAAACGATCGAAACGGATATTAAATCAAATTTTATGGGTACAAAAAGTTAATTATGGGCTTTTGATCCTAATTAAAAAGTTTAAACTAAAATTTTGAGCTTTTTACTCGGTTAAAATTCAAACGGGTTCACTATAAAGCCTATTTAGACATGCATGCTCTGAACCGTACAAAATAATCGAAATGATATTAAATTTATTTTTTTGGGGTAAAAAAGTTAATTATGGGTATTTGAACCTAAGTAAGAAGCGGAAACTAAAATTTTGAGCTTTTTAATCGGTTAAAATTCGAACCGATTCACTATAAAGCCCATCTACACATGCACGCTCTGAACCATAAAAAACGATCGAAAATGATATTAAATCAAATTTTTGTGGTACAAAAAGTTAATTATGGGCTTTTGAACCTAATTAAACAACTTAAACTGAAATTTTGAGCTTTTTACTTTGTTAAAATTCGAATGGGTTCACTATAAAGCCTATTTAGACATGCACTCTCTAAACCCTACAAAACGATCGAAAATGCTATTAAATCAAATTTTTGTTTTACAAAAAGTTAATTATGGGCTTTTGAAACTAATTAAATAGCTTAAACTTAAATTTTGAGCTTTTTACTCGGTTAAAAGTCGAATCGATTCACTATAAAGCCCATTTAGACATGCACACTCTGAACCCTACAAAATGATCGAAAATGATATTAAATTAAATTTTTGGTCTATAAAAAGTTAATTATATGCTTTTGATCCGGACGGCATACCATCAGGACCTATCACACGTTCTAAGGCAAAGAAATACAGGGAAGCTCTTTTCCTTACTTGTGCTAACATTTCAGATTCATTTGAGAATGTTAATCCCTTGGAATATATTGTTTATAATGTGTTGCATGCTGATATGTGACATATTTAGGTATATATATTAGTATGTGTGTTTATGTATGTATATACTATGTTAAGTATGTTTGCATTTGGTTTTGAGTGTGTTTGTGTGGTAAAAATAAGACTACAAGGCGTTTTAGATGTGTTTGCCTTGTTCTGATATAGGTACTTAGGAGAACCTTAGCTCAAGTGGGCATACTTAGCTCATCTCCAGCTCAAGCGAGTGTATGCAGTTAAACACCAGCTCAAGTGAGTCTATTCAGCTCAGAAGAAGCTCAATGGAGTGCATGCACCTCACCTTAGCTCGAGGCAGCTCAAAGGCTTAGCTCCCAACTCCGTTTAGTTCCTTACACTCTCAACTAGCTCATTTAAGCTCTACTCAATTTCCAGCTAGCTCAACTCAAGCTAAAGTGATCTACGGCAGCTGAAACCTATCTTACACGAAGGCAATGTGTCCTAGGCATGTGCCATGCATGTGGGACACATATGGCAGCCTTGTGCACATGTGTGGGTGTGTAAATGCATTTCCAGCCAAACAAAGCCCTTGTTCTTAAAGACCAAACGCCCAAGGGATAAGAATGGGTGGTTTTGTGTTCAAATTCAAACATTTAACACATGTTAAATGTGTTTTATGTGCCAAATCACTTGGTTGAAATTAAATGAAGCCTTGAGTGGTTTATTTTAGTTATTTTCGTTCAAATATTGGCCACAAATTCAATTTTGGCCAACTTCTCCTTTATTCCTATATATTTCCATAATTTTGTAAAGACAAGGTTAAACTTTAGATGAATAAATTACTTTATGAGATTTTCTCTCAAACCTGGTTCTTTTTATAATTTTTCCTTGACTATCAATTCTAAATTGTTGTCAAGTTACTTGATACTTCGGGTTCTCAATTGTTCGATAATTGAAGGGTCCAAGTCCGTTTTCGAGCATATTCAAGATAAGGTTCTGGTCCATTCAGTAGATTGTTCGGGTTCTTCCTTGGAGTTTGTTCAAACTTCAAGAACGTTGTTGCCTTTGATGAATGCTTGAAGAACTTCATCTTCAACCTTCAAATTTGTCCAAAAATTTCCAGCAACTTCTTTCTCCCTCAAATCTGATTTTTCTTTTTATTTCAAGTCTTTTTAACATCCTAACACAACACCATGTTTGTTTTTGCTACAGAGGAATACTTGCTACAATCCTAGGTCTGTGAATGAACGAGGAATGTTGTTTCTTCACAACCAGCCCTGTATCATATGGTATCAGAGCTTAGGCTGGATTTTGCATGTTCTGCACCAAAAAAAACCACAAAACAAAACAAAAAGCAAATATCAAAAAAAAGTTTTGAATATATTTCTGGAAAATCCAGTAGTCAAAGTCAACATTTGACCTTCCAAAAGTCAACATTTCAAAATTCCAAAAAGAAAAAAGAAAAAAAATCGAAAATTCAAAAAAACAAAAAAACAAAACAAAAATAGTACCGAATTGTGTAGAATCGAAAACAACAGTGTTGATATGTTTAACATGTTGAAGGATGTGTTTACTTACCTTGAAATGCTTTGTAATCACCTGAAATCAAAATTTCTTGTTTGTTCCGGAAATAGGATGGTGGTAAGCATTTCTACTGCGTAAGTTGCTAATTTCTCGTTCTTTTAGCATCCTTTCTTACATTTCATTTGTTTTCTCTTTTTCAGCCCCTAATTCTTAACTTTTGTTCTTTGTTTCTTCAATTTCTGACCCTTATTTCTTTTTCTAGCATTATTTCCCTTCACTCGTTGTTCTTTCTTGTAATTTGACACATTTACAGAATCTGAACATCGGAATTAGTTCCTTTAAAGAACTGAGTACGAGAGATTGAAGGAAAAGGCAAACTGAGCGTAAGATCAGAAGGGGAGACAAAAAGAGCTATTCAAGTATTCTCCCAAGTGAAACACGAGTGTTAAGTGTTATTTTCTCTTTTATTGAGTGCAAATTCCTTGGAGTGATCAGTGAGGATTTTGTTGTGTGATTTGTGAGGTCCATTTTATTTTACACTGACCTTTAATCTGTTTGTTTGTTTTTATTTGTTTTTGTTGTTTGAAGAAGAAAAATGACAGGTTCTAGTGATCATTCTAATGAAAGACAACCACCAGACTTGCAAATGCAAGCCTTGGAGAGAATGATGCAAAGAGTAGTGGTTGGTGCTTTAGAGCCATTATAGTCCCAAATGGACAGAATTGATGGAGATTCCAAATCTGCCCATGATGAAATCAATGAAAATGAAGTCAATCAATAAACAAGACCTACCCTTAGACGTGATCAGCAAGTTGATGATAATATTTCTAACATAAAAGTTCCTATACCTTTTTTTCAGTGACGTTCAGATCCAGATGCTTATCTAACATAGGAAAGCAAGGTTGAACACATTTTCGAGTGTTACTGTCGTGTGTCAAAAGTTCGCGTTTAGTGAAAGTGGACACATCGCAAGTAATAAGTGATAAGTATTTATCAGATTATCGTCTCCACAGGGATTGGTATACTCAATATGTCTTCTTCGTCTTCTTGTTCTGTAGAAAGAAATAAAATAAAACACAAGTAATTTGGGTTGAATAAACTGAAATAAAACAACTAAGTAAAAGAATGATATTTGATAAATAGAGAGAGAGGTTAGGATCCAGTTGCGTTGTATTATGGATTTGATTGACTTGTCTCTGCTCAATGCAATCGTATATCACTACCTCGGCAGTACTGCAGATTACTGCCTTGGCAGCGACGATACTGTCCGCCGCGACAATCCCTTGCTCGTGGGTGGACTTTACCAAAGTTCGGCAAAGTGTCCTTGGATGACTCCGCTTATCCCTAAGTCGAAGTACTGTTGATGACTAGTCCTTGATGATACCTCCCGGCGTGAATCAATTGTACTCACCAAACAATCTCACACTTCCTTTAGCCGCTGAAACTCTTAACCTATCCCTAGGCCGAGTTAGTATTTCGCGATTGAAACACCGTACTTACCCCTTTCGTGAATCTAACTCTCCCGAGTCTAGATAAATGAAATACTTACAAAATTCTCGCCCGAGCTTGAATGCAAGAACAAAGAATGGCAAAGGATAAGGAAACCTTGATAGTTTTATTGCATTGAAACAAATACAAAGTACAATCTCCTATCACAAATACTAAACAAACTTCACCTAAACCCTAAGAAACCTTAGAACATAATTTGAGAGAATGAAAACAAGTGTCTTAGGGTAAACTCTATGAATCGGTTCTCTCTAGGTATATCTCTAATACATTGGACTGCTAGGTCTTATATAGGCTTGACCTAGGGCAAACCTTTCCTAAGTAGAATACAACTTGGAGTAGGGAACAAGTCATGTACATAAATAAAATATTTCCAAGTTTAATTCAACTAAGAGGCTTTCCCGCGTGGCCTTGTCTTGGGCTTTTCCTCATGCTAACCAGCTCCGATCCATGTGCTTTATGTCCAAACACGTCCCTTGGATTTTTCTCTTCTAATCGCCTACAGTCTTGCTTCTTGGCTCTCAGCTGCTGCCTCGGCATCAGGTCTTGCCTCGGCCATGTTGCTGCCGCGGCGCTTGTTCTCCTGCACAGATATAAAAATACAATAAAACTTACCTTTTCTGCAAATATTATCTCTATAAGCTTAACTTCTAAATATATCATATTAAGTACATGCATTGGTCCGAGTGGGTGTAAATTCGGTAATTAATGCCCATAAAAGGTGTAAAAAGTGATAGTGAGTTGAGCACTTATCAGTTACAATTACTCGGAACAAAAAAAAGTTCAACTAGAAACTGTGGAATTTGTTGATTGTGCACTGTTATGGTGGGATCGATTAATGATTAGTCGACGACGTACAGGTGAAGGAACAGTGAGAACATGGGACGAAATGAAATGTATCATGCGGAAACGATTTGTTCCTTCTCACTATCATCGTGATTTATTTCAGAAATTACAAACTTTAAAACAGGGCAATAAGAGTGTCGAGGACTATTTCAAGGAAATGGAGATGTCCATGATGCGTGCGAACATAATTGAGGATTGTGAGGCGACTATGGCTCGGTTTATGGAAGGTTTGAATTCTGAAATTGCTAATGTTGTTGAATTGCAGCATTATGTCGAATTGGATGACATGGTGCATATGGCAATGAAAATTGAGCGACAACAATGAAGAAAAGTTTCTACTCGAGGTAATACTACTCAATTTAAATCTTTTACGAATCCATTGTATACCACTAACCATGCTAGGAAACAAGCACCACAAGCACCACTTCGGATTCAAGAACAAGGCGAGTCCAGCAAGCCAAAGCCCTCGTTGCTGATAATGGACGTGGTAAACAAAAAGTGGTGGTACAAGAACGATCGAGAGATATTCAATGTTTTAAGTGCCTTGTTCGAGGACATATTGCTAGCCTGTGTCTTAATCGTAGGGTTATGTTGATGCGATATGATGGAGAGATCGAGTTAGATTCAGAGGAAGAAGTGCATGACGTCCCTAATGAAGAGGAAGATGAGGATGACCTAGATGTTCTTGAAACTGGTAAGGTGATGGAATTAATGGTTATTAAACGAAGTTTGAATGTGCAACAGGTACCGGATGATCAACAACGTGAGAATATCTTTCACACGCGATGCAAGGTGCAAGATAAGGTGTGTAATGATTATTGATAGCAGTAGTTGTACTACCGTCCCTAGTTCAGTGATGGTTGACAGGTTAGGTATAAAGATGACGAAGCATCTTAATCCGTATAAGTTGCAATGGTTGAATAATGGTGGTGAACATAAAGTGACCAGACAAGCTGTTGTACCATTTTCAATTGGAAACTACAAAAGACGAAGTCCTTTGTGATGTTGTTTCCATGGATGTTACTCACCTGTTATTAGGACGCCCTTGGCAGTATGATAAGAGGGCAATGCATGATGGATATACGAATCGTTACTCTTTTATGCATGCAGGTAGAAAGATCACTTTGTCTCCTTTGACACCGAATCAAGTGTTTGAAGATCAAGCGAGCATGAAAAAGAGAAGAGAAGCTGCAAAGGAGAAGAAAAAGATGAATGTTTATGCAAGCAGTCGAGAAATTAGGAAATGTCTTTCCTCTCACCAATCTTTGTTTATTTTAATGTTTAAAGATCATTGTTTATTGGCTAAGTTTCCTTCTGATTTGCCTGCATCGATTGTTTCCCTTTTGCAGGAATTTAAGGACGTGTTTCTGGAAGAAACACCGAAAGGATTGCCACCTCTTCGTGGCATTGAGCATCAGATTGACTTTATTCCAGGTGCTACTATCCTGAACCGACCAGCTTACGGAACTAACCCTGAAGAAACTAAGGAACTTCAACGCCAAGTTACTAAGTTAATGGACAAGGTTTACATTCGAGAAAGTTTGAGTCCGTGTGCTGTTCCGGTGCTATTAGTTCCGAAAAAAGATGGATCTTGGAGGATGTGCATAGATTGTATAGCTGTGAATCAGATTATAATTAAATATCGTCATCCCATTCTGAGACTTGATGACATGTTGGACGAGCTTTGCGTAGCCGTCATCTTCTCCAAAATTGATTTGAAAAGTGGTTATCATCAGATTCGCATGAGAGAAGGTGATGAATGGAAAATAGCCTTCAAGACGAAGCTAGGTTTGTATGAATGGTTAGTGATGCCTTTAGGATTAACTAACGCACCTATTACTTTTATGCGATTGATGAACCATGTTCTGCGATCCTTTATTGGTAAATTCTGTGTTGTCTACTTTGATGATATCTTGATTTATAGCAAGTCTTTACAGGATCATGTAGAACATTTGCGAGCTGTTTTGCAGGTTTTGCGAGAAGGAAGATTGTTTGGTAACATGGAAAAATGTGTATTTTGTACTGACAAACTCACATTTCTTGGTTACATTGTCAGTTCTCAGGGAGTTGAAGTTGATCCTGAGAAGATAAAGGCAATTCAGGAATGGCCACAAACGATATCGATTACTCAGGTTAGATCGTTTCATGGTTTAGCGAGTTTTTATTGACGGTTTGTTCCTAACTTCAATTCTATTACTGCCCCCTTAACAAGGATTATTAAGAAGAATTCTTGCTTCTTTTGGGGTAAGGAACAAGAAGATGCCTTTCTAAAAATAAAAGATTGTTTGACTAGAACACTTGTGTTGGCATTACCCAATTTTGATAAAACGTTTGAAATTGAATGTGATGCTTCTGGAATTAGTATAGGTGCTGTTTTGATGCAGGAAAAGAGACCCATTGCCTATTTTAGTGAGAAATTGAGTGGTTCTACTGTCGCGTGTCAAAAGTGCGCGTTTAGTGCAAGTGGACACATCACAAGTAATAAGTGATAAGTATTTATCGGATTATCGTCCTCACAGGGATTGGTATACTTAATATGTCTTCTTCGTCTCCTTGTTCTGAAAAACAGAAATAAATAAAACACAAGTAATTTTGTGTTTGATAAACTAAAATAAAAAAACTAAATAAAAGAATGAGATTTGATTAATAGAGAGAGGTCAGGATCCAGTTGCATTGTATTATGGATTTGATTGACTTGTCTCTGCCCAATGCAATCGTATATCACTGCCTCGGCAGCACTGTAGATTACTGCCTTGGCAGTGACGATACTATCCGCCGCAGCAATCCCTTGCTCGTGGGTGGACTTTACCAAAGTTCAGCAAAGTGTCCTTGAATGACTCCGCTTATCCCTAAGTCGAAGTACTGTTGATGACTAGTCCTTGATGATACCTCCTAGCGTGAATCAATTATACTCACCAACCAATCTGACACTTGTTTTAGCCGCTGAAACTCTTAACCTATCCCTAGGCCGAGTTAGTATTTCGTGATTGAAACACCGCACTTACCCCTTTCGTGAATCTAACTCTCCCGAGTCTAGATAAATGGATTACTCACAAACTTCTCTCCCGAGCTTCAATGTAAGAACAAGGAATAACAAAGGATAAGCAAACCTTGATAGTTTTATTGCATTGAAAGAAAGACAAAGTACAATCTCCTCTCACATATACTAAACAACCTTCACCTAAACCCTAAGAAAGCTTAGAACATAGTTGAGAGAAAGAAAACAAAGTTTATGAATCGTCTCTCTCTAGGTATCTCTAATACATTGGACGGCTAGGTCTTATATAGGCTTGACCTAGGGCAAACCTTTCCTAAGTAGAATACAACTTGGAGTAGGGAACAAGTCATGTACATAATTAAAATATTTCCAAGTTTAATTCAACTAAGAGGCTTTCCCGTGTGGCCTTATCTTGGGCTTTTCCTCATGCTAACCAGCTCCGATCCATGTGCTTTATGTCCCGGAACGTCCCTTGGATTTTTCTCTTCCAATTGCCTACAATATTGCTCTCTGGCTCTCAGCTACTGCCTCGGCATCACGTCCTGCCTCGGCCATGTCGCTGTCGCGGTAATGGTTCTCCTGCACAGATATAAAAATGCAGTAAAACTTGCCTTTTTCTGTAAATATTATCTTCATAAGCTTAACTTCTAAATATATCACATTAAGTACATGCATTGGTCCGAGTGGGTGTAAATTTGGTGATTAATGCCCATAAAAGGTGTAAAAAGTGATAGTGAGTTGAGCAACTTATCATACCCCCAAACTCGAACTATTGCTTGTCCTCAAGCAATGCAAACCATCAATTTGCCGAACTCTACTCTCTCTTGGTCTTATGTTTCCATCTATTCTCCCCTCCATAACTATGCCTATTCTTAAGCCTTAACCTTTCGGCTACCCAAGGGTTTACCTAGAAACAAACTATAAGAATTGGTGAGTGTGTGTGTTTTTGTGAAAAAGTTTGATTAAAGGCTTTCTTAGATAAACTCTAAGTTCAAGACAAGTAGAATTTGTTTAAGTGTTCTCTTCTTTTCTAAACAACCAATTCTTGAGCCAATTTCGGGCACCTCAAGGATTGTGTTTTTCTCTTCACTAATTCCTTCTTTCCTTTTGATATTCCTTAAAGCATACTGGAGCCAATTTCGGCACCTCTAGCATGAAGAAGAGTACTTCCTAGAGCCGGTGATAGGCACCTAAATTCATTAAAAGAATTCCTACAATCCAGCAAGTCCCAAAAGTGTTTAAATTTCTTCCTATAGTAAGCTTCTAAGTTTTCATCCTTAAGTATCCTAAGGTTAAACCTTCTTAACAGGACCTAATCATGGTAAGGAGAAAGATTTCTATAGCCTTAAAGAATAAACTAAGGCAATAATGATGATAAGCAGTGCAAAAGTGTAGGCAGTTAATTCAAGTAAGTCGGGGAGCATGAAAATTAAAAAAAATCACTAGAATACTCCCTTTTTTGGCAAGGCCTCGGCAGTAGATTGCTGCCTTGGAAGTGAATCTGCACCCTCAAACTCAAACCAAACATTGTCCTCAATGCTTTATATTAGAAGAGAATAGCAGACAACAAAAATTATGGAAGAGATAAACAGCACAGAAAGCAAACAACAAATAATAATGAATTATGAAAAATTTAAAGAGACTCCGAAGAGCAGCTTGTAACAATTTTTCTCCTTGGCCTTGCTGCCGATTGCTTTGTTCTTGGTGAGGGCGATGGATGAGCTTTTGCTTGCCGGGGCGGTTGGACTCTTATTGGTGGTGGCCGTTGCATCGGAGCATCCACTTCTTCTCCTTCTTCCACATCGGCCATCTCCTCGATGATCATTATGTCCGTTCCACCTTCCATTGCTGTGGCTGCCCTGGTATGGTGTGTACTCGGTCCGACAGTGGTTGAATTTTGGTGAACATAGGCATCTATCTCAGCTGATAGACTGACCATGATGATTGGGAATCGAGGTGGAGTGCTGAATACTACCCTCCGCTTTGATGGTCTTCTGCTGGCAGATGATGCCGCGGTAGAGTCTGCTGCCCTGGATGGGCCGGCAGCATGAAACTGTGGTTGAGGGTCCGCGTGGAAGAACGACCTTGGTCCTCTCGGAGCTGGTGTAGTCTCGGTGTAAGGGGCGGCTGTGACAAACATATTGTTGGGAAATTCTGGAAAATGCGCCCCTTGGTCTGGAAAAGCATGGAGCATCATTTGGGCTAATGTGCCATTGAAGTCTCTTTGATACTCCATGTATCGTTGTTGCCTGAGGTCCATCGCTGCCATCGTTTGCAATATTTCCTGGTACGGGTCTACTGTGGCAGAGGTGTGGGCAGTCTCTGGCATGTCTGCTGTGTACTGGGCCCCGACAGCAGTATCAGCAGTGAACTGCTGGGGTGTTGCTTGGACTGGTTCCGCCTGTATGATCTGCATTACTTTATGGCAAAAATCTCTGGTCAATCCGCGCCTTTGGGGAGTGTATTCGTCCGTATCTTCTATTGGCACACCTGTGACAACACACAAACCAGTGATCAAACATGGGAAATATAATGGTCCTCTATCCTTCTTACCGCATTCGTGAATTTCACGTAAGATGATCTCTCCGACGTTGATGCTCCTTTTGTTGATGATCGATTGGATGAGCAACAATCGCTTTAGGTCCACCGTGCTGTTATGGGATGTGGGAATGAGGCGTTACTTGATGAAGGTGTTCCAAAGTTTGGCCTCGGGTTTTAGGCTCTGCCTTGTTACAGATCCTCTATGGGTACCGTTTTCCCATGGAGTATTCGTGTAGCAAAGGTCATCTTTGATCAACTCGTAATCCTCGATAGTGATGTCCTCCATGAATTCAGCGTGAACGTCATTGTTCGGAGTGAGACCGTAGAAATCGTTGATGGTCTCGGCATCTAGCTAGACAGGCCTGCCTCGGCAGTGGAGAAAGAGAGAATCTTTGCTGGGCCCGTGCGCATAGAATTCCCGCACGATGGTAGCATTCGCCTGGGCAGGTTGAAAGTAGAAGATTTCCCAATCTTGGTACTTGATTCTGTCAAAGAGATAATGCTCGATGTCATAGTTTTCATCATCCGAATGTTGGAAACCTTGTTCTTCCCACAATTTTCGGGCAATGAAAGACCTGTTGAAGCGGTCTTCAACATTGGCTGAGGCAAATCGCTTGTAAGTGGCCATAAAGATTGTGAGAGATTGACTTCTTGGAGATTTTCTTTGGAAGGAATCTGAGAATTTCACGAAGAGATGTGAGTAGGCAGAGAGTAGTATGAGAGCAAGATTGTAAAGAATTCTAAAGAAAACAAGAATGCAAGAGTGAATAGTTCAAGAGGGAGGGGTTGCTTATATAGGCCTCGGCCTTGTGACCGTTTGAATCCACTAGTCGTTTTATAGCCGTTATTCTTTACTGACGTTTCCTTTTCTGCCGCGACAGGAATCTCGGCAGAATAGCCGTTACACTATTCTGCCCGTTGAAACTACTGCGGCTCTGACGCTGTTTTCTTCCTCGGCAGAGTTCCTACTGTGAACTATTTCTCCTTTATTCTTGCTTATTATCCTAAATAAAAATTAAACACACAAAAAGAAAAGTACTTAAGGTAAAAGCGAATTAGAAAAATAAAAATAAACTAAACTAATCCTAATATAATAATAAGGAAAAAGGAGGAGATCATGTTACTGGTGGAGTGCATGCAAATGCATCTCCCAAGATGATTCTCTCTTGTTGGCCAGAATTATAAATCGGTTGTAGGCCACTCCCTTTTGCTGTGTGTCCATCCACTTTGAGCTTGATCTTTTTGCCAAATAGCCTGCCGAGCATGCTGCCAAGGCAGGATATTTTGGTGTCTGTTATATGGGTGGCCTTGCACTCTTCTGGATTATCATATTTTTTTAAGTTGTGGAATGCATTTAGTTTGACTTGTTGGTCATTAACCCTCATTGTCAACTCTCCTTTTTCCACATCAATTAAAGTGCGTCCAGTTGCAAGGAAAGGTCTTCCCAATATGATCAGTGCATTATCATCTGCTTCACAATCAAGGACAAGAAAATCAGCAGGAAAAATAAATTTATCGACTCTTACCAGTATATCCTCGATTTTGCCTTCGGGTTGCACATATGATCGATCCGCTAGTTGGAGCATAACTGTTGTAGGTTTTGCCCTTCCTATTCCAAGCTTTTGAAAGACATATTTGGGCATTAAGTTGATGCTTGCTCCAAGGTCGCATAGGGCCTTACCTTCATAGTTTTTACCTATTGCACAAGGTATGATAAAGCAACCAGGATCCTTCAATTTCGGTGGCATGCAATTGTGTAGCATTGCCATGCATCCCTCGGTAGCAGCCACTATTTCAAACTCACCTATTCGTTTTCTCTTGGACACCATGTCTTTTAAGAACTTGGCATAATTAGGCATTTGTTCAATTGCCTCTACGAATGGTATGTTAATGTGGACTTGCTTTAAAATATCAAGGAATTTCTTGAATTGTTGGTCCTGTTTTTGCTTTTTCAATCTTTGTGGGAAAGGTGGTGGTGGTCTCATCTCCTCCAGGGTTTCTTTAGTTTGGAATGTAATACCTGGCACCACTGGGGTTGTTGCTGTCTCGGCAGACTGTTCAGGAGCTGCAGTGCTTTCTGCCGGGGTAGTGTTATCAGGATCAGTTTGCTCAGCCTCCTCTTTCGCTGGGTCTGCTGATGGATTTTGGCTTGCTGAAATCTTTTCCTTCAGCTGTAGACTGCTCCTGGTAGTGATTGCCTTACATTGTTCATGGCTCATTACCTTAGCAACTTCAGTATTGCTAGGTAGTCCTCCTTGTGGTCTAGTGTTTATATTTTGAGCAAACTGCCCAACCTGAGTTTCTAAAGTTTTAATAGCCGCTTCTTGATTCTGCAACCTCATCTCAGTCCAATTCATGAAAGCATTCGTCCTTTTGATGAAATTACTGTTCTCTGCCATGTATGACTCTATTTTCATCATAAAGGCTTTAAAAGTGTTCTCCAATGAACTTACCGATTGCTGTTGCATCTGTTGCTGCGGCATTGGCTGCTCTACTTGCTGCTGTGGCAAATGTTGCATTGGTTGCTGGAATCCTGAAGGTTGGGTGGTTGGGTTTAAGGCATTGTTAGGGTTGCTCCATGATAGGTTTGGATGCCTCTTCCATGAGGGATTGTATGTGTTGGACATCATATTGGTTCGATTGTAATTTCCAACATACATACCGGTTTCTTGATTCATACACTCAGAGAAACTGTGGTTACCTCCACATAAGTCACAAAAAGAATCAATTACCTTAACCTCACGAGTATTTTGTTGTAGTTGCAAATTTTGCACCATCTTTGTAAGAGAGGCCAATTGTGCTGCCACTGAATTTGATATGTCTAACTCATTCACCGTGGCTTGGCGTCTTACTCCTCCTCGCCTAGATGTAGGGAATTGAAAATCGTTCTTTGCGAGTTTGTTTAATATCTCAATAGCTTCCTCAGGGGCATTCGTGGCATTATAAAACATAGTCACTTGTGTCCATAGGGAAATCCAAGCAAAGGACACTTGTGCAGTAACTCCCTGTATCTCTCCCATGCCTCGTACATAGGTTCGTCATCTGCCTGTCGAAAAGAAGTGATTTCATTACGAATTCTATCATATAAATTTGTAGGATTAAAACGCGTAATAAAATCACGGTAGAGTTCACTCCAAGATCCAATAGATCCTGCTGGAATGCTATTTAGCCAGGCTTTCGCCCTATCCCTCAGTGAATAGGGGAATAGCTTCAATCTCAAGACATCTTCATGGACTCCTTGGATTTTGAAAGAATTGCATATCTCCATGAAGGACTTGAGGTGCTGCCTTGCATCTTCAGTTACAGACCCACCAAATTATCCAATAGTGTTAAGCATATTGAACATGACAGGTTTCAGTTCAAAGTGGGTTGCTTCTATCTCCGGTGTAACGACTCCTGGGTTTAATCCACTTAAATCCTCTTCCAGGAAGTCTCTGATAGTGAGCTGCCGCGGCCCTGGTGGCGGCGGAAGACCTCCATTACCGGCAGGTAAGTTTTGTCCTGCCGGGTGATCTGCCATAGCTTCTTGGATTTGTCTCCTCAACCTTTGCCTTGTTCGTTCGATCTCTGGGTGTAACTCGTACAAAGGGTTGGTTGGGTTGGCCCTGGTCATACACCTAGAAAAACAAAAGTAAAATAAAAATAAAAAGAAACAAGAGAATAAAGAAAACAAAATTTAGTTGCCAATCCCCGACAACGTCACCAAAAACTTGTCGCGTGTCAAAAGTGTGCGTTTAGTGCAAGTGGACACATCGCAAGTAATAAGTGGTAAGTATTTATCGGATTATCGTCTCCACAGGGATTGGTATACTTAATATGTCTTCTTCGTCTCCTTGTTCTGAAAAAAGAAATAAAGTAAAACACAACTAATTTTGGGTTTGATAAACTGAAATAAAACAACTAAATAAAAGAATGAGATTTGATTAATAGAGAGAAGTCAGGATCCAGTTGCATTGTATTGTGGATTTGATTGACTTGTCTCTGCCCAATGCAATCGTATATCACTGCCTTGACAGCACTGCAGATTACTGCCTTGGCAGCGACGATACTGTCCGCCGCGGCAATCCCTTGCTCGTGGGTGGACTTTACCAAAGTTCGGCAAAGTGTCCTTGAGTGACTCTGCTTATCCCTAAGTCAGAGTGTTGTTGATGACTAGTAAATTAATAAATTAATTTAAAACCCTCAAAAAAATAGGATTTCAAAAAAATAGGAATCTAAAAACTAAAGTTTTAATTTAGGAATTTCAAAATTAGGGTTTTAAAATTAGGAATAATTTTTGGTGTGTTGCATCTTTGGCCAAAATAGATGCTCCTTCAATGTGTGTAACGTTTTAGTGACATCAAAATGACCCATCAATCCACCTTCATGTGCCTCACGAAGCAGAATATCACGCATCGAACCCTGGGGAATGCAAATCCTATTTTCTTTGAAAAGATAGCCATCATGCATGTAAAACTTTCCATCTGCGCCTTTCACACAAGCATTAAACTTATCTCTAAAATTAGGATGATCAGGGTATAAATCACGAATATACGCAAAATCAATCAAATGTGGATCATGATAACTCAACAATGCATATCTACGTGATAAAGCATCAGCAACGACATTATGTTTCCCTTTTTTGTAATGAATGACGTAAGGAAAAGATTCTAAGAATTCAACCCACTTAGCATGTAGTTTATTCAATTTATGCTGACCTGTGATGTAACGTAAGGCCTCATGGTCAGTATGGATCACAAACTCCTTAGGCAACAAGTAATGTTGCCACGTCTCCAAAGCCCGAATCAGTGCGTACATCTCTTTGTCATAAACCGGATAGTTCAATGTAGCTGATAAGTGCTCAACTCACTATCACTTTTTACACCTTTTATGGGCATTAATCACCGAATTTACACCCACTCGGACCAATGCATGTACTTAATGTGATATATTTAGAAGTTAAGCTTACGAAGATAATATTTACAGAAAAAGGCAAGTTTTACTGCATTTTTATATCTGTGCAGGAGAACCATTGCCGCGACAGCGACATGGCCGAGGCAGGACCTGATGCCGAGGCAGCAGTTGAGAGCCAGATAGAAATACTATAGGCGATTAGAAGAGAAAAATCCAAGGGACGTTCCTGGACATAAAGCACATGGATCGAAGCTGGTTAGCATGAGGAAAAGCCCAAGACAAGGCCACGCGGGAAAGCCTCTTAGTTGAATTAAACTTGGAAATATTTTAATTATGTACATGACTTCTTCCCTACTCCAAGTTGTATTCTACTTAGGAAAGGTTTGCCCTAGGTCAAGCCTATATAAGACCTAGCCGTCCAATGTATTAGAGATACCTATAGAGAGAGAGACGATTCATAAACTTTGTTTTCTTTCCCTCAACTATGTTCTAAGCTTTCTTAGGGTTTAGGTGAAGGTTGTTTAGTATATGTGAGAGGAGATTGTACTTTGTCTTTGTTTCAATGCAATAAAACTATCAAGGTTTGCTTATCCTTTGTTATTCCTTGTTCTCACATTCAAGCTCGGGAGGGAAGTTTGTAAGTGATCCATTTATCTAAGCTCGGGAGAGCTAGATTCACGAAAGGGGTAAGTACGGTGTTTCAATCGCGAAATACTAACTCGGCCTAGGGATAGGTTAAGAGTTTCAGCGGCTAAAAGAAGTATGGGATTGGTTGGTGAGTATAATTGGTTCACGCCAGGAGGTATCATCAAGGACTAGTCATCAACAACACTCTGACTTAGGGATAAGCAGAGTCACTCAAGGACACTTTGCCGAACTTTGGTAAAGTCCACCCACGAGTAAGGGATTACCACGACAGACAGTATCGTCGCTGCCAAGGCAATAATCTGCAGTGCTGCCGAGGCAGTGAAATATGATTGCATTGGGCAGAGACAAGTCAATCAAATCCACAATACAACGCAACTGGATCCTAACCTATCTCTCTTTACTATTCAAATCTCTTTATTTTATTTAGTTGTTTTATTTTAGTTCCATCACAACCCAAACTACTTGTGTTTTTATTTCTTTCTACAGAACAAGAAGACGAAGAAGACATATTAAGTCTACCAATCCCTGTGGAGACGATAATCTGATAAATACTTATCACTTATTACTTTCGAT
Organism: Abelmoschus esculentus; assembly: GCA_035048815.1. Classification (NCBI taxonomy): domain Eukaryota; kingdom Viridiplantae; phylum Streptophyta; class Magnoliopsida; order Malvales; family Malvaceae; genus Abelmoschus; species Abelmoschus esculentus. Next base: position 10,324,946 of record JAUCBN010000037.1, read on the forward strand.
GTGTCCACTTGCACTAAACATGCACTTTTGGCACGCGACAAGTTTTTGGCGCCGTTGCCGGGGATTGACAACTAAATTTTGTTTTCTTTACTTTCTTGTTTCTTTTTATTTTTATTTTACTTTTGTTTTTCTTGGTGTATGACCAGGGCCAACCCAACCAACCCTTTGTACGAGTTAGACCCAGAGATCGAACGAACAAGGATAAGGTTGAGGAGACAAATCCAAGAGGCTATGGCAGATCACCCGACAAAACAAAACTTACCTGCCGGTAATGGAGGTCTTCTGCCGCCACCAGGGCCACGACAACTCACTGTCAGAGACTTCCTGGAAGAGGACTTAAATGGATTAAACCAAGGAGTCATTACACCGGAGATAGAAGCAGCCCACTTTGAACTGAAACCTGTTATGTCCATTATGCTTAACACTATTGGACAATTTGGTGGGTCTGTAACTGAAGATGCAAGGCAGCACATCAATTCCTTCATGGAAATTTGCAACTCTTTCAAAATCCAAGGAGTCCATGAAGATGTCTTGCGATTGAAGCTATTCCCCTATTCACTGAGGGATAGGGCGAAAGCTTGGCTAAATAGCATTCTAGCAGGATCTATTGGATCTTGGAGTGAACTCTGCCGTGATTTTATTACTCGTTTTAATCCTACAAACTTATATGATAGAATCCGTAATGAAATCACTTCTTCTCGACAGGCAGATAACGAACCTATGTACGAGGCATGGGAGCGCTACAGGGAGTTACTGCACAAGTGTCCTTTGCATGGATTTCCCCTATGGAAACAAGTGACCATGTTCTATAATGCCACAAATGCCCCGACAAGGATGATGTTAGATGCCTCAGCGAATGGAACACTCCTTGATAAAGCACCTGAGGAAGCTATTGAGATACTGAACAAACTCGCGAAGAATGATTTTCAATTTCTTACATCTAGGCGAGGAGGAGTAAGACGCCAAGCCACGGTGAATGAGTTAGACACATCAAATTCAGTGGCAGCACAATTGGCCTCTGATAAGTGCTCAACACACTATCACTTTTTACTCCTTTCACGGGATTTAATCACCAATAATACACCCACTCGGACCAATGCATGTGGTTAATGTGATATATTTAGAAGTTATGCTCATAAAGATAATATTCATAGAAAAAGACACGTTTTACTGCATTTTCATATTTGTGCAGGAGAACCAGTGTCGCGGCAGCGACTAGGCCGAGGTAGGACCAAATACCGAGGCAGCAGCAGAAAGACAGGAAGCAAGACTATAGGCGATGGAAAGATAAAAATCCAAGGATCATGTCTGGACTTGAAGCCCATGGATTGGAGCTGGCTAGCACAAGGAAAAGCCCAAAGGAAGACCATGCGGGAAAGCCTCCTTAGCCGAATCAAACTTGGAAATATTTTTATTATTATGTACTTGACTTGTTCCCTACTCCAAGTTGTATTCTACTTAGGAAAGGTTTGCCCTAGGTCTAGCCTATATAAAGACCTAGCCACCCAATGTATGAAATACGGAATACCTAGGGAGAGAGCCGATTTCTATTCTTGTTTTCTTCTTCTCCATTATGTTCTAAACCTTCTTAGGGATTAGGTGAAGGTTGTTGAGTATATGTGAGAAGAGATTGTACTTTGTCTTTGATTCAATGCAATAAAGTTATCAAGGTTTGCCTATCCTTTATTATTCCTTGTTCTCACAATTGAGCTCGGGAGAGGATATTGTGAGTCATCCATTTATCTAAGCTCGGGAGAGTTAGATTCACGAAAGGGGTAAGTACGGTGTTTCAATCGCGAAATACTAACTCGGCCTAGGGATAGGTTAAGAGTTTCAGCGGCTAAAAGAAGTATGGGATTGGTTGGTGAGTATAATTGGTTCACGCCAGGAGGTATCATCAAGGACTAGTCATCAACAACACTCTGACTTAGGGATAAGCAGAGTCACTCAAGGACACTTTGCCGAACTTTGGTAAAGTCCAACCACGAGCAAGGGATTGCCGCGGCGGACAGTATCGTCGCTGCCCAGGCAGCAAACTGCAGTGCTGCCGAGGCAGTGATATACGATTGCATTGGACAGAGACAAGTCAATCAAATCCACAATAGGACACAACTGGATCCTAGCCCATCTCTCTCTATTATTTCAACTTTTTACTTTTATTTAGTTATTTTAGTTTTGATAAATCAACTCAATTCACTTGTGTCTTTACTTTTCTACAGAACAAGAAGGTGAAGAAAGCATATTAAGTCTACCGGTCCCTGAGGAGACGATAACTCGATAATACTTATCACTTATTACTTTCGATGTGTCCACTTGCACTAAACGCGCACTTTTGACACGCGACAAGTTTTTGGCGCCGTTGCCGGGGACTGGCAACTAAATTTTGCTTTCTTTATTTTTCATTTTTATTCTTATTTTTATTTTACCTTTGTTTTTCGTGGTGTATGACCAAGGCCAATCCAACCAACCCCTTATACTAGTTAGATCCAGAGATCGAAAGAACAAGGCAAAGGTTGAGGAGACAGATCCAAGGAGCCATGGCAGAACACCCGGCAGGACAAAACTTACCTGCTAGCAATGGAGGACTTCCGCCGCCACCTGGGCCGCGGCAGCTCACTGTCAGAGACTTCCTAGAGGAGGACTTAAATGGATTGAACCCAGGAGTTGTCACACAGGAGATTAACGCAGCCCATTTTGAACTAAAACCTGTTATGTTCAATATGTTAAATACAATTGGACAATTTGGTGGGTCTGCAACTGAAGACGCACGGCAGCACCTAAAGTCCTTCATGGGAATTTTCAACTCTTTCAAAATCCAAGGAATCCATGAAGATGTCTTGCGATTGAAGCTATTCCCCTATTCACTCAGGGATAGGGCGAAAGCTTGGTTGAATAGCATTCCAGCATGATCGATTGGATCTTGGAGTGAACTTTGCCGTGATTTCATTACTCGTTTTAATCCTACGAACTTATATGATAGAATTCGTAATGAAATCACTTCTTTTCAACAGGCAGAAGACGAACCAATGTACGAGGCATGGTAGCGCTACAGAGAGCTATTGCACAAGTGTCCTTTGCATGGATTTCCCCTATAGAAACAAGTGACAATGTTTTACAATGCCACGAATGCCCCGACAAGGATGATGTTAGATGCCTCGGCAAACGGAGCACTCCTTGATAAAGCACCTGAGGAAGCTATTGAAATATTGAATAAACTCGCAAAGAATGACTTTCAGTTTCCAACATCTAGGCGAGGAGGAGTAAGACGCCACGCCACGATAAATGAATTAGACACATCGAGTTCAGTGGCAACACAATTGGCCTCTCTTACCAAGATGGTGCAAAACCTACAATTACAACAAAATACCCGTGAGGTCAAGGTAATTGATTCCTACTATGACTTATGTGGAGGTAACCACTGTTCCTCTGATTGCATGAATCAAGAAACCGGTATGTATGTTGGGAACTAAAACCGCAACAATATGATGTCCAACACATACAACCCCTCATGGAAGAGGCATCCAAACCTATCATGGAGCAACCCTAACAATGCCTTAAACCCAATCACCCAACCTTCGGGATTTCAGCAACCGATGCCGCAGCAGCAAGCCCAGCAGTCAATGCCGCAACAACAACCGATAAGTTCATTGGAGAACACACTAAAGGCCTTCATGATGAAAACTGAGTCATACATGACAGAGAATAGTAATTTCATCAAGAGGACAAATGCCTTCATGAATAGAACTGAGATGAGATTGCAAAATCAAGAAGCGGCCATAAAAACGCTGGAAACTCAGGTTGGGCAGTTTGCTCAAAGTATAAATACTAGACCATAAGGAGGATTACCTAGAAATAATGAAGTTGCTAAGGTAATGGGCCATGAACAGTGTAAAGCCATCACTACTGGGAGTGGTCTACAACTGAAGGAAAAGATCCCAGAGAGCCAAATTCAGTCAGTTGATCTAGCAAAATAAAAGGCTGAGCAAACTGAAGTAGATAACACTGCCCTGGCAGAAAGCACTGCAGCTCCTGAGCAGCCTGCCGATGCAGCAACAACTCCAGTGGTGCCAGGTATTAAATTTAAAATTAAAGAAACCCTAGATGAGATGAGACCACCACCACCTTTCCCACAAAGGTTGAAAAAAGCAAAAATAGGACCAGCAATTCAAGAAGTTCCTCGACATCTTGAAGCAAGTCCACATCAACATACCGTTCGTTGAAGCTATTGAAAAAATGTCGAACTATGCCAAGTTCCTAAAGGATATGGTGTCAAAGAGGAAACGAATAGGTTAGTTTGAGACTGTGGCTGCTACCGAGGGATGCATGGCAATGCTGCATAACCACATGCCACCAAAGTTAGAGGATTCTAGCTGCTTTACCATACCTTGTGCAATAGGTAAGAGCTATGAAGGTAAGGCCCTATGCGACCTTGGAGCAAGCATAAATCTCATGCCCAAATCAGTCTTTCAAAAGCTTGGAATTGGAAGGGCAAAACCTACAACCGTTATGCTCCAACTAGCGGATCGATCCTATGTGCAACCCGAAGGAAAAATCGAGGATATACTGGTATATCCTATATAAAGACCTAGCCACCCAATGTATAAAACACGGAATACCCCTTTGTCGAGTATATGTGAGAAGAGATTGTACTTTGTCTTTGATTCAATGCAATAAAGTTATCAAGGTTTGCTTATCCTTTGTTATTCTTTGTTTTCACAATTGAGCTCGGGAGAGGATATTGTGAATCATCCATTTATCTAAGCTCGGGAGAGTTAGATTCACGAAAGGTGTAAGTACGGTGTTTCAATTGCGAAATACTAACTCGGTCTAGGGATAGGTTAAGAGTTTCAGCGGTTAAAAGAAGTGTGGGATTGGTTGGTGAGTATTGATAAGTGCTTAACACACTATCACTTTCTACTCCTTTTATCGGCATTTATCACCAAATATTCACCCACTTGAACCAATGCATATGCTTAATGTGATATATTTAGAAGTTATACTTAAATAGATACTATTTACAGAAAAAGGCACGTTTTACTGCGTTTTCATATCTGTGCAGGAGTAAAAAGGTGATAGGCACCTCTAGTTACTTTCCCAAAAATCTAAGTCTTTCTCACCTAAGTTCATTAAAAGAATTCGTATAATCCAACAAGTCCCAAAAGTGTTTAAAGTTTTTCCTATAATAAGCTTCTACGTTTTCATCCTTAAGCATCCTAAGGTTAAGCTTTAACAGAACCTAAACATGGTAAGGAGAAAGATTTCTATAGCCTTAAAGAATAAACTAAGGCAATATTGATGATGAGCAGTGCAAAAGTGTAGGCAGTTAATTCAAGTAAGGCGGGGAGCATAAAAATTTAAAAAAAAATCACTGGAATACTCCCTTTTTGGCAAGGCCGCGGCAGTAGATTGCTGCCTTGGCAGTGAATCTGCACCCCCAAACTCAAACCAAGCATTGTCCTCAATGCTTTATTTTAGAAGAGATAAACGACAAAACAGAATATGAATCATATGCAGAAAGTAAAAACATTAAAAGCAATTAATATTGAATAAAGGACAAAGCATTTTAAAGCGACTCCGAAGAGCTGCTTGTAACAATTTTCCTCCTCGGCCTTGCTGTCGATTGCTTTGTCCTTGGTGAGGGCGATGGTTGCGCCTTTGCTTGTCGAGGCGGTTGGACTCGAGTGAGTGGTGTCCTTTGCATTGGGGCTTCTACCTCCTCTCCTTCTTCTACATCAACCATCTCTTCGGTGAGCATTACGTCCGTTCCTCCTCCCATTACCGTGGCTCTTCCGGTGTGTACTTGGTCCGATGACGGTGGAGCTTTGATGCATATAGGCATCTATCTCGGCCGATAGACTACCCATGATGATTGGTGATCGGGGTGGAGTGCTGAAAACGACCCTCCTCTTGGATGGCCTTCTGCTGACCGATGTGGCCGCGGCAGAATCCGCTGCCCTGGATGGGCCGGCAGCCTGGTATTGGGGCTGAGGATCCGCATGGAAGAATGGCCTCGATCCTCCCGGGGCTGTTGTAGTCTCGGTGTAAGGTGCGACTATAACGAACATGTTGCTTGGGAACTTCAGAAATTGTGCTCCTTGGTCTGGGAAAGCGTGCAGCAACATCTGGGCTAAGGTGCCATTGAAATCCCTTTGGTACTCCATGTACCTTTGTTGTCGAAGATCCATTGCTGCCATCCTCTATAAGATCTCCTGGTACGGGTCTGCTGCGGAAGATGTGTGGGCAATACCAGGCATGTCTGTCGTGTACTGGGCCCCGGCAGCAGTATGGGCAATGAACTGTTGCGGTGTTGCTTGGACAGGCTCTGCTTGAGTGATCTGTATGACTTTGTGATAAAAATCCCTAGTCCATCCTCGTCTTGGGGGCGTGTATTCGTCCGTTTCTTCAATGGGTACACCTACAGAAACATATAAACCCGTAATCAAGCAAGGGAAATACAATGGTCCCCTATCTTTCTTACCGCACTCGTGAATTTCCCGTAGAATGATTTCTCCAACGTTGATGGTCCTCTTATTGATGATGGATTGGATAAGCACCAATCTCTTGCGATCCACCGTGCTATTGTGTGATGTTGGGATGAGGCATCGTTTGACGAAGGTATTCCACATCTTTGCATCCGGCTTTAAGCTTTGTCTTATTACGGATCCTCTATGGGTACCGGTTTCCCATGGGGTGTTCGCGTAACAAAGATCGTCTTTGATGAGTTCATAGTCCTCGGCAGTGATATCTTCCAAGAATTCGGCGTGGATATCACTGTCTGGGGTGAGGCCGTAGAAATTGTTAATTGTCTCGGCATTGAGCTGGACTGGCCTGCCGCGGCAATGAACAAAGAGGGAGTCTTTGCTGGGCCCATGAGCGTAGAACTCCCGCACGATTGTGGCGTTCGCCTGGGCAGGTTGCAGACAGAAAACTTCCCAATTTTGATACTTAATTCTGTCAAAAAGGTAGTGCTCAATGCCATAATTTTCTTCATCCGCATGCTGGAAACCTTGTTCTTCCCAAAGTTGCCTAGCGATGAAAGATCGGTTGAATCGATCTTCGACATTGGCTGGGGCGAATTTTTTATATGTTGCCATCAAGATAGAGAGATATGAGTTCTTGGAGGTTTTCTTGAAGAGAATCTAGAAATTTTACGAGAGTTAGTAGGCAGAGAGTAATGTGAGAGAGAGATTGTTATGAGTACTAAAGAAAACAAGAAAATAAGAGTGAATAGTTCAAGAGGAAGGCGTTTCTTATATAGGCCTCGGCCTTGTGACCGTTGAAGCCACTAGCCATTTTGTAACCGTTTCCTTTTCTGCCGTTTCCTTTTTCTGCCGCGGTAGGAATCTCGGCAGACTAGCCGTTACACTGTTCTGCCCATTGGGACTGCTGTGGCACTGACACTGTTTTTTTGCCTCGGCAGAGTTCCTGCTGTGAACTGCTTTTCCCTTATTCTTGCTTATTAACCTAAAAAAATAAAACACACGAAAAGAGAAAATACTTAAAGCAAAAATAAATAGAAAAATAAAAATAAACTACTAACCCTAATATATTAATAAAGAAAAGGGGAGAGGTCATGTTACTGGTGGAGAGCATGCAAATGCATCTCCCAAAATTATTCTCTCCTTTTGGCCCAAATTATGCGTCGGTTGTGGGCCACTTCTTTTTGCTGTCTGTCCATCCACCTTGGGCTTAATATTTTTGCCGAATATTCTGCCGAGCAGACTGCCTAGGCAGGATATCTTATTGTCTACTGTGTGGATGGCCTTGCACTCCTCTGGATCATCATATTTTTTTAAGTTGTGGAATGCGTTGAGTTTGACTTGTTGGTTATTGACCCGCATTGTCAACTCTCCTTTTTCCACGTCAATTAATGTGCGTCCAGTTGCAAGGAAAGGTCTCCCAAGGATGATTGGTGCATTGTCATCTGCTTCACAATCAAGGACAAGAAAGTCGGCAGGAAAAATGAACTTGTCAACTCTTACCAGTATGTCCTCGATTTTGCCTTCGGGTTGCACATAGGATCTATCCGCTAGTTGGAGCATCACTGTTGTAGGTTTCGGCCTTCCAATTTCCATCTTTTGAAAAACTGATTTGGGCATGAGGTTTATGCTTGCTCCAAGGTCGCATAGGGCCTTACCTTCATAACTCTTACCTATCACACAAGGTATGGTAAAGCAGCCATGATCTTTTAACCTTGGTGGCATGCGGTTATGCAGCATTGCCATGCATCCCTCGGTAGCAGCCACTGTCTCAAACTCACCTATTCATTTTCTCTTTGACACTATGTCCTTTAGGAACTTGGCATAGTTCGACATTTGTTCAATAGCTTCAACGAAAGGTATGTTGATGTGGACTTGCTTCAAGATGTCGAGGAACTTCTTGAATTACTGGTCCTGTTTTTGCTTTTTCAACCTTTATGGGAAAGGTGGTGGTGCTCTCATCTCATCCAGGGTTTCCTTAGTTTGAAATTTGATACTTGGCACCACTGGAATTGTTGCTGCCTCGACAGGCTGCTCAGGAGCTGCAGTGCTTTCTGCCGGGGCAGTGTTATCAGAATCAGTTTGCTCAGCCTCATCTTTTGCTGGATCAGCTGGCTGAATTTGGCTCTCTGGGATTTTTTCCTTTAGCTATAGACCACTCCTAGTAGTGATTGCCTTGCACTGTTCATGGCTCATTATTTTAGCAACTTCAGTATTGCTAGGTAATCCTCCTTGTCGTCTAGTGTTTATGCATTGAACAAACTGCCCAACCTGGGTTTCAAGCGTTTTAATTGCCGCCTCTTGGTTTTGCAACCTTATCTCGGTTCTATTCATAAACGCATCTGTCCTCTTGATGAAATTGCTATTCTCTGCCATGTATGACTCGGTTTTCATCATAAAGGCTTTAAGCATGTTCTCTAGTGTACTTACCGATTGCTACGGTATAGACTGCTGGGTCTGCGGCGGCGGCAGTTGTTGCATCGGTTGTTGAAATCTAGAAGGTTGGGTGATTGGGTTTAAGGCATTGTTAGGGTTACTCCATGATAGGTTTGGATGCCTCTTCCATGAGGGGTTGTATGTGCTGGACATCATATTGTTACAATTGTAGTTCCCAACATACATACCAGTCTCTTGATTCATGCAATCAGCGGAACTGTGGTTACCTCCACATAAGTCACAGTATGAATCAATCACCTTTACCTTACGGGTATTTTGTTGTAACTGTAGGTTTTGCACCATCTTTGTAAGAGAGGCCAACTGTGCTGCCACTGAACTTGAAGTATCTAACTCATTTACCGTGGCTTAGCGTCTTACTCCTCCTCGCCTAGATGTAGGAAACTGAAAGTCATTTTTCGCGAGTTTATTCAATATGTCAATAGCTTCCTCAGTTGGTTTGTCAAGGAGTGTTCCGTTTGCCGACACATCTAACATCATTCTTGTCGGGGCATTCGTAGCATTGTAAAACATTGTCACTTGTGTCCATAGGGGAAATCCATGTAAAGGACATTTGTGCAGTAGCTCCCTGTAGCGCTCCCATGCCTCGTACATTGGTTCGTCTTCTGCCTGTCGAAAAGAAGTAATTTCATTATGAATTCTATCATATAAGTTCGTAGGATTAAAACGAGTAATGAAATCGCGGCAAAGTTCACTTCAAGATCCAATCGATCCTGCTGGAATGCTATTTAACCAAGCTTTCGCCCTATCCCTCAGTGAATAGGGGAATAGCTTTAACCACAAGACATCTTCATGGACTCCTTGGATTTTGAAAGAGTTGCAAATTTCCATGAAGGACTTGAGATGCTGCCTTGCGTCTTCAGTTACAGACCCACCGAATTGTCCAATTGTATTTAACATATTGAACATAACGGGTTTGAGTTCAAAATGGGTTGCTTCAATCTCGGGTGTAACGACTCTTGGGTTTAGTCCATTTAAGTCCTCTTCCAGGAAATCTCTGACAGTGAGCTGCCGCGGCCCAGGTGGCGGAGGAAGACCTCCATTGCCGGCAGGTACGTTTTGTCCTGCCGGGTGATCTGCCATTACTCCTTGGATCTGTCTCCTCAACCTTTGCCTTGTTCTTTCGATTTCAGGATCTAACTCGTACAAGGGGTTGGTTGGATTGACCCTGGTCATAAACCAAAAAAAAACAAAAGTAAAATAAAAATAAAAAATAAAAATAAACAAGAAAATAAAGAAAACAAAATTTAGTTGCCAGTCCCTGGCAACGGCGCCAAAAACTTGTCGCGTGTCAAATATGCGCGTTTAGTGCAAGTGAACACGTCGAAAGTAATAAATGATAAGTATTATCGAGTTATCGTTTCCTCAGGGACCGGTAGACTTAATATGCTTCCTTCACTTTCTTGTTCTGTGGAAAAGTAGAAACACAAGTGAATTTGGTTGATTTATCTAAACTAAAATAACAAAGTAAAAAGAAGGAGTTGGAATAATAGAGAGAGATGGGCTAGGATCCAGTTGCGTTGTATAGTGGATTTGATTGACTTGTCTCTGTCCAATGCGATCGCATCTCACTGCCTCGGTAGCACTATAGTTTACTGCCTGGGCAGCGACGATACTGTCCGCCGCGGCAATCCCTTCCTTGTGGTTGGACTTTATCAAAGTTCGGCAAAGTGTCCTTGAGTGACTCTACTTATCCCTAAGTCAGAGTGCTGTTGATGACTAGTCCTTGATGATACCTCCCGGCGTGAACCAATTATACTTGTCGCGTGTCAAAAGTGTGCATTTAGTGCAAGTGGACACATCGCAAGTAATAAGTGATAAGTATTTATCGAGTTATCGTCTCCTCAGGGACCAGTCTACTTAATATGCTTTCTTTATCTTCTTTCTCTGTAGGAAAATAAAAACACAAGTGAATGGGTGTGATTTATTAAACTAGAATAATTGAATAAAAATAACAAGATCGAAATATCAGAGAGAAAGATGGGCCAGGATCCAGTTGTATTGTATTGTGGACTTGATTGACTTGTCTTTATCCAATGCAATCGCATATCTTTGCCTCGGCAGCACTACAGTTTACTGCCTAGGCAGCGATAACGCTGTCCGCCGTGACAATCCCTTGCTCGTGGGCAGACTTTACCAAAGTTCGGCAAAGTGTCCTCGAATGACTCCGCTTATCCCTAAGTCAGAGTGCTGTTGATGACTAGTCCTTGATGATACCTCCCGGCGTGAACCAATTATACTCACCAACCAATCTCACACTTCTTTTAGCCGCTGAAACTCTTAACCTATCCCTAGGCCGAGTTAGTATTTCGCGATTGAAACACCGTACTTACCCCTTTCGTGAATCTAGCTCTCCCGAGCTTAGATAAATGGATCACTTACAAACTTCCCTCCCGGGCTTGAATGCAAGAACAACGAATAACAAAGGATAAGCAAACCTTGATAATCTTTATTGCATTGAATGAAAGATAAAGTACAATCTCCTCTCACAAATACTCCACAACCTTCACCTAAACCCTATGAAGGTTTTAGAACATGATGGAGAGGAAAGAAACAAGAGTAAAAGTCGGCTCTCCCTAGGTATTTCGATGTCTATTACATTGGGTGGCTAGGTCTTTATATAGGCTAAACCTAGGGCAAACCTTTCCTAAGTAGAATACAACTTGGAGTAGGGAACAAGTCAAGTACATAATAATATATTTCCAAGTTTGAATTCGGCTAAGGGGCTTTCCCGCGTGGTCTTCCTTTGGGCTTTTCCTTGTGCTAGCCAGCTCCGATTCGTGGGCTTCAAGTCCAGACACGTTCCTTGGATTTTTGTCTTTCCATCGCCTATCACATTGCTTCCTGTCTTCCTGCTGCTGTCTCGGCATCAGGTCCTGCCTCAGCCTTGTCTCTGCTGCGGCACTGGTTCTCTTGCACAGATATGAAAACGCAATAAAACGTGCCTTTTTCTGTAAATAGTATCTATTTAAGTATAAATTCTAAATATATCACATTAAGCATATGCATTGGTTCAAGTGGGTGAATATTTGGCGATAAATGCCGATAAAAGGAGTAGAAAGTGATAGTGTGTTGAGCACTTATCACACCCCCAAACTCGAACTATTGCTTGTCCTCAAGCAATGCAAACCATCAATTTGCCGAACTCTACTCTCTCTTGGTCTTACATGTCTATCTATTCTCCCTACCATAGCTAGGCCTATCTTTAAGCCTTAACCATTCGGCTACCTAAGAATTTACCTAGAAACAAACTATAGGATTGTGAGTGTGTGTATTTTTGTGGACAAGTTGATTAAAGGCTTTCTAAGATAAACTCTAAGTTCAAGACAAATAGACATTGGTTAAGTCTTCTCTTCTTTTCCAAACCCCAAATCTTGAGCCGGTTTCGGGCACCTCAAAGACTTGTGTTTCACTAAAGATCTTTTTGTCTTTTCGTTTTGATATTCCTTAATACATACTAGAGCCAATTTCGGGCACCTCTAGCATGAAGAAGAGATTTTCTAGAGCCGGTGGTAGGCACCTCTAGTTACTTTTCCAAAAATCTAAGTCTTTATCACCTAAGTTCATTAAAAGAATTCCTATAATCCACAAGTCCCAAAAGTGTTTAAAGTTCTTCCTATAGTAAGCTTCTAAGTTTTCATCCTTAAGCATCCTAAGGTTAAGCCCTCTTAACAGAACCTAAACATGGTAAGGAGAAAGATTTCTATAGCCTTAAAGAATAAACTAAGGCAATACTGATGATGAGCAGTGCAGGAGTGTATGCAGTTAATTCAAGTAAGGCGAGGAGCATAAAAAATAAAAAAAATTTCACTGGAATACTCCCTTTTTTGGCACGGCCGCGGCAGTAGATTGTTGCCTTGGCAGTGAATCTGCACCCCCAAACTCAAACCAAGCATTGTCCTCAATGCTTTATATTTGGAAGGAATAAGCGGCAAAACAGAATATGAATTTTATATGCAGCAAGGGAAGATAGTGAAAGCAATTGAATATTGAAATAAAGGACAAAGAAATTTAAAGCGACTCCGAAGAGCTGTTCGTAACAATTTTTCTTCGTTGCCGAGATGCCATGTGCTTTGTCCTTGGGGAGGGCGATGGTTGTGCCTTTGCTTGCCTCGGCGGCTGGACTCGAGTGGGTGGGGTCCTATGCATCGGGGCTTCTACTTCTTCTCCTTCTTCAACATCCACCATCTCTTCGGTTATCATCACGTTCATTCCTCCTCCCATCGCAGTGGCTCCTCCGATGTGGTGTGTGCTTGGGCCGGCGGCAGTAGAGCCTTGGTGTACGTAAGCATCTATCTCGGCGGATAGAATGCCCATGAGAATTGGCGATCATGGTGGAGTGCTGAAAATGGCTCTCCGCTTGGATGGCCTTCGACTGACAGATGAGGCCGCGGCAGAATCGGCTGGCCTAGATGGTCCAGCAGCTTGGTATTGGGGCTGAGGGTCCGGATGGAAGAACGGTCGTGGTCCTCCTGGGGCTGGTATAGTCTCGGTATAGGGTGCGGCAGTAACGAACATATTGCTTGGGAACTCCGGGAATTGTACGCCTTGGTCCGGGAATGCGTGCATCATCATTTGGGCGAGCGTTCCATTGAAGTCCCGTTGGTACTCCATGTACCGTTGTTGTCGAAGATCCATCGCGGCCATGCGCTGCAAGATTTCTTGATACGGGTCTACTGCGGCAGAGGTATAGGCAGTACCAGGCATGTCTGCCGTGTACTGGGCCCCGGTAGTGAACTGTTGCGGTGTTGCCTAGACAGGCTCTGCTTGTGTGATCTGCATGACTTTGTGGCAGAATTCCCTGGTCCATCCTCTTCTTGGAGGTGTGTATTCATCGGTTTCTTCAATAGGCACACCTGCAGAAACACATAAACCCGTAATCAAGCAAGGGAAATACAATGGTCTTCGATCTTTCTTACCGCACTCGTGAATCTCCCGTAGGATAATTTCTCCAACGTTAATGGTCCTTTTGTTGATGATGGATTGGATTAACACCAATCTCTTACGATCCACCGTGCTATTATGTGATGTTGGGATGAGGCGTCGTTTGACGAAGGTGTTCCACATCTTGGCCTCTGGCTTTAAACTTTGTCTTGTTACGGAACTCCGATGGGTACCGGTTTCCCATGGAGTGTTTGCGTAACAAAGATCGTCTTTCATTAGTTCATAGTCCTCGACAATGATATCTTCGAAGAAGTCCGCATGGAGATCGCTGGCCGGGGTGAGGCCGTAGAAGCTGTTGATTGTTTCGGCATCGAGTTGCATTGGCCTGCCGCGGCAGTGAACAAAGAGAGAGTCTTTGCTGGGCCCATGAGCGTAGAACTCTTGTAGTATTATGGCGTTTGCCTGGGCAGGTTGCAAACAGAATACTTCCCAATTTTGGTACTTGATTCTATCGAACAAGTAGTGTTCGATACCATAATTCTCTTCGTCCGCGTGCTGGAACCCTTGTTCTTCCCATAGTTGCCTTGCGATGAAGGATCGATTGAATCGCTCTTCAACGTTGGTTGGGGCGAATCTTTTGTAGGTTGCCATCAAGAAAGAGAAAATGTAGTTCTTGGAGGTTTTCTTAAAGAGAAACTAGAAAATCAGAAGGGATTAGTATGCAAAGAGTAATTGAGAGAGGGATTGTTAAGGATACTAAAGAAAACAAGAAAGTAAGAGTGAATAGTTCAAGAGGAAGGAGTTTCTTATATAGGCCTCGGCCTTGTGACCGTTGAGATCACTAGCTGTTGTAACCGTTTCCTTCTTCTGCCGTTTCCTTTTATGCCGCGGCAGGGATCTCGGCAGACTAGCCATTACACTTTTCTGCCCGTTGGGACTACTGTGGCTCTGACACTGTATTACTACCTCGGCAGAGTTCCTGCTGTGAACTATTTTTCCCTTATCTTTGCTTTTTATTCCTGAAAAAATTAAACACACAAAAGAAAAATACTGAAAACGAAAATAATTAGAAAAATAATAATAAACTACTAACCCTAATATAATAAAGAAAAGAAAAAGGGAGAGGCTAGGTTACTGGTGGAGAGCATGCGAATGCATCTCCCAAAATTATTTTCTCCCTTAGGCCCAAATTATGTATCTGTTGTGGGCCGCTCCTTTGTGCTTTCTGTCCATCCATCTTGGGCTTGATTTTCTTGCCGAATATCCTGCCGAGCAGACTGCCCAGGCAGGATATCTTATTGTCTACTGTGCGGATGACTTTGCATTCCTCTGGATCGTCATACCTCTTTAAGTTGTGGAATGCGTTGAGTTTGACTTGTTGGTCATTGACCTGCATAGTCAACTCTCCTTTTTCCATGTCAATCAATGTACGTACAGTTGCTAGGAAGGGTCTCCCAAGGATGATCGGTGCATTGTCATCTGCTTCACAATCAAGGACAAGGAAATCAGCAGGAAAAATAAACTTATCAACTCTTACCAGTATGTCCTCGATTTTTCCTTCAGGTTGCACATAGGATCTATCCGCGAGTTGGAGCATCACTGTTGTAGGCTTCGGCCTTTCAATTCCAAGCTTTTGGAAGACTGATTTAGGCATGAGGTTTATACTTGCTCCAAGGTCGCATAGGGCCTTTCCTTCATAACTCTTTCCTATTGCACAAGGTATAGTGAAACAACCAGGATCTTTTAACTTTGGTGGCATGCGGTTTTGCAGCATTGCCATGCATCCCTCGGTGGCAGCCACTGTCTCAAACTCACCTATTCGTTTTCTCTTTGATACCATATCCTTTAAGAACTTGGCATAGTTGGGCATTTGTTCAATAGCCTCAACGAATGGTATGTTGATGTGGACTTGCTTCAAAATATCGAGGAACTTCTTGAACTGTTGATCCTGTTTTTGTTTCTTTAACCTTTGCGGGAAAGGTGGTGGTGGTCTCATCTCATCTAGTGTTTCCTTAGTTTGGAATCGTATACCTGGCACCACTGGAATTTTTGCAGCCTCGACAGACTGCTCAGGTGCTGCAGTGCTTGCTGCCGGGGCAGTGTTGTCAGTCTCGGTTTGCTCAGCCTCTTCTCTTGATAGATCCGCCGGTTGGGTTCGGTTCTCTGGGATCTTCTCTTTCAACTGTAGACCACTCCTGGTAGTAATTGCCTTGCACTGTTCATGGCTTAGTACCTTAGCAACCTCAGTATTGCTAGGTAGGCCTCCTTGTGGTCTAGTGTTTATACATTGAGCAAACTGCCCAACCTGAGTTTCCAGAGTTTTTATGGCCGCTTCTTGATTTTGTAGCCTCATCTCAGTCCTATTCATAAAGGCGTCGGTCCTCTTGATGAAATTACTATTTTCCACCATATATGACTCGGTTTTCATCATGAAGGCCTTTAACGTGTTTTCCAATGAATTGACCGGTTGCTGCTGCATCTGCTGCGACGGCATCGGTTGTTGGACTTGCTGCTGCGGCATTGGCTGCTGAAATCCCGATGGTTGCTGCTGCATCCCGATGCCTCTTCCATGAGGGGTTGTACGTGTTGGACATCACATTGTTACAGTTGTAGTTCCCAACATACATACCGGTTTCTTGATTCATGCAATCAACGGAACTGTGGTTACCTCCACATAATTCACAACATAAATCAACTACCTTGACCTCACGGGTATTATTTTGTAATTGTATGTTTTGCACCATCTTGGTAAGAGAGGCCAATTGTGCAGCCACTGAACTTGATGAATCTAATTCGTTTATCGTGGCTTGGCGTCTTACTCCTCCTCGCCTAGATGTGGGAAACTGGAAGTCATTCCTTGCGAGTTTATTCAAGATTTCGATAGCTTCTTCGGGTGCCTTGTCCAGGAGTGTGTTGTTTGCCAAGGCATCCAACATCATCCTTGTCGGGGCATTCGTGGCGTTGTAAAACATTGTCACTTGTGTCCATAAGGGAAATCCATGCAGCGGACACTTGTGCAATAGCTCTCTATAGCGTTCCCATGCCTCGTACATTGATTCGTCTTCAGCCTGTCGGAAAGAAGTAATTTCATTACGAATTCTATCATATAGATTAGTAGGATTAAAACGAGTAATGAAATCATGGCATAGTTCACTCCAGGATCCAATAGATCCCGCTGGAATGCTATTCAACCAAGCTTTCGCCCTATCCCTCAGTGAATAGGGGAATAGCTTTAATCGCAAGACATTTTCATGGACTCCTTGGATTTTGAAAGAGTTGCAAATCTCCATGAAGGATTTGAGATGCTGCCTTGCTTGCGTCTTCAGTTGCAGACCCACCAAATTGTCCAATTGTATTTAACATGTTGAACATAACAGGTTTAAGTTCAAAATGGGCTGCTTCAATCTCGGGTGTAACGACTCCTGGGTTTAATCCATTTAAGTCCTCCTCCAAGAAATCTCTGACAGTCAACTACCACGGCCCAGGTGGCGGCGGTAGAACTTCATTGCCGGCAGGTATGTTTTGTCCTGCCTGAACCTCTGTCATGACTCCTCGGATTTGTCTCCTCAACCTTAGCCCTGTTCTTTCAATCTCTGGATGTAACTCGTATAAGGGGTTGGTTGGATTGGCCATGGTCATACACCAAGAAAAACAAAAGTAAAAGAAAAAGAAAAAGAAACAAGAAAATAAGGAAAACAAAATTTAGTTGTCAGTCCCCGACAACGGCGCCAAAAACTTGTCGCGTGTCAAAAGTGTGCGTTTAGTGCAAGTGGACACATCGCAAGTAATAAGTGATAAGTATTTCTCGAGTTATCGTCTCCTCAGGGACCGGTCTACTTAATATGCTTTCCTTATCTTCTTGCTCTGTAGGAAAATAAAAACACAAGTGAATGGGTGTGATTTATTAAACTAGAATAATTGAATAAAAATAACAAGATCAAAATATCAGAGAGAAAGATGGGCCAGGATCCAGTTGTATTGTATTGTGGACTTGATTGACTTGTCTTTATCCAATGCAATCGTATATCTCTGCCTCGGCAGCACTGCAGTTTACTGCCTCGGCAGCGATAACGCTGTCCGCCGCGGCAATCCCTTGCTCGTGGGCAGACTTTACCAAAGTTCGGCAAAGTGTCCTTGAATGACTCCGCTTATCCCTAAGTCAGAGTGCTGTTGATGACTAGTCCTTGATGATACCTCCCGGCGTGAACCAATTATACTCACCAACCAATCTCACACTTCTTTTAGCCGCTGAAACTCTTAACCTATCCCTAGGCCGAGTTAGTATTTCGCGATTGAAACACCGTACTTACCCCTTTCGTGAATCTAGCTCTCCCGAGCTTAGATAAATGGATCACTTACAAACTTCCCTCCCGGGCTTGAATGCAAGAACAACGAATAACAAAGGATAAGCAAACCTTGATAATATTTATTGCATTGAATGAAAGATAAAGTACAATCTCCTCTCACAAATACTCCACAACCTTCACCTAAACCCTATGAAGGTTTTAGAACATGATGGAGAGGAAAGAAACAAGAGTAGAAGTCGGCGGCAAATTGATGGTTTGCATTGCTTGAGGACAAACAATAGTTCGAGTTTGGGGGTGTGATAAGTGCTCAACACACTATCACTTTTTACTCCTTTTATGGGCATTAATCACTGAACATACACCCACTTGAAACAATGCATGTGCTTAATGTGATATATTTAAAAGTTATGTTCATATAGATACTATTCATATAAAAAGGCACGTTTCACTGCGTTTTCATATCTGTGCAGGAGAACCTGTGCCGCGGCAGCGACAAGGCCGAGGCAGGACTTGATGCCGAGGCAGCAGCAAAAAGATAGGAAGCAAGACTATAGGTGATGGAAAGACAAAAATCCAAGGAACGTGTCTGGATTTGAAGCCCATGGATCAGAGCTGGCTAGCACAAGGAAAAGCCCAAGGAAGACCATGCGGGAAAACCCTTTAGCCGAATATAAACTTGGAAATATATTTAATTATGTACTTGACTTGTTCCCTACTCCAAGTTGTATTCTACTTAGTAAAGGTTTGCCCTAGGTCTAGCCTATATAAAGACCTAGCCACCCAATGTATTAGACACGGAATACCTAGGGAGAGCCGAATTTTATTCTTGTCTTCTTCTTCTCCATTATGTTCTAAACCTTTTTAGGGATTAGGTGAAGGTTGTCGAGTATATGTGAGAAGAGATTGTACTTTATCTTTGATTCAATGCAATAAAGTTATCAAGGTTTGCTTATCCTTTGTTATTCCTTGTTTTCACAATTGAGCTCGGGAGAGGATATTGTGAATCATCCATTTACCTAAGCTCGGGAAAGTTAGATTCACGAAAGGGGTAAGTACGGTGTTTCAATCGCGAAATACTAACTCGGCCTAGGGATAGGTTAAGAGTTTCTGCGGCTAAAAGAAGTGTAGGATTGGTTGGTGAGTATAATTGGTTCACGCCGGGAGGTATCATCAAGGACTAGTCATCAACAACACTCTGACTTAGGGATAAGCAGAGTCACTCAAGGACACTTTGCCGAACTTTGGTAAAGTCCAACCACGAGCAAGGGATTGCCGCGGTGGACAGTATCGTCGCTGCCCAGGCAGTAAGCTGCAGTGCTGCCGAGGTAGTGAGATGCGATTGCATTGGACAAAGACAAGTCAATCAAATCCACTATACAACGCAACTGGATCCTAGCCCATCTCTCTCTATTATTCCAACTACTTCTTTTTATTTTGTTATTTTAGTTTCGATAAATCAACCAAATTCACTTGTGTTTTTACTTTTCCACAGAACTTGAAAGTGAAGGAAGCATATTAAGTTTATCGGTCCCTAAGGAGACGATAACTCGATAATTCTTATCATTTATTACTTTCGACGTGTTCACTTACACTAAACGCGCATATTTGACACGCGACAATTATATTTCCCATGTTTGATCACGGTTTTGTGTGTTGCCGCAGGTGTGCCAATCGAAGATACGGACGAATACACTCCCCAATGGCGAGGATGGACCAGAGACTTTTGTCACAAAGTCATGCAGATCAGGCAGGCGGAGCTAGTCCAAACAACGCCCCAGCAGTTCACTGTTGATACTGCTGCCGGGGCCCAGTACACGGTAGACATGCCAGACACTGCCCACACATCTACCGCAGCAAACTCGTACCAAGAGATTTTGCAAAGGATGGCAGCGATGGACCTCAGGCAACAGAGGTACATGGAGTACCAAAGAGATTTCAACGGCACACTAGCCCAAATGATGCTCCACGCTTTTCTAGACCAAGGGCCGCAATTTCCAGAGTTCCCCAGCAATATGTTCGTCACAGCCGCCTCGTACACCGAGACTACACCAGCTCCCGGAGGACCAAGGTCGTTCTTCCACGCGGACCCTCAACCACAGTACCAGGCTGCCGGCCCATCCAGGGCAGCGGATTCTGCCGCGGCATCGTCTGCCAGCAGAAGACCATCCAAGTGGAAGGTAGTCTTCAGCACTCCACCAAAGCTCAACCGCCGCCGGACCAAGTACACACCACACCGGGGGAGCCACAACAATGGGAGGTGGAACGAACATAATGATAACCGAAGAGATGGCCGACATAGAAGAAGGAGAAGAGGTGGAGGCCCCAATGCAACGGACACCACCCACAAGAGTCCAACCGCCCCGGAAAGCAAAAGCTCAACCATCACCCTCACCAAGAACAAAGCAATCGACAGCAAGGCCAAGAAGAAAAATTGTTACAAGCAGCTCTTCGGAGTCGCTTTAAATTTTTATCATAATTCAATATTAATTGTTGATTGTTATCTTTATATACTGCTTATATTTTGTTGCCCGCTATTTTCTTCAAATATAAAGCATTGAGGACAATTCTTGGTTTGAGTTTGGGGGAGCAGATTCACTACCAAGGCAGCAATCTACTGTTGAGGCCTTACCAAAAAAGGGAGTATTCTAGTGATTTTTTTTTAATTTTCATGCTCCCCGCCTTACTTGAATTAACTGCCTACACTTTTGCACTGCTTATCATCAGTATTGCCTTAGTTTATTCTTTAAGGCTATAGAAATCTTTCTGCTTACCATGATTAGGTCCTATTAAGAAGGTTTAACCTTAGGATACTTAAGGATGAAAACTTAGAAGCTTACTATAGGAAGAAATCTAAACACTTTTGGGACTTGTTGGATTATAGGAATTCTTTTAATGAACTTAGGTGATAAAGACTTAGATTTTTGGGAAAGTAACTAGAGGTGCCTATCACCGGCTCTAGGAAAGTCTCTTCTTCATGCTAGAGGTGCCCGAAATTGGCTCTAGTATGCTTTAAGGAATATCAAAAAGGAAGAAGGAATTAGTGAAGGGAAAAACACAATCCTTGAAGTGCCCGAAATTGGCTCAAGAATTGGTTGTTTAGAAAAGAAGAGAACGCTTAACCAAATTCTACTTGTCTTGAACTTAGAGTTTGTCTAAGAAAGCCTTTAATCAAACTTGTCCACAAAAACGCACACACTCACAATTCTTATAGTTTGTTTTTAGGTAAACCCTTGGGTAGCCAAAAGGTTAAGGCTTAAGAATAGGCATAGTTATGGTGGGGAGAATAGATGGAAATGTAAGACCAAGAGAGAGTAGAGTTCGGCCAATTGATGGTTTGCATTGCTTGAGGACAAGCAATAGTTCGAGTTTGGGGGTGTGATAAGTGCTCAACTCACTATCACTTTTTACACCTTTTTTGGGCATTAATCACCGAATATACACCCACTCGGACCAATGCATGTACTTAATGCGATATATGTAGAAGTTATGCTTATAGAGATAATATTTACAGAAAAGGCATGTTTTACTGCATTTCTATATCTGTGCAGGAGAACCAGTGCCGCGGCAATGACAAGGCCGAGGCAGGACCTGATGCCGAGGCAACAGCTGAGAGCCAGGAAGCAAAACTGTAGGCGATTGGAAAAAAATCCAAGGAACGTGTCTGAACATATAGCCCATGGATCGAAGCTGGCTAAATTAAACTTGGAAATATTTTAATTATGTACATGACTTGTTCCCTACTCCAAGTTGTATTCTACTTAGGAAAGGTTTGCCCTAGGTCTAGCCTATATAAAGACCTAGCCGTCCAATGTAATAGAGACGGATATCTAGAGAGAGAGAGCCGATTCATAAACTTGTTTTCTTTCTCTCGACTATGTTCTAAGCTTTTTTAGGGTTTAGGTGAAGGTTGTTTAGTATATGTGAGAGGAGATTGTACTTTGTCTTTGTTTCAATGCAATAAAAGTATCAAGGTTTGCTTATCCTTTGTTATTCCTTGTTCTTACATTCAAGCTCGGGAGAGAAGTTTGTGAGTAATACATTTATCTAAGCTCGGGAGAGTTAGATTCACGAAAGGGGTAAGTACGGTGTTTCAATCGCAAAATACTAACTCGGCCTAGGGATAGGTTAAGAGTTTCAGCGGCTAAAAGAAGTGTGAGATTGGCTGGTGAGTATAATTGGTTCATGCCGGGAGGTATCATCAAGGACTAGTCATCAACAGCACTCTGACTTAGGGATAAGCGGAGTCATTCGAGGACACTTTGCCGAACTTTGGTAAAGTCTGCCCACGAGCAAGGGATTGTCGCGGCGGACAATATCGTCGTTGCCAAGGCAGTAATCTGCAGTGCTGTCGAGGCAGTGAAATACGATTGCATTGGGCAGAGACAAGTCAATCAAATCCACAATACAACGCAACTGTATCCTAACCTGTCTCTCTTTACTATTCAAATCTCTTTATTTTATTTAGTTGTTTTATTTTAGTTCCATCACAACCCAAACTACTTGTGTTTTTATTTCTTTCTACAGAACAAGAAGACGAAGAAGACATATTAAGTCTACCAATCCCTGTGGAGACGATAATCCGATAAATACTTATCACTTATTACTTTCGATGTGTCCACTTGCACTAAACGCGCACTTTTGACACGCGACAATCGTAAAAGCAGGACTTTCTAGCCTCCATCAGCTAGCATGACAAATTTTTGTATTGTGTCTTTGATTGCATATTTGTGTTTCCGTTATTACATGTTATTGTGATTTATGAAATATATAAAATTTTTCGGATTTTGAGATCTTATACTTTTGTGAGTAATTATGATTTTAAACCCTATAAAATTGTGTTTTCGGATAAATTCTGATTTAGGATTAAGAGTGACATTGGATAAATTATGACATCATTCATACAACTTGTTTTGCATTGTTTTCTAAAATATTACTCTTGAGAAATAATTTTATAAACTATGTTTTGTTGTTTTTATCTACACCTTAGAGATACACTACGTTCTTTAGGTTACTCCATCTTTGTTTCCTCTTACAAATCTTTGAACTTTAGACAATGCAGTACTTGAAGAATCTCACATTTTATCTGGTTATTTTGTTATTCATTATAAAACTAACTTTTAGTTATTCAAGTTATTATTACTATTTTAGAAACTTTAATATATTTGGGAATTAAGGTTATATTCAGTATACATAAATATTTTTCTTACATTCGGATATTTTATTTGAACCATCAAACTATATTGTTAATTTTAATAAGTTTATGAGATAATGTATTTTAGGAATTTTAACTCTTCTTAAATTACTAATTTTTAGTTATAATTTTAACTTTTATTCTTGACGAGTTATTAAGTAATTAAATATTTTACAATTGTTATAAAATAATATAAATTAAATTAAGTTTGAGGGTAAAGTTTTTAACGTTAACTTCCTAGATTTAATCTATTTCTTATTGTGTTAAATGTGTTTTCTTTTCTTGCGTTAAATGTGTGTTTCTTTCTGTGTTATTGTCAAGTGAATTCAAATGTGTGTTTTCTTCTTGTGCTAAAGGTGTGATTCTTCATGTGCTATTATTAAATGAATTTAAATGCGTGTTTTCTTCATGTGTTAAATGCGTTTTCTTTTCTTGCGTTAAATGTGTGTTTCTTTCTATGTTATTGTCAAATGAATTCAAATATGTGTTTTCTTCTTGTGCTAAAGGTGTGCTTCTTCATGTACTATTTTTAAATGAATTTACATGTGTGTTCTCTTCTAGTGCTAGATTTGTGTTCTGTGATTAACTGTTTAATGTGATACTGTGATCTTGAGATTCCTTGTGATATTGTGATCAGATTATCTGAACTGTGTGTTTCGTATTCTATACGGTTATATGTGCTGAGACATTTGAGATCATTAACATTGATTGCATTACATGTGCATGGGTTGGATTGTACGGAGGAAGGTGGTTTTACCACATTGTGTTTGGCGAAACAAGGGGTGAGGGGTTCTGGGGAACTACCTCCACTGTGATCGGTTGGCTTTGCCAC
The DNA here is from genome assembly GCA_035048815.1 of Abelmoschus esculentus. NCBI lineage: Eukaryota > Viridiplantae > Streptophyta > Magnoliopsida > Malvales > Malvaceae > Abelmoschus > Abelmoschus esculentus. The sequence goes on from JAUCBN010000037.1 coordinate 10,349,093, forward strand.
CACTGTGTTTGGCGTTCAGAGTATGGGACTGCATTCTCTGTGACCTTGCATTCAACAGATTATCGAAACTATGTGCCTCATATATTATACGAATATCTGTGATGAGACTTTTGTGATTTATGATATTGATTGAATAATCATGTGCATTGGGAGGGATTGTACGAAGGAAGGTTGTTTTACCACATTGTGTTTGGCGAAATAAGGGGTGAGGGGTTCTGGTGAACTACCTCCACTGTGATCAGTTGGCTTTGCCACCAATATGTTTGGCATTCGGAGTATGGGATTGAATTCTCTATGACATTGCATTCATCATATTTGTGTTTATTTACCATGAAAAGTTAGATTATAATTGTGATTGTGAATTGAGTGACATTGTGATGTTTGACTGCACATTAGAGACACACTGGGCTTTATAAGTCATTCTTTTAGTTTTTTTTTTCTTTCAGATATCTGGCCCTAGGAGTTGGTACTCGGAGATCTCTCTCGGATACGGTTTATTACTATTTTTAGTATAATTATTTATAGATATTTTTATTTTGGGATTATTAGGGATTGAGATGTATTTAAACCTCATGCATAAAACCACTTATTCAAATTTATTAATTTTAAATCATTTTTTAACCGTGTTTTTATCTTTTGATTTACAAATTTGGTTTTTAAATCATTTTTTTCAATTACTTGACATGAAAGTTTTAAAAGCAACAATTTTAACCTACCGTACTCTTTAATTTAAAATTAAGGGGTTACAAAAGATGCACAGAGATGTGGAAAGGTATTGTGAACGTTGTGTGACTTGTAGGAAAGCGAAATCGAAGGTTTCACCACATGGTATGTACTTACCTCTACCTATTCCTGATTCTCCTTGGACTGACATTTCTATGGATTTTGTTTTAGGATTTCCTCGAACTAGAAATGGTAGAGATAATGTCTTTGTTGTGGTTGATAGATTCTCTAAGATGGCACATTTCATTGGATTCCATAAGACTGATGATGTTGTTAATGTGGCTAACTTTTTCTTTAGAGAGATTGTTCGATTACATGGTATTCCTAGGTCAATTGTTTCTGACAGGGATGTTAAGTTTCTGAGTCATTTCTGGAGGACTCTTTGGAGCAAAATAGGTACAAAACTCATGTTTTCTACTACTTGTCATCCCCAGACAGATGGAAACACTGAGGTTGTTAACCGTGTTTTATCTACTTTGTTGCGTTCCATTATTAAAAAGAACATTAGGACTTGGGAAGATTGTTTGCCACATGTTGAATTTGCTTATAATCATGCTATATATTCTGCTATAAAATGTCATTTTTTGAGGTTGTTTATGGTTTTAATCCTATTACGCCTCTAGATTTGTTGCCTTTGCCACAAGAACAGGTGATAAGCAAGGACGGAAAAGCGAGAGCAGATTATATGAAGCGTATATATCAACAAGCTATGGAGAACTTAGAGTGAAGGACTCAGTAGTACGAAAAGCAAGCAAACAAGGGAAGAAAGCGAGTCACCTTCGATGTTGGTGATTGGGTTTGGGTTCACTTCCGAAAGGAAAGATTTCCAGCCCAAAGGCGGTCTAAGCTGTTACCGCGAGGAGATGGTCCTTTTCAGGTGTTGGAGAAAGTGAATGACAACGCCTACAAGATAGACTTACCGGGCGAGTACACTGTAAGTGTCACATTTAATGTTTCTGATTTAACCCCTTATGATTATTCTGCATATTTGAGGTCAAATCCTTTTCAAGAAAGGGGGGATGATGTGAGCACATCATCTCAAGTTCAATAGGTTGATCCGGAGGGCTTACCATTAGGACCTATCACATGTTCTAAGGAAAAGAAATACATGGAAGCTCTTTTCCTTACTTGTGCTAACATTTCAGATTCATTTGAGAATGTTCATGCCTTAGAATATATTGTTTATAATGTATTGCATGCTGATATGTGACATATTTAGGTATATATATTAGTATGTGTGTTTATGTATGTATATACTATGTTAAGTATGTTTGCATTTGGTTTTGAGTATGTTTGTGTGGTAAAAATAAGACTACAAGGCTTTTTAGATGTGTTTGCCTTGTTCTGATATAGGTACTTAGGAGAACCTTAGCTCAAGTGGGCATACTCAGCTAATCTCCAGCTTAAGCGAGTGTATGCAGCTGAACACCAGCTCAACTGAGTCTAGTCAGCTCAGAATAAGCTCAATGGAGTGCATGCAGCTCACCTTAGCTCGAGGCAGCTCAAAGGCTTAGCTCCCAACTCCGTTTAGTTCCTTACACTCTTAGCTGACTCGTTTCAGCTCTACTCAATTTCAAACTAGCTCAACTCAAGCTAAAGTGATCCACGACAGCTGAAACCTATCTTACAGGAAGTGAATATGTCCTAGGCATGTGCCATGCATGTGGGACACATATGGCAGCCTTATGCACATGTGTGGGTGTGTAAATGCATTTCAAGCCAAACAAAGCCTTTGTTCTTGAAGACCAAACGCTCAAGGGATAAGAATGTGTGGTTTTGTATTCAAATTCAAACATTTAACACATGTTAAATGTGTTTTATGTGCCAAATCACTTGGCTGAAATTAAATGAAGGCTTGAGTGGTTTATTTTAGTTATTTTCGTTCAAATATTGGCCACAAAATCAATTTTGGCCAACTTCTCCTTTATTCTTATATATTTCCATAATTTTGTAAAGATAAGCTTAAACTTTTGATGAATAAATTACTTTGTGTGATTTTCTCCCAAACCTGGTTCTTTTTAGAACTTTTACTTGATTATCAATTCTAAATTGTTGTCAAGTTACTTGATACTTCGGGTTCTCAATTGTTCGATAATTGAAGGGTCCAAGTCCGTTTTCGAGCAGATTTAAGATAAGGTTCGGGTTCGTTCAGTAGATTGTTTGGGTTCTTCGTTGGAGTTTGTTCAAACTCCAAGAACGTTGTTGTCATTGAAGAATGCTTGAAGAACTTCATCTTCAACCTTCAAATCTGTCCAAAAATTTCCAGTAACTTCTTTCTCCCTCAATTTTGATTTTTCTTTTTATTTTAAGTCTTTTTAACATCCTAACACAACACCATGTTTGTTTTTGCTGCAAAGGAATACTTGCTCCAATCCTAGGTCCGTGAATGAACGAGGAATGTTGTTTCTTCACAACCAGCACCGTATCAGACATGCACGGTCTACACCCTATAAAACGATCGAAAATGATATTAAATCAAATTTTTGGGGTACAAAAAGTTAATTATGGGCTTTTGAACCTAATTAAATAGCTTAAACTGAAATTTTGAGCTTTTTACTCGGTTAAAATACGAATGGGTTCACTATAAAGCCCATTTAGACATGCACACTCTAAAGTCTACAAAAAAATCGAATATGATATTAAATCAAAATTTTGGGGTACAAAAAAATCGAAAATAATATTAAATCAAATTTTTTGGGTAAAAAAAGTTAATTGTGGGCTTTTGAACCTAATTAAAAATCTTAAACTAAAATTTTGAGCTTTTTTCTCGGTTAAAATTTGAACGGGTTAACTATAAAGCCCATTTAGACCTGCACGCTCTGAACCCTACAAAACGATCGAAACTCATATTAAATAAGATTTTTGGGTACAAAAAGTTAATTATGGGAATTTGAACCTAATTAAAAAGCTTAAACTTAAATTTTGAGCTTTTTACTCGGTTAAAATTCGAACTGATTCACTACAAAGCCCATTTAGACATGCACGCTCTGAACCTTACAAAACGATAGACAATGATATTAAGCCAATTTTTTGTGTTACAAAAAGTTAATTATGTGCTTTTGAACTTAATTAAGCAGCTTAAACTAAAATTTTGAGCTTTTACTTTATTAAAATTCGAATGGGTTCACTATAAAGCTCATTTAGACATGCACGCTCTGAACCCTACAAAACGATCGAAAATGATATTAAATAAAATTTTTAGGGTACCAAAAGTTAATTATGGGCTTTTGAACCTAATTAAAAAGCGAAAACTAAAATTTGGAGCTTTTTACTCGGTTAAAATTCGAACGGGTTCACTATAAAGCTCATTTAGACATGCACGCTCTGAACCCTACAAAACAATCGAAATGATATTAAATCAAATTTTTTGGGGTACAAAAGTTAATTATGGGTATTCGAACCTAAGTAAGAAGCGAAAACTAAAATTTTGAGCTTTTTAATCGGTTAAAATTCGAATCGATTCACTATAAAGCCCATTTACACATGCACGCTCTAAACCCTATAAAACGATCGAAAATGATATTAAATCAATTTTTTTTGGTACAAAAAGTTAATTATGGGGTTTTGATCCTAATTATACAGCTTAAACTAAAATTTTGAGTATTCTACTCAGTTAAAATTCGAACTGGTTTATTATAAATATCATTTAAGCATGCACGCTCTAAACCCTACTAAACGATTGAAAATGATATTAAATCAAATTTTTTGGATAAAAAAAGTTAATTATGGTGTTTTGAACCTAATTATACATCTTAAACTAAAATTTTGAGCTTTTTACTCAGTTAAAATTCGAACGAGTTCACTATAAAGCCCACTTAGACATGCACACTCTGAACACTACAAAACGATTGAAAATGGTATTAAGTCAATTTTTTTGGGTACAAAAAATTAATTGTCGTCTTTTAAACCTAATTATACAACTTAAACTAAAATTTTGTGATTTTTACTCAGTTAAAATTCGAGCGGGTTCACTATAAAGCCTATTTAGACATGCACGCTCTAAACCCTATAAAACGATCGAAAATGATATTAAATCAAATTTTTTGGGTAAAAAAAGTTAATTATGTGCTTTTGAACCTAATTACACAGCTTAAACTAAAATTTTGAGTGTTTTACTCAGTTAAAATTCGAACGAGTTCATTATAAAGCCCACTTAGACATACCCGCACTGAACCCTACAAAATGATCGAAAATGGTATTAAATCAAAATTTTTTGGTTATAAAAGTTAATTATGGGCTTTTGAACCTAATTATGCAGCTTAAACTAAAATTTTAAGCTTTTTACTCGGTTAAGATTTAAACCGGTTCACTATAAAGCCCATTTAAACATGCACGCTTTAAACCCTACAAAACGATCGAAAATAATATTAAATCAAATTATTGGGTAAAAAAAGTTAATTATCGACTTTTGAAACTAATTATACATATTAAACTCAATTCGAACGGGTTCACTATAAAGCCCATTTAAACATACACGCTCAGAACCCTACAAAACGATTGAAAATGATATTAAATCAAATTTTTTGTGTAAAAAAAAGTTAACTATGGGCTTTTGAACCTAATTATACTTCTTAATCTAAAATTTTAAGCTTTTTACTCGGTTAAAATTCGAACGGATTCACTATAATGCTCATTTAGACATGCACGCTCTAAACCCTACAAAACGATCGAAAATGGTATTAAATCAAAAGTTTTGGGTACAAAAAGTTAATTATGAGCTGTTGAACCTAATTATACAACTTAAACAAAAAAATTTGAGTTTTTTACTCTATTAAAATTCGAACGGGTTCACTATAAAGCCTAGTTAGACATGCACGGTCTGAACCCTACAAAACTATCGAAAATGATATTAAGTCAAATTTTTTGGGTACAAAAAGTTAATTATGGGATTTTGAAACTAATTATATAGCTTAATCTAAAATTTTGGGCTTTTTACTCGATTAAAATTCTAATGGGTTCTCTATAAAGCCCATTTAGACATGCAAGGTCTAAAACCTACAAAACGATCGAAAATGATATTAAATCAAATTTGTTGGGTACAAAAATTTAATTATGGGCTTTAGAACCTAATTAGAAAACTTAAACTAAAATTTTGAGTTTTTACTCGATTAAAATTCGAACGGGTTCACAATAAAGCCCACTTGGACATGCACGCTATAAACCCTACAAAGCGATCGAAAATGATATTAAATCATATTTTTTGTGTAAAAAAGTTAATTATGTGCATTTGAACATAATTATACAACTTAATCTCAAATTTTGAGCTTTTTACTCTATTACAATTCGAAAGGGTTCACTATAAAGCAATTTAGACATGCACGCTCTAAGCCTTACAAAACGATCGAAAATGATATTAAATCAAATTTTTTGTGTACAAAAAGTTAATAATGGGCTTTTGAACCTAATTATACATCTTAATATAAAATTTTGAGCTTTTTACTTGGTTAAAATTCGAACAGGATCACTATAAAGCCCATTTAGACATGCACGCTCTAAACCCTACAAAATGATCGAAAATGGTATTAAATCGAATTTTTTGGGTACAAAAAGTTAATTATGGGGTATTGAACCTAACTATACAGCTTGAACTGAAACTTTGAACGTTTTACTCGGTTAAAATTCGAACATGTTCACTATAAAACCCATTTAGACATGCATACTCTAAACCCTACAAAGCGATTGAAAATGATATTAAATCAAAATATTTGGGTACAAAAAGTTAATTATAGGCTTTTGAACCTAATTATACAACTTAAACTAAAATTTTGAGCATTTTACTCGGTTAAAATTCGAAGGGGTTCACTATAAAGCCCATTTAGAGATGCATGCTCTAAACCTTACAAAACGATCGAAAATGATATTAAATCAAATTTTTTAGGTACAAAAAGTTAATTATGGGCTTTTGAACCTAATTATACTGCTTAAACTAAAAATTTGAGGGTTATACTCGGTTAAAATTTGAACGGGTTTACTATAAAGCCCATTTAAACATGCATGATTTAAAACCTACAAAACGATCGAAAATGGTATTGAATCGAAATTTTTGGGTACAAAAAGTTAATTATCGTCTTTTGAACATAATTATACAGCTTAAACTAAAATTTTGAGTGTTTTACTCGGTTAAAATTCGAACGTGTTCACTATAAAGCCCATTTTGACATGTACGCTCTAAACCTTACAAAACGATCGAAAATGATATTGAATCAAATTTTTGGGGTACAAAAAGATAATAATGGGCTTTTTAACCTAATTATACTACTTAAACTAAAATTTTGAGCGTTTTACTCAGTTAAAATTCGAACGGGTTCACTATAAAGCCCTTTCAGACATGCACACTCTAAACCCTACAAAATGATTGAAAATGATATTAAATCAAATTTTTTGGGTACAAAAAAGTTAATTATGGGTTTTTGAACGATCGAAAATGTCCTGTATAACTCAAACTCTCTCTATCCTATATATACCCACCCATCCCCCTCATATTTTTTCACTTCCAACATTCTTCACACGCCTTTCTTTAGCTTTCTCTCTTATTTATTCCTTTTCTTTTACCAACCTCTTACCAATGGACTCCAAGACCTTCCTCCAACAACTCGGAAACCTTCAATTTACTGCTGATGAGAAGCCAAAAATCTTCCAACCAAGTATCTCCTGGGATTCTTCTAAAGAAGAAGCACATTCCTCCCTTCTTAGAAATCTTGTATCCTCCAAAGAGATAGATGATCAGGTGATTGTCAAAGCTTTTACTAGCATCTAGACCATGGCCAAACTTGTTTCTATACAAGTTTTCAAACCACATCTGTTTCTCATCCACTTCAAAGATGTGAAGATCAAGGACGATATCCTGGCCAGGGGACCTTTGACTTACAAGGATGAATGGCTTGCTCTCACCTAGTACAATCCTACTATCAACCTTGATGAAAATGCCTTTACAAAGATGAATATTTGGGTGCGCATATACAACATTCCACACATCTTCCTTGCATCGGAGGAATCTGCTAATAATATTGGGGAATCACTAGGGTCCATAATTGGAACAGTAACAAAAATCGACACTAGGAAAATCGATTTCAACATGGTTGACTACCTGCGGGTTGGATTGACACTGGATGTTACGCAACCTATTAAGCGTTGTGTTGCCATAGGTGGGGCCCTCTACAAGGTTCTGCCTGCTTCAATATGAACGTCTCTCTACAATTTGTCACTGTTGTAGCAGAATTGGCCACTCCCTGGATTTTTGTACTATCCCGGTAGATTCACGACCTGAGCAATTCCTATATGGCGATTGGCTACGACATGTTCCTAAAAAGAAGGATGTACAACCTACACAAAGAGGCCGGATTTGTTATATTGCCAACGATACCATTGCTCAACCGACACCAACATCCTCCTAAACCTCCAACACAAATAACAACGACAAAGCCCCGATGCCGTCTTCTCCATCCAATACCAATGGGAAAGGTAAAGCCCCTATGGCACCTACTTCGGCTGATGATATTGAATCTACTATTCCAAGTAATAATCCCTCGCATATTATCCCGCTTGGACCCAGACTCATTCCAACGGTTGCTACTAAACTATCTGCTCGTCGTTGTCCTCCACAACCATTGCAAATGGTTTCTCCCGATCTAAGCTTTCATATTACTACCCGACAAACAACCCATAACAACACTAGGGAGGTGAGCCTTCTGGAACCTGAACTCCAAGATTTGGATTATGATCTCGCCAATGACCAAGACTTCTAGGAGGTAGCTGATTGGCTTGACACTACACCAACCCCCAAGCGAATTGTACGATCTACTTCAAGTAGAGGTACTAAGAGAACTCCACCTTCAGATGAGAATCCCAGGCTTAAACGGCCTCGAGCGACTAGCAAAGTACCTATTGAGAAAGCTGGGATGAGAAGCACAAAAAACTCTCCGGCGGAGGTTGACTCAGATCAACTCCGCCGAGCCAAATGATAAACTTCTGTTGGAACTGTCCGGGTACTGGCACCACCCAGACAGTTCAAGCTTTGCAACGTGCTATCCATAAGCATGAAGCCGTTTTTCTATTTTTTCTTTTTCTTTTTTCTAGTCTTATCTTTTTTTTGGTCTTTCTTAGGACCACGTTAGGAATGTGTGGTTATTTTAGCTTTGTTTTTAGGGGTTTTTTTCGAAGCTTTCTTTTATTTGGTTTAATAATATCTTTATTGCCTTGTTTTTTAATTCTCTCTATTTTTTATTGTTTCTTTATCTTTTGTCTATCTTATTATGTTGTTGTATCTTTTTTATTTCTTAGTGATGTTGTTTTCCTCTTTTCTGCACTATCTTCCTTTGATACACACCCTACTTAGCATAATCCACGAACATTTACATTCTAGATATCAAAATTTTGCTTCTTTTTGTACCTTTTCTATTCTAGTTGCCACTTATATAAATATACCACCCTTGTTAAGGGTTTTTACTAACACCATTTATGGTGTCTTACTCTCAACCCAGCGAGGTATTCTTATGGAATTTGGCCTAACCTTTACCAGTGTTATTTGTTTTAATCCCACAAGACAGTTAATTCTTAGCTATCAATCTGGATCTGGGCCTCCTACAGGTTACCTTTATATTTCCCAGGAGGACTGGTTAGCTCCAATCACATGCATACCAACAAGCACACTATCTATTTTTTACTATGTTTTTCACGATATACCAACCTTTCCCTGGGCTTTTACTATCACCTTTCCTAGTGTAATGTCTGGTTTGATTCAAGGTTTTTGGCTTATAGACACCAAAAATTGGTTTCGTACTTTGATCAATACCATCACTAAAATAGCTGGGATGAGCAGCGTTAAAAACTCTTTGGCGGTGGTTGACGTGGTTCAACCCCGACGAGCAAAATGAAACTATTATGCTGGAACTGTCAGGGTCTTGGCAACACCCAGGCAGTTCTTGCTCTTCAACATGCTACCTCCAAGCATGATGCTGACTGCTTGTTCCTTTGTGAAACTAGATTAAACAAACACAATATGGATCGTATTATGATTAAATTAGGAATGCAAGGTTGCATAACTATTGACTCTAGCCCTTCTTGTACAAGGCTAGCTCTCCTTTGGAACACTAAAACTACCATTAATTTGCTTTCTTACTCGGATCGACATATTGATGTTACTATATCCATTGGGCAGTCACAGTTCCATTTTTCAGGATTACATGGGTTTGCTGAGACTGCGAACAAATATAAGACTTGGCAATTGATAGATTCTTTACAATCTGCCTCTTCCCTTCCTTGGCTTTTAGGAGGGGACTTTAATGAAATTCTCTGTGATAATGAAAAACGAGGCGGTATCCATCGTGCGAGATCACAAATTAATAATTTCAGAGATTGTCTTTCAAGGAATGGCCTCTTTGATTGCAAGCCATCATCCGGATGGTTCACTTAGGCTAGATCTGGCCATCATGCAGAATTGATTATGGAACGAATTGATCGTTTTCTTGGCAATTCTGCCTGGTTCAACTCTTTTCCAAACTTTCAAGCTACTTCTTTCTTTCAGGCTCGCTCTGACCACTGTCCTATACTATTGGACACTAATCCAATTCGAGTTATCCGACCCAGCCACTCTTGCTCCATTCCTCTTGCTCTTCTACACAGAGGTCTCCGACAAGGAGACACACTTTCTCCATTCCTCTTGCTCTTCTACACCCAAGGATTAACTGTTATACTAAATGTTGAACATGCTAACGGCAACCTCCCTAGACTCAGTGCTAGTCAGCATGGCTCAAAAATAAACCATATCCTTTTCACTGATGATTGTTTGGTCTTCATAAAAAACAACACCACCGAAGCTAATCATCTCAAAAATGATCTACACAAATATGCTACCTCTTCAGGTCAAGCGATTAATTTTGAAAAATTGATAATCTACTTTTCCCTAAAAACTATTCTATCTCAAAGAGCAGTTGTTAACAATATTCTCCAAGTCAAAGAGGTTAATGACCCTGATATTTGCCTGGGTCTCCCTCTCTTGATTGGAAAAAACAAAACAGCTTCGTTAGGTTTTACCAGAGATAAAATTAACGCAAGCCTCTCGAAATGGGATAAACATCTATTATCTTTTAGCGGTAGAGAGATATTCATAAAATCTGTCATTCAATCTCTTCCACAATATGCCATGTCATGCTACCTTCTTCCACATAATATTATCGATGATATGACCACTTCTATTCGCCGATACTGGTGGTCAGGAAAAGGTAACAAAAATGGCTAGCACATGCTTCCTTGGGAGGTTGTATACCAACCAAAATCATTAGGGGGCATGGGCTTTCGCGATCTCCACAACTTTAATATCGCTCTATTAGGAAAACAAATATGGAGACTACTCTGTGGACCATCAAAACTCCTTGGCCAGGTATATCAAGCTAAATACTACCCATCTGGCAACATCCTCGATGCTACTTTGACAAAACAATCTTCTTTTGCTTGGAAGGGAATCTGTACGACCCTAAAAAGCTCCTTCCTGGTTTTGTTACAAGGCCAGGAATAAATAGAAAGATTAACATATTCCATGATCTATGGGGAGGCTCCTCTCCGGTTCAACTTTTTGGCGAATATGAAATTTCCAGTGAAATTCCAAAACGAGCTCGGGATTTTATGATTCCTGGGCAACCACAATGGGATGAGCCTAAAATACGTTCCTTTCTTGATAGAGAGGATGCCAACGCTATTTTAAACATCCCTATAATTAATGACCATCGAGATACAACCATATGGATGAACATGACTGTAGACTTTATTCTGTCAGATTAGGTTATTTATTCTTACAAAAACCACGCGGACCTCTAAATAGACCTACACGCATTAGGAAAACCATTTATAAGCTACCAGCTTTTACCAAAGGTAAGAGCCTTTGGATGGCGACTAGGTCACGATGCTCTTCCTACAGGATCCAAATTACTGAATGCTAACCTAGGAAATGGCATTTGTCCAATTTGTGCAACTACAATTGAAACCCCGATGCATGCTCTGTGCGACTGTCCTGATGCTTATGAAACTATTCGTTTAGCAGGTTTCCCTATTTTAATCCAATCAGGCAATTTTACATCGTCACTTCATTGGATGGAGACTGTAGGGGCTAAACTTAACGACAAGGAGTTTGCTCTTTTTCTAACGATACTCTAGAATATTTGGAATAGAAGAAATGATTGGATACATAATAACCATCTTCAACCACCATGGTTAACCCTGGAAAATGTCAAATCATTATTGAATGACTATCAAAATGCAAACATTTGCTCCTCTACTGGTATTCCACATAGACGCATTCTTCAAAACCAAACTTGGCAAAAACCAAGCACTGACTCTATTAAAATAAACTTGGATGGGGCTTTTGACCCCATCTATAGAAGTGCTGCAATTGGTGTTGTAGCATGTAACTCGGACGGTGTGGTTTTGGGAGGAATTTCTCTTCCTCTTGTTGGATGCCCTGATGCTGCTTCTGCTGAAGCACAAGCAATCCTAGCTGGACTTCGACTTGCATCTCAGAAAGGTTGGAGGAATATTACCTTTGAGACAAACTCAGCCTCCATTGCAAATAAAGTGAACCAGGGTGGACCAGATCTCTCAACTTTACAACATTTGGTGTCCACGATTCGTACCACCATGGAAAGTTCAGTAAATTTTCGGATCACTTATGTACCTAGAGGGGCCAATAATTTAGCCCAAACTCTTGCTTCTAGGGCCGTGCGTACTTTATGTAATCTTCACTATGACTCGGATTTGCCCGATTTTATAAGGGCTTTTGTAAACTATGAGAGATTTAACTATCATTCTCAATAAATTTCTAGGGGTACTCTTTTCCCCATAGGGCCTTCTAACCCTTCTTGGGGTTGGAAGTGTTAGGGGGATTTTAATGAGGCCCTTTTCCATCAAAAAAAATTTGAACGGGTTCTCTATAAAGCCCACTTAGACATGCACGATCTAAACCCTACAAAACGATCGAAAATGATATTAAATCAATTTTTTGGGTACAAAAAGTTAATTATGGTATTTTGATCCTAATTATACAACTTAAACTAAAATTTTAAGTTTTTTACACGGTTAAAATTCGAACGGGTTCACTATAAAGCCCTTTCAGACATGCAAACTCTAAACCTTACAAAATGATCGAAAATGATATTAAATCAAATTTTTTGGGTACAAAAAGTTAATTATGGGCTTTTGAACCTAATTATATTGGTTAAACTAAAATTTTAAGCGTTTTACTCGGTTAAAATTTGAACGTGTTCACTATAAAGCCCATTTCGACGTGCACGCTCTAAACCCTACAAAACGATCGAAAATGCTATTAAATCAAATTTTTTGGGTAAAAAAGTTAATTATGGGCTTTTAAACCTAATTATACAATTTAAACTAAAATTTTGAGCTTTTTACTCGGTTAAAATTTGAACGGATTCACTATAAAGGACATTTAGACATGCACGCTCTGAACCGTACAAAACAATCAAAAATGATATTAAATCAAATTTTATGGGTACAAAAATTTAATTATGCGCATTTGAACGTAATTATACAGCTTAAACAAAATTTTTAAGCGTTTTACTCGGTTAAAATTCGAACTGGTTCACTATAAAGCCCATTTAGACATGCACGCTCTAAACCCTATAAAACGATCGATAATGATATTAAATCAAATTTTTTGGGTAAAAAATGTTAATTATGGGCTTTTGAACCTAATTATACATCTTAAACTCAAATTTTTGAGCTTTTAACTCGGTTAAAATTCAAACGGGTTCACTATAAAGCCCTTCCAGACATGCACACTCTAAACCTTACAAAACTATCGAAAATGATATTAAATCAAATTTTTTTGGTAAAAAAAGTTAATTATGGCTTTTGAACCAAATTATACATCTTAATCTAAAATTTTAAGCTTTTTACTCGGTCAAAATTCGAACTGGTTCACTATAATGCCCATATAGTCATGCACGCTCTAAACCCTATAAAACGATCGACAATGAAATTAAATCGAATTTTTTGGGCAAAAAAGTTAATTATGGGCTTTTGAACCTAATTATACAACTTAAACTAAAATTTTGAGCTTTTTACTTTGTTCAAATTCGAACAGGTTCACTATAAATCCCATTTAGACATGCACGTTCTGAACCCTACAAAACAATCGAAAATGATATTAAATCAAATTTTTTGGGTACAAAAAGTTTATTATGGGCTTTTGAAATTAATTATACAACTTAATCTAAAATTTTGAGCTTTTTACTCAGTTAAAATTCGAACGGGTTCTCTATAAAGTCCATTTAGACATGCACGCTCTAAACCCTACAAAACAATCGAAAATGATATTAAATCAATTTTTTGGCTAAAAAAATTTAATTATGGGCTTTTAAACTCAATTATACATCTTAAACTCAAATTTTTAGCTTTTAACTCTTTTAAAATTCGAACGGGTTCACTATAAAGCCTATTTAGACTTGCACGCTCTAAACCATACGAAAAGATAAAAAATGATTTTAAATCAACTTTTTTGGGTACAAAAAGTTAATTATGTGCTTTTGAACTTAATTATACACCTTAAACTCAAATTTTGAGCTTTTTACTCAGTAAAAATTCGATGGGTTCACTATAATAAAGCTTATTTAGACATTCACACTCTAAACCCTACAAAACGATCAAAAATGATATTAAATCAAATTTTAGGAGTTTAAATTGTTAATTATGGGATTTTGAACCTAATTATACAGCTTAAACTCAAATTTTGAGCTTTTCACTAGATTAAAATTTGAACGGGTTCTCTATAAAGCCCATTTAGACATGCACGCTCTAAAACCTACAAAACGAACGAAAATGATCTTAAATCAATTTTTTGGGTAAAAAATTTAGTTATGGGCTTTTAAACCTAATTATATATCTTAAACTCAAATTTTTGAACTTTTAACTCGTTTAAAATTCGAACGGGTTCACTATAAAGCCCATTTAGACATGCACCCTCTAAACCCTTCAAAACGATCGAAAATGATATTAAATCAAATTTTTTGGGTACAAAAAGTTAATTATGGGATTTTGAACCTAATTATACATCTTAAACTCAAATTTTTAGCTTTTGAATCTATAAAAATTCAAACTGGTTCCTAATAAAGCCCATTTAGACATGCACGCTGTAAACCCTACAAAACGATCGAAAATGATATTAAATCAATTTTTTTTGGGTAAAAAATTTAATTATGGTTTTTGAACCTAATTATACATCTTAAACTCAAATTTTTAGTTTTTAACTCGTTTAAAATTTGAACGGGTTCACTACAAAGTCCATTTAGACATGCATGCTCTAAACCCTACAAAACGATCAAAAATTATATTAAATCATTTTTTTGGGGTAAAAAATTTAATTAGGGGCTTTTGAACCTAATTATACATCTTAAAATCAAATTTTTAGCTTTTAACTCTTTTAAAATTTGAACGGGTTCACTATAACGCCCATTTAGACATGCACGCTCTAAACCCAACAAAACAGTCGAAAATGATATTACATCAAATTTTTTGGGTAAAAAAGTAAATTATGGGCTTTTGAACCTAATTATACATCTTAAACTCAAATTTTTGAGCTTTTAACTCGTTTAAAATTCGAACGGGTTCACTAAAAAGCCCATTTAGACATGCACGCTCTGAACATTACAAAACGATCGAAAATGATATTAAGTCAATTTTTTGGGTCAAGAAAGTTAATTATGGGCTTTTGAACCTAATTACACATCTTAATCTAAAATTTTAAGCTTTGTACTCAGTTAAAATTCGAACAGGTTCACTATAAAGCCCATTTAGACATGCACGCTCTAAACACTACAAAAAGATTGAAAATGATATTAAATCAAATTTTTTGGGTAAAAAAATTTAATTATGGGCTTTTTGAATTTAATTATACAACTTAATCTAAAATTTTAAGATTTTTACTAGATTAAAATTCGAACGGGTTCACTATAAAGCCCATTTAGACATGCACGCTCTAAATCCTACAAAAGGATCGAAAATGGTATTAAATCGAATTTTTTGGGTAAAAATTTTAATTATGGGATTTTAAACCTAATTATACATCTTAAACTAAAATTTGAGCTTTTAACTCGGTATAAATTCGAACGGGTTCACTATAAAGCCCATTTAGACAAGCACACTCCAAACCCTACAAAACGATCGAAAATAATATTAAATCATTTTTTTTGGTAAAAAAAGTTAATTATGGGCTTTTGAACCTAATTATACAACTTAAAATCAAATTTTGAGCTTTTAACTCAGTTAAAATTCGAACAAGTTCATTATAAATCCCATTTAGACATGCACGCTCTAAAACCTACAAAACGATCGAAAATGATATTAAATAAAATTTTTGGGTAAAAAAAGTTAATTATGGTCTTTTGAACCAAATTATATAGCTTAAACTAAAATTTTGAGCATTTTACTCAGTTAAAATTCGAAACGGTTCCCTATAAAGCCAATTTTGACATGCACGCTCTAAACCTTACAAAACGATCGGATATGATATTAATTCAAATTTTTGGGGTACAAAAAGTTAATTATGGGCTTTTGAACCTAATTATACAATATAAACTAAAATTTTGAGCATTTTACTCTGTTAAAATTGAACGGGTTCACTATAAAGCCCATTTAGACATGCGTGCTCTGAAGCATACAAAACGACCTAAAAAGATATTGTCGCGTGTCAAAATTGCGCGTTTAGTGCAATTGGACACATCGAAAGTAATAAGTGATAAGTATTATTGGATTATCGTCTCCACAGGGACTGATATACTTAATATGTCTTCTTTGTCTTCTTGTTATGTAGAAAAGTAAAAACACAAGTAATTTGAGTTGGTTTATCTAAACTAAAATAACTAAGAAAAAGTAAAGAGTTGGAATAATAGAGAGAGAAGGGTCAGGATCAAGATGTGTTGTATTGTGGAATTGATTGACTTGTCTCTGCTTAATGCAATCGTATATCACTACCTTGGCAGCACTGCAGTTTACTGCATTGGCAGCGACGATACTGTCCGCCGCGGCAATCCCTTGCTCGTGGGTAGACTTTACCAAAGTTCGGCAAAGTTTCCTTGAATGACTCCGCTTATCCCTAAGTCAGAGTGCTGTTGATGACTAGTCCTTGATGATACCTCCCGGCGTGAACCAATTATACTCACCAACCAATCTCACACTTCTTTTAGCCGCTGAAACTCTTAACCTATCCTAGGCCGAGTTAGTGTCTCGCGATTGAAACACCGTACTTACCCTAGTATGAAAAAGAGACTTTCTAGAAAGAAAAATTCTAGAGTCGGTGATAGGCACCTCTAGTTACTTTCTCAAAAATCTAAGTCTTTATCACCTAAGTTCATTAAAAGAATTCCTCTAATCCAACAAGTCCCAAAAGTGTTTAAAGTTCTTCATATAGTAAGCTTCTAAGTCTTCATCCTTAAGTATCCTAAGGTTATACTTCTTAACAGAACCTAAACATGGTAAGGAGAAAGAATTCTATAGCCTTAAAGAATAAACTAAGGCAATACTGATGATAAGCAGTGCAAGAGTGTGGGCAGTTAATTCAAGAAAGGCGGGGAGCATGAAAAAAAATAAAAAATAAAAAATAAAAAAATTTCACTATAATACTCCCTTTTTGGCAAGGCCGCGGCAGTAGATTGCTGCCTTGGCAGTGAATCTGCACTCCCAAACTCAAACCAAGCATTGTCCTCAATGCTTTGTATTTGAAGAAATAAGCGGCAAAACAATTATGAAATAAGCAGCATTTAAAACAATAAAAGCAATTAATATTGAATTAAGGACAAAAAATTTTAAAGCGACTCCGAAGAGCTGCTTGTAACAATTTTCCTCCTCGGCCTTGCTGCCGATTGCTTTGTACTTGGTGAGGGCGATGGTTGCGCTTTTGCTTGCCGGGGCGGTTGGACTCGAGTGGGTGGTGTACGTTGCATTGGTGCCTCCACCTCTTCTCCTTCTTCTACATCAGCCATCTCTTCGGTTAGCATTACGTCCGTTCCTCCTCCCATTGCTGTTGCTCCTCCGGTGTGGTGTGTACTTGGTCCGGCGGCAGTGCAGCTTTGGTGCACATAGGCATCTATCTCGGCAGATAGACTATCCATGA
Organism: Abelmoschus esculentus; assembly: GCA_035048815.1. Classification (NCBI taxonomy): domain Eukaryota; kingdom Viridiplantae; phylum Streptophyta; class Magnoliopsida; order Malvales; family Malvaceae; genus Abelmoschus; species Abelmoschus esculentus. The sequence continues at coordinate 10,366,932 of JAUCBN010000037.1, forward strand.
TAATTGGTGATCGGGGTGGGGTGCTGAAAACGACCCTCCGCTTGGATGGTCTTCTGCTGGTAAACGAGGCCGCGGCAGAATCCGCTGCCCTAGATGGGCCGGCAGCCTGGTATTGGGGCTGAGGGTTCGTATGGAAGAACGGCCTTGGTCCTCCCGGGGCTGGTGTAGTCTCGGTGTAAGGGGCGGCTGTGACGAACTTATTGCTTGGGAACTCCGGAAATTGCGCTCCTTGGTCCGGAAAAGCTTGCAGCATCATCTGGGCTAAGGTGCCGTTGAAATCTCTTTGGTACTCCATGAACCTTTGTTGCTTGAGGTCCATTGCTACCATCCTTTGCAAGATCTCCTGGTACGAGTCTACTGCGGCAGAGGTGTGGGCAGTACCTGGCATGTCTGCCATGTACTGGGCCTCGGCAGCAGTGTCGGCAGAGAACTGCTGGGGCGTTGCTTGGATAGGCTCCGCTTACGTGATTTGCATGACTTTGTGACAAAAGTCCTTGGTCCATCCTCGTCTTTGGGGAGTGTATTCGTCCATATCTTCAATGGGTACACCTGCAGAAACACATAAACCCGTGATCAAACATGGGAAATACAATGGTCCCCTACTTTCTTACTGCACTCGTGAATTTCTCGTAGGATGATCTCTCCAACATTGATGGTCCTCTTGTTGATGATTGATTGGATAAGCACCAATCTTTTGCGATCCACCGTGCTATTGTGGGATGTGGGGATGAGGTGTCGCTTGACAAAGGTGTTCCACATCTTAGCCTCGGGTTTTAGGCTTTGTCTTGTTACGGATCCTCTATGGGTACCGGTTTCCCATGGGGTGTTCGCGTAACAAAGATCATCTTTGATGAGCTCGTAGTCCTCGGCCGTGATGTCTTCCAAGAATTCGGCGTGGATATCACTGTTAGGAGTGAGGTCGTAGAAATTGTTGATTGTCTCGGCATCTAATTGGACTGGTCTGCCGCGACAGTGAACGAAGAGGGAGTCTTTGTTGGGCCCATGCGCATAAAACTCCCGCACGATCGTAGCATTCGCCTGGGCAGGTTGTAGACAGAAAACTTCCCAATTTTGGTACTTGATTCTGTCGAAGAGATAATGTTCAATACCGTAATTTTCTTCGTCCGCAGGTTAAAAACCTTGTTCTTCCCACAATTGCCGGCGATGAACGACTGGTTGAATCGATCTTCCACGTTGGCTAGGGCGAATCGCTTGTATGTTGCCATCAAGATTGAGAGATGTGATTTCTTTGAGGTTTTCTTGAAAAGCATCTGGAATTTAACGAAGATTAGTAGGCAGAGAGTATCATCAAGGACTAGTCATCAACAACACTCTGACTTAGGGATAAGCGGAGTCACTCAAGGACACTTTACCGAACTTTGGTAAAGTCCAACCACGAGCAAGGGATTGCCGCGGCAGACAATATCGTCGCTGCCCTGGCAGTAAACTGCAGTGCTGCCGAGGCAGTGAGATGCGATTGCATTGGATAGAGACAAGTCAATCAAATCCACTATACAATGCAATTGGATCCTAGCCCATATCTCTCGATTATTCCAAATCCGTATTTTTGTTTGGCTATTTTAGTTTAGATAAATCAACCCAATTCACTTGTGTCTTTACTTTTCTACAGAACAAGAAGGTGAAGGAAGCATATTAAGTCTACCGGTCCCTGAGGAGATGATAACTCGATAATACTTATCATTTATTACTTTCGACGTGTTCAGTTGCACTAAACGCGTACATTTGACACGCGACAAGTTTTTGACACCGTTTTCGGGGACTGGCAACTAAATTTTGTTTTCTTTATTTTCTTGTTTATTTTTTATTTTTATTTTACTTTTGTTTTTCTTGGTGTATGACCAGGGCCAATCCAACCAACCCCTTGTACGAGTTAGATCCTGAAATCGAAAGAACAAGGCAAAGGTTGAGGAGACAGATCCAAGGAGTCATGGCAGATGTTCAGGCAGGACAAAACGTACCTGCCGGTAATGTAGGTCTTCCGCCGCCACCAGGGCCGCGGCAACTCACTGTCAGAGATTTTCTGGAGGAGGACTTAAATGGACTAAACCCAGGAGTCGTTACACCCGAGATTGAAGCAACCCATTTTGAACTCAAACCCGTTATGTTCAATATGTTAAATACAATTGGACAATTCGGTGGGTCTGCAACTGAAGACACAAGGCAGCATCTCAAGTACTTCATGGAAATTTGCAACTCTTTCAAAATCCAAGGAGTCCATGAAGATGTCTTGCGGTTAAAGCTATTCCCCTATTCACTGAGGGATAGGGCGAAAGCTTGGTTAAATAGCATTCCAGCAGGATCGATTGGATCTTGGAGTGAACTTTGCCGTGATTTCATTACTCGTTTTAATCCTACGAACTTATATGATAGAATTCGTAATGAAATTACTTCTTTTCGACAGGCAGAAGACGAACCAATGTACGAGGCATGGGAGCGCTACAGGGAGCTATTGCACAAGTGTCCTTTGCATGGATTTCCCCTATGGACACAAGTGACAATGTTTTTCAATGCCAGGAATGCCCCGACACGGATGATGTTAGATGCCTCGGCAAACGAAACACTCCTTGACAAAGCACCTGAGGAAACTATTGAAATATTGAATAAACTCGCAAAGAATGACTTTCAGTTTCCTACATCTAGGCGAGGAGGAGTAAGACGCCAAGCCACGGTAAATGAATTAGACTCATCAAGTTCAGTGGCAGCACAGTTGGCATCTCTTACAAAGATGGTGCAAAACCTACAGCTACAACAAAATACCCGTGAGGTAAAGGCGATTGATTCATACTGTGACTTATGCGGAGGTAACCACAGTTCCTTTGATTGCATGAATCAAGAAACTAGAATGTATGTTGGGAACTACAATCGTAACAACATGATGTCCAACACATACAACCCCTCATGGAAGAGGCATCCAAACCTATCATGGAGTAACCCTAATAATGCCTTAAACCCAATCACCCAACCTTCTGGATTTCAGAAACCGATGCAGCAACTGCTGCAGCAGGCCCAGTAGTCTATGCTGTAGCAGCAGATGCCGCAACAACCGGTAAGTACGCTAGAGAACACGCTAAAGGCCTTTATGATGAAAACTGAGTCATACATGGCAGAGAACAGTAATTTCATCAAAAAGACAGATGGTTTTATGAATAGAACCGAGATGAGATTGCAAAACCAAGAGGCAGCAATTAAAACGCTTGAAACCCAGGTTGGGCAGTTTGCTCAAATCATTAACACTAGACCACAAGGAGGATTACCTAGCAATACTGAAGTTGCTAAGGTAATGGGCCATGAGCAGTGCAAAGCAATCACTACTCGGAGTGGTCTACAACTAAAGGAAAAGATCCCAGAGAGCCAAATTCAATCAGCTGATTCAGCAAGAGATGAGGCCGAGCAAACTAAAGCTGATAACATTGCCCCGGCAGAAAGCACTGGAGCTCCTGAGCAGCCTGCCGAGGCAACAACAATTCCAGTGGTGCTAGGTATCAAATTTCGAACTAAGGAAACCCTAGATGAGATGAGACCACCACCACCTTTCCCACAAAGGTTGAAAAAGCAAAAATAGGACCAGCAATTCAAGAAGTTCCTCGACATTTTGAAGCAAGTCCACATCAACATACCTTTCGTTGAATCTATTGAACAAATGCCCAATTATGCCAAGTTCCTAAAGGACATGATATCAAAGAAGAAACGAATAGGTGAGTTTGAGACAGTGGCTGCTACCGAGGGATGCATGGCAATGCTGCATAACCGCATGCCACCAAAGTTAAAAGATCCTGGCTCCTTTACCATACCTTGTGCAATAGGTAAGAGCTATGAAGGTAAGGCCCTATGCGACCTTGGAGCAAGCATAAACCTCATGCCCAAATCAGTCTTTCAAAATTTGGAAATTGGAAGGCCGAAACCTACAACAGTGATGCTCCAACTAGCGGATAGATCTTATGTGCAACCCGAAGGCAAAATCAAGGAAATACTGGTAAGAGTAGATAAGTTTATCTTTACGGATGATTTTCTTGTCCTTGATTGTGAAGCAGATGAGAATGCACCAATCATCCTTGGGAGGCCTTTCCTTGCAACTGGACGAACCTTAATTGATGTGGAAAAAGGAGAGTTGACAATGCTGGTCAATGACCAACAAGTCAAACTCAACGCATTCCACAACTTAAAGAAGTGTGATGATCCAGAGGAGTGCAAGGCCATCCACACAGTAGACACCAAAATATCTTGTCTGGGCAGTCTACACAGCAAAAAGGAGTGGCCCACAACCGACTCACAATTTGGGCCAAAAGGAGAGAATAATTTTGGGAGATGCATTTGCATGCTCTCCACCAGTAACATGACCTCTCCCCTTTTCTTTATTAATATATTAGGGTTAGTAGTTTATTTTTATTTTTCTAATTATTTTTGCTTTAAGTATTTTCTCTTTCCGTGTGTTTTATTTTTTATGTTAATAAGCAAGAATAAGGGAAAAGTAGTTCACAGCAGGAACTCTGCTAAGGCAATAAAACAGTGTCAGGGCCGCAGCAGTCCCAACGGGCAGAACACTGTAACGGCTAGTTTGCCGAGATTCCTGCCGCGGCAGAAAAAGGAAACGGAAGAAAAAGGAAACGGTTACAAAACGGCTAGTGGCTTCAACGGTCACAAGGCCGAGGCCTATATAAGAAACTCCTTCCTCTTGAACTATTCACTCTTATTTTCTTGTTTTCTTTAGTATTCATAACAATCTCTCTCTCACATTACTCTCTGCCTACTAATTCTCGTAAAATTTCCAGATTCTCTTCAAGAAAAACCTTCAAGAACTCACATCTCTCTATCTTGATGGCAACATATAAAAGATTCGCCCCAGCCAACGTTGAAGATCAATTCAACCGATCTTTCATCGCTAGGCAACTTTGGGAAGAACAAGGTTTCCAGCATGCAGATGAAGACAACTATGGCATTGAGCACTACCTCTATGACAGAATTAAGTACCAAAATTGGGAAATTTTCTGCCTGCAACCTACCCAGGCGAACGCCACGATCGTGCGGGAGTTCTACAATCATGGGCCCAGCAAAGACTCCCTCTTTGTTCACTGCCGCGGTAGGCCAGTCCAGCTCGATGCCGAGACAATTAACAATTTCTACGGCCTCACCCCAGATAGTGATATCCACGCCGAATTCTTGGAAGATATCACTGCCGAGGACTATGAACTCATTAAAGACGATCTTTGTTACGGGAACACCCCATGGGAAACCGGTACCCATAGAGGATCCGTAACAAGACAAAGCCTAAAGCCGGAGGCCAAGATGTGGAATACCTTCGTCAAACGACGCCTCATCCCAACATCACACAATAGCACGGTGGATCGCAAGAGATTGGTGCTGATCTAATCCATCATCAACAAGAGGACCATTAATGTTGGCGAGATTATCCTAAGGGAAATTCACGAGTGCAGTAAGAAAGATAGAGGACCATTGTATTTCCCTTGCTTGATTACGAGTTTATGTGTTTCTGCAGGTGTACCCATTGAAGAGACGTACGAATACACGCCCCCACGACGAGGACGGACCAGAGATTTTTGTCACAAAGTCATACAGATCACGCAAGCAGAGCCTGTCCAAGCCACGCCGTAGCAGTTTACTGCCGATACTGCTGCCGGGGCCCAGTACACGGTAGACATGCTTGGTACTGCCCACACATCTGCCGCAGCAGACCCGTACCAGGAGATCTTACAGAGGATGGCAGTAATGGATCTTCGAAAACAAAGGTACATGGAGTACCAAAGGGATTTCAATGGCACCTTGGCCTAGATGATGTTGCACGCTTTCTTGGACCAAGGAGCACAATTTCCGGAGTTCCCAAGCAACATGTTCGTCACAGCCGCACCTTACACCGAGACTACACCAGCCCCGGGAGGACCAAGGTAGTTCTACCATGCGGACCCTCAGCCTCAATACTAGGCTGCTGGCCCATCCATGGCAGCGGATTCTGTCGCGGCCTCGTCGGTCAGTAGAAGGCCATCCAAGAGGAGGGTCGTTTTCAGCACTCCACCCCGATCACCAATCATCATGGGCAGTCTATCGGCCGAGATAGATGCCTATGTGCATCAAAGCTCCACCGTCGTCGGACCAAGTACACACCACACCGGAAGAGCCACGGTAATGGGAGGAGGAACGGACGTAATGCTCACCGAAGAGATGGTTGATGTAGAAGAAGGAGAGGAGGTAGAAGCCCCAATGCAGAGGACACCACTCACTCGAGCCCAACCGCCTCGGCAAGCAAAGGCGCAACCATCGCCCTCACCAAGAACAAAGCAATCGACAGCAAGGCCGAGGAGGAAAATTGTTACAAGCAGCTCTTCGGAGTCGCTTTAAAATGCTTTGTCCTTTATTCAATATTAATTGCTTTTAATGTTTTTACTTGCTGCATATGATTCATATTCTGTTTTGTCGTTTATCTCTTCTAAAATTAAGCATTGAGGACAATGCTTGGTTTGAGTTTGGGGGTGCAGATTCACTGCCAAGGTAGCAATCTACTGCCGCGGCCTTGCCAAAAAGGGAGTATTCCAGTGATTTTTTTTAAATTTTTATGCTCCCCGCCTTACTTGAATTAACTGCCTACACTTTTGCACTGCACATCATCAGTATTGCCTTAGTTTATTCTTTAAGGCTATAGAAATCTTTCTCCTTACCATGTTTAGGTTCTGTTAAAGCTTAACCTTAGGATGCTTAAGGATGAAAACTTAGAAGCTTATTATAGGAAAAACTTTAAACACTTTTGGGACTTGTTGGATTATAGGAATTCTTTTAATGAACTTAGGTGATAAAGACTTAGATTTTTGGGAAAGTAACTAGAGGTTCCTATCACCGGTTCTAGAAAATCTCTTCTTCATACTAGAGGTGCCCGAAATTGGCTCTAGTATGTTTTAAGGAATATCAAAGAGAAAGAATTAAAATTTTCAGTAAAAGGGAAAAACACAATTCTTGAGGTGCCCGAAATTGGCTCAAGAATTAGTGTTTTAGAAAAGAAGAGAACACTTAACCCAATTCTATTTGACTCGAACTTAGAGTTTATCTAAGAAAGCCTTTAATCAAATTTGTACACAAAAACGCACACACTCACAATTCTTATAGTTTGCCTCTAGGTAAACCCTTGGGTAGCCAAAAGGTTAAGACTAAAGAATAGGCCTAGCTATGGTGGGGAGAATAGATGGAAATGTAAGACCAAGAGAGATTAGAGTTCGGCAAATTGATGGTTTGCATTGCTTGAGGACAAGCAATAGTTCGAGTTTGGGGGTGTGATAAGTGCTCAACTCACTATCACTTTTTACTCCTTTTATGGGCATTAATCACCAAATATACACACACTCGGACCAATGCATGTGCTTAATGTGATATATTTAGAAGTTAAGCTCATGAAGATAATATTCACAGAAAAGGCACGTTTTACTGCGTTTTCATATCTGTGCAGGAGAACCAGTGCCGCGGCAGCGATAATGCAGAGACAGGATCGGATGTCGAGGCAGCAACAGAAAGACAGGAAGCAAGATTGTAGGCGATGGAAAGACAAAAATCCAAGGAACGTGTCTGGACTTGAAGCCCATGGATCAGAGCTGGCTAGCACAAGGAAAAGCCCAAGGCAAGACCACGCGGGAAATCCCCTTAGCCGAATATAAACTTGGAAATATATTTAATTATGTACTTGACTTGTTCCCTACTCCAAGTTGTATTCTACTTAGGAAAGGTTTGCCCTAGGTCTAGCCTATATAAAGACCTAGCCACGCAATGTATTAGACACGGAATACCTAGGGAGAGCCGAATTTTATTCTTGTGTTCTTCTTCTCCATTATGTTCTAAACCTTTTTAGGGATTAGGTGAAGGTTGTCGAGTATATGTGAGAAGAGATTATACTTTGTCTTTGATTCAATGCAATAAAGTTATCAAGGTTTGCTTATCCTTTGTTATTCCTTGTTTTCACAATTGAGCTCGGGAGAGGATATTGTGAATCATCCATTTATCTAAGCTCGGGAGAGTTAGATTCACGAAAGGGGTAAGTATGGTGTTTCAATCGCGAAATACTAACTCCGCCTAGGGATAGGTTAAGAGTTTTAGCGGCTAAAAGAAGTGTGGCATTGGTTGGTGAGTATAATTGGTTCACGCCGGGAGGTATCATCAAGGACTAGTCATCAACAGCACTCTGACTTAGGGATAAGCGGAGTCACTCAAGGACACTTTGCCGAACTTTGGTAAAGTCCAACCACGAGCAAGGGATTGCCGCGGCGGACAGTATCGTCGCTACCTTGGCAGTAAACTGCAGTGCTGCCGAGGCAGTGAGATGCGATTGCATTGGATAGAGGCAAGTCAATCAATTCCACAATACAACACAACTGGATCCTGACCCTTCTCTCTCTATTATTCCAAATCCATATTTTTGTTTAGCTATTTTAGTTTAGATAAATCAACCCAATTCACTTGTGTCTTTACTTTTCTACAGAACAAGAAGGTGAAGGAAGCATATTAAGTCTACCGGTTCCTGAGGATACGATAACTCGATAATATTTATCATTTATTACTTTCGACGTGTTCACTTGCACTAAACGCGCACATTTAACACGCGACACTAGCCGTTACACTGTTCTTCCCGTTGAGACTGCTGCGGCCCTGACACTGTTTTATTTCCTCGGTAGAGTTCCTGCTTGAATTACTTCTCCTTTATTCTTGTTTGTTAACCTAAATAAAAATTAAACACACATAAAAAAGAGAAACACTTAAGGTAAAAATAAATTTGAAAGAAAAATAAAAATAAACTAAACTAATCCTAATATCTTAATAAAGAAAAGGGAAGAGATCATGTTACTGGTGGAGAGCATGCAAATGCATCTCCTAAGATTATTCTCTCCCGTTGACCCGAATTGTGAATCGGTTTTGGGCCACTCCTTTTTGTTGTATGTTCATCCAACGTGGGCTTAATCTTTTTGCCAAATATCCTGTCGAACATACTACCAAGGCAGGATACTTTAGTGTCTACTGTGTGGATGGCCTTGCACTTCTCTGGATCATCATATTTTTTTAAGTTAAGGAATGCATTGTGTTTGACTTGTTGGTCATTGACCCGCATTGTCAACTCTCCTTTTTCCACGTCAATTAGGGTACGTCCAGTTACAAGGAAAGGTCTCCCAAGGATGATCGGTGTATTCTCATCTGCTTCACAATCAAGGACAAGAAAATCAGCAGGAAAAATAAATTTATCTACTCTTACCAGTATGTCCTCGATTTTGCCTTTGGGTTGCACATAGGATCGATCCGCTAGTTGGAGCATAACTGTTGTAGGTTTTGCCCTTCCAATTCTAAGCTTTTGAAAGACTGATTTGGGCATTAGATTTATCCTTGCTCCAAGGTCGCATAGGGCCTTACCTTCATAATTTTTACCTATCGCACAAGGTATGATAAAGCAACCAGGATCTTTTAACTTCGGTGGCATGCGATTGTGCAGCATTGCCATGCATCCCTCGGTAGCAGCCACTGTCTCAAACTCACCTATTTGCTTCCTCTTTGACACCATGTCCTTTAGGAACTTGGCATAGTTAGACATTTGTTCAATAGCTTCAACGAACGGTATGTTGATGTGGACTTGCTTTAAGATGTCGTGAAACTTCTTGAATTGCTGGTCCTGTTTTTGCTTTTTCAACCTTTGTGGGAAAGGTGGTGGTGGTCTCATCTCATCCAAGGTTTCATTAGTTTTGAATTTAATACTTGGCACCACTGGAGTTTGCTCAGGCTCTTCTTTTGCTTGCTCAGCCTCTTCTTTTGCTGGATCTGTTGATTGATTTTGGCTCACTGGGATCTTTTCCTTCAGCTGTAGACCACTCCTAGTAGTGATTGCTTTGCACTGTTCATGGCCCATTACCTTAGCAACTTCAGTATTGCTAGGTAGCCCTCCTTGTGGTCTAGTGTTTATGTTTTGAGCAAACTGCCCAACCTGAGTTTCTAGCGTTTTAATGGAAGCCTCTTGATTTTGCAACCTCATCTCAATTCTATTCATAAAAGTATCTATCCTCTTGATGAAATTACTGTTCTCTGCCATGTATGACTCAGTTTTCATCATAAAGGCTTTAAGCGTGTTCTCCAATGAACTTACCGGTTGCTGCTGCATCTACTGCGGCGGCATTGACTGTTGGACCTGCGGCGGCGGCAGTTGTTGCATTGGTTGCTGAAATCCCGAAGGTTGGGTGATTGGGTTTAAGGCATTGTTAGGGTTGCTCCATGATAAGTTTGGATGCCTCTTCCAATGAGGGGTTGTATGTGTTGGACATCATATTGTTTCGGTTGTAGTTCCCAACATACATACCGGTTTCTTGATTCATACAATCAGAGGAACTGTGGTTACCTCCACATAAATCACAGTAGGAATCAATTACCTTGACCTCACGGGTATTTTGCTGTAAATGTAGGTTTTGCACCATCTTTGTAAGAGAGGCCAATTGTGCTGCCACTGAATTTGATGTGTCTAATTCATTTATCGTGGCTTGGCGTCTTACTCCTCCTCGCCTAGATGTAGGAAATTGGAAATCATTCTTCGTGAGTTTATTTAGTATCTCAATAGCTTCCTCAGGTGCTTTATCAAGGAGTGTCCCGTTTGCCGAGGCATCTAACATCATCCTTGTCGGGGCATTCGTAGCATTGTAAAACATTGTCACTTGTGTCCATAGGGGAAATCCATGCAAAGGACACTTTTGCAATAGCTCCCTGTAGCGCTCCCATGCCTCGTACATAGGTTCGTCTTCTGCCTGTCGAAAAGAAGTGATTTCATTACGGATTCTACCATATAAATTTGTGGGTTTAAAACGAGTAATAAAATCACGGCAAAGTTCACTCCAAGATCCAATAGATCCTGCTGGAATGCTATTCAACCAAGCTTTCGCCCTATCCCTCAGTGAATAGGGGAATAACTTTAATCTCAAGACATCTTCATGGACTCCTTGGATTTTGAAAGAGTTGCAAATTTCTATGAAAGACTTGAGGTGCTGCCTTGCGTCTTCAGTTGCAGACCCACCAAATTGTCCAATTGTATTAAGCATATTGAACATAACAGATTTAAGCTCGAAGTGGGCTGCTTCGATCTCCGATGTAACAGCTCCTGGGTTTAATCCATTTAAGTCCTCATCCAGGAAGTCTCTGACAGTGAGCTGCCGCGGCCCAGGTGGCGGCGGAAGTCCTCCATTGCCGGCAGGTAAGTTTTGTCCTACCGGGTGATCTGCCATGGCTCCTTGGATCTGTCCCCTCAACCATTGCCTTGTTCTTTCGATCTCTGGATCTAACTCGTACAAGGGGTTGGTTGGATTGGACTTGGTCATACACCACGAAAAACAAAAGTAAAATAAAAATAAAAATAAACAAGAAAATAAAGAAAACGAAATTTAGTTGTCAGTCCCCGGCAACGGCGCCAAAAACTTGTCGCGTGTCAAAAGTGCGCGTTTAGTGCAAGTGGACACATCGAAAGTAATAAGTGATAAGTATTATCAGATTATCGTCTCCACAGGGACTGGTATACTTAATATGTCTTCTTTGTCTTTTTGTTTTGTAGAAAAGTAAAAACACAAGTAATTTGAGTTGGTTTATCTAAACTAAAATAACTAAGTAAAAGTAAAGAGTTGGAATAATAGAGAGAGAAGGGTCAGGATCCAGTTGTGTTGTATTGTGGAATTGATTGACTTGTCTCTGCTCAATGCAATTGTGTATCACTGCCTCGGCAGCACTGCAGTTTACTGCTTTGGCAGCGACGATACTGTCCGCCGCGGCAATCCCTTGCTCGTGGGTAGACTTTACCAAAGTTCGGCAAAGTGTCCTTGAATGACTCCGCTTATCCCTAAGTCAAAGTGCTGTTGATGACTAGTCCTTGATGATACCTCCCGGCGTGAACCAATTATACTCACCAACCAATCTCACACTTCTTTTAGCCGCTAAAACTCTTAACCTATCCCTAGGCCGAGTTAGTGTCTCGCGATTGAAACACCGTACTTACCCCTTTCGTGAATCTAACTCTCCCGAGCTTAGATAAATGGATGACTCATAATCTCCTCTCCCGAGCTTGAATGTGAGAACAAGGAATAACAAAGGATAAGCAAACCTTGAAAATTTTATTGCATTGAATCAAAGACAAAGTACAATCTCCTCTCACATATACTCGACAACCTTCACCTAATCCCTAAGAAGGTTTAGAACATAATGGAGAGAAGAAGACAAGTATATAATTCGGTTCTCTCCCTAGGTATTCCGTCTCTAATACATTTGGTGGCTAGGTCTTTAAATAGGCTAGACCTAGGGCAAACCTTTCCTAAGTAGAATACAACTTGGAGTAGGGAACAAGTCAAGTACATAATTAAATATTTCCAAGTTTAATTCGGCTAAGGGGATTTCCCGCGTGGTCTTGCCTTGGGCTTTTCCTTGTGCTAGCCAGCTCCGATCCATGGGCTTTGAGTCCAGACACGTTCCTTGGATTTTTATCTTTCCATCGCCTACAATCTTGCTTCCTGTCTTTCTGTTGCTGCCTCGACATCCGATCCTGCCTCTGCATTATCGCTGCCGCGGCACTGGTTCTCCTGCACAGATATGAAAACGCAGTAAAACGTGCCTTTTCTGTGAATATTATCTTCATGAGCTTAACTTTTAAATATATCACATTAAGCACATGCATTGGTCCGAGTGTGTGTATATTTGGTGATTAATGCCCATAAAAGGAGTAAAAAGTGATAGTGAGTTGAGCACTTATCACACCCCCAAACTCGAACTATTGCTTGTCCTCAAGCAATGCAAACCATCAATTTGCCGAACTCTAATCTCTCTTGGTCTTACATTTCCATCTATTCTCCCCACCATAGCTAGGCCTATTCTTTAGTCTTAACCTTTTGGCTACCCAAGGGTTTACCTAGAGGCAAACTATAAGAATTGTGACTGTGTGCGTTTTTGTGGACAAGTTTGATTAAGGGCTTTCTTAGATAAACTCTAAGTTCAAGACAAGTAGAATTGGGTTAAGTGTTCTCTTCTTTTCTAAACAACCAATTCTTGAGCCAATTTCGGGCACCTCAAGGATTGTGTTTTTCCCTTCACTAAATTTTTCTTTCTTTTTGATATTCCTTAAAGCATACTAGAGCCAATTTCGGGCACCTCTAGTATGAAGAAGAGACTTTCTAGAGCCAGTGATAGGCACCTCTAGTTACTCTCCCAAATATCTAAGTCTTTATCACCTAAGTTCATTAAAAGAATTCCTCTAATCCAACAAGTCCCAAAAGTGTTTAAAGTTCTTCCTATAGTAAGCTTCTAAGTCTTCATCCTTAAGTATCCTAAGGTTATACTTCTTAACAGAACCTAAACATGGTAAGGAGAAAGATTTCTATAGCCTTAAAAAAATAAACTAAGGCAATACTGATGATAAGCAGTGCAAGAGTGTAGGCAGTTAATTCAAGTAAGGCGGGGAGCATGAAAAAAAATAAAAAATAAAAAAATTTCACTGTAATACTCCCTTTTTGGCAAGGTCGTGGCAGTAGATTGTTGTCTTGGCAGTGAATCTGCACCCCCAAACTCAAACCAAGCATTGTCCTCAATGCTTTATATTTGAAGAAATAAGCGGCTAAACAATTATGAAATAAGCAACATTTAAAACAGTAAAAGCAATTAATATTGAATTAAGGACAAAAAATTTTAAAGCGACTCCGAAGAGCTGCTTGTAACAATTTTCCTCCTCGGCCTTGCTGCCGATTGCATTGTACTTGGTGAGGGCGATGGTTGCACTTTTGCTTGCCGGGGCGGTTGGACTCGAGTGGTTGGTGTCCGTTGCATTGGTGTCTCCACCTCTTCTCCTTCTTCTACATCAACCATCTCTTCGGTTAGCATTACGTCTGTTCCTCCTCCCATTGTTGTTGCTCCTCCGGTGTGGTGTGTACTTGGTCCGGTGGCGGTGGAGCTTTGGTGCACATAGGCATCTATCTCGGCTGATAGACTGCCCATGATAATTGGTGATCAGGGTGGGGTGCTGAAAACGGCCCTCCGCTTGGATGGTCTTCTGCTGGAAGACGAGGCCGCGGCAGAATCTGTTGCCCTAGATGGGTCGGCAGCCTGGTATTGGGGCTGAGGGTTCGTATGGAAGAACGACCTTGGTCCTCCCGGGGCTGGTTTAGTCTCGGTGTAAGGGGCAGCTGTGACGAACATATTGCTTGGGAACTCCGGAAATTGCGCTCCTTGGTCCGGAAAAGCTTGTAGCAGCATCTGGGCTAAGGTGCCGTTGAAATCTCTTTGGTACTCCATGTACCTTTGTTGCCTGAGGTCCATTGCTTCCATCCTTTGCAAGATCTCCTAATTATATAGCTTAAACTAAAATTTGAGCTTTTTACTCTGTTAAAATTCAAACAGGTTCACTATAAAGCTCATTTAGACATGCACGCTCTAAACCCTACAAAACGATCAGAAATGATATTAAATCAATTTTTTGGGTAAAAAATTTAATTATGGGCTTTTGAACCTACTTATACATCTTAAACTCAAATTTTGAATTTTAAATCGGTTAAAATTCGAACAGGTTCACTATAAAGCCCATTTAGACATGCATGCTCTAAACCATACAAAACGATCAAAAATGATATTAAATAAAACTATTGGGGTAAAAAAAGTTAATTATGGGCTTTTGAACCTAAGTATACGTCTTAAACTCGAATTTTAAGCTTTTAACTCGGTTAAAATTCGAACGGGTTTACTATATAGCCCATTTAGACATGAACGGTCTAAACCATACAAAACGATCGAAAATGATATTAAATGGAATTTTTTGGGTACAAAAAGTTATTTATAGGCTTTTGAACCTAATTATACATTTTAAACTAAAATTTTGAGTTTTTTACTCTACAAAATTTGAACGGGTTCACTATAAATGCCCATTTAGACATGCATGCACTAAACCTACAAAAGTATCGAAAATGATATTAAATCAAATTTTTTGGGTACAAAAAGTTAATTAAGGGCTTTTGAACCTAATTATACAACTTAAACTAAAATTTTGAGCCTTTTACTCGGTTAAAATTCGAACGGGTTCACTATATAGCCCATTTAAACATGAACGTCCTAAACCCTACAAAACGATCGTAAATGATATTAAATTGATTTTTTTGGGTATAAAAATTCGAACGAGTTCACTATAAAGCCCATTTAGACATGCACACTCTAAACCTTACAAAACGATTAAAAATGGTATTAAATCGAATTTTTTGGGTATAAAAATTTAATTATGGGCTTTTGTACCTACTTATACATCTTAAACTAAAATTTTGAGAGTTTTACTCGGTTAAAATTCGAACGGGTTCACTATAAATCCCATTTAGAAATGCACGATCTAAACCCTACAAAACGATCGAATATGATATAATTTTTGGGTAAAAAAACTTAATTATGGGCTTTTGAACCTAATTATACAGCTTAAACTAAAATTTAAGCTTTTTACTCATTTAAAATTCGAACGGGTTCACTATAAAGCCCATTTAGACATGGACGATATAAACCCTACAAAATGATCGAAAATTGTATTAAATCGAATTTTTTGGGTAAAAAAAAGTTAATTATGGGTTTTTGTACCCAATTATACAACTTAAACTAATATTTTGAGTGTTTTAGTCGGTTAAAATTCGAATGGGTTCACTATACAGCCCATTTAGACATGCACGCTTTAAACTCTACCAAACGATCGAAAATGATATTAAATCGAATTTTTTTTGTGTACAAAAATTTAATCATGGGCTTTTAAACCAAATTATACAGCTTAAACTCAAATTTTGAGTGTTTTAGTCGATTAAAATTCGAACGGGTTCATTATAAAGCCCATTCAGACATGCACGCTCTAAACCCTACAAAACGATCTAAAATGGTAAAATTTTGACGTTTCACTCAGTTAAAATTCAAACGGGTTCACTATAAAGCCCATTTAGACATGCGTGCTCTAAAACCTACAAAACGATCGAAAATGATATTAAATCAAAATTTTTTGGTAAAAAAGTTAATTATGGGCTTTTGAACCTAATTATAAAGCTTAAACTAAAATTTTTAGTGTTTTAGTCGGTTAAAATTCGAACGGGTTCACTATAAAGCCCATTTAGACATGCACGCCCTAAACCTTACAAAACGATCGAAAATCATATTAAATCAAATTTTTTAGGTACAACAAGTTAATTATGGGCTTTTGAAACTAATTATAAAGCTTAAACAAAAATTGTGAGCGTTTTACTCGTTTAAAATTCGAACGGGTTCACTATTATGGGCTTTTGAACCTAATTATATATCTTAAACTCAAATTTTGAGCTTTAACTAAGTTAAAATTCGAACGGGTGCATTATAAAGCCCATTTAGACATGCACGCTCCAAACCCTACAAAACGATAGAAAATGATATTAAATCAAACTTTTTTGGGTAAAAAAAAGTTAATTATGGTCTCTTGAACCTAATTATAAAGGTTAAACTAAAACTTTGAGCGTTTTACTCGGTTAAAATTCGAACGGGTTCACTATAAAGCCCATTTAGACGTGCACGCTCTAAACCTTACAAAACGATCGAAAATGATATTAAATCAATTTTTTTAGGTACAACAAGTTAATTATAGGATTTTGAAACTAATTATACAACTTAAACAAAAATTTTGAGCGTTTACTCGGTTAAAATTCGAACGGGTTCACTATAAAGCCCTTTTAGACATGCACGCTCTGAACCCCACAAAACGATCGAAAATGGTATTAAATTGAATTTTTTGGGTACAAAAAATTAATTATGGGCTTTTGAACCTAATTATACAGCTTAAATTAAAATTTTGAGCGTTTTACTTGGTTAAAATTTGAACTGGTTCACTATAAAGTCCATTTAGACATGCAAGCTCTAAACTCCAAAACGATCGAAAATGGTATTAAATCGAATTTTTTGTTTACAAAAAGTTAATTATGGTCTTTTAAACCTAATTATACAGCTTAAACTAAAATTTTGAGCTTTTTACTCTGTTAAAATTCGAAATGGTTCACTATATAGCCCATTTAGACATGTACGCTCTAAACCCTACAAAACGAACGAAAATGATATTAAATCGAATTTTTTGGGTACAAAAAAGTTAATTATGGACTTTTAAACCTAATTATACAAACTTAAACAAAAATTTTGATCATTTTACTCCGTTAAAATTCGAAAGGGTTCACTATAATGCCCATTTAGACATGTACGCTCTAAACCTACAAAACGATGGAAAATGATATTAAATTGAATTTTTTTGGGGTACAAAAATTTAATTATGGGCTCTTAATCCAAATTATATAGCATAAAATCAAATTTTGAGCATTTTACTCGGATAAAATTCGAACGGGTTCACTATAAAGCCCATTTAGACATGCACGCTCTGAACCATACAAAATGATCGAAAATGATATTAAATAAATATTTTGGGTACAAAAAGTTAATTATGAGCTTTTGAACCTAATTATACAGCTTAAACTAAAATTTTGAGCTTTTAACTCGGTTAAAATTCAAACTGGTTCATTATAAATCCCATTTAGACATGCACGCTCTAAAACCTACAAAACGATCGAAAATGATATTAAATAAAATTTTTGGGTAAAAAAGTTAATTATGGTCTTTTGAACCAAATTATATAGCTTAAACTAAAATTTTGAGCGTTTTACTCAGTTAAAATTCGAAACGGTTCACTATAAAGCCAATTTAGACATGCACGCTCTAAACCATACAAAACGATCGAAAATGATATTAATTCAAATTTTTGGGGTAAAAAAAGTTAATTATAGGCTTTTGAACCTAATTATACAACATAAACTAAAATTTTGGGCATTTTACTCTATTAAAATTCGAACGGGTTCACTATAAAGCCCATTTAGTCATGCAAGCACTAAACCCTACAAAACGATCGAAAATGGTATTAAATCGAATTTTTTGGGCACAAAAAGTTAATTATAGGCTTTTGAACCTAATTATACAGCTTAAACTAAAATTTTGAGCTTTCTTACTCGGTTAAAATTTGAACGGGTTCACTATATAGCCCATTTAGACATGTACGCTCTAAACCTAGAAAACGAGCGAAAGTGATATTAAATCGAAAATTATGGACTTTTGATCCTAATTATACAACTTAAACTAAATTTTTTATCATTTTACTCGGTTAATATTCGAACGGGTTCACTATAATGCCCATTTAGACATGTATGCTCTAAACCCTACAAAACGGTCGAAAATGTTATTAAATTGAATTTTGAACAGTGCAAAGCAATCACTATTAGGAGTGGTCTACAACTGAAGGAGAAAGTAGGAAACCCAATAGACAAAGTCCCACAAGAAGAACAAGAAAAAGAGGACTTAGATGCTGAACAAACTGATCATGTCACAGCAGAAAGCACCGCCCCAGCAGAGCGCTCGGTAATACCTCGACCAGCTGCCGAGATAGATAAAAACCCAATGGTGCCAAGTATTAAATTCCAAACTAATGAAACCCTGGAAGAGATGAGACCACCACCACCTTTCCCACAAAGGTTGAAAAAGCAAAAACAGGATCATCAATTTAAAAAATTCGTAGATATCTTGAAGCAAGTACACATCAACTTGCCATTTGTTGAGGCAATTGAACAAATGTCAAACTATGCTAAGTTCTTGAAAGACATTGTGTCTAAGAGAAAGAGGCTTGGTGAGTTCGAAACAATGGCTGCTACTGAAGGATGCATGGCAATGCTACACAACCGCATGCCTCCCAAATTGAAGGATTTTGGATGCTTTACCATACCTTGTGCAATAGATAACCACTACGAAGGAAAGGCCCTATGCGACCTTGGAGCAAGCATAAACCTAATGCCCAAATCTGTCTTCCAAAAGCTTGGAATAGGAAGGGCAAAAACCCACAACAGTGATGCTCCAACTTGCGGATAGATCATATGTGCAACCTGAAGGAAAGATCGAGGACATATTGGTAAGAGTTGACAAATTTATTTTTCCCGCTGAATTCCTTGTCCTTGATTGTGAAGCAGATGACAATGCACCGATCATCCTGGGGAGACCTTTCCTTGCCACTGGACGCACACTCATAGATGTGGAAAAAGGAGAGTTGACAATGAGGGTTAATGACCAACAAGTCAAACTTAATGCCTTCCACAATTTGAAAAGATATGATGATGCAGAAGAGTGCAAAGTTCTCCACACCACAGATGCAGGCACCAAGATATCCCGTTTCAGCAGCAACTGCCTCGGCAGCATGCTCGGCAAAATATTGGGCAAGAAGATTAAGCCAGAAGTGGAGGAAACCAACAAGACAGCACACTGTCTAGACATACATGGTGCAGTGAAGATCAAAACGAAAAGGGATGGACATGAAGTCAAAGAGATTGGCCAACATCTGAAACATCATTCTGGCGAACAAGAGATAATCACCTTAGGAGATGCATTTGCATGCACTCCCCCAGTGACATAATCTTTTTCCTCTAATTTTTTTATATTATTAGGATTAGTTTAGTTTAGAGTTAAATTTTTATTATATTTATCTTTAATTATTTTTCTTGTTTATGTTTAATTTTTAGGACAATAAGCAAGAATAAAGGAGAAATAGTTCACAGTAGGAAAAGTGTTGTCGGGGTAGAAAACAATGTCAGAAGCCGCAGCAGTCCCAACGGACAGAAAAGTGTAACGGCTAGTCTGCCGAAATTCCCGCCGCGGCTGTAAAAGCAACGACAGTAAAGGTTAAAACGACTATCAAACGGCTAGTGGTTTAAACGGCTACAAGGTCGAGGCCTATATAAGCACTTCCTTCCTCTTGAACTATTCACTCTAGCATTCTTGATTTCTTTAGATTTACTTGTTAATCTCTTTCTGACAATGCTCTCTGTCTATTTACAAGATTTCTCAGAATTTTTAGAACCTTTCCAAGAAACTCTCCAAGATCCTCAATTCTCCAATACTCATACATGGCTGCATACAACAGATTCGCCCCAACCATTGTTGAAGACCGTTTCAACAGGTCCTTCATTACTCGGCAGCTATGGGAAGTGATAAGTGCTCAACTCACTATCACTTTTTACACCTTTCATGGACAATAATCACTAAATCTACACCCACTTGGACCAATGCATGTGCTTAATGTGAGATAATTAGATATTCTGCGTTTGAAACATACAAAGATGATATTTATAGAAAAGACGAGTTTTACTGTACTTTTGTGTCTGTGCAGGAAAAACAATTGTCGCGGCAGCGACTGAGGCCGAGGCAGAAGCTGAAGGACAAGTAAGGATATTGTAGGCGATTTGAAGAGAAAAATAAGTTGGACGTTTCTGGACAAGTAGCGCATGAATCAGAGCTGGATAGCACATGGAAAGCCCAAGTCAAAGGCCACACGGAAAAGAATCCTAGTTGGAGTAAACTTGGAAATATTTTATTTATGGACTTGACTTGTGTCCTACTCCAAGTTATACTCCTACTTAGGAAAGGTTTGCCCTAGACCAAGCCTATAAAATACATAGCCGTCCAAGAGGAGAAGAGAGGAGATTTTTCGGCAGAAAGCTTAGCATCATACAGAGAGCCGACTCCACCTTAGATTTTAGATTTCTTTTTATTATGTTCTAAGTTTCTTTAGGCTTAGGTGAAGGTTGTAGAGTATTAGTGAGAAGAGATTGACTTTTGTTTCTTGTTTTAATGCAATAAAATATCAAGGTTTGCTTATTCTTTGCCATTCTTGGTTCTTGCATCCAAGCTCGAGAGAGAAGTTTTCAAGTAATCCATGTATCTAATATAAAGAGAGTTAGATTCACGAAAGGAATAAGTACGGTGTTTCAATCGGGAAACACTAACTCGGCCTAGAGATAGGTTAAGAGTTTCAGCGGCTAAGAGAAGTGTGGGATTGGTTGGTGATTACAATTGATTCACGCCGAGAGGTATCATCAAGGACTGGTCATCAACAGTACTTCGAGTTAGAGATAAGCGGAGTGATTAAAGGACACTTTGTCGAACTTTGATAGTCTACCCAAGAGCAAGAGATTGTCGCGGCGGACAAGCATCATCGCTGTCGAGGCAGTAATCTGCAGTACTATCGAGGCAGTGTTGTGTGATTGCATTGGACAGAGACAAGTCAATTGAATCCACTATACAACACAAATGGATCCTGACCACTGCTTTAATCTATTTATCTTCTCTTTCTTTAGTTTTCTTTATCTAGTATTCATCAACCCCAAATCTTACTTGTGCTTTTATTTTATTCCCTTTCAGAGCAAGGAGACAAAAGAAGGCATATTGAGTAGACCAATCCCTGTGGAGACGATATCTGATATACTTATCACTTTATTACTTGCGACGTGTACACTTGCACTATTTGCGCACTTTTGACATGCAACAAGTTTTTGCCGCCATTGCCGGGGATTGACAACTAAATTTTGTTTTCTTTAATTTCTTGCTTTTTATTTTTATTTTACTTTGGTTTTTCTTGGTGTATGACCAGGGCCAACCCAACCAACCCTTTGTACGAACTAGATCCCGAGATCGAACACACCCGGCAAAGGTTGAGAAGACAAATCCAAGGAGCTATGGCAGATCATCCAGCAGGACAAAACTTACCTGCCGGTAATGGAGGTCTTCTGCCGCCACCAGGGCAGCGGCAGCTTACTATTCGAGACTTCTTGGTGGAGGATTTGAATGGGTTAAATCCAGGAGTCGTTACACCAGATATCGAAGCAGCCCACTGCCCACTTTGAGCTAAAACCTGTCATGTTCAATATGCTCAACACTATTGGACAGTTTGGTGGGTCTATGACTGAAGATATCAGGCAGCACCTCAAGTCATTCATTGAGATATGCAATTCTTTCAAAATCCAAGTAGTCCATGAAAAAGCCTTGGGACTGAAATTATTCCCCTATTCACTGAGGGATAGGGCAAAGACTTGGTTAAACAGCATTCCAGCAGGATCTATTGGATCTTGGAGTGAACTCTGTCGTGATTTCATTACACGTTTTAATCCTACTAATTTATATGATCGTATACGTAATGAAATTACTTCTTTTCGACAAGTAGATGATGAACCAATGTATGAAGCATAGGAGCGCTATAGGGAGCTACTGCACAAGTGTCCTCTACATGGATTTCCCTTGTGGACACAAGTAACCATGTTTTATAATGCAACCAATGCCCCAACAAGGATGATGTTAGACGCATCTGCCAATGGAACATTCCTTGACAAAGCACCTGAGGAAGCTATTGAAATCTTGAACAAACTCGCCAAGAACGATTTTCAATTCCCTACATCAAAGCGAGGAGGAATAAGACGCCAATCCACAGTGAATGAATTAGAAACATCAAGTTCAGTGGCAGCACAATTGGCCTTTCTTACCAAGATGGTGCAAAACATGCAGCTACAGCAAAATACCCATGAGGTTAAGGCTATTGATTCTTTTGGCAATTTATGTGGAGGTAACCACAATTCTTCTATATGTATGCAAAATCAAGAATCCAGCATGTATGTTGGAAACTATAACCGAAACAATATGATGTCCAACACCTACAACCCATCATGGAAGAGGCACCCAAATTTTTCATGGAGTAATCCTAACAATGCCTTGAATACAATTACTCAACCCCCAGGTTTCCAACAAACAATGCAACATCTGCCGCAACAGCCGGTCCAGCAATCATTGTCACAGCAGCAGATGCATCAGCAGCAACCTGTAAATTCACTGAAAAGTTCTCTAAAAGCCTTCAGGATGAAAATTGAAACATACATGCTGGAAAGTTCTCTAAAAGCCTTCAGGATGAAAACTGAAACATACATGGCAGAGAATAGCAATTTCATCAAAAGAACAGATGCATTCATAAATAGAACTGAGATGAGGTTGCAGAACTAGGAGGCAACAATAAAGGCACTGGAAACTCAGGTTGGGCAGTTTGCCCTAAACATAAATATTACACCACAAGGAGGATTACCTAGCAATACTGAAGTTGCTAAAATAATGGACCATCAACAGTGCAAAGCAACCACTACTAGGAGTGGTCTACAACTGAAGGAAAAAGTAGGAAACCCAGCAAACAAAGTCCCACCAGAAGAACGAGAAAAAGAGGACTTGGATGTTGAACAAACGGATCGTGTCACAGCAGAAAGCACTGCCCCAGCAGAGCACTCGGCAGTACCTCGACCAGCTGCTGAGACAGATCAAAACCCAATGGTTCCAGGTATTAAATTCAAAACTAATGTAACCCTGGAAGAGATGAGACCACCACCACCGTTCCCATAGTCATTGAAAAAGTAAAAACAGGATCATCAATTCAAAAAATTCTTAGATATTTTAAAGCAAGTCCACATCAACTTGCCATTTGTAGAGGCAATTGAACAAATGCCCAACTATGCTAAATTCTTGAAAGACATTGTGTCTAAGAGAAAGAGGCTTGGTGAGTTCGAAACAGTGGTTGCTACTGAAGGATGCATGGCAATGCTGCAAAATCGCCATGCGACCTTGGATGCTTTATCATACCGTGTTTGATAGGCAACGATTACGAAGCAAAAGCCCTATGCGACCTTGGAGAAAGCATAAACCTAATGCCCAAATCAGTCTTCCAAAAGCTTGGCATAGGAAGAGCAAAACCCACAACAGTGATGCTCCAACTTGTGGATAGATCATATATACAACCTGAAGGAAAGATCGATGACATACTGGTAAGAGTTGATAAATTTATTTTTCCCGCTGCCTTCCTTGTCCTTGATTGTGAAGCAGATGACAATGCACCGATCATCTTGGGAAGACCTTTTCTTGCCACTGGACGCACACTCATAGATATGGAAAAAGGAGAGTTGACAATGAGGGTTAATGACCAACAAGTCAAGCTCAATGCCTTTCACAATTTGAAAAGATATGATGATGCAGAAGAATGCAAAGTCCTCCACACCACAGATGCAGGCACCAAGATATCCTGTTTCAGCAGCAACTGCCTCGGCAACATGCTTGGCAAAATATTGGGCAAAAAGATTAAGCCAAAAATGGAGGAAACCAATAAGAAAACACATTGTCCAGGCATATTCAGGTCCAAATGGTCAGAACCACATGGTGCAGTAAAGACCAAATCAAAGAGGGATGGGCATGAGTTCAAGGAGAATGGTCAACATTTGAAACATCATTCTGGCATACAAGAAATAATCACCTTAGGAGATGTACTCGCATGCACTCCACCAGTGACATAATCTCTTTTCGCTAATTTTTATATTATTAGGATTAGTTTAGTTAAGTTAAATTTTTTATTATATTTATCTTTAATTATTTTTTTTATGTTTAATTTTTAAGTCAATAAGTAAGAATAAAGTAGAACTAGTTCACAACAGGAAAAGTGCTGCCGGGGCAGAAAATAGTGTCAGGAGCCGCAGTAGTAACAACGGGCAGAACAATGTAACGGCTAGTCTGCCGAAATTCCTACCGCGGCAGTAAAAACAAACAGCAGTAAAGGCTAACGGCTAGTGGTTCAAACGGCTATAAGGTCGAGGCCTATATAAGCACTTCCTTCCTCTTGAACTATTCACTCTTGCATTCTTGATTTTTTTAAATTTACTTGCTAATCTCTTTCTCACAATACTCTTTGTCTATTTCCAAGATTTCTTAGAATTTTCGAAAATCTCCAAGAAACTCTCCAAGATCCTCAAATTCTCCAATACTCATACATGGCTACGTACAACAGATTCGCCCCTGCCGTTGTTGAAGAACGTTTCAACAGATCTTTTATTTCTCGGCAGCTATGGGAAGAACAAGGGTTCCAACACTCCGACGAGGAGAATCACGACATTGAGAATTATTTGTTCGACAAGATTAAGTATCAAGATTGGGAGATCTTTTGCCTACAACCTGCTCAGGACAATGCCACCATCGTACGGGAATTTTATGTGCATGGGCCGAGCAAGGACTCTCTTTATGTCCATTGTCGCGGCAGGCCTGTCAAACTTGATGCAGAGATAATCAACCTATTCTACGGCCTTACACCTGAACATGATGATCATACTGAATTCATGGAGGACACCACCAACGAAGATTATGAGCTGATAAAAGATGATCTTTACTACGAGAATACTCATTGGGAAACCGGTGCCCATAGAGGATCGATAGCAAGGCAAAATCTTAAGCCCGAGGCCAAGGTTTGGAATACCTTTGTCAAAAGACGCATCATCCCATCCTCACACAATAGCACGGTGGATCGACGAATATTGGTGCTCATTCAATCAATCATCAACAAACAGAGCATCAATGTTGGGGAAATAATTTTAAAGGAGATATACGAATGCGGTAAGAAAGATAGAGGACCTTTATATTTCACTTGTTTAATCATTGGTATTTGTATTGCTGCAGGTGTACCAATGGCAAAAACGGATGAATTCGTAGCCCATAGACGAGGGTGGACGAGAGACTTCTGCCAAAAAATCATGCAGATCACACAAGTAGAGCCATTCCAAGCAACCCCTCAGCAGTTCATTGCTGACACAACTGCACCCTACACTGAGACGACTCCAGCTCCAGGACCACGACCATTTTTCCCCATTGGCCCAAGCAACAATTTCATGCTATTGGCCCATCTAGGGCAGCAGACTCCGCCGTAGCATCATCTGCCAATAGACGACCATCCAAGAGGGAGGGCAGTCTTCAGCACTCCACCAAGATCCCCCATCATCATGGGCAGTCTATCAGCAGAGATAGATGCCTATGTACATCAAAGCTCAACTGCTTCCGGGCCAAGCATTCACCATGCCCGGGCAGACGCAACAAATGAAGGCGGGACAGACATCATGGTCACCGAGGAAATTGCAGACAAGGAAGAAGGAGAAGAAGTGGATGCTCCACTACAACGGACACCACTAACAAGAGTCCAACCACCGAGACAAGCAAAAACTCAACCATCTCCATTGTCCAAAGTCAAACAGTCAGCGGCGAGGCCACGAAAAATAATTATTCCCAGCAGCTCTTCTGACTCTCTTTAAATTTTACATATTTGATAAGTGCTCAACTCACTATCACTTTTTACACTTTTTATGGGCATTAAGCATCAAAATTTACACCAACTCGGACCAAAGCATATACTTAATGTGATATATTTAGAAGTTATGATTATAAAGATGATATTTACAGAAAAGGCAAGTTTTACTGCATTTTTACATCTGCGCAGGAAAAACTAGTGCCGCGGCAGCAACATGGCCGAGGCAGGACCTGATGCCGAGGCAGCAGCAGAAAGACAGGAAGCGATACTATAGGCTATCAGAAGAGAAAAACCCAATGGACGTTTCTGGATATGCAACACATGGATCAGAGCTGGTGAGCACGAGGAAAAGCCCAAGACAAGGCCACACGGGAAAGCTTCTTAGTTGGAATAAACTTGGAAATATTTTATTTATGTACATGACTTGTTCGCTACTCCAAGTTGTATTCTACTTAGGAAAGGTTTATCCTAGGTCAAGCCTATATAAGACCTAGCCGTCTAAGGGAATAGGGAGAGCCGATTCTTAGAGAGTTCACCCTAAGACTCAATGTTTTCTTTCTCTCAAATTATGTTCTAAGCTTTCTTAGGGTTAATGTGAAGGTTGTTAAGTATTTGTGAGAGGAGATTGTACTTTGTTCTTTGTTTCAATGCAATAAAACTATCATGGTTTGCTTATCCTTTGCCATTCCTTTTCTTGCATTCATGGTCGGGAGAGAAGTTTGTGAGTAATCCATTTATGTAGACTCGGGAGAGTTAGATTTATGGAAAGGATAAGTACGATGTTTCAATCGCGAAATACTAACTCGGCCTAGGGATAGGTTAAGAGTTTCAGTGGCTAAAAGAAGTGTGAGATTAGTTGGTGTGTATAATTGATTCACGCCGGGAGGTATCATCAAGGACTAGTCATCAACAGTACTTCGACTTAGGGATAGGCGAAGTCATCCAAGGACACTTTGCCGAACTTTGGTAAAGTCCACCCACGAGCAAGGGATTGCCGCGGCGGACAAGTATCGTTGTTGCCAAGGTAGTAATCTGCAGTGCTGCCGAGGCAGTGATATACAATTGCATTGGACAGAGACAAGTCAATCAAATCCACAATACAAGGCAACTGGATCCTGCCCTCTCTCTTAATCAGATCTCATCTTCTTTTACTTAGTTTCTTTATTTCAATTTATTTAGTATCATCCAAACCGAAATTACCTGTGTTTTTATTTTATTTTACAGAACAAGAAGACGAAGAAGGCATATTAAGTAAACCAATCCCTATGGAGATGATACACGATTATACTTATCACTTTATTACTTGCGACGTGTTCACTTGCACTAATTGCGCACTTTTGACTCGCAATAAGTTTTTGCCGCCGTTGCCGGGGATTGACAACTAAATTTTGTTTTCTTTATTTTCTTGTTTTTTTTAATTTTTATTTTACTTTGGTTTTTCTTGGTGTATGACAAGGGCCAACCCAACCAACCCTTTGTACGAGTTATACCTAGAGATCGAACGTACACGGCAAAGGTTGAGGAGACAAATCCAAGAAGCTATGGCAGATCACCCGGCAGGACAAAAATTACCTGCCGGCAATGGAGGTCTTCCGCCGCCACCAGGGCCGCGGCAGTTCACTGTCAGAGACTTCCTGGAAGAGGATTTAAATGGGTTAAACCCAGGAGTCGTTACACCGAAGATAGAAGCAGCCCACTTTGAGTTTAAACTTATCAAGTTCAATATGCTCAACACTATTGGACAGTTTGGTGGGTCTGTGACTGAAGATGCAAGGCAACACCTCAAGTCCTTCATGGAGATATGCAATTCCTTCAAAATCCAAGGAGTCCATGAAGATGTCTTGAGATTGAAATTATTCCCCTATTCACTGAGGGATAGGGCAAAAGCCTAGTTAAATAACATTCTAGCAGGATCTATTAGATCTTGGAGTGAACTCTGTCGTGATTTTATTACACGCTTTAATCCTACAAGTTTATATGATTGAATTCGTAATGAAATAACTTCTTTTCGACAGGCAGATGATGAACCCATGTACGAGGCATGGGAGCGCTACAGGGAATTATTTCACAAGTGTCTGTTGCATGGATTTCCCCTATGGACACTAGTGACCATGTTCTATAATGCCACTAATGCCCCGAC
This sequence comes from Abelmoschus esculentus, assembly GCA_035048815.1. Classification (NCBI taxonomy): domain Eukaryota; kingdom Viridiplantae; phylum Streptophyta; class Magnoliopsida; order Malvales; family Malvaceae; genus Abelmoschus; species Abelmoschus esculentus. The sequence continues at coordinate 10,395,062 of JAUCBN010000037.1, forward strand.
AAGGATGATGTTATATGCCTCAGCGAACGGAACACTTATTGACAAAGCACCTGAGGAAGCTATTGAGATACTAAACAAACTCGCAAAGAACGATTATCAATTCCCTACATCTAGGCGAGGAGGAGTAAGACGCCAAACCACAGTGAATGTGTTAGACACATCAAATTCAGTGGCAGCACAATTGGCCTCTCTTACCAAGATGGTGCAAAATTTGCAACTACAACAAAATACCCGTGAGGTTAAGGTGATTGATTCTTTTTGTGATTTATGTGGAGGTAACCACAATTCTTCTGATTGCATGAATCAAGAAACCGACATGTATGTTGGAAACTATAACCGAACTAATATGATGTCCAACACATACAACCCCTCATGGAAGAGGCATCCAAACCTGTCATGGAGCAATCCTAACAATGCCTTAAACCCAACCATTCAACCCCCAGGATTCCAGCAACCAATGCAACATCTGCCGCCGCCGCAGGTCTAGCAGCCAATGTTGCAGCAGCAGATGCTGCAACAATCTGTAAGTTCCTTGAAAAATTCTCTAAAAGCATTCATGATGAAAACTGAGTCACACATGGAAGAGAATAACAACTTCATCAAAAGAACAGATGCATTTATAAATAGGACTGAGATGAGGTTGTAGAACCAAGAGGCAACAATTAAGGCATTGGAAACTCAGGTTGGAAAATTTGCTCAAAATATAAACACTAGACCACAAGGAGGACTACCTAGCAATACTGAAGTTGCTAAGGTAATAGGCCATGAACAGTGTAAAGCAATCACTACTAGGAGTGGTCTACAGTTGAAGAAAAAGACAGAAATTGCAGCAGGCCAAGTTCCATCGTCAGACCCAGCAAAAGAGGATGCTGAACAAACTGATCATGATAACATTGCCCCAGCAGAGAACTCAGCAGCTTCTGAACAGTCTGCCGAGACCGCAACAACCCCAGTGGTGCCAGGTATTAAGTTCCAACTAAATAAACCCTGGATGAGATAAGACCACCACCACCCTTCCCACAAAGGTTGAAAAAGCAAAACAGGACCATCAATTCAAGAAATTTCTGGATATTTTAAAGCAAATCCACATCAACTTACCATTCGTAGAGGCAATTGAACAAATGTCTAATTATGCTAAATTCTTGAAAGATATTGTGTCTAAGAGAAAAAGACTAGGTGAGTTCGAAACAGTGGTTGCTACCGAAGGATGCATGGCAATTATACACAATCGCATGCCACCAAAATTGAAGGATCCTGGATGCTTTATCTTACCTTGTGCAATAGGAAATAACTGTGAAGGTAAGGCCCTATGCGAACTTGGAGCAAGCATCAATCTAATGCCCAAATCTATTTTTTAAAAGCTTGGAATAGGAAGGGCGAAACATACAATAGTGATGCTCCAACTTGCGGATCGATCATATGTGCAACCCGAAGGCAAAATCGAGGACATACTGGTAAGAGTTGATAAATTTATTTTTCCTACTGATTTTTTTGTCCTTGATTGTGAAGCAGATGATAATGCACCGATCATCTTGGGGAAACCTTTCCTTGCCACTGGACGAACACTAATTGATGTGGAAAAAGGAGAGTTGACAATGAGGGTCAATGACCAACAAGTTAAACTCAATGCCTTCAACAATTTGAAATGGCATGATGATGCAGAAGAGTGCAAAGTCCTTCACAGCAAAGATGCAGGCACAAAGTTATCCCGTTTCAACAGCCACTGCCTGGGCAGTATGCTCGGCAGGAAAATGGAAGTACTTTATGGCAGAATATTTGGCAGGAAAAGTAAGACAAATTTGGAGGACACCAACAGGACAACATATTGTCCAGTTATAAAGGGCGCAATAAAGATCAGGAAAAACAAAGATGGACATAAAGCTAATAGCCAATACTTGAAGAATCACTTTGGCCAACAAGAGAGAATTACCTTGGGAGATGCATTTGCATTCACTCCACCAGTAACATGATCTCTCACCTTTTTTTATATTAGGATCAGTTTAGTTTATATTTAATTTTTATAATTTTTGTTTTTGCTTTAATTATTTTTCTCGTTTTTGTTTAAATTCTAATTAGGATAATAAGCAAGAATAAAAGAGAAATAGTTCATAGTAGGAATTCTGCCGAGGCAGAAAACAGTGTCAGAGCCGCAGTAGTTTCAATGGGCAGAACTGTGTAACGGCTGGTCTGCCGAGATTTCTGCCACGGTAGAAAAGGAAACGACAGTAAAGACTAACGTCTACAAAACGGCTAGTGGTTCAAACGGTCACAAAGCCGAGGCCTATATAAGCAACCTCTCCCTCTTGAACTATTCACTCTTGCATTCTTGTTTTCTTTAATACTTGATAATCTTGCTCTCACAATACTCTCTGCCTACCCTTCTTGAAATTTTCAGAATTCCTCCAAGAAAATCTCCAAGAACCTAATCTCTCACAATCCTTATGGCCACCTACAAACGCTTTTCCCCTACCGCTGTCGAAGACCGCTTCAATAGGTCTTTCATTGCCCGACAGTTGTAGGAGGAGCAAGGGTTCCAACATTCGGATGAAGAAAATTACGGCATCAAGCACTATCTGTTCGACAGGATCAAGTATCAAGAATGAGAAATCTTTTGCCTATAACCTGCCCAGGCAAATACTACCATAATGCGGGAATTCTATGCGCACGGGCCAAGCAAGGACTCCCTCTTTGTCCACTGCCGAGGCAGGCCTATCTAGCTTGATGCCGAGACCATCAACCAATTCTACGGCCTCACACCTGACCATGATGTACATGCTGAATTCATGGAGGATATCACAACCGAGGATTATGAATTAATTAAAGACGACCTCTACTACACGAACACTCCTTGGGAAACCGGTGCCCATAGAGGATCGGTAGCACGGCAAAGTCTGAAACCCGAGGCCAAGCTTTGGAACACCTTTGTCAAGAGACGCCTCATCCCCACCTCCAACAACCGCACGGTGGACCGAAAGAGATTGGTTCTCATCCAATCAATTATCAACAAAAGGAGCATCAACGTTGGAGAAACTATCCTACGCGAAATTTACGAATGCGGTAAGAAGGATAGAGGACCATTATATTTCCCTTGTTTGATCACTGGTTTGTGTATTGCTGCAGATGTACTAGTAGAAGACACAGACGAATACACTCCCTAAAGGCGTGGATGGACCAAAGACTTTTGCCAAAAAATCATGCAGATCACACAGACAGAACCCGTCCAGGCAACGCCCCAGCAGTTCACTGTTGATACTGCTGCCGGGGCCCAGTACATGGCAGACATGCCAGACACTGCCCACACCACTGCCACAGTAGACCCGTACCAAGAGATAATTCAAAGGATGGCAACTATGGATCTCAGGCAGCAAATATACATGGAGTATCAGAAGGACTTCAACAACAAACTTGCCCAAATGATGCTTCATGCCTTTCCAGACCAAGGGGTGCAGTTTCTAGAATTTTCAAGCAACATGTTTGTCACAGCTGCACCATATACAGAGACTACACCAGCTCCAGGAGGACCGAGACCGTTCTTCCACGCGGGCCCTCAACCACAATTCCATGCTGTCGGCCCATCTATGGTAGCAGACTCTGCCGTGGTATCATCTGCCAATAGAAGACCATCAAAGAGGAGGGCAGTATTCAGCACTCCACCAAGATCCCCAATCATCATGGGCAGACTATCAACAGAGATAGATGCCTATGTAAACCAAAGCTCAACCGCTGCCGGACCGAGTGCAGACCATGCCGAAGCAGCCGCAGAAAATGAAGGTGGAATGGACATCATGATCACCGAGGAGATTGTCGACGTGGAAGAAGGTGAAGAAGTGGATGCTCCAATGCAACGGACACCACCAACAAGATTCCAACCGCCCCGGGAAGCAAAAACTCATCCATCGCCCTCACCAAAAACAAAGCAATTAGTAGCACGACCCCGAAGAAAAATTGTTACAAGCAGCTCTTTGGAGTCCCTTTAAATTTTTTTATATATTCAATATTATTTGCTGTTTTTTTCTTTATGTGTTGCTTATTTTCTTCCATATTTTTGTTGCCCACTATTTTCTTCTAATATAAAGCATTGAGGATAATGCTTGGTTCGAGCTTGGGGTGTAGAGCCACTGCCGAGGCAATCTACTGCCGAGGCCTTGCCAAGAAAATGGAGTATTTAAGTAATTTTTTTTACGCTCCCCGCCTTACTTGAATCAATTGCCTATACTTTTGCACTGCCCATCATCAATATTGCCTTAGTTTATTCTTTAAGGCTATAGAAATCTTTCTCCTTACCATGACTAGGTCCTGTTAAGAAGGTTTAACCTTAGGATACTCAAGGATGAAAACTTAGAAGCTTACTATAAGAAAAATTAAAAACACTTTTGGGACTTGTTGGATTATAGAAAAAAAAGGAATTAGTGATAAGAAAAACACAATCCTTGAGGCGCCCAAAATTGGCTCAAGAATTGGTTGTTTAGAAAATAAGAGAACACTTAACCCAATTCTACTTGTCCTGAACTTAGAGTTTATCTAAGAAAGCCTTCAATCAAACTTGTCCACAAAAACGTACACACTAACCAAATCTTATAGTTTTTTTCTAGGTAAATCCTTGGGTAGCCGAAAGGTTAAGTCTAAAGAATAGGCATAGTTATGGTGGGGAGAATAGATGGAAACATAAGACCAAGAGAGAATAGATTTTGGCAAATTGATGGTTTGCATTGCTTGAGGACAAGCAATAGTTCGAGTTTGGGGGTGTGATAAGTGCTCAACTCACAATCACTTTTTACACCTTTTATGGGCATTAAGCATCAAAATTTACACCTACTCGGACCAAAGCATATACTTAATGTGATATATTTAGAAGTTATGATTATAAAGATGATATTTACAGAAAAGGCAAGTTTTACTGCATTTTTACATTTGTGCAGGAAAAACTAGTGTCGCGGTAGCAACATGGCCGAGGCAGGACCTGATGCCGAGGCAGCAGTAGAAAGACAGGAAGCGATACTGTAGGCGATCGGAAGAGAAAAATCCAATTGACGTTTCTAGATATGCAGCACATGTATCGAAGTTGGTGAGCATGAGGAAAAGCCCAAGAAAAGGCCGCGTGGGACAGCCTCTTAGTTGAAATAAACTTGGAAATATTTTATTTATGTACATGACTTGTTCCCTACTCCAAGTTGTATTCTACTTAGGAAAGGTTTGCCCTAGGCCAAGCCTATAATAAGACCTAGCCGTCCAATATATTAGGAGAGTCTATTCTTAAAGAGTTTACCCTAAGACTCAATGTTTTCTTTCTCTCAAATTATGTTCTAAATTTTCTTAGGGTTTAGGTGAAGTTTGTTAAGTATTTGTGAGAGGATATCGTACTTTGTTCATTGTTTCAATGCAATAAAACTATCAAGGTTTGCTTATCCTTTGTCATTCTTTGTTCTTGCATTCAAGCTCGGGAGAGAACTTTGTGAGTAATACATTTATCTAGACTCGGGAGAGTTAGATTCACGAAAGGGATAAGTACGGTGTTTCAATCACGAAATACTAACTCGGCCTAGGGAAAGGTTAAGAGTTTCAGCGGCTAAAAGAAGTGTGAGATTAGTTGGTGGGTATAATTGATTCACGCTGGGAGGTATCATCAAGGACTAGTCATCAACAGTACTTCGACTTAGGGATAAGCGGAGTCATCCAAGGACACTTTGCCGAACTTTGGTAAAGTCCACCCACGAGCAAGGTTTTGCCGCGGGGGACAAGTATCGTTGCTGTCGAGGTAGTAATCTGCAGTGCTGCCGAGGCAGTGATATACAATTGCATTGGACATAGACAAGTCAATCAAATCCACAATACAACGCAACTGGATCCTGACCTCTCTCTCTATTAATCAGACCTCATCTTTTATTTAGTTTTCTCTATTTCAATTCATTTATTTTCATCAAAACCACAATTACCTGTGTTTTTATTTTATTCCTTTTTGCAGAACAAGAAGACAAAGAAAGCATATTAAGTATACCAATCCCTGTGGAGACGATACACGATAATACTTATCGTTTTATTACTTGCGATGTGTTCACTTGCACTAATTGCGCACTTTTGACATGCGACAAGTTTTTGGCGCCGTTACTGGGGATTGGCAACTAAATTTTGTTTTCTTTATTTTCTTGCTTTAGTTATTTTATTTTTATTTTACTTTGGTTTCTTTTTGGTGTATGACCATGGTCAACCCATCCAATCCGTTGTACGAGATTGACCCTGAAATTGAACGTACACGGAATCGGTTGAGGAGACAAATCCAACAAGCAATGGCAGGAAATCAAGTGGATCAAAACATACCTGTTGGCCACGGAAGACTTTAGCAGCCAACCTTGCCGCAGCAACCATTACTGCCGCAGCAGCTAACTGTTAGAGATTTCCTGGTAGAAGCTCTAAATGCATTAAACCCTAGAGTCGTTGCACCGAAAATAGAAGCAACCCACTTTGAACTTAAACCTGTCATGTTCAATATGCTGAATACTATTGGACAATTTAGTGGGTCTGCAACTGAAGATGCCAGGCAGCATCTCAAATCTTTCATGGAAGTTTGTAACTCATTCAAAATTCAAGGAGTCCATGAAGATGTTTTGAGATTAAAATTGTTTCCCTATTCACTGAGGGATAGGGCCAAGACCTTGTTAAATAGCATTCCAGCAGGATCAATAGGATCTTGGAATGAACTCTGCCGAGATTTCATTACACGCTTTAACCCTACTAACTTATATGATAGTGTCCGTAATGAAATTACTTCTTTTCGACAGGCAGATGATGAACCAATGTACGAGGCATGGGAGCGCTATAAAGAGTTATTGCACAGATGCCCATTACATGGATTTCTCTTGTGGACGCAAGTGGCAATGTTCTACAATGCCACTAATGCCCCCACAAGGATGATGTTATATGCCTCGTCCAATGGGACACTCCTTGACAAAGCTCCTAAGGAAGCTATAGAGATTCTGAACAAGCTCGCAAAGAATGATTTTCAGTTCCCTACATCTAGGCGAGGGGGAATGAGACGCCAAGCCACAGTGAATGAACTCGAAACATCCAATTCAGTGGCGGCACAATTGGCATATCTAACCAAGATGGTTCAGAACATGTAATTACAACAAAATACTCATGAGGTTAAAACGATCAATTCTTCTGAATATGTGCAAGATGAGGAAACTGGTTTTTATGTGGGAAACTACAACCATATGTTGTCTAACACATATAATTCGGCTTGGAAAAGGCACCCAAATTTTTCATGGAGCAATCCTAATAATGCCTTGAATCCCATTAATCAGACCTCAAGTTATCAGCAGCCGATGTCGCAGCAGAATATATAGCAGATGCCGCAGCAGCAGTCCGAAAGTTCATTGGAGAACACTCTCAAGGCCTTTATGATGAAAAAAAATCATACATGGCAGAGAACAGTAATTTCATAAAAAGGACGGATGCTTTCATGAACAGGACTGAGATGAGGCTGTTATTATAACTCTAGAAACTCTCAAGACGACCTCTGCTACACGAACACTCCTTGGGAAACCGGTGCCCATAGAGGATTGGTAGCAAGGCAGAGCCTAAAGCCCGAGGCCAAGATTTGGAACACCTTTGTCAAGAGACGCCTCATTCCCATATCCCACAACAACACGGTGGACCGAAAGCGATTGGCGCTCATCCAATCAATCATCAACAAAAGGAGCATCAACGTTGGAGAGATCATCTTACGCGAAATTTACGAATGCGGTAAAAAGGATAGAGGACCATTATATTACCCTTGTTTGATCATTGGTTTGTGTATTGCTGCAAGTTTAATAGTAGAAGACACGGACGAATACACTCCCCAAAGGCGTGGATGGACCAGAGACTTTTGCCACAAAATTATGCAGATCACGCAGGCGGAACCAGTCCAAGCAATGCCCTAGCAGTTCACTGCTGATACTGCTGTCGGGGCCCAATACACAGTAGACATGCCAGACACTGCCCACACCTTTGCCGCAGCAGACCCGTACCAGGAAATACTGCAAATGATGGCAGCGATAGATCTTAGGCAATAGAGATACATGGAGTATCAAAGAGACTTTAACGGCACACTAGCCCAAATGATGCTCCATGCCTTTCCAGACCAAGGGGCGCAGTTTCCAGAATTTCCAAGCAACATGTTTGTCACAGCCGCACCCTATACAAAGACTACACCAGCTCTAGGAGGACCGAGACCATTCTTCCACGTGGGCCCTCAACCACAGTTTCATGCTGTCGGCCCATCTAGGGCAGGAGACTCTGCCGTAGCCTCATCTGCCAGTAGAAGACCATCAAAGCGGAGGGTAGTCTTCAGCACTCCATCATGATCCCCATCATCATGGGCAGTCTATCAGCAGAGATAGATGCCTATGTACACCAAAGCTCAACCGCTGCCGGACCTAGTATACACCATACCGGGGAAGCCGCAGCAAATAAAGGTGGAACGGACATCATGATCACCGAGGAGATTGTCGACGTGGAAGAAGGCGAAGAAGTGGATGCTCCAATGCAACGGACACCACCCACAAGAGTCCAACCGCCCTTGCAAGCAAAAGCTCAGCCATCGCCCTCACCAAGAACGAAGCAATCAGCAGCACGACCCCGAAGAAAAATTGTTACAAGCAGCTCTTTGGAGTCCCTTTAAATTTTTTTTATATATTCAATATTATTTGCTGTTTGTTTCTTGATATGTTGCTTATTTCTTTCATATTTTTGTTGCCCACCATTTTCTTATAATATAAAGCATTGAGGACAATGCTTGGTTCGAGTTTGGGTGTGTAGAGCCACTGCCGAGGCAGCAACCTTCTGCCGAGGCCATGCCAAAAAAAGGGAGTATTTAAGTGAAATTTTTTACAGTTTTTTTCATGCTCCCTGCCTTACTTGAATAAATTGCCTATACTTTTGCACTGCTTATCATCAGTATTGCCTTAGTTTATTCTTTAAGGCTATAGAAATCTTTCTCGTTACCATGATTAGGTCCTGTTAAGAAGGTTTAACCTTAGGATACTCAAGGATGAAAACTTAGAAGCCTACTATAAGATAAAATTTAAACACTTTTTGGACTTGTTGGATTATAGGAATTCTTTTAATGAACTTAGGTGATAAAGACATAAATTTTTGGGAAAGTGACTAGAGGTGCCTATCACCGGCTCTAGGAATTACTCTTCTTCATGCCAGAGGTGCCCGAAATTGGCTCTAGTATGCTATAAGGAATATCAAAAGAAAAAAAGAATTAGTGAAGAGAAAAACACAATCCTTGAGGTGCCCGAAATTGGCTCAAGAATTGGTTGTTTAGAAAAGAAGAGAACACTTAACCCAATTCTACTTGCCTTGAACTTAGAGTTTATCTAAGAATGCCTTTAATCAAACTTGTCCACAAAAACGCACACACTCACCAATTCTTATAGTTTGTTTCTAGGTAAACCCTTGGGTAGCCGAAAGGTTAAGTCTAAAGAATAGGCATAGTTATGGTGGGCAGAATAGATGGAAACATAAGACCAAGAGAGAATAGAGTTTGGCAAATTGATGGTTTGCATTGCTTGAGGACAAGCAATAGTTCGAGTTTGGGGGTGTGATAAGTGATCAACTCATTATCACTTTTTACCTTTTATGGGCATTAATCACTAAATTTACACCCACTCGGACCAAAGTATATACTTAATGTAATATATTTAGAAGTTATGCTTATAAAGATAATATTTACAGAAAAGGTAAGTTTTACTGCATTTTTACATATGTGTAGGAGAAACTACTGCCGCGGCAGCAACATGGCCGAGGCAGGACCTGATGTTGAGGCAGCAGCTGAGAGCCAGGAAGCAATAATGTAGGCGATTGGAAGAGAAAAATCCAAGGGACGTTTCTGTACATGAAGCACATGGATCGGAGCTGGTTAGCATGAGGAAAAGCCCAAGACAAGGCCACGCGGGAAAGCCTCTTAGTTGAAATAAACTTGGAAATATTTTATTTATGTACATGACTTGTTCCCTACTCCAAGTTGTATTCTACTTAGGAAAGGTTTTCCTTAGGCCAAGCCTATATAAGACCTACCCGCCCAAGTTGTTCTTTGTTTCAATGCAATAAAACTATCAAGGTTTGCTTATCCTTTGCCATTCTTTGTTCTTGCATTCAAGCTCGGGAGAGAAGTATGTGAGTAATACATTTATCTAGACTCGGGAGAGTTAGCTTCACGAAAGAGATAAGTACGGTGTTTCAATCGCGAAATACTAACTCGGCGTAGGGATAGGTTAAGAGTTTCAGCGGCTAAAAGAAGTGTGAGATTAGTTGGTGGGTATAATTGATTCACGCCGGGAGGTATCATCAAGGACTAGTCATCAACAGTACTACGACTTAGGGATGAACGGAGTCATCCAAGGATACTTTGCCGAACTTTGGTAAAGTCCACCCACGAGCAAGGGATTACCGTGGCGGACAAGTATCGTTGCTGCCGAGGCAGTAATCTGCAATGCTGCCGAGGCAGTGTTATACAATTGCATTGGACAGAGACAAGTCAATCAAATCCACAATACAACGCAATTGGATACTGACCTCTCTCTATTAATCAGACCTCATCTTTTATTTAGTTTTCTCTATTTCAATTTATTTAGTTTCATCAAAAGCACAATTACCTGTGTTTTTATTTTATTCCTTTTTGCAGAACAAGAAGACAAAGAAGGCATATTAAGTATACCAATCCCTGTGGAGACCATGCACGATAATACTTATCGCTTTATTGCTTGCGATGTGTTCACTTGCACTAATTGCGCACTTTTGACACGCGACACCTTGTCTCAGCAACCACTGCCTCGGCAGCACTCTTGACAAGACACTACAGATCTTTCTCGGCAGTGACATTAATGATTGCTACAGCAAAGTTTTAAACAGTGTTGAAAAACCAGAGATTGAGGAAGCTAATTGGACAACACATCTTCCAGGTAAGTATTTTGAACCCTTAGATTACTCTCGTAGGAATGAAAAATCTATAACCCTTACAAAAAAAATTAAAATATGCTTATTTGGGAGACAACCGCACAATTCCCGTAATTATTTCCTCTGAGTTGCAGCTAGAACAGGAACAAAGCTTGATAGAGATGTTGCGGCAGCAGAAGAAGGCAATTGGGTGGTCAATTGATGATTTGAAGGGAATAAGTCCAGCAGTATGCATGCACAAAATCCTTTTGGAGGAAGATCATTAACCTACTGTTGAGGCCCAAAGTAAACTTAATCATGCCATGAAAGAAGTAGTACGCAAGGAGATCATTAAATGGCTTGATGCTGGTATCATCTACACTATCTCTGACAGTGTGTGGGTGAGCCCGGTACAATGTGTACCCAAGAAAGGCGGCATGACCGTGATAACCAATAAAAACAATGAACTAATCCCAACTAGGACTGTGACCGGTTGGAGAGTTTGCATGGATTATCGCAAGTTAAATAAGGCAACAATGAAGGATCACTTTCCATTGCCCTTTATTGATGAAATGCTTGATAGACTTGCTGGTAAGCCGTTTTATTGTTTTCTTGATGGTTATTCAGGTTATAACCAGATTGCTATAGATCCTAAGGACCAGGCAAAAACTACCTTTACGTGCCCGTATGGAACATATGCATTTAGAAGAACGTCGTTCGGCCTTTGTAATGCCCCGACAACCTTCCAGCGATGCATGATGGCAATTTTTCATGACATGGTGGAAGACTTCCTGGAGGTATTCATGGATGATTTTTCAATCTTCGGAGATGACTTCACTCATTGCCTCGGAAATTTAGAAAAGGTACTACAAATATGTGAGGAATCTAATTTAGTACTCAATTGGGAAAAATGTCACTTTATGGTGAATGAATGCGTAGTATTAGGACATAAAATATCATCACAAGGAATCAAAGTTGATAAGGACAAGGTTGATGTGATCAAGAATTTACCTCCACCAATCTCTGTGAAAGGAGTTCGAAGCTTTTTGGGCCATGCAGGTTTTTACAGGAGGTTTATTTCTAACTTTTCCAAAATCTCTAAACCTCTTTGTAATTTGCTCGAACAAGACAGAAAATTTGAATTTAATACAGAATGCACTGAAGCATTCGAAGCCATTAAAGAAAAGCTGATCATTGTACCAATTATAGTCCCACCAGATTGGTCCCTGCCCTTTGAATTAATGTGCGACGCAAGCGTTCATGCTGTCGGGGAAACACTTGGGCAGAGAAAGAACAACCTATTCTATGTTATCTACTATGCTAGTAAAACACTCAATGATGCCCAAATAAATTATACCACCACAGAGAAGGAATTACTAGCATTAGTCTTTGCCTTTGACAAATTCCGATCATACCTTATCGGAACAAAAGTAACCGTCCATACTGACCATTCGGCAATCAAGTACCTTTTCTCAAAGAAGGATGCAAAGCCCAAACTGATTAGATGGATCCTTCTTTTGCAAGAATTTGATGTTGAAATCAAGGATAGAAGTGGTACGGAAAATCAGGTAGCGGATCATCTCTCCAGATTAGAGGCCAAAGATAATAACAACTCACTAGAGGAAATACAAGATGCATTCCCAGATGAACACATCTTGCATATCGTAGAAATTATAGAGGATACTGACGAAATAGAGACTACGACAGTATATGATTACGCCGCCGAGGCGCTGACTGAATATATCTCGGTAACAATGACAGAAGATCTTGTAGCAGTCACAGCCACCCCTAGTATGTTGATCTTGCTAATTATTTAGCTAGTGGTGTTTTGCCTTATAACTTTAACTATGATGAAAAGAAGAAGTTTCAGCACAATGCAAAACATTACTTCTGGGACGACGCTCTCTTGTTCAAACAATGTGCGGATCAGGTTATAAGAAGATGTGTACCCGAGGATGAGCAAAAAGAAGTGCTTCAGCGCTGTCATGATTCACCTTGTGGAGGACATTTTGGAGGCAACAGAACAGCAGCTAAGGTTCTTCAATCAGGCCTTTATTGGCCCACACTCTTCAAAGATGCCAAACTTTATTGCAAGAACTGTGACCACTGCCAACGAACGGGCAATATCTCTAGGCATAATGAAACGCCATTGCAACCCATATTAGAAGTAGAATTTTTTTATGTTTGGAGCACAGGTTTCATGGGGCCATTCCCATCATCTCAAGGTAATCTCTACATCCTAGTAGCGGTGGACTATGAATCCAAATGGGTCGAAGCAATTGCCACACCTCATAATGACTCCAAGACTGTGCAAAAATTTCTCAAGAAAAACATTTTCACCAGATTTGGAGTCACTCAGGCAATAATTAGTGATGAAGGTAAACACTTCGATAACAGACGTATTGCCGCGACCCTAAAGAAACTAGGTATCACACACAGAATTACCACGGCCTACCATCCGCAGATAAATGGGCAAGCTGAAATATCAAACAGGGAATTAAAACAAATCCTTGAAAAAGTGGTAAACCCATCTAGAAAGGATTGGTCTCATCGTCTAGACGATGCTCTATGGGCATATCGAACAGCCTCAAAACCCCTTTGGGGACATTTCCATATAGGCTTGTATTTGGAAAAGCATGTCATTTGCCTGTGGAAATCGAGCACAAAGCCTATTGGGCAGTAAAGAATTTGAACACGGAATGGGAGAAAGCTGGCCAGAAACGACTGCTAGACCTTAATGAGATAGAAGAGTTCAGAGCAGCAGTATACAAAAATGCCAAAATCTACAAGGAAAAGACAAAATGATGGCATGACAGTAAGCTACCGCCGAGGCAGTTCCTGCCGGGGCAACAAGTCCTCCTCTTTAACTCCAGACTTAAACTGTTCCCAGGCAAACTCAGGTCCAGATGGTCAGGCCCATTTGAAGTTGTGCAGGTTTATCCACATGGTGCGGTAATGATCAAATCAAAAAGGGATGGGCAGGAATTCAAAGTGAATGGCCAAAGGCTGAAGCATTATTCGGGCCAACACGAGATGAGAATTATAGAGACCATCACTTTAGGAGCACTTACATGCATTCCTACCGTGAATTAATAATTTCATCTTATCTTATTGCACCTTAGGATTTTCGTTTTGAATTTTGTTACTAATTTTTTTTCTTTTCTTGTTGTTTATTTTAGGATAAAAATCAAGGACCAAGGTGAAGTCACTCACAACAGCAAGGCCGAAAAACTAATAATTACTAGCAGCTCTTCTATATCTCTTTAAATTCTGCCTGCACAGGATGCTTATATATTTTTGTTACTTGTCTTTTTTTCTTCTTTATATCCTGCTGTGTGCTATTTATAAGCATTGAGGAAAATGCTTGGTTCGAGTTTGGGGGTGTAGATCCACTGCCGAAGCAATCTACTACCGTAGCCTAGCCATGAAAGGAAGTATTTAAGTGTTTCCTCAAAATTTTTATGTCCACCACCTTACTTGAATTGTTGTTTATGCTCTTGCACTGCTTTTCATCAGTATTGCCTTAGTTTATTCTTTAAGGCTATAGAAATCTTTCTCCTTACCATGGTTAGGTCCTGTTAAGAAGGTTTAACCTTAGTATACTTAAGGATGAAAACTTAGAAGCTTACTATAAGATAAATCCTAAAAACACTTTTGGGACTTGTTGGATTATAGGAATTCTTTTAATAAACTTAGATGATAAAGACTTAGATTTTTGGGAAAGTGACTAGAGGTGCCTATCACCGGCTCTAGGAGTTACTCTTCTTCATTATAGAGGTGCCCGAAATTGGCTCTAGTATGCTAAAAAGAATATCAAAAGAAAGAAGGAAGTATCGATGAGAAAACACAATCCTTGAGGTGCCCGAAGTTGGCTCAAGAAATTGTTGTTTTAAGAAGAGAACACTAATCCCAAATCTACTTGTCTTGAACTTAGAGTTTGTCTAAGAAAGACTTTAATCAAACTTGTCCACAAAAACGCACACACTCACTAAATCTTGTAGTTTGTTTCTAGGTAAACCCTTGGGTAACCGAAAGGTTAAGGCTTAAGGATAGGCGTAGTTATGGTGGGGAGAATAGATGAAAACATAAGACCAAGAGAGAGTAAGGTTTGGCAAATTGATGGTTTGCATTGCTTGAGGACAAGAAATAGTTTGAGTTTGGGGGTGTGATAAGTGCTCAACTCACTATCACTTTTTACACCTTTCACGGACAATAACCACTAAATCTACACCTACTTGGACCAATGCATGTGCTTAATATGAGATAATTAGATATTCTACTTTTGTAACATATAAAGATGATACTTATAGAAAAGGCAAGTTTTACTGTACTTTTGTGTTTGTGCAGAAAAAACTAATACCGCGGCAGCGACTGAGGCCGAGGCAGGACCTGATGCCGAGGCAGCAGCTGAAGGACAAGTAACGATGTTGTAGGTGACTTGAAGAGAAAAATGAGTTGGACGTTTCTGGATAAGCAACGCATGAATCGGAGCTGGGTAGCACATGGAAAGACCAAGTCAAAGGTCACGCGGAAAAGAATCCTAGTTGGAGTAAACATGGAAATATTTTATTTATGGACTTGACTTGTGTCCTACTCCAAGTTATACTCCACCTTAGATTTTAGATTTCTTTTTATTATGTTCTAAGTGTCTTTAGGCTTAGGTGAAGGTTGTAGAGTATAAGTGAGAAGAGATTGACTTTTGTTTCTTGTTTTAATGCAATAAAATATCAAGGTTTGCTTATTCTTCGACATTCTTTGTTCTTGCATCCAAGCTCGAGAGAGACGTTTGCAAGTAATCCATTTATCTAACAACGAGAGAGTTATATTCATGAAAGGAATAAGTACGGTGTTTCAATCGGGAAACACTAACTCGGCCTAGAGATAGGTTAAGAGTTTCAGCGGCTAAGAGAAGTGTGGAATTGTGATAAGTGCTCAACACACTATCACTTTTTACTCCTTTTATGGGCATTAATTACCAAATATACACCCACTTGGACCAATGCATGCACTCAATGTGATATATTTAGAAGTATACTCATATAGATAATATTTACAAAAAAAGGCACGTTTTACTACGTTTTCATATCTGTGCAGGAAAACCAGTGCTACGGCAAAAACAAGGCCGAGGCAGGACCTAATGCCGAGGCAGCAGTAGAAAGACAGGAAGCAAGACTATAGGCGATGGAAAGACAAAAATCCAAGAACGTGTCTGGACTTGAAGCCCATGAATCGGAGCTGGCTAGCACAAGGAAAAGCCCAAAGGAAGACCATGCGGGAAATCCCCTTAGCCGAATATAAACTTGGAAATATATTATTATTATGTACTTGACTTGTTCACTACTCCAAGTTGTATTCTACTTAGGAAAGGTTTGCCCTAGGTCTAGCCTATATAAAGACCTAGCCACTTAATGTACAAGAAACGAAATACCTAGGCAGAGAGCCGACTTCTACTCTTGTCTCTTTCCTCTCCATCATGTTCTAAACCTTCTTAGGGATTAGGTGAAGGTTGTAGAGTATTTGTGAGAGGAGATTGTACTTTGTCTTGCATTCAATGCAATAAAGATTATCAATGTTTGCTTATCCTTTGTTATTCCTTGTTTCACAATTGAGCTCGGGAGAGGATATTGTGATTATCCATTTATCTAAGCTCGGGAGAGTTAGATTCACGAAAGGGGTAAGTACGGTGTTTCAATCGCGAAACACTAACTCGGCCTAGGAATAGGTTAAGAGTTTTAGCAGCTAAAAGAAGTGTGAGATTGGTTGGTGAGTATAATTGGTCCACGCCGGGAGGTATCATCAAGGACTAGTCATCAACAACACTCTAACTTAGGGATAAGCGGAGTCATTCAAGGACACTTTGCCGAACTTTGGTAAAGTCTGCCCACGAGCAAGGGATTGCCGCGGCAGACAGTGTTATCGCTGCCCAGTCAGTAAACTGCAGTGCTGCCGAGGCAGTGATATACGATTGCATTGAACAGAGACAAGTCAATCAATTCCACAATACAACGCAACTGGATCCTAGCCCATCTCTCTCTACTATTTCAATCTTTTACTGTTATCTTAGTTATTTTAGTTTAGATAAATCAAATCAACTCACTTGTGTTTTATCTTTCCACAGAACAAGGAGGTGAAGAAAGCATATTAAGTGTATCGGTCCCTGAGGAAACGATAACTCGATAATATACTTATCACTTATTACTTGCGATGTGTCCACTTGCACTGAACGCGCACTTTTGACACGCGACAAGTTTTTGGCACCGTTGCCGGGGACTGATAACTAAATTTTCCTTTCTTTATTTTCTTGTTTATTTTTATTTTTATTTTACTTTTGTTTTTCTTGGTGTATGACCAGGGCCAATCCAACCAACCCCTTGTACGAATTAGATCCAGAGATCGAAAGAACAAGGCAAAGGTTGAGGAGACAGATCCAAGGAGCCATGGCAGATCACCCGACAGGACAAAACTTACCTACCGGCAATGCAGGACTTCCGCCGCCACCTGGGCCGTGGCAGCTCATTGTCAGGGACTACCTGGAAGAGGACTTAAACGGATTAAACCCAGGAGTCGTTACACCGAAAATTGAAGCAACCCATTTTGAACTCAAACCCGTTATGTTCAATATGTTAAATACAATTGGACAATTTGGTGGGTCTGCAACTGAAGACGCAAGGCAGCACCTCAAATCCTTCATAGAAATCTGCAACTCTTTTAAAATCCAAGGAGTCCATGAAGATGTCTTGCGATTAAAGCTATTCCCCTATTCACTGAGGGATAGGGCGAAAGCTTGGTTAAATAGCATTCCAGCAGGATCTATTGGATCCTGGAGTGAACTTTGCCGTGATTTCATTACTCGCTTTAATCCTACTAATCTATATGATAGAATTCGTAATGAAATTACTTCTTTTCGACAGGCTGAAGACGAACCAATGTACGAGGCATGGGAACGCTACAGAGAGCTATTGCACAAGTGTCCGCTGCATGGATTTCCCTTATGGACACAAGTGACAATGTTTTACAATGCCACGAATGCCCCGAAAAGGATGATGTTAGATGCCTCGGCAAACGGAACACTCCTGGACAAAGCACCTGAGGAAGCTATTGAAATATTAAACAAACTCGCAAAGAATGACTTTCAGTTTCCTACATCTAGGCGAGGAGGAGTAAGACGCCAAGCCACGGTAAATGAATTAGATTCATCAAGTTCAGTGGGAGCACAATTGGCCTCTCTTACCAAGATGGTGCAAAACCTACAGTTACAACACAATACCCGTGAGGTCAAGGTAATTGTTTCATACAATGACTTATGTGGAGGAAACCACAATTCCGTTGACTGCATGAATCAAGAAACTGGTATGTATGTTGGGAACTACAATCGCAATAATGTGATGTCCAACACATACAACCCCTCATGGAAGAGGCATCCGAACCTATCATGGAGCAACCCAAACAATGCCTTAAACCCAATCACCCAACCATCGGGATTTTAGCAGCCGATGCCGCAACAGCAAGTCCAACAGCCGATGCCGTCGCAGCAGATGCAGCAACAACCCGTAAGTTCATTGGAAAACGCGCTAAAGGCCTTCATGATGAAAACTGAGTCATACATGGCGGAAAATAGTAATTTCATCAAGAGGACAGATGCCTTCATGAATAGGACTGAGATGCGGCTGCAAAATCAAGAAGCAGCTATAAAAACGCTGGAAACTCAGGTTGGGCAGTTTGCTCAATGCATAAACACTAGACCACAAGGAGGCCTACCTAGCAATAATGAAGTTGCTAAGGTAATAAACCATGAACAGTGTAAGGCAATCACTACTAGGAGTGGTCTACAGCTGAAGGAGAAGATCCCAGAGAGCCGAACTCAATCAGCAGAACAAGCAAGAGAAGAGGCTGAGCAAACTGAAGCTGATAACACTACCCCGGAAGCAAGCACTGCAGCGCCTGAGCATCCTGCCGAGGCAACAACAATTCCAGTGGTGCCAGGTATAAAACTTTCAATTAAAGAAACCCTGGATGAAATGAGACCACCACCACCTTTCCTGCAAAGGTTGAAAAAGCAAAAACAGGATCAGCAATTCAAGAAGTTCCTCGACATCTTGAAGCAAGTCCACATCAATATACCGTTCGTTGAAGCTATTGAACAGATGCCGAACTATGCCAAGTTCCTAAAGGACATGGTGTCAAAGAGAAAACGAATAGGTGAGTTTGAGACAGTGGCTGCTACCGAGGGATGCATGGCAATGCTGCATAACCGCATGCCACCAAAGTTAAAAGATCCTGGTTGCTTCACTATACCTTGTGCGATTGGAAAGAGTTATGAAGGAAAGGCCCTATGCGACCTTGGAGCAAGCATAAACCTTATGCCTAAATCAGTCTTCCAAAAGCTTGGAATTGGAAGGCCGAAGCCTACAACAGTGATGCTCCAACTCGCGGATAGATCTTATGTGCAACCCGAAGGCAAAATCGAAGACATACTGGTAAGAGTTGACAAGTTTATTTTTCCTTCCGACTTCCTTGTCCTTGATTGTAAAGCAGATGACAATGCACCGATCACCTTGGGAGACCCTTTCTAGCAACTGGACGCACATTAATTGACTTGGAAAAAGGAGAGTTGACTATGCGGGTCAATGACCAACAAGTCAAACTCAACGCATTCCACAACTTAAAAAAGTATGATGATCCAGAGGAATGCAAGGCCATCCACACAGTAGACAATAAGATATCCTGCCTGGGCAGTCTGCTCGGCAGAATGTTCGGCAAGAAAATCAAGCCCAAGATGGATGGACAGACAACACAAAGGAGTGGCCCACAACTGATACATAAATTGGGCCTAAGGGAGAAAATAATTCTGGGAGATGCATTTGCATGCTCTCCACCAGTAGCCTAACCTCTCCCCTTTTCTTTAAATAGTATATTAGGATTTGCAGTTTATTTTTATTTTTCTAATTATTTTCGTTTTCAGTATTTTTCTTTTGTGTGTTTTATTTAGGAATAAAAAGCAAAGATAAGGGAAAAATAGTTCACAGTAGGAACTCTGCCGATGCGATAAAACAGTGTCAGGGCCGCAGCAGTTCCAACGGGCAAAACAGTGTAACGGCTAGTCTGCCGAGATTCCTGCCGTGGCAGAAAAAGGAAACGGTAGAAAAAGGAAACGATTACAAACGGCTAGTGATCTCAACGGTCACAAGGTCGAGGCCTATATAAGAAACTCCTTCCTCTTGAACTATTCACTCTTACTTTCTTGCTTTCTTTGGTATTCTTAACAATCTCTCTCTGAATTACTCTCTGCCTTCTACAATCTCCAGATTCTCTTCAAGAAAAACCTCCAAGAACGCACATTTCTGTATCTTGATGGCTACATAGAAAAGATTCGCCCCAGCCAACGTTGAAGATCGATTCGATCGATCTTTCATCGCTAGGCAACTTTGGGAAGAGCAAGATTTCCAACATGCAGACGAAGAAAATTACGGCATTGAGCACTACCTATACGACAAAATTAAGTACCAGAATTGGGAAATTTTCTGCCTGCAACCCGCCCAGGCAAACACCACGATCATGCGGGAGTTCTAAGCTCATGGGCCCAACAAAGACTCCCTATTCGTTCACTGTCGCGGCAGGCCGGTCCAGCTCGATGCCGAGACGATCAACAACTTCTACGGCCTCACCCCAGACAGTGATATCCATGCCGAATTCTTGGAAGATATCACTGCTGAGGACTATGAACTCATCAAGGACGATCTTTGTTACGGAAACACTCCATGGGAAACCGGTACCCATCGAGGCTCCGTAACAAGACAAAGCTTGAAGTCGGAGGCCAAGATGTGGAACACCTTCGTCAAACGACGCCTCATCCCAACATCACACAACAGCACGGTGGATCGCAAGAGATTGGTGCTTATCCAGTCCATCATCAACAAGAGGACCATCAACGTTGGAGAAATTATCCTCGGGAAATTCACGAGTGCGGTAAGAAAGATAGAGGATCATTGTATTTCCCTTGCTTGATTACGGGTTTATGTGTTTCTGCAGGTGTACCCATTGAAGAAACGGATGAATATACGCCCCCAAGATGAGGATGGACCAGGGACTTCTGCCACAGTCATGCAAATCACGCAAGTCGAACCTGTCCAGGCAACGCCGCAGCAGTTCACTGCCGATACTGCTGTCGAGGCCCAGTACACGGCAGACATGCCTGGTACTGCCCATACCTCTGCCGCAACAGACCCATACCAAGAAATCTTGCAGCGAATGGCCGCAATGGATCTTCGACAACAATGGTACATGGAGTACCAACGGGACTTCAATGGCACTCTAGCCCAGATGATGTTGCACGCCTTCCCGGACCAAGGCGTACAATTCCCGGAGTTCCCAAGCAACATGTTCGTCACCGCCGCACCCTATACCGAGACTACACCAGCCCCGGGAAGACCACGACCATTCTTCCATCGAGACCCTCAACCCCAATACCAGGCTGCCGGCCCATCTAGGGCGGCAGATTCTGCCGCGGCCTCATATGTCAGCCGAAGGCCATCCAAGCGGAGGGCCGTCTTCAACACTCCACCCAGATCGCCAATTATCATGGGCAGTCTATCCGCCGAGAAAGATGCATATGTACACCAAAGTTCCACTGCCGCCGGCCCAAGCACACACCACACCGGAGGAGCTACTGCGATGGGAGGAGGAACGGACGTGATGATAACTGAAGAGATGGCAGATGTTGAAGAAGGAGAAGAAGTAGAAGCCCCGATGCAAAGGACCCCACCCACTCGAGTCCAGCCGCCGAGGCAAGCAAAGGCGCAACCATCGCCCTCCCCAAGGACAAAGCATTTGGCATCGAGGCCACGGAGGAAAATTGTTACAAGCAGCTCTTCGGAGTCGCTTTAAATTTCTTTGTCCTTAATTCAATATTAATTGCTTTTACTGTTTTTACTTGTTGTTTTATATTCATATTTTGTTTTGCCGCTTACTTCTTCAAATATAAAGCATTGAGGACAATGCTTGGTTTAAGTTTGCGGGTGCAGATTCACTGCCAAGGCAGAAATCTACTGCCGCGGCCTTGCAAAAAAAGGGAGTATTCCAGTGATTTTTTTTTAATTTTTATGCTCCCCACCTTACTTGAATTAACTGCTTACA
Source organism: Abelmoschus esculentus (assembly GCA_035048815.1). Taxonomy (NCBI): domain Eukaryota; kingdom Viridiplantae; phylum Streptophyta; class Magnoliopsida; order Malvales; family Malvaceae; genus Abelmoschus; species Abelmoschus esculentus. The sequence goes on from JAUCBN010000037.1 coordinate 10,417,118, forward strand.
CTCTTGCACTGCCCATCATTAGTATTACCTTAGTTTATTCTTTAAGGCTATAGAAATCTTTCTCCTTAGCATGTTTAGGTTCTGTTAAGAGGGCTTAATCTTAGGATGCTTAAGGATGAAAACTTAGAAGCTTACTATAGGAATAACTTTAAACTTTAAACACTTTTGGGACTTGTTGGATTACAGGAATTCTTTTAATTAACTTAGGTGATAAAGACTTAGATTTTTGGAAAGTAACTAGAGGTGCCTACCACCGGCTCTAGAAAGTCTCTTCTTCATACTAGAGGTGCCCAAAATTGGCTCTAGTATGTGTTAAGGAATATTAAAAAGAAAAGAGATTTTTTAAAAAAAGAAAAACACAAGTCTTTGAGGTGCCCGAAACCGGCTCAAGATTTGGGGTTTGAAAAAGAAGAGAACACTTAACCAATGTCTATTTGTCTTGAACTTAAAGTTTATCTAAGAAAGTCCTTAATCAAACTTGTCCACAAAAACGCACACACTCACAACTCCTATAGCTTGTTTCTAGGTAATGCCTTGAGTAACCGAATGGTTAAGACTAAAGAATAGGCCTAGCTATGGTGGGGAGAATAGATGGACATGTAAGACCAAGAGAGAGTAAAATTCGGCAAATTGATGGTTTGCATTGCTTGAGGACAAGCAATAGTTCGAGTTTGGGGGTGTGATAAGCGCTCAACACACTATCACTTTTTACTCCTTTTATGGGCATTAATTACCAAATATACACCCACTTGGACCAATGCATGCACTCAATATGATATATTTAGAAGTATACTCATATAGATAATATTTACAGAAAAAGGCACGTTTTACTGCATTTTCATATCTTTGCAGGAAAACCAGTGCCGCGGCAGAGACAAGGCCGAGGCAGGACCTGATGCCAAGGCAGCAGCAGAAAGACAGGAAGCAAGACTATAGGCGATGGAAAGACAAAAATCCAAGGAACGTGTCTGAACTTGAAGCCCACGAATCGGAGCTGGCTAGCACAAGGAAAAGCCCAAAGGAAGACCATGCGAGAAAGCCCCTTAGCCGAATATAAACTTGGAAATATATTATTATTATGTACTTGACTTGTTCCCTACTCCAAGTTGTATTCTACTTAGGAAAGGTTTGCCCTAGGTCTAGCCTATATAAAGACCTAGCCACCCAATGTACAAGAAACGAAATACCTAGGGAGAGAGCCGACTTCTACTCTTGTTTCTTTCCTCTCCATCATGTTCTAAACCTTCTTAGGGATTAGGTGAAGGTTGTAGAGTATTTGTGAGAGGAGATTGTACTTTGTCTTTCATTCAATGCAATAAAGATATCAAGGTTTGCTTATCCTTTATTATTCCTTGTTTCACAATTGAGCTCGGGAGAGGATATTGTGATTATCCATTTATCTAAGCTCGGGAGAGTTAGATTCACGAAAGGGGTAAGTACGATGTTTCAATCGCGAAACACTAACTCAGCCTAGGGATAGTTTCAGTGGCTAAAAGAAGTGTGAGATTGGTTGGTGAGTATAATTGGTTCACGCCGGTAGGTATCATCAAGGACTAGTCATCAACAGCACTCTGACTTAAGGATAAGCGGAGTCATTTAAGGATACTTTGCCGAACTTTGGTAAAGTCTGCCCACGAGCAAGGGATTGCCGCGGCAGATAGTGTTATCGCTGCCCAGTTAGTAAACTGTAGTGCTCCTGAGGCAGTGATATACGATTGCATTGAACAGAGACATGTCAATCAATTCCACAATACAACGCAACTGGATCCTAGCCCGTCTCTCTCTACTATTCAATCTTTTACTGTTACCTTAGTTATTTTAGTTTAGATAAATCAAATCAACTCACTTGTGTTTTTATCTTTCCACAGAACAAGGAGGTGAAGAAAGCATATTAAGTATACTAGTCCCTGAGGAGACGATAACTCGATAATATACTTATTACTTGCGATGTGTCCACTTGCACTGAACGCGCACTTTTGACACGCGACAAATTGGTTGGTGATTACAATTGATTCACGCCGAGTGGTATCATCAAGGACTGGTCATCAATAGTACTTTGACTTAGAGATAAGCGGAGTCATTAAAGGACACTTTGCCGAACTTTGATAAAGTCTACCCAAGAGCAAGAGATTGTCGGGGCGGACAAGCATCATCGCTGCCGAGGTAGTAATCTGTAGTACTGCCGAGGCAGTGTTGTGCGATTGCGTTGGACAAAAACAAGTCAATTGAATCCACTATACAACACAACTAGATCCTGGCCACTTCTTTAATCAGTTTATCTTCTCTTTATTTAGTTTTCTTTATTTAGTATTCATCAACTTCAATCTTACTTGTGTTTTTATTTTATTCCTTTTTAGAGCAAGAAGACAAAAGAAGGCATATTAAGTAGATCAATCCCTGTGGAGACGATATTTGATATACTTATCACTTTATTACTTGCGACGTGTTCACTTGCACTATTTACACACTTTTGACACGCAACAGAATGCGGTGTACCAATGGCAGAAACGGATGAATTCACAGCCCAAAGACGAGGGTGGACTAGATACTTTTGTCACAAAATCATGCAGATCACACAAGCAGAGCCAGTCCAGGCAACTCCTCAGCAGTTCACTGTTGACACAGCTGTCGGGGCCCAATACACGACAGACATGCCTGACACTGCCCACACCACTATCGCAGCAGACGCATACCAGGAGATACTTCAAACGATGACAGCTATGGATCTTAGGCAGCAACGATACATTGAGTATCAGAGGGACTTCAATAGCACACTTGCCCAAATGATGCTCCATAACTTTCCCAGCCAAGGGGTGCAGTTTCCAGAATTCCCTACCAATATGTTCGTAACAGCTGCACCCTACATCTAGGAGGACCGAGGCCATTCTTCCCCCCTGGCCCTCAGCAACAACTTCATGCTGCTGGCCCGTCTAGGGCAGCAGACTCTGCCGTGGCATCATCTGCCAACAGACGACCATCAAAGAGGAGGGCAGTCTTCAGCACTCCACCAGGATCCCCCATCATCATGGGCAGTCTATCAGCAGATATAGATGCCTATGTACATCAAATTTCAACCGCTGTCGAGCCAAGCATTCACCATGCCTGGACAAACGCAACAAATGAAGGCGGGACAAACATCATGGTCACCGAGAAAATTGCCGACGAGGAAGAAGGAGAAGAAGTGGATGCTCCAATGCAACAAACACGAAGAACGAGAGTCCAACTACCACGACAAGCCAAAACTCAACCATCACCATCATCAAAAGTCAAACAGTCAGCGGCAAGACCACGAAAAATAATTGTTCCCAGCAACTCTTCCGAATCTCTTTAAATTTTGCATATTCATGATGCCTTAATATATATTTTTACTTGTCTTGTTTTTTTCTTTATACCCTGCTGTGTGCTATATATAAGAATTGAGGATAATGCTTGGTTCGAGTTTGGGGGTGTAGATCCACTGCCGAGGTAATCTACTACCGCGGCCTTGCCATGAAAGGAAGTATTTAAAGGATTTCTCAAAAAAAATTTATGTCCACCACTTTACTTGAATTATTGTTCTTACTTTTGCACTGCCCTTCATCAGTATTGCCTTATTTTATTCTTTTAAGGCTATAGAAATCTTTCTCTTTACCATGGCTAGGTCCTGTTAAGAAGGTTTAACCTTAGGATAGTTAAGGAAGAAAACTTAGAAGCTTACTATAAGATGGATCCTAAAAACACTTTTGGAACTTGTTGGATTATAGGAATTCTTTTAATGAACTTAGGTGATAAAGACTTAGATTTTTGGGAAAGTGACTAGAGGTGCTTATCACCGGCTCTAGGAATTACTCTTCTTCATGCTAGAGGAGCCCGAAACTGGCTCTAGTATGCTAAAAAGAATATCAAAAGAAAGAAGGAATTATTGATGAGAAAACACAATCCTTGTGGTACTCGAAATTGGCTCAAGAAATTGTTGTTTTAAGAAGAGAACACTAAATCCATGTCTACTTGTCTTGAACTTAGAGTTTGTCTAAGAAAGCCTTTAATCAAACTTGTCCACAAAAACGCACACACTCATTAAATCTTATAGTTTGTTTCTAGGTAAACCCTTGGGTAACCGAAAGGTTAAGGCTTAAGGATAGGCATAGTTATGGTGGGGAGAATAGATGAAAACATAAGACCAAGAGAGAGTAAGGTTTGGCAAATTGATGGTTTGCATTGCTTGAGGACAAGAAATAGTTTGAGTTTGGGGGTGTGATAAGTGCTCAACTCACTATCACTTTTTACACCTTTCATGGACAATAACCACTAAATCTACTGTCGCGTGTCAAAAGTGCGCGTTTAGTGCAAGTGGACACATCGAAAGTAATAAGTGATAAGTATTTATCGGATTATCGTCTCCACAGGGATTGGTAGACTCAATATGTCTTCTTCATCTTCTTGTTCTGTAGAAAGAAATAAAATAAAACACAAGTGATTGAGTTTGGATTAACTAAAATAAAACAACTAAGTAAAAGTAAAGAGAATTAAATATTAGAGAGAGATAGGTCAGGATCCAGCTGCGTTATATTGTGGATTTGATTGACTTGTCTCTGCTTACTGCAATCGTATTTCACTGCCTCGGCAGCACTGCAGATTACTGCCTTGGCAGCGATGATATTGTCCACCGCGGCAATCCCTTGCTCGTGGGTGGACTTTACCAAAGTTCGGCAAAGTGTCCTTGAATGACTTCGCTTATCCCTAAGTCGAAGTACTATTGATGACTAGTCCTTGATGATACCTCCCGGCGTGAACCAATTATACTCATCAACCAATCTCACACTTCTTTTAGCCGCTGAAACTCTTAACCTATCCCTAGGGCGAGTTAGTATTTCGCGATTGAAACACCGTACTTATCCCTTTCGTGAATCTAACTCTCCCGAGTCTAGATAAATGGATTACTTACAAACTTCTCTCCCGAGCTTGAATGTAAAAACAAGGAATAACAAAGGATAAGCAAACCTTGATAATTTTATTGCATTGAAACAAAGACAAAGTACAATCTCCTCTCACATATACTAAACAACCTTCACCTAAACCCTAAGAAAGTTTAGAACATAATTAAGAGAAAGAAAACAAGTTTATAAATCGGCTCTCTCTCTAGATCTTCGTATCTAGGTATATTGGACGGCTAGGTCTTTATATAGGCTAGACCTAGGGCAAACCTTTCCTAAGTAGAATACAACTTGGAGTAGGAATCAAGTCATGTACATAATTAAAATATTTCCAAGCTTAATTCAACTAAGGGGCTTTCCCGCATGGCCTTGTCTTGGGCTTTTTCTCATGCTAGCCAGCTCCGATCCATGGGCTTTATGTCTGTCGCGTGTCAAAAGTGCGTGTTTAGTGCAAGTGGACACATCGAAAGTAATAAGTGATAAGTATTATCGGATTATCGTCTCCACAGGGACTGGTAGACTTAATATGACTTCTTCACCTTCTTGTTCTGTAGAAAAGTAAAAACACAAGTGAATTGAGTTGGTTTATCTAAACTAAAATAACTAAACAAAAATAAAGAGATTTAATAATAGAGAAAGATTGGTTAGGATACAGTTGCGTTGTATTGTGGATTTGATTGACTTGTCTCTGCTCAATGCAATAGTATATCACTACCTCGGCAGCACTACAATTTACTGCCTGGGCAGCGACGATACTTGTCCGCCGCGGCAATCCCTTGCTCGTGGTTGGACTTTACCAAAGTTCAGCAAAGTGTCCTTGAATGACTCTGCTTATCCCTAAGTCAGAGTGCTGTTGATGACTAGTCCTTGATGATACTTGTCGCCTGTCAAAAGTGCGCGTTTAGTGCAAGTGGACACATCGAAAGTAATAAGTGATATGTATTATCGGATTATCGTCTCCACAGGGACTGGTAGACTTAATATGACTTCTTCACCTTGTTGTTCTGTAGAAAACTAAAAACACAAGTGATTGGAGTTGGTTTATCGAAACTAAAATAACTAAACAAAAATAAAGAGATTTAATAGAGAAAGATGGGTCAGGATCCAGTTGCGTTGTATTGTGGATTTGATTGACTTGTCTATTCTCAATGCAATCGTATATCACTGCCTCAGCAGCACTGCAGTTTACTGCCTGGGCAACGACGATACTTATCAACCGCGGCAATTCCTTGCTCGTGGTTGGACTTTACCAAAGTTCGGCAAAGTGTCCTTGAATGACTCTGCTTATCCCTAAGTCAGAGTGCTGTTGATGACTAGTCCTTGATGATACCTACCGGCGTGAACCAATTATACTCACCAACCAATCTCACACTTCTTTTAGCCGTTGAAACTCTTAACCTATCCCTAGGCCGAGTTAGTATTTCGCGATTGAAACACCGTACTTACCCCTTTCGTGAATCTAACTCTCCCGAGCTTAGATAAATGGATTACTCACAAACTTCTCTCCCGAGCTTGAATGCGAGAACAAGGAATAACAAAGGATAAGCAAACCTTGATAAATTTATTGCATTGAATCAAAGACAAAGTACAATCTCCTCTCACATATACTCGACAACCTTCACCTAATCCCTTAGAAGGTTTAGAACATAATGGAGAGGAAGAAGACAAGTATAGAATTCGGCTCTCTCCCTAGGTATCCCGTGTGTAATACATTGGGTGGCTAGGTCTTTATATAGGTTAGACCTAGGGCAAACCTTTCCTAAGTAGAATACAACTTGGAGTAGGGAACAAGTCAAGTACATCATTAAAATATTTCCAACTTTAATTCGGCTAAGGGGGCTTTCCCGCGTGGTCTTCTCTAGGGCTTTTCCTTATCCTAGCCAGCTCCGATCCATGGGCTTTAACTCCAGACATGTTCCTTGGATTTTTATCTTTCCATCGCCCACAGTCTTGCTTCCTGTCTTCCTACTGCTGCCTTGGCATCAGGTCCTCCCTCGGCCTTGTCGCTGCCCCGGCACTGGTTCTCCTGCACAGATATAAAAATGCAGTAAAACGTGCCTTTTCTGTAAATATTAACTCTGTAAGCATAACTTCTAAATATATCACATTGAGTATATGTATTGGTCCGAGTGAGTGTATATTCGGTGATTAATGCCCATAAAAGGAGTAAAAAGTGATAGTGAGTTGAGCACTTATCACACCCCAAACTCGAACTATTGCTTATCCTCAAGCAATGCAAACCATCAATTTGACGAACTCTAATCTCTCTTGGTTTTACATTTCCATCTGTTCTCCCCACCATAGCTAGGCCTATTCTTTAGTCTTAACCATTCGGCTATCCAAGGTTTTACCTAGAAACAAACTATAAGAATTGTGAGTATGTGCGTTTTTATGGAAAAGTTTGATTAAGGGCTTTCTTAGATAAACTCTAAGTTCAAGACAAGTAGAATTGGGTTTAGTGTTCTCTTCTTTTCTAAACAACCAATTCTTCAGCCAATTTCGGGCACCTCAAGGATTGTGTTTTTCCCTTCACTAAATTTTTTTCTTTCTTTTTGATATTCCTTAAAGCATACTAGAGCCAATTTCGGGCACCTTTAGCATGAAGAAGAGACTTTCTAGAGCCAACAGGTCCCAAAAGTGTTTAAAGTTCTTCATATAGTAAGCTTCTAAGTTTTCATCCTTAAGTATCCTAAGGTTAATCCTTCTTAACAGAACCTAAACATGGTAAGGAGAAAGATTTCTATAGTCTTAAAGAATAAACTAAGGCAATACTGATGATAGGCAGTGCAAAAGTGTAGGCAGTTAGTTCAAGTAAGGCGAGGAGCATAAAAATTTTAAAAAAAAATCACTGGAATACTCCCTTTTTGGCAAGGCTGAGGCAGTAGATCGCTGTCTTGGCAGTGAATCTACACCCCCAAACTCAAACCAAGTATTGTCCTCAATGCTTTATATTTGAAGAATTAAGGGGCAACAAAATATGAATAGAATAAGCAGCAAATATAAACAGTAAAAGCAATTAATATTGAAGTAAGAACAAAAATTTTAAAGCGACTCCGAAGAGCTGCTTGTAACAATTTTTCTCCTCGGCCTTGCTGTCGATTGCTTTGTCCTTGGGGAAGGCGATGGTTTGGGCTTTTGCTTACCGAGGCGGTTGGACTCGTGTGGGTGGTGTCCGTTGCCTTGGGGCCTCCACCTCTTCTCCTTCTTCCACATCGGCCATCTCTTCGGTTAGCATTATGTCCGTTCCTCCTCCCATTGCTATTGCTCCTCCGGTGTGGTGTGTACTTGGTCCGGCGGCGGTGAAGCCTTGGTGCACATAGGCATCTATCTCGGCTGATAGACTGCCCATAATGATTGGGGATCGAGGTGGAGTGCTGAAAACGACCCTTCGCTTGGCTGGTCTTCTGCTGGCAGACGAGGCCGCGGCAGAATCTGCAGCCCTGGATGGGCCGGCAGCCTGGTACTAGGGCTGATGGTCTGTATGGAAGAACGACCTTAGTCCTCCCGGAGCTAATGTAGTCTCGGTGTAAGGGGCGGCTGTGACGAACATATTGCTGGGAAACTCTGGGAATTGTGCTCATTGGTCCGGAAAAGCGTGCAGCAGCATCTGGGCTAATGTGCCGTTGAAATCTCTTTGGTACTCCATGTACCTTTGTTGCCTGAGGTCCATTGCTTCCATCCTTTGCAAGATCTCCTGGTATGGGTCTGCTGCGGCAGAGGTGTGGGCAGTGTCTGGCATGTCTGTCGTGTATTGGGCCCCGACAGCAGTATCAGTAGTGTACTGTTGGGGGGTTGCTTGGACTGGCTCTGCTTGCGTGATCTGCATGACTTTGTGACAAAAGTCCCTGGTCCATCCTCGCCGTGGGGGAATGTATTCGTCCGTATCTTCAATAGGCACACCTGCAGCAACACATAAACCCATGATCAAACATGGGAAATATAATGGTCCCCTATCTTTCTTACCGCACTCGTGAATTTCCTTTAGGATAATTTCTCCAACGTTGATGGTCCTCTTGTTGATGATTGATTGGATAAGCACCAATCTTTTGCGGTCCACCGTGCTATTGTGGGACGTTGGGATGAGGCGTCGCTTGACAAAGGTGTTCAACATCTTAGCCTCTGGCTTGAGGCTTTGTCTTGTTACGGATCCTCTATGGGTACCGGTTTCCCATGGGGTGTTCACGTAACAAAGATCATCTTTGATGAGCTCGTAGTCCTCGGTAGTGATGTCTTCCATGAATTCGGCGTAGATATCACTGTCAGGAGTGAGGCCGTAGAAATTGTTGATTGTCTCGGAATCTAATTGGACTGACCTGCCGCGGCACTGCACAAAGAGGGAGTCTTTGTTGGGCCCGTGCACATAGAACTCCCGCACGATCGTAGCATTCGCCTGGTCAGGTTGGAGATAGAAAATTTCCCAATTTTGGTACTTAATTTTTTCGAAGAGGTAGTGCTCAATGCCGTAATTTTCATCGCCTGCATGCTGGAAACCATGTTCTTCCCACAGTTGTCGAGCAATGAAAGATCGGTTGAAACAATGTTCAATGTTGGCTGGGGGTAATCGCTTGTATGTTGCCATCAAGATTGAGAGATGTGATTTCTTGGAGTTTTTCTTGAAAAGAATTTGAAATTTCACGAAGATTATGAGTAGGCCGAGAGTAATGTGAGAGGGAGATTGTTATGAATGCTAAAGAAAACAAGAATGCAAGAGTGAATAGTTCAAGAGGAAGGGGTTTCTTATATAGGCCTCGGCCTTGTAACCGTTTGAGGCCACTAGCCGTTTTGTAGCCATTACTCTTTACTGTCGTTTCCTTTTCTGCCGCTGTAGGAATCTCGGCAGACTAGCCGTTACACTGTTCTGCCCGTTGAGACTGCTGCGGCCCTAACACTGTTTTTCTGCCTCGGCAGAGTTCCTACTGTGAACTATCTCTCCTTTATTCTTGCTTATTAGTCCTAAAAAATTAAACACACAAAAGAAAAATACTTAAAGCAGAAATAAATTCGAAAGCAATAAAAATAAACTAAACTAATCCTAATATATTAATAAAGAAAAGAGAGAAGATTATGTTACTGGTGGAGAGCATGTAAATGCATCTCCCAAGTTGATTCTCTCTCGTTGGCCCGAATTGTGAATCGGTTGTGGGTCATTCCTTTTTGCTGTATGTTCATCCACTTTGGGCTTAATCTTTTTGCCGAATATCCTGTCGAGCAGGCTGCCAAGGCAGGATACTTTAGTGTCTACTGTGTGGATGGCCTTGCACTCCTCTGGATCATCATATTTTTTTAAATTGTGGAATGCATTGAGTTTGACTTGTTGGTCATTGATCCGCATTGTCAACTCTCCTTTTTCCACGTCAATTAAGGTGCGTCTAGTTGCAAGAAAAGGTCTCCCAAGGATGATCGGTGCATTACCATCTGCTTCACAATCAAGGACAAGGAAATCAGCAGGAAAAATAAACTTATTTACTCTTAATAGTATGTCCTCGATTTTGCCTTGGGGTTGCACATAGGATCGATCCGCTATTTGGAGTATGACTGTTGTAGGTTTTGCCCTTCCTATTCCAAGCTTTTGAAAGACTAATTTGGGCATGAGATTGATTCTTGCTCCAAGGTCGCATAGGGCCTTACCTTCGTAATTTTTACCTATTGCACAAGGTATGATAAAGCAACCAGGATCTTTTAACTTCGGTGGCATGCGGTTGTGCAACATTGCCATGCATCCCTCGGTAGCAGCCACTGTTTCAAACTCACCTATACGTTTCCTCTTTGATACCATATCCTTTAAGAACTTGGCATAATTAGGCATTTGTTCAATTGCCTCTATGAACGGTATGTTGATGTGGACTTGCTTTAAGATGTCGAGGAACTTTTTAAATTGTTGGTCCTGCTTTTGCTTTTTCAACCTTTGTGGGAAAGGTGGTGGTGGTGGTCTCATCTCATCCAGGGTTTAATTAGTTTGAAATTTAATACCTGGTACCACTGGAGTTGTTGCTGTCGTGGTAGGCTGCTCAGGAGCTGTAGTATTTTCTACCGGGACAGTGTTATCAGTATTAGTTTGCTCAGCCTCTTCCTTTGCTTGATCTGCTGATCGAATTTGGCTCTCTGAGATCTTTTCCTTTAGCTGTAGACCACTCCTAGTAGTGATTGCTTTGCATTGTTCATGGCTCATTACCTTAGCAACTTCAGTGTTGTTAGGTAGTCCTCCTTGTGGTCTAGTGTTTATGTTTTGAGCAAACTGCCTAACCTGGGTTTCAAGTGTTTCAATGGCCGCCTCTTGATTTTGCAGCCTCTTGATTTTGCAACCTCATCTTCGTTCTATTCATAAAAGCATCTGTCCTTTTGATGAAATTACTGTTCTCTGCCATGTATGACTCAGTTTTCATCATAAAGGCTTTGAGAGTGTTTTCCAGTGAACTTAACGGTTGTTGCTGCATCTGCTGCGGCGGCATTGACTGTTGGGCTTACTGCTGCGAAAGTGGTTGCATCGGTTGCTGATATCCTGAAGGTTGGGTGATTGGGTTTAAGGCATTGTTAGGGTTGCTCCATGATAAGTTTGGATGCCTCTTCCAAGAGGGATTGTATGTGTTGGACATCATATTGTTGCGTTTGTAGTTCCCAACGTACATATCGGTCTCTTGATTCATACAGTCAGAGGAACTGTGGTTACCTCCACATAAGTCACAATAGGAATCAATTACCTTGACCTCACGGGTATTTTGTTGTAACTGTAGGTTTTGCACCATCTTGGTAAGAGAGGCCAATTGTGCTGCCACTGAACTCGATGTGTCTAATTCATTCATCGTGGCTTGGCGTCTTACTCCTCCTCGCCTAGATGTAGGAAACTGAAAATCATTCTTCGCGAGTTTATTTAGTATTTCAATAGCTTCCTCAGGTGCTTTATCAAGGAGTGTTCCGTTTGCTGAGGCATCTAACATCATCCTTGTCGGGGAATTCGTGGCACTGTAGAACATAGTTACTTGTGTCCATAGGGGAAATCCATGCAAAGGACATTTGTGCAATAGCTCCTTGTAGCGCTCCCATGCCTCGTACATTGGTTCGTCATATGCCTGTCGAAAAGAAGTGATTTCATTACGAATTCTATCATATAAATTAGTTGGATTAAAACGAGTAATAAAATCTCGGCAGAGTTCACTCCAAGATCCAATAGATCCTGTTGGAATGCTATTTAACCAAGCTTTCGCCCTATCCCTCAGTTAATAGGAGAATAGCTTTACTCGCAAGACATCTTCATGGGCTCCTTGGATTTTGAAAGAGTTGCAAATTTCCATGAAAGACTTGAGGTGCTGCCTTGCGTCTTTAGTTGCAGACCCACCAAATTGTCTAATAGTGTTAAGCATATTGAACATAACAGGTTTGAGTTCAAAATGGGCTGCTTCAATCTCCGGTGTAACAACTCTTGGGTTTAATCCATTTAAGTCCTCCTCCAAGAAGTCTCTGACAGTGAGCTGCCGCGGCCCAGGTGGCGGCGGAAGCCCTCCATTGCCGGCAGGTAAGTTTTGTACTGCCGGGTGATCTGCCATGGCTTCTTGGATCTGTCTCCTCAACCTTTGCCTTGTTCTTTCGATCTCTGGATCTAACTCGTACAAGGGTTTGGTTAGATTGGCCCTGGTCATACACCACGAAAAGCAAAAGTAAAATAAAAATAAAAATAAACAAGAAAATAAAGAAAACAAAATTCAGTTGCGAGTCCCCGGCAACGGCGCCAAAAACTTGTCGCGTGTCAAAAGTGCGCGTTTAGTGCAAGTGGACACATCGAAAGTAATAAGTGATAAATATTATCGGATTATCGTCTCCACAGGGACTGGTAGACTTAATATGACTTCTTCACCTTCTTGTTCTGTAAAAAACTAAAAGCACAAGTGATTGGAGTTGGTTTATCTAAACTAAAATAACTAAACAAAAATAAAAAGATTTAATAATAGAGAAAGATGGGTTAGGATCCAGTTGCGTTGTATTGTGGATTTGATTGACTTGTCTCTGCTCAATGCAATTGTATATCACTGCCTCGGCAGTACTGCAGTTTACTGCCTGGGCAGTGACGATACTTGTCCGCCGCGGCAATCCCTTGCTCGTGGTTGGACTTTACCAAAGTTCGGCCAAGTGTTCTTGAATGACTTTGCTTATCCCTAAGTCAGAGTGTTGTTGATGACTAGTCCTTTATGATACCTCCCGGCGTGAACCAATTATACTCACCAACAAATCTCACACTTCTTTTAGCCGCTGAAACTCTTAACCTATACCTAGGCCGAGTTAGTATTTCACGATTGAAACACCGTACTTACCCCTTTCGTGAATCTAACTCTCCCGAGCTTAGATAAATGGATTACTCACAAACTTCTCTCTCGAGCTTGAATGCGAGAACAAGGAATAACAAATGATAAGCAAACCTTGAAAATTTTATTGCATTGAATCAAAGACAAAGTACAATCTCCTCTCACATATACTCGACAACCTTCACCTAATCCTTAAGAAGGTTTAGAACATAATGGAGAGAAGAAGACAAGTATATAATTCGGCTCTCTCCCTAGGTATTCCGTCTCTAATATATTTGGTGGCTAGGTCTTTAAATAGGCTAGTCCTAGGGCAAACCTTTCCTAAGTAGAATACAACTTGGAGTAGGGAACAAGTCAAGTTCATAATTAAAATATTTTCAAGTTTAATTCGACTAAGTTGCTTTCCCGCATGGTCTTGTCTTGGGCTTTTTCTCATGCTAGCCAGCTCCGATCCATGGGCTTTAAGTCCAGACACGTCCCTTGGATTTTTATCTTCCAATCGCCTACAGTTTTGCTTCCTGTCTTTCTGCTGCTGCCTCGGCATCAGGTCCTGCCTCGGCCATGTCGCTGCCGCGGCACTGGTTCTCCTGCACAGATATAAAAATGCAGTAAAACGTGCCTTTTCTGTAAATATTACCTCTATAAGCATAACTTTTAAATATATCACATTGAGTATATGCATTGGTCCGATTGGGTGTATATTTGGTGATTAATGCCCATAAAAGGAGTAAAAAGTGATAGTGAGTTGAGCACTTATCACACCCCCAAACTCAAACTATTGCTTGTCCTCAAGCAATGCAAACCATCAATTTGCCGAACTCTACTCTCTCTTGGTCTTACATTACCATCTATTCTCCCCACCATAGCTAGGCCTTATTCTTTAGTCTTAACCTTTCGGCTACCCAAGGGTTTACCTAGAAACAAACTATAAGAAATGTGAGTGTGTGCGATTTTGTGGACAAGTTTGATTAAAGGCTTTCTTAGACAAACTCTAAGTTCAAGACAAGTAGAATTTTATTAAGTGTTCTCTTCTTTTCTTAACCACCAATTCTTGAGCCAATTTCGGGCACCTCAAGGATTTGTGTTTTTCTTTTCACTAATTCCTTCTTTCTTTTTGCTATTCCTTAAAGCATACTAGAGCCAATTTCGGGCACCTCTAGCATGAAGAAGAGACTTTCTAGAGCCGGTGATAGGCACCTACAGTTTGCTCAGCCTTTTCTTTTGCTGGGTCTGCTGATGGATTTTGGCTTGCTAGAATCTTTTCCTTTAGCTGTAGACCACTCCTAGTAGTGATTGCTTTACACTGTTCATGGCCCATTACCTTAACAACTTCAGTATTGCTAGGTAGTCCTCCTTGTGTTCTAGTGTTTATGTTTTGAGCAAACTGCCCAACCTGGGTTTCTAGCGTTTTAATGTCCGCTTCTTGATTCTGCAACCTCATCTCAATTCTATTCATGAAGGCATTTGTCCTCTTGATGAAATTACTATTCTCTACCATGTATGACTCAGTGTTCATCATAAAGGCTTTAAGAGTGTTTTCCAATGAACTCATCGATTGCTGCTGCATGTGCTGCTGCGGCATTGGCTGCTGGACCTGCGGCGGCGGCAGATGTTGCATTGGTTGCTGGAATCCTGCGGGTTGGGTGGTTGGGTTTAAGGCATTGTTAGGGTTGCTCTATGATAGGTTTGGATGCCTCTTCCATGAGGGATTATATGTGTTGGACATCATATTGTTTCGGTTGAAGTTTCCAACATACATACCGGTTTCTTGATTCATACACTCAGAGGAACTATGGTTACCTCCACAAAGATCACAAAAAGAATCAATCACCTTAACCTCACGGGTATTTTGCTGTAATTGCAGATTTTGCACCATCTTTGTAAGAGAGGCCAATTATGCTGCCACTGAATTTGATGTGTGTAACTCATTCACCGTGGCTTGGCGTCTTACTCCTCCTCGCCTAGATGTAGGAAATTGAAAATCGTTCTTTGCGAGTTTGTTCAGTATCTCAATAGCTTCCTCAGGTGCTTTATCAAGGAGTGTTCCGTTCGCTGAGGCATCTAACATCATCCTTGTCGTGGCATTCGTGGCATTATAGAACATGGTCACTTGTGTCCATAGGGGAAATCCATGCAAAGGACACTTGTGCAATAGCTCCCTGTAGCGTTCACATGCCTCGTACATAGGTTCGTCATCTGTCTGTCGAAAAGAAGTGATTTCATTACGAATTCTATCATATAAATTTGTAGGATTAAAACGAGTAATAAAATCACGGCAGAGTTCACTCCAAGATCCAATTGATCCTGCTGGAATGCTATGTAGCCAAGCTTTTACCCTATCCCTCAGTGAATAGGGGAATAGCTTCAATCGCAAGACATCTTCATGGACTCCTTGGATTTTAAAGGAATTGCATATCTCCATGAAAGACTTGAGGTGTTGCCTTGCATCTTTAGTTACAGACCCACCAAATTGTCCAATAGTGTTAAGCATATTGAACATAACAGGTTTTAGTTCATAGTGGGCTGCTTCTATATCCGGTGTAACGACTCCCGGGTTTAATCCATTTAAGTCCTCTTCCAGGAAGTCTCTGACAGTGAGCTGCCGCGGCCCTGGTGGCGGCGGAAGACCTCCATAGCCGGCTGGTAAGTTTTGTCCTACCGGGTGATCTGCCACGGCTTCTTGGATTTGTCTCCTCAACCTTTTCCTTATTCGTTCGATCTCTGGATCTAACTCGTACAAAGGGTTGGTTGGGTTGGCCCTGGTCATACACCAAGAAAAACAAGAGTAAAATAAAAATAAAAATAAACAAGAAAATAAAGAAAACAAAATTTAGTTGTCAATCCCCGACAACGGCGCCAACAACTTGTCACGTGTCAAAAGTGCGCGTTTAGTGCAAGTGGACACATCGAAAGTAATAAGTGATACGTGTTTATCGGATTATCGTCTCCACAGGGATTGTTAGACTCAATATGTCTTCTTCATCTTCTTGTTCTATAGAAAGAAATAAAATAAAACACAAGTGATTGAGTTTGGATTAACTAAAATAAAACAACTAAGTAAAAGTAAAGAGAATTGAATATTAGAGAGAGATAGGTCAGGATCCAATTGTGTTGTATTGTGGATTTGATTGACTTGTCTCTGCTCACTGCAATCGTATTTCACTACCTCGACAACACTGCAGATTACTGCCTTCGCAGCGACGATACTGTCCGCCGCGGCAATCCCTTGCTCGTTGGTGGACTTTACCAAAGTTCGGCAAAGTGTCCTTGAATGACTTCGCTTATCCCTAAGTCGAAGTATTGTTGATGACTAGTCCTTGATGATACCTCCCGGCGTGAACCAATTATACTCACCAACCAATCTCACACTTTTTTTAGCCGCTGAAACTCTTACCCTATCCCTAGGCCGAGTTAGTATTTCGCGATTGAAACACCGTACTTATCCCTTTCGTGAATCTAACTCTCCCGAGTCTAGATAAATGAATTACTTACAAACTTCTCTCCCGAGCCTGAATGTAAGAACAAGGAATAACAAAGGATAAGCAAACCTTGATAATTTTATTGCATTGAAACAAAGACAAAGTACAATCTCCTCTCACATATACTAAACAACCTTCACCTAAACCCTAAGAAAGTTTAGAACATAATTGAGAGAAAGAAAACAAGTTTATGAATCGGCTCTCTCTCTAGATCTTCGTATCTAGGTATATTGGATGGCTAGGTCTTTATATAGGCTAGACCTAGGGCAAACCTTTCCTAAGTAGAATACAACTTGGAGTAGGAAACAAGTCATGTACATAATTAAAATATTTCCAAGTTTAATTCAACTAAGGGGCTTTCCCGCGTGGCCTTGTCTTGGGCTTTTCCTCATGCTAGCCAGCTCCGATCCATGGTCTTTATGTCCATACATGTCCCTTGGATTTTTATCTTCCAATCGCCTACAGTCTTGCTTCCTGGCTCTCAGCTGCTGCCTCAGCATCAGGTCCTGCCTCGGCCATGTTGCTGTCGCGGCAATGGTTCTCCTGCACAGATATAAAAATGCAGTAAAACTTGCCTTTTTCTGTAAATATTATCTCTATGAGCTTAACTCCTAAATATATCACATTAAGTGCATGCATTGATCCGAGTGGGTGTAAATTCGGTGATTAATGCCCATAAAAGGTGTAAAAAGTGATAGAGAGTTGAGCACTTATCATCTACACCTACTTGGACCAATGCATGTGCTTAATATGAGAAAATTATATATTCTGCTTTTGTAACATATAAAGATGATACTTATAGAAAATGAAAGTTTTACTGTACTTTTGTGTTTGTGCAGGAAAAACTAATGTTGCGGCAGCGACTGAGGCCGAGGCAGGACCTGATGCCGAGGCAGCAGCTGAAGGACAAGTAACGATATTGTAGGTGACTTGAAGAGAAAAATGAGTTGGACGTTTCTGGATAAGCAGCGCATGAATCGGAGCTGGGTAGCACATGGAAAGCCCAAGTCAAAGGCCACGCGGAAAAGAATCCTAGTTTGAATAAACTTGGAAATATTTTATTTATGGACTTGACTTGTGTCCTACTCCAAGTTATACTCCTACTTAGGAAAGGTTTGCCCTAGACCAAGCCTATATAATCCCTAGCCATCCAAGAATAGAAGAGGCGGATAGTTTTCGGCACAAAGCACTTAGCATCATAGAGAGCCGACTTCATCTTAGAATTTAGAATTCTCTTTTACTTTTTATTATGTTCTAAGTTTCTTAAGGCTTAGGTGAAGGTTGTAGAGTATTAGTGAGAAGAGATTGACTTTTGTTTCTTGTTTTAATGCAATAAAATATCAAGGTTTGCTTATTCTTTTCCATTCTTTGTTCTTGCATCCAAGCTCGAGAGAGAAGTTTGTGAGTAATCCATTTTTCTAATATCGAGAGAGTTAGATTCACAAAAGGAATAAGTACGGTGTTTCAATCGGGAAACACTAACTCGACCTAGAGATAGGTTAAGAGTTTCAGCGGCTAAAAGAAGTGTGGGATTGGTTGGTGATTATAATTGATTCACGCCGAGAGGTATCACCAAGTACTGGTCATCAACAACACTTCGACTTAGAGATAAGTGGATTCATCAAAGGAAACTTTGTCGAACTTTGATAAAGTCTATCCAAGAGCAAGATATTGTCGTGGCGGACAAGCATCATCGCTATCGAGGCAGTAATCTGCAGTATTGCCGAGGCAGTGTTGTGCGATTGCATTGGACAGAAACAAGTCAATTGAATCCACTATACAACACAAGTGGATCCTGGCCACTTCTTTAATCTGTTTATTCTCTCTTTCTTTAGTTTTCTTTATTTAGTATTCATCAACCCCAATCTTACTTGTGTCTTTATTTTATTCTTTTTCAGAGCAAGAAGACAAAAGAAGACATATTAAGTAGACCAATCCCTGTGGAGACGATATCTGATATACTTATCACTTTATTACTTGAGACGTGTACACTTGCACCAATTGCGCACTCTTTTTACACGCAACAGGGCTTTTGAACCTAATTATACAGCTTAAACTAAAATTTTGAGTATTTTACTCGTTTGAAATTCGAACGGGTTCACTATAAAACCCATTTAGATATGCACGCTCTAAAGCCTACAAAACGATCAAAAATGATATTAAATCAATTTTTTGGGTAAAAAAAGTTAATTATGGGCTTTTGAACCTAATTATACTGCTTAAACTAAAGTTTTGATCATTTTACTCAGTTAAAATTCGAACGGGATCACTATAAAGCCCATTTAGACATGCACGCTTAAACCCTACAAAATGATCGAAAATGGAATTAAATAGATTTTTTAGGTACAAAAAGTTAATTATGGGCTTTTGAACCTAATTATACATCTTAAACTAAAATTTTGAGCATTTTACTCGGTTAAAATTCGAACGGGTTCACTATAAAGTCCATTAAGACATGCACGCTCTAAACCCTACAAAATGATCGAAAATGATATTAAATCAATTTTTTGGAAAAAAAGTTAATAATGGGCTTTTTAACCTAATTATAGAACTTAAACTAAAATTTTGATCATTTTAATCGGTTAAAATTCAAATGGGTTCATTATAAAGCCCATTTAGACATGCACGCTCTAAACCCTACAAAACGATCGAAAATGGTATTAAATCGAATTTTTTGGGTATAAAAATTTATTTATGTGCTTTTCAACCAAATTATACAGCTTGAACTAAAATTTTGAGCATTTTACTCGGTTAAAATTCAAAAGGGTTTACTATAAAGCCAATTTAGATATACACGCTCTAAACCCTACAAAATGATCGAAAATGATATTAAATCAATTTTTTGGTAAAAAAAGTTAATAATGGGCTTTTTAACCTAATTATAGAACTTAAACTAAAATTTTGAGCATTTTACTCGGTTAAAATTTGAACGGGTTCACTATAGAGCCCATTTAGACATGCACGCTCGAAACCCTACAAAACGATCAAAAATGAAATTAAATCAATTTTTTGGGCAAAAAAAGTTAATTATGGGCTTTTGAATCTAATTATCCAGCTTAAACTCAAATTTTGAACTTTTAACTCGGTTAAAATTCGAACGGGTTCATTATAAAGCCTATTTAGACATGCACACTCTAAACCCTACAAAATGATCGAAAATGATACTAAATCAAAATTTTTGGGTAAAAAAAGTTAATTATGGTCTTTTGAACCAAATTATATAGCTTAAACTCAAATTTTAAACTTTTAACTCGGTTAAAATTCGAACGGGTTCATTATTAAGACCATTTAGACATGCACACTCTAAACCCTACAAAATGATCGAAAATGATATTAAATCAATTTTTTGGGTAAAAAAGATAATTATGGGCTTTTGAACCCAATTGTATAGCTTAAACTCAAATTTTGAACTTTTAACTCGGTTAAAATTCGAACGGGTTCATTATAAAGCCCATTTAGACTTGAACGCTCTAAACCCTATAAAACGATCGAAAATGATATTAAATCAAAAATTTTGGGTAAAAAAAGTTAATTATGGGCTTTTGAACCAAATTATATAGGTTAAACTAAAATTTTGAGCGTTTTACTCGGTTAAAATTCGAACGGGTTCACTATAGATCCCATTTAGACATGCACGCTCTAAACCCTACAAAACGATCGAAAATGGTATTAAATCTAATTTTTTGGGTACAAAGAGTTAATTATGGGCTTTTGAACCTAATTATACAGCTTAAACTAAAATTTTGAGCGTTTTACTCAGTTAAATCTAATTTTTTGGGTACAAAGAGTTGATTATGGGCTTTTGAACCTAATTATACAGCTTAAACTAAAATTTTGAGCGTTTTACACCAACATCTGGATGGTTCAGATGGACTAGATCTTGTCGTAATACGGAAACCATTATGGAAAGACTCGATAGATTCCTTGGTAACTCCGCATGGTTTCATACCTTTCCTAACTTCCAAGCTATATCGTTCTTTCAGGCACATTCTGACCATTGCCCCATCCTAATGGACACTAACCCTTCACGAGCTTTCCGACCCAAATGCTCTAATAATCTTTTTCGCTATGAGAGTTGCTGGGCTGATGACCCGGAAGTTTTGTCTCGAATTAGAGAGATTTGGTCTAACCAATCTCGATCGACACTTCATAAACTTTAGGATATTAGACGATTCCTAGCCACTTGGCAAACTAACAAACGCATTAATTCCAATGCGCGTATGATTCAACTAAACGATTTAATTAATATGTGTCTCAAACGTCATCTATCTGATACGGAGATCCCTAACTTTATTTCCGCTAAAAGTGAGCTTGATAGCTTGTTAAATACGAAAGAAATATACTGGGCTCAACGAGCTCGTACACACTGGTTAGAATACGGTGATAAAAATACTTCCTTTTTACATGCCAGAGCAAATAGTCTACGGCGGAAGAATCATATTGCTGGACTACTAGACAACCAGAATATATGGCAAACACATACAGACGACATCATGTCTACTGCTATTACATACTTTCAAAACCTTTTTACGTCTTCCTATCCTACTATTGCCTCTACCATCTTGGATAACATTCCCACTATTGTTACCGAAACAATGAACAATGATCTTAATAAGGATTTCACAACAGATGAAGTTACCACTGCTTTTCGCGATATTGACCCGAGGAAAGCCCCGGGTGTTGATGGATTTCCAAGAGGTTTCTTCAGGAAGCATTGGGATATCCTTGGCCAGGACTTTATAAACCTCTGCCTCGGACTCCTGAGAGGGTCGGTTAACATGGAAGAGGTTAATCGTACTATCATTGTTCTTATTCCCAAAATCAACAACCCCACCACAATGCGCCATCTCAGACCTATTAGCCTTTGCACAGTCCTTTACAAAACTGTATCGAAAGTACTTGTTAACCGTCTAAAATCCATCATACCCTTATGTATCAGCGGCAATCAAGCTGCTTTTGTTCAAGGAAGGAACATTACTGACAACATTCTTATTGCCCATGAACTCATCCATACTTTAAATACTGATGAAACATCTCTTGCCAAAGGTGCTAGCTTAAAACTCGACATGGAAAAGGCTTTCGACTGGGTTGAATGGCCTTTTCTTGAACATATCATGATTCGTCTAGGATTCAACTCCAGATGGGTTTCCCTTATTATGAGGTGTGTTTCCTCAGTATCTTTTCAAGTTCGTATCAACGACTCCCTTTCACGGCCTTTCAAACCCCATAGAGGGTTACGGCAAGGGGACCCTCTCTCCCCGTTCTTGTTTCTTTTCTGTACTCAAGGCCTTTCTGCCTTGCTCAATGCTGAGCAAACAAATGGTAACCTCCCTGGTCTTTGTGCTAGCAGGAATGGGCCACGTGTCAATCACCTCCTTTTTGCTGATGACTGTGTCGTCTTCATTAAGAATACAACTATGGAAGCTCAACGCCTTAAGGATGCTCTACATACTTACGCTAATTCGTTTGGGCAGGCGGTGAATTTTGAAAAGTCCACTATTTTCTTTTCTCGGAAAACTTCCATGTCACTACGATCGGAAATCAATAATATCCACTTTGACAAATGGGGTGGCTCCCAGCCTGTCAACCTTTATGAAGATTATGAGGTAAATGACGAAGTCCCTCTTCGAGCAGGTACCTTCATGTTGCCTAATTTACCCCGATGGGATGAACTAAAAGTTAGAGAATACTTCTCCCACGAAGACGACAACACCATCCTTAATGTACCCATTATTAATGATTCCAGAGACACCACCCTTTGGGGTCACCATGACTCTGGCATTTACACGGTTCGTTCCAGTTACCAATTTTTGCAATTACAGCTAGGGCCTATTAACAGGCCCTCCAGGATTTGGAAAATTATATCTAAACTGCCTACTCTACCTAAGGTTCGTACCTTTGGATGACGCTTATGCCATGATGCACTACCATCTGGCCATAAAATCCTCCAGGCTAGTCTTGGTACGGGGGTATGCCCGATCTGTAACATGGCCATCGAAACCACCCTCCATGCTATGCGGGATTGTCCTAGTGCCAAGGAGGCACTCCAGCTAGCAGGGCTTCCTACACAAATTTTCTCTAATACCGTTGTCACCCCCCACCAGTGGCTTTCTGAAGTAGCTGTTTTTTTATCCCTACATCAATTCTCACTTCTTATCACGATCCTTTAGAATTTATGGAATCGCCGAAATGACTTTGTCTATAATAGCCATCTCCATCCGGTTTGGTTAACTGTTTCCAATGCAAAAAAACTTTTTAATAACTACACATCAATTAATGATGCCTCCCACCTTCGTTCCTGGCTAGCTGAGCCCACCTTTGCTCAAGCTAGATGGATGAAACCGGACCCTGGTTTCGTTAAGATTAACACGGATGGCGCCTTCGACCCGGTGTTAAGAGGTGTTGTTGTTGGCGTCATTGCACGGGATTCCTCAGGCGCTGTCCTTGGTGGTTGTTCTATGCCGCTCATTTGCCTGGACCCCGCTTCTGCTGAGGCTATTGCCATATTGGAAGGTCTAAAGTTTGCAGTTGCTAATGGCTGGACTCATGTGGTCTTTGAAACTGACTCAGCTTCAATTGCGAACAAGGTTAACAACATCCATCATCAAGATCTTTCCACTGTGCAACATTTGGTGTCTCGTATCCGATCAGCTCTTGGTACTTTGCCCAATTGTAAGATTTGTTATGTACCTAGAGACGCAAACGTTGTAGCCCATGTCTTAGCTACTAGGGCTTTGCGTTCTTTTTCTTCTTGTTCTTTTAATTGTAACTTTCCCGATTTTATTCGGGCTTCTGTAAACTCGGAGAGGTTCTCCTCTTCTTCTCAATAAAACCTTGGGCACTCTTTTCCCCATAGGGGCCTTCGCACCTCTCGGGGTGTCTGGATATAGGGTTTTTTTAATGAGGCCCTTTCCTTCAAAAAAATTCGAACGGGTTCACTATAAAGCCCATTTAGATATGCACGCTCTAAACTGTACAAAACGATCGAAAATGATATTAAATCAAATTTTTGAGGTACAAAAATTTAATTATTTGCATTTGAACCTTATAAAACATTGAAAATGATATTAAATAAAATTTTTGGGGTACAAAAAGTTAATTATGGGCTTTTGAACCTAATTATGCAGCTTAAACTAAACTTTTGAGCATTTTACTCGGTTAAAATTCGAACGGGTTCACTATAAAGCCCATTTAGACATGCACGCTCTAAACCCTAAAAACGATCGAAATTGATATTAAATCAATTTTTTGGGTAAAAAAAGTTTGTTATGGGCATTTGAACAAAATTGTATACCTTAAACTAAAATTTTGATCATTTTACTCGGTTAAAATTTGAACAGGTTCACTATTAAGTCTATTTAGACATGCACACTCTAAACCCTACAAAACGATCGAAAATAATATTAAATCAAATTTTTTGAGTTGAAAAAGTTAATTATGGGCTTTTGAACCTAATTATAAAGCTTAAACTAAAATTTTGAGCGTTTTACTCGGTTAAAATTTGAATGGGTTCACTATAAAGCCCATTAAGAGATGCACGATCTAATCCATACAAAACGATCGAAAATGATATTAAATCAAATTTTTTAGGTAAAAAAAGTTAATTACGGGCTTTTAAACCTAATTATACAGCTTAAACTAAAATTTTGAGCGTTTTACTTTGTTAAAAATCAAACGAGTTCATTATAAAGCGCATTTAGAGATGCACGCTCTAAACCCTACAAAACGATCGACAATAATATTAAATCAAAATTTTTGGGAAAAAATAGTTAATTATGGGCTTTTGAACCTAATTATACAACTTAAACTAAAATTTTGAGCGTTTTACTCGGTTAAAATTCAAACGGTTTCAATATAAAGCCCATTTAGACATGCACGATCTAAACCCTACAAAACGATCGAAAATGATATTAAATCAATTTTTTGGGTACAAAAACTTAATTATTCAGCCTCCATTGCTAATAAAGTCAACTAGGGTGGACCAAATCTCTCAACTTTACAACCTTTGGTGTCCACGATTCGCACCACCATAGAAAGTTTAGTAAATTGTCGGATCGCTTATGTACCTAAAGGGGCCAATAATGTAGCCCATACTCTTGCTTCTAGGGCCATGCGTACTTTATGTAATCTTCACATTGACTCCGATATGCCAGATTTTAGAAGGGCTTTTGTAAACTATGAGAGATTTAACTCTCCTTCTCAATAAATTTCTAGGGGTACTCTTTTCCCCATAGGGGCATCTAACCCTTCTTGGGGTTGGAAGTGTTAGGGGTTTTTCAACGAGGCCCTTTTCTGTCAAAAAAAAATCAAACGGGTTCATTATAAAGCCCATTTAGACATGCACGCTTTAAACCCTACAAAAGAATCAAAAATGATATTAAAATAAAATTTTTGGGTAAAAAAAGTTAATTATGGTCTTTTGAACCAAATTATCTAGCTTAAACTAAAATTTTGAGCGTTTTACTTGGTTAAAATTCGAATGTGTTCACTATAAAGCCCATTTAGACATGCACGCTCTAAACCTTACAAAACGATCGAAAATGATACTAAATCAAATTTTTTAGGTACAGAAAGTTAATTATGGGCTTTTGAACCTAATTATACAACTTAAACTAAAATTTTGAGCATTTTACTCGGTTAAAATTTGAGCGAGTTCACTATAAAGCCGATTAAGACATGCAAGATCTAAACCCTACAAAACGATCGAAAATGATATTAAAGCGAATTTTTTAGGTAAAAAAAGTTAATTACGGGCGTTTGAACCTAATTACACAGCTTAAACTAAAATTTTGAGTGTTTTACTCGGTTAAAATTCGAACGGGTTCATTATAAACCCATTTAGAAATGCACGCTCTAAACCCTACAAAACGATCAAAAAATGATATTAAATGAAAACTTTTGGGTAAAAAAGTTAATTATGGGCTTTTGAACCAAATTATATAACTTAAACTAAATTTTTGAGTGTTTTACTCGGTTAAAATTCGAACGGGTTCACTATGAAGGCCATTTAGACATGCACGCTCCAAACCCTACAAAACGATCGAAAATGATATTAAATCTAATTTTTTTTGGTACAAAAACTTAGTTATGGGATTTTAAACCTCATTATACAGGTTAAACTCAATTTTTGAGCTTTTTACTCGGTTAAAATTCGAACAAGTTCACTATAAAGCCCATGTAGACATGCATGATCTGAACCCTACAAAGTGATCGAAAATGATTTTAAATCAAATTTTAGGACTTCAAATTGTTAATTATGGGCTTTTGAAATTAATTATACATCTTAATCTCAAATTCTGAGCTTTTTACTCGGTTAAAATTCAAACGGGTTAACTATAAAGCTGATTTAGGCATGCACGCTTAAAATTCGAACGTTTTACTTGGTAAAAATTATGGGCTTTTAAACCAAGTTATACAGCTTAAACTCCAATTTTGAGCGTTTTACTTGGTTAAAATTCGAACGGGTTCACTATAAAGCCCATTTAGAGATGCACGCTCTAAACCCTACAAAATGATCGAAAATGATAATAAATCAAAATTTTTGGGTAAAAAAAGTTAATTATGGGCTTTTGAACCTAATTATACAGCTTAAACTAAAATTTTGAGTGCTTTACTCAATTAAAATTCAAACGAGTTCACTATAAAGCCCATTTAGACATGCACGCTCTAAACCTTACAAAACGATCGAAAATGATATTAAATCAAATTTTTTAGGTACAAAAAGATAATTATGGGCTTTCGAACCTAATTATACAGCTTAAAATAAAATTTTGAGCGTTTTACTCAGTTAAAATTTTGAGCGTTTTACTCAGTTAAAATTCTTGCCTACTTTTACCATCTTACTCCTTTACTTCTTACCGTATCAAATACTTTCCTCTACCACAATTCAAATTCTTCACCTTTTAATCTCTCATGTTTGTTTTCACTTTTAAATGTCTTCTTGACCATTCACATTATTTGCACACCAACCCTCTCATGGGTAATTACCATGTTCCAAACATTTTATGGTGCAATGACCAATTTCAACATATCTATACCATTCCGACTCAAGGTACTTCAAATAATTCCACCATCATATGGATTTGTATTCAACAATAATTTTATCAAATTATATAAAATTTCCATTTCACAATCAACAAAAAATTACACCTTTTTTACTTACAAAAATTTAAAAATTTTCACCAATAATATTATAAATCTACCAAAATCAGTCTCAATCTCAATATCTCACACTTACCTATTTACAAAAATCCTGAAATCAAGGAAAATAGATTCTCAAATATTCAAAACATTTTCAAATTCACCTAAATTATATTACTTACCAATATTTAAAAACAATAATATTTTTTATCGTTTATACTTGTCGCGTGTCAAAAGTGCGCGTTTAGTGCAAGTGGACACATCGCAAGTAATAAGTGATAAGTATTTATCGGATTATCGTCTCCACAGGGATTAATATACTTAATATGTCTTCTTCGTCTTCTTGTTCTGTAAAAAGAAATAAAAAAAACACAAGTAATTTGGGTTGGATAAATTGAAATAAAACAACTAAGTAAAAGAATGTGATTTGATTAATAGAGAGAGAGGTTAGGATCCAGTTGCGTTGTATTATGGATTTGATTGACTTGTCTCTGCCCAATGCAATCGTATATCACTGCCTCGGCAGCACTGCAGATTACTGCCTTGGCAGCGACGATACTATCCGCCGCGGCAATCCCTTTCTCGTGGGTGGACTTTATCAAAGTCCGGCAAAGTGTCCTTGAATGACTCCACTTATCCCTAAGTCGAAGTACTATTGATGACTAGTCCTTGATGATACCTCCTGGCGTGAATCAATTATACTCACCAACCAATCTCACACTTTTTTTAGCCGCTGAAACTCTTAACCTATCCCTAGGCCGAGTTAGTATTTTGCGATTGAAACACCGTACTTACCCCTTTCGTGAATCTAACTCTCCCGAGTCTAGATAAATGGATTACTCACAAACTTCTCTCCCGAGCTTGAATGCAAGAACAAACAATGGAAAAGGATAAGCAAACCTTGATAGTTTTATTGCATTGAAACAAAGACAAAGTACAATCTCCTCTCACAAATACTAAACAACCTTCACCTAAACCCTAAGAAAGCTTAGAACATAATTTGAGAGAAAGAAAACATTAAATCTTAGGGAAAACTCTCTATGAATCGGCTCTCTCCCTCTAGGTATCTCTATACATTGGACAGCTAGGTCTTATATAGGCTTGGCCTAGGGAAAAACTTTCCTAAGTAGAATACAACTTGGAGTAGGGAACAAGTCATGTACATACATAAAATATTTCCAAGTTTAATGCAACTAAGAGGCTTTCCCGCGTGGCCTTGTCTTGGGCTTTTCCTCATGCTAACCAGCTCCGATCCATATGCTTTATGTCCAAAAATGTCCCTTGGATTTTTCTCTTCCAATCGCCTATAGTATTGCTCTTTGGCTCTCAGTTGCTGCCTCGGCATCAGGTCCTGCCTCGGCCATGTTGCTGCCGCGACACTTGTTTCTCCTGCACAGATATAAAAATGCAGTAAAACTTGCCTTTTCTATAAATATTATCTTCATAAGCTTAACTTCTAAATATATCACATTAAGTACATGCATTGGTCCGAGTGGGTGTAAATTCGGTGATTAATGCCCATAAAAGGTGTAAAAAGTGATAGTGAGTTGAGCACTTATCACACCCCAAACTCGAACTATTGCTTGTCCTCAAGCAATGCAAACCATCAATTGGCCAAACTCTACTGTCTCTTGGTCTTACGTTTCCATCTATTCTCCACACCATAACTATGCCTATTCTTTTAGACTTAACCTTTCGGCTAGCCAAGGTTTACCTAGAAACAAACTATAAGATTTGGTGAGTGTGTGTGTTTTTGTGGACAAGTTTGATTAAAGGCTTTCTTAGATAAACTGTAAGTTCAAGACAAGTAGAATTGGGTTAAGTGTTCTCTTCTTTTCTAAACAACCAATTCTTGAGCCAATTTCGGGCACCTCAAGGATTGTGTTTTTCCCTTCACTAATTCCTTCTTTCTTGTAAATATTCCTTAAAGCATACTAGAGCCAATTTCGGGCACCTCTAGCATGAAGAAGAGTAATTCCTAGAGCCGGTGATAGGCACCTCTAGTCACTTGCCCAAAAATCTAAGTCTTTATCACCTAAGTTTATTAAAAGAATTCCTATAATCCAACAAGTCCCAAAAGTGTTTAAATTTTATCCTATAGTAGGCTTCTAAGTTTTCATCCTGAAGTATCCTAAGGTTAAACCTTCTTAACAGGACCTAATCATGGTAAGGAGAAAGATTTCTATAGCCTTAAAGAATAAACTAAGGCAATATTGATGATAGGCAGTGCAAAAGTATAGACAATTTATTCAAGAAAGGCGGGGAGCGTAAAAAAATTTAAAAAATTTCACTTAAATACTCCATTTTCTTGGCATGGCCTCGGCAGTGGATCTACACCCCCAAACTCAAACCAAGCATTGTCCTCAATGCTTTATATTAGAAGAAAATAGCAGGCAACAAAAAATCCGAAAGAAAAGCAGCATATAAAGAAACCAGCAGCAAATAATATTGAATTATATGAAAAATTTAAAGAGACTCCGAAGAGCTGCTTGT
Source organism: Abelmoschus esculentus (assembly GCA_035048815.1). Taxonomy (NCBI): domain Eukaryota; kingdom Viridiplantae; phylum Streptophyta; class Magnoliopsida; order Malvales; family Malvaceae; genus Abelmoschus; species Abelmoschus esculentus. Next base: position 10,446,437 of record JAUCBN010000037.1, read on the forward strand.
AACAATTTTTCTCCTTGGTCTTGCTTCTGATTGCTTCGTTCTTGGTGAGGGCGATGGTTGAGCTTTTGCTTGCCGGGGCAGTTGGACTCTTGTGGGTGGTTTCTGTTGCATCGGAGCATCCACTTCTTCTCCTTCTTCCACGTCGGCCATCTCCTCGGTGATCATGATGTCCGTTCCACCTTCCATTGCTGTGGCTGCCCTGGTATGGTGTGTACTCGGTTCGGCAGCGGTTGAGCTTTGGTGCACATAGGCATCTATCTCAGTTGATAGACCGCCCATGATGATTGGAGATCGTGGTGGAGTGCTAAAGATTGCCCTCCGCTTTGATGGTCTTCTGCTGGCAGATGATGCTGCGGCAGAGTCTGCTGCCCTAGATTGGCTGGCAACATGGTATTGTGGTTGAGGGCCCGCGTGGAAGAACGGCCTCGGTCCTCCCGGAGCTGGTGTAGTCTCGGTATAGGGGGCTGCTATGACAAACATATTGCTTGGGAATTCTGGAAACTGCGCCCCTTGGTCTGGAAAGGAATGGAGCATCATTTGGGCTAATGTGCCGTTAAAGTCTCTTTGATACTCCATGTATCTCTATTGCCTAAGATCCATCGCTGCCATCCTTTGCAATATCTCCTGGTATGGGTCTGCTGCGGCAAAGGTGTGGGCAGTGTCTGGCATGTCTGCCGTGTACTGGGCTCCGGCAGCAGTATCAGCAGTGAACTGCTGGGGCGTTGCTTGAACTGGTTCCGCCAGCGTGATCTGCATAACTTTGTGGCAAAAATCTCTGGTCCATCCACGACTTTGGGGAGTGTATTCGTCCATGTCTTCTATTGGTACACCTGCGGCAACACATAAACCAGTGATCAAACATGGGAAATATAATGGTCTTCTATCCTTCTTACTGCATTCGTAAATTTCGCGTAAGATGATCTCTCCAACGTTGATGCTTCTTTTGTTGATGATCGATTGGATGAGCACCAATCGCTTTCGGTCCACCGTGTTGTTATGGGATGTGGGAATGAGGCGTCTCTTGACGAAGGTGTTCCAAAGCTTGGTCTCGGGCTTTAGGCTCTGCCTTGCTACAAATCCTCTATGGGCACCTGTTTCCCATGGAGTATTCGTGTAGCAAAGGTCGTCTTTAATCAACTCGTAATCCTCGATAGTGATATCCTCCATGAATTCAGCGTGAACATCATGGTCCGGAGTGAGGCCGTAGAATTGGTTGATAGTCTCGACATCTAGCTAGACAGGCCTGCCTCGGAAGTGGACAAAGAGGGAATCTTTGCTGGCCCCGTGCGCATAGAATTCCCGCACGATGGTAGTGTTTGCCTGGGCAGGTTAAAGGCAAAAGATTTCCCAATCTTGGTACTTGATTCTGTCGAATAGATAGTGCTCAATGCCGTAGTTTTCGTCATCCGAGTGTTGGAACCCTTGTTCCTCCCACAACTGTCGGGCAATTAAAGACCTGTTGAAGCGGTCTTCAACATTGGCTGGGGCAAAGCGCTTGTAGGTGGCCATAAAGATTTTGAGAGATTTAGTTCTTGGAGATTTTCTTGGAAGAATTCTGAGAATTTTAAAAAGGTTAGGCAGAGAGTATTGTGAGAGCAAGATTGTTGAGTATTCTAAAGAAAACAAGAAAGCAAGAGTGAATAGTTCAAGAGGAGAGGGTTGCTTATATAGGCCTCGGCCTTGTGACCGTTTGAATCCACTAGCCGTTTTGTAGCCGTTACTCTTTACTGCCGTTTCCTTTTCTGCCACGGCAGGAATCTCGGTAGACTAGCCGTTATACTGTTTTGCCCGTTGAAACTGCTGCAGCTCTGACACTGTTTTCTACCTCGGCAGAATTCCTGCTGTGAACTATTTCTCCTTTATTCTTGCTTATTCTCCTAAATAAAAATTAAACACAAACAAGAAAAGTACTTAAAGCAAAAACAAATTAGAAAAATAAAAATAAACTAAACTAATCCTAATATAATAATAATATAAAAAGAAAAGGGAAGAGATCATGTTACTAGTGGAGTGCATGCAAATGCATCTCCCAAGATGATTCTCTTTTATTAGCCAAAATTATAAAGCGGATGTTGGCCACTCCTTTTTACTGTGTGTCCATCCACTTTGAATTTGATCTTTTTGCCAAATAGCCTGCCGAGCATGCTGCCAAGGCAGGATATTTTGGTGTCTGTTATGTGGATGGCTTTGTGCTCTTCTGGAGCATCATATTTTTTGAGATTGTGGAATGCATTGAGTTTGACTTGTTGGTCATTAACCATCATTGTCAATTCTACTCTTTCCACATCAATTAAGGTGCGTCCAGTTGCAACGAAAGGTCTCCCCAAGATGATCGGTGCATTATCATCTGCTTCACAATCAAGGACAAGAAAATCAGCAGGAAAAATAAATTTATCGACTTTTACCAGTATGTCTTCGATTTTGCCTTCGGGTTGCACATATGATCGATCCGCTAGTTGGAGCATAACTGTTGTAGGTTTTGCCCTTCCTATTTCAAGCTTTTGGAAAACAGATTTGGGCATTAGATTTATGCTTGCTCCAAGGTCGCATAGGGCCTTACCTTCATAGTTTTTACCTATCGCACAAGGTATGATAAAGCATCCAGGATCTTTCACTTTTGGTGGCATGCGATTGTGTAGCATTGCCATGCATCCCTCGGTAGCAGCCACTGTTTCGAATTCACCTATTCGTTTTCTCTTGGACACAATGTCTTTTAAGAATTTGGCATAATTAGGAATTTGTTCAATTGCCTCTACGAATGGTATGTTAATGTGGACTTGCTTGAATTGTTGGTCTCATCTCGTCCAGGGTTTCTTTAGTTTGGAAGGGTGGTGGTGGTCCCATCTCGTCCAGGGTTTCTTTAGTTTGGAATTTAATACCTGGAACCATTGGGTTGTTGCTGTCTCGGTAGACTGTTCAGGAGCTACAATGCTTTCTGCCGGGGCAGTGTTATCAGGATTAGTTTATTCAACCTCCTCGTTCGCTGGGTCTGCTGATGAAATTTGGCTTGCTGGAATCTTTTCCTTCAGCTGTAGACCACTCCTAGTAGTGATTGCTTTACACTGTTCATGTCCCATTACCTTAGCAACTTCAGTATTGCTAGGTAGTTCTCCTTGTGGTCTAGTGTTTATATTTTGAGCAAACTACCCAACCTGAGTTTCTAAAGTTTTAATAGCCGCTTCTTGATTCAGCAACCTCATCTCAGTCCTATTCATGAAAGCATCTGTCCTTTTGATGAAATTAATGTTCTCTGCCATGTATGAATCAGTTTTCATCATGAATGCTTTTAGACAATTTTCCAAGAAACTTACCGATTGTTGCTGCATCTGCTGCTGCGACATTGGCTGTTGGACCTGTTGTTGCGGCAGATGTTGCATTGGTTGCTGGAATCCTGCGGGTTGGGTGGTTGGGTTTAAGGCATTGTTAGGATTGCTGCATGATAGGTTCGGATGCCTCTTCCATGAGGGATTGTATGTGTTGGACATCATATTGGTTCGGTTATAGTTTCCAACATACATACCGATTTCTTGATTCATACAATCAGAGGAATTGTGGTTACCTCCACATAAATCACAAAAAGAATCAATTACCTTAACCTCACGGGTATTTTGTTGTAGTTGCAAATTTTGCACCATCTTTGTAAGAGAGGCCAATTGTGCTGCCACTGAATTTGATGTGTCTAACTCATTCACCGTGGCTTGGCGTCTTACTCCTCCTTGCTTATATGTAGGGAATTGAAAATCGTTCTTTGCGAGTTTGTTCAATATCTCAATAGCTTCCTCAGGTGCTTTATCAAGGAGTGTTCCGTTTGCCGAGGCATCTAACATCATCCTTGTCGGGGCATTCGTGGCATTATAGAACATGGTCACTTGTGTCCATAGGGGAAATCCATGCAAAGGACACTTGTGCAGTAACTCCCTGTATCGCTCCCATGCCTCGTACATCGGTTTGTCATCTGCCTGTCGAAAAGAAGTGATTCCATTATGAATTCTATCATATAAATTTGTAGGATTAAAGCGTGTAATAAAATCACGGCAGAGTTCACTCCAAGATCCAATAGATCCTGCTGGAATGCTATTTAACCAGGCTTTCACCCTATTCCTCTGTGAATAGGGGAATAACTTCAATCTTAAGACATCTTCATGGACTCCTTGGATTTTAAAGGAATTGCATATCTCCATGAAGGACTTGAGGTACTGCATTGCATCTTCAGTTACAGACCCACCAAACTGTCCAATAGTGTTAAGCATATTGAACATGACAGGTTTCAGTTCAAAGTGGGTTGCTTCTATCTCCGTTGTAAGGACTCCTGGGTTTAATCCACTTAAATCCTCTTCAAGGAAGTCTCTGGCAGTGAGTTGTCGCGGCCCTGGTGGCGGCGGAAGACCTCCATTGATGGCAGGTAAGTTTTGTCCTGCCGGGTGATCTGCCATAGCTTCTTGGATTTGTCTCCTCAACCTTTGCCTTGTACGTTCGATCTCTGGGTCTAACTCGTACAAAGGTTTGGCCCTCTTCATACACCAAGAAAAACAAAGGTAAAATAAAAATAAATAGGAAAGCAACAAGAAAATAAAGAAAACAAAATTTAGTTGTCAATCCCCGGCAACGACGCCAAAAACTTGTTGCGTGTCAAAAGTGCGCGTTTAGTGCAAGTGGACACATCGCAAGTAATAAGTGATAAGTATTTATCGGATTATCGTCTCCACAGGGATTGGAATACTTAATATGTCTTCTTCGTCTTCTTGTTCTGTAAAAAGAAATAAAAAGAAACACAAGTAATTTGGGTTGGATAAACTGAAATAAAACAACTAAGTAAAAGAATGTGATTTGATTAATAGAGAGAGAGGTTAGGATCCAGTTGCGTTGTATTGTGGATTTGATTGACTTGTCTTTGCCTAATGCAATCGTATATTGCTGCCTCGGCAACACTGCAGATTAGTGCCTTGGCAGCGACGATACTGTCCGCCGCGGCAATCCCTTGCTCGTGGGTGGACTTTACCAAAGTTCGGAAAAGGGTCCTTGAATGACTCCGCTTATCCCTAAGTCGAAGTACTGTTGATGACTAGTCCTTGATGATACCTCCCGGCGTGAATCAATTATACTCACCAACCAATCTCACACTTCTTTTAGCCGCTGAAACTCTTAACCTATCCCTAGGCCGAGTTAGTATTTCGCGATTGAAACACCGTACTTACCCCTTTCGTGAATCTAACTCTCCCGAGTCTAGATAAATGGATTACTCACAAACTTCTCTCCCGAGCTTGAATGCAAGAACAAACAATGGAAAAGGATAAGCAAACCTTGATAGTTTTATTGCATTGAAAGAAAGACAAAGTACAATCTCCTCTCACAAATACTAAACAACCTTCATCTAAACCCTAAGAAAGCTTAGACCATAATTTGAGAGAAAGAAAACATTAAATCTTAGGGAAAACTCTCTATGAATCGGCTCTCTCCCTCTAGGTATCTCTATACATTGGACGGCTAGGTCTTATATAGGCTTGGCCTAGGGAAAAACTTTCCTAAGTAGAATACAACTTGGAGTAGGGAACAAGTCATGTAGATACATAAAATATTTCCAAGTTTAATGCAACTAAGAGGCTTTCCCGCGTGGCCTGGTCTTGGGCTTTTCCTTATGCTAACCAGATCCGATCCATATGCTTTATGTCCAAAAACGTCCCTTGGATTTTGCTCTTCCAATCGCCTATAGTATTGCTCTCTGGCTCTCAGCTGCTGCCTCGGCATCAGGTCCTGCCTCGGCCATGTTGCTGCCGCGGCACTTGTTTCTCCTGCACAGATATAAAAATGCAGTAAAACTTGCCTTTTTTGTAAATATTATCTTCATAAGCTTAACTTCTAAATATATCACATTAAGTACATGCATTAGTCCGAGTGGGTGTAAATTCGGTGATTAATACCCATAAAAGGTGTAAAAAGTGATAGTGAGTTGAGCACTTATCAATACTCTCCCTTACCATAATTAAATACCATATCTTTTTTTAGCATATACCTTTATATTTTATGCTAATTAATTTACACATATTTTTTCTTTATTTTTTTCATTCTCTTTCTCCAACTTACTCTAATTACAATTTATCTCTTTACACAACAACCAACAATTTTCTTAACTATTTTTATCATTACGCTCCTTTTTTCCTTTCCATACCTATCTTTACTCTTTTCAACCCACATATCTCTTCTTACAATATTACTTTTACTTTATTACTTAAAATCTCTAAAAATACTCAATGTTCAATATTCAATATTCAATTTTCTTCTACTTTCTTGAATAAATCTAATTTTCTCATACCAAACCAGTATTGGGTCCATACTATGGCTCCCTATTTTAATGATTTCTCCATCACATACAACTTATTCATACCAACCCATTATTGGGTACTCTCAATGATCCAACCATCTAATGATATCTTATACAATTCTGTTTTCTTTAGCCCAGCCCGCTATTGGGTTCTTTCCACTTATCTCACACAACCAATCATAAGAAAGACCGTAATATTAGAACACACGAATACCACTAATTTTTCCCAATTTCATAAACAACCAACAATTATATATGCATATTTTTTCTCATAATTTTCTATATCTAAACTATGCCACCTTATTATCATAAAATTATCTTCTAATCAGTTCTTATTCTCTCTTTCAAAATCCAAGTTCCACCTAACACTGAACCACAACCTTTTCAACTATCTAAAATTAAAAATATTAACCAATAATAATATCAAATTACCAACTTCTCTCCAAATGTCACTATCCCAAATAATATTATCAAATTATAAAAAAATAGACTCTCCACCTTTCAAAATACTTTCAAATATATCTAAAAAATTTTACATACACCAAAAGAAAACAAAACACACTCCAAAGGAAAAAGCTGGGATGAGCAACAAAAAAAACTTTACGGTGGAGGTTGACATGGCTCAACCCCGCCGATCCAAATGAAAATCATGTTTTGGAACTGCCAAGGCCTTGGTAAAGCCCAGGTAGTTCTAAATCTTAAAAAAATCACCAAATATGAGCCTGATATTTTATTTCTTTGCGAAACTAGACTAAATAAAACTCGATGTAATTCTCTTAGTGCATCACTTGATATGAAAGGATGCTTACCGGTAGGAAATAGTCCAACTTTTATTGGCCTTGCCCTACTATGGAATAAGAAAATTCAAACCGATTTACTCTCTTATTCTGATCGCCATATCGATTGCATTATTAACCATGATGACTCTAAATTTCACTTTACCGGCTAACATGGTTATGCTAATACAAACCATCAATTTCAAACATAGCAATTAATAGATTCTTTAAAATCATCCTCCAACCTCCCATGGCTTTTAGGTGGAGACTTTAATGAAATATTACATGACAATGAAAAACAAGAAGGATGTCGTCGCGCACGATCCCAAATTAATAATTTTCAAGAATGTTTATCTAGAAACGAACTCTTCGATTGTAAACCTAACTCAGGATGGTTCACATGGTTCAAACATGGACCCAACTCACAACCTATCTTTGAACGATTGGACCGATTCATTGGATCAACCAACTGGATAAATATGTATCCCAATTATACTATTACTTCAAATTTCCAATCCAAATCTGACCACTGTTCTATAATGCTTGACACATCTCCCATTACATTTGCTAGAAAACGAATTTTTAAGAAAAAAATTCCGTTTTGAGGAATTTTGGGCCAACAATGATGAAAGCAAAAACCTAATCAATGATATTTCGACCAATATGAATGAGAATACCTTAAACAAAATACAAAAGATTGGCAATCGTCTAAACTCTTGGCAGAATTCTCAAAGGAAAAAAAACAAATGAACGCCTTCAATACTTAACCACATACATTAATAATAGTCTAAGACAACCAATACCATCCTCTGAGGAGCACCGCCTCATTGAAGTAAAAAAAGAACTGCAAGTACTTCAACATAACAACGAAATATATTGGGCCTAACGCTCTAGAACTAACTGGCTACAACATGGAGACAAAAATACTTCTTTCTTCCATGCCCGAGCCAATGGACGTCGCAAGAAAAACAAATTCATGGTCTCTTTGATAATTCCAACACTTGGCACACGGAAGAATCCAACATTCTATCAATTGCTACATAATATTTGAAAAAAACTTTTCTCTACATCCAATCCAACTCCTTCGACTGATATCCTTGATAACATTCCAACTATAATCACACCACAAATGAATGAAAATTTAAATAAACCTTACACAGAAGAAGAACTTATAAATGCTTTTCGTGATATAGATCCTAGGAAAGCTCTAGGGATCGATGGTTTTCCAAGTAGTTTTTACCGACAACACTGGATACACTTGGTAAGGACATAATACGGCTATGCCTTGATCTGCTCTCGGGTGCAACGAACTTGGCTGAGGTCAATCAAACTATTCTTTTCCTAATCCCGAAAAAACAAAATCCAACGGCAATGAGGCAACTTCGTCCAATAAGCCTTTGCACCGTTATATACAAAATTGTATCTAAAGTTTTAGTCAATCGTCTCAAAACATTCATACCTCTATGTATTAGTAACAACCAAACAGCTTTTATTCAAGGTAGAAACACCACGGACAATATCCTAATTGCACATGAACTACTTCACACCCTCAATACGGTAGATTCTCATCTCTCTAAAGGTGCAAGTCTGAAGCTAGACATGGAAAAAGCCTTCGATCGTGTGGAATGGCCTTTCTTACAACAAATTATGCAACGTATGGGTTTCAACAACACATGGATTTCTACTATAATGAAATGTATCACTACCGTTTCATACCAAGTTCGTGTAAACGACTCTTTATCTCAATCTTTTAAACCACAACGAGGTCTGCGACAAGGAGACCCTCTATCTCCATTCCTCTTCCTATTTTGCACCCAAGGATTAATAGTATACTAAATGCTCAAAATGCTAATGGCAACCTCCCTGGATTCAGTGCTAGTCGGCATGGCCCAAAAATAAACCATCTCCTTTTCGCTGATGATTGCTTGGTCTTCATAAAAAACAACACCACTGAAGCTAATCATCTCTAAAATGCTCTACACCAATATGCTACCTCCTCAGGTCAAGCTATTAATTTTGAAAAATTTATAATCTACTTTTCCCCAAAAACTACTCTATCTCAAAGAGTAGCTGTTAACAATATTCTCCAAGTCCAAGAGGTTAGTGACCCTGGTATTTACCTGGGTGTCCCTCTCTTAATTGGAAAAAACAAAACAACTTTGTTAGGATTTACCAGAGATAAAGTTAACACAAGTCTCTCCAAATGGGATAAAAACCTATTATCTTTTAGCGGTAGAGAGGTATTCATAAAATCTGTCTTTCGATCTCTTCCACAATATGTCATGTCATGCTACCTTCTTTCCCATAATATTATCGATGACATGACAACTTCTATTCACCAATACTGGTGGTCAAGAAAAGGTAGCAAAAATGGTTGGCACATACTTCCTTGGGAGATTGTATGCCAACCAAAATCAATAGGGGGCATGGGCTTTCGCGACCTCCATAACTTTAATATCGCTCTATTAGGAAAACAAATATGGAGACTACTCTATGAACCATCTAACCTCCTTGGCCAGGTATATCAAGCTAAATACTACCCTTCTGGAAACATCCTCGATGCTACTTAAACAAAACAATCTTCTTTAGCTTGGAAGGGCATCTGTACGGCTCTGAAAAAACTCCTTCCTGTTTTTTTTACAAGACCAAGAATAAATAGCAAGATTAACATATTCCATGGTCTATGGGGATGCTCCTCTCCAGTTCAACTTTTTGGCGAATATGAAATTTCCAGTGAAATTCCAAAATGAGCTCGGGATTTTATGATTCCTGGGCAACCACAATGGTATGAGCCTAAAATACGTTCCCTTTTTGATAGAGAGGATGCCAACGCTATTCTAAACATCCCTATAATTAATGACCATCCAGATACAACCATATGGATGAACAATGACTGTGGAATTTATTCTATTAGATCAGGGTATTTATTCTTACAAAAACCACGCGGACCTCTAAATAGACCTACACGTATTTGGAAAACCATTTCTAAGCTACCATCTTTACCAAAGGTTAGAGCCTTTAGATGGTGACTAGGTCACGATGCTCTTCCTACAGGATCCAAATTACTGAATGCTAACCTAGGAAATGGCATTTGTCCAATTTGTGCAACTACAATTAAAACTCCGATGCATGCTCTACGCGACTGTCTTGATGCTTATGAAACTATTCGTTTAGCAGGTTTCCCTACTTTAATCCAATCCGGAAATTTTACATCCTCACTTCATTGGATGGAGACTGCAGGGTCTAAACTCAACAACCAGGAGTTTGCTCTTTTTCTAACGATACTATGGAATATTTGGAATAGACGAAATGATTGAATCCATAATAACCATCTCCAACCACCATGGTTAACCTTGAAAAGTGCCAAATCCTTATTGAATGACTATCAAAATGCAAACATTTGCTCCTCTACTGGTAACCCACATAGACCCATTCTTCAAAACCAAACTTGGAAAAAACCAGGCACTAGCTCTATTAAAATAAACTCGGATGGGGCTTTTGACCCCATCTCCGGAAGTGCTGCAATTGGTGTTGTCGCACGTAACTCGGACGGTGTGGTTTTGGGAGGAATTTCTCTTCCTATTGTTGGATGCCCTGACGCTACCTCGGCTGAAGCACAAGCAATCCTAGCTGGACTTGAACTTGCATCTCAGAAAGGTTGGGCGAATATTACCTTTGAGACAGATTCAGCCTCCATTGCTAATAAAGTCAACCAGGGTGGACCAGATCTCTCAACTTTACAACCATTGGTGTCCACGATCTGCACCACCATGGACAGTTTAGTAAATTGTCGGATCACTTATGTACTTAGAGGGGCCAATAATGTAGCCCATACTCTTGCTTCTAGGGCCATGCAGTCTTTATGTAATCTTCACTTTGACTCCGATATGCTTGATTTTATAAGGGTTTTTGTAAACTATGAGAGATTTAACTCTCCTTCTCAATAAAATTCTAGGGGTACTCTTTTCCCCATAGGGCATTCTATCCCTCTTTTGGGATGGAAGTGTTAGGGGCTTTCTAACGAGGCCCTTTTTCTGTCAAAAAAAATTGCATGGGTTCACTATACAGCCCATCTAGACATGCACGCTCTAAACCCTACAAAACGATCGAAAATGGTATTAAATCGAATTTTTTTGGTACAAAAAGTTAATTATGGGCATTTGAACCTAATTATACAGCTTAAACTAAAATTTTGAGCGTTTTACTCGGTTAAAATTCAAACGGGTTCACTATAAACCCCATTTAGACATGCACGATCTAAACCCTACAAAACTATTGAAAATGATATTAAATCAATTTTTTTGGGTACAAAAAGTTAATTATGGACTTTTGAACCTAGTTATACATCTTAAACTAAAATTTGAGCTTTTAACACGGTTAAAATTCGAATGGGTTCACTATAAAGCACATTTAGACATACAGGCTCTAAACTTACAAAACGATCGAAAGTGATATTAAATCAAATTTTTTGGGTAAAAAAACTTAATTATGGGCTTTTTAACCAAATTATACAGCTTAAACTAAAACTTTTAGCCTTTTACGCGGTTAAAATTTGAACGGGTTCACTATAAAGCCCATTTAGACATGCACGCTCTAAACCTTACAAAACGATCAAAATGGTATTAAATTGAATTTTTTGGGTACAAAAAGATAATTACGGACTTTTGAACCTAATTATACAGCTTAAACTAAAATTTTGAGCGTTTTACTCGGTTAAAATTCGAAAGGTTTCACTATAAAACCCATTTAGACATGCACGCTCTAAACCCTAAAAAACGATAAAAATGACATTAAATCGAATTTTTTGTGTACAAAAATTTAATTATGGGCTTTTAAAACAAATTATATAGATTAAACTCAAATTTTGAGCGTTTTACTCAGTTAAAATTCTAACGGGTTCACTATAAAGCCCATTTAGAGATGCACGCTCTAAACCTTACAAAATTATCGAAAATGATATTAAATCAAAATTTTTGGGTAAAAAAGTTAATTATGGGATTTTGAACCTAATTATACAACTTAAACTAAAATTTTGAGCTTTTTACTCGGTTAAAATTCGAACGGGTTCACTATTAATCCCATTTAGACATGCACGCTCTAAACCTTACAAAATGATCGAAAATGATATTAAATAAATTTTTTGGGAAAAAAGTTAATTATGGGCTTGTGAACCTAATTATATAGCTTAAACTCAAATTTTGAGCTTTTAACTCAGTTAAAATTCGAACTGGTTCATTATAGAGCCCTTTTAGACATGCACGCTCTAAACCTTACAAAATGATCGAAAATGATATTAAATCAAAATTTTTGGGTAAAAAAAGTTAATTATGGGATTTTGAACCTAATTATACAACTTAAACTAAAATTTTGAGCTTTTTACTCAGTTAAAATTCGAACGGGTTCACTATAAATCCCATTTAGATATGCACGCTCTAAACCTTACAAAATGATCGAAAATGATACTAAATCAATTTTTTGGGTAAAAAAGTTAATTATGGGCTTGTGAACCTAATTATATAGCTTAAACTAAAATTTTGAGCATTTTACTCGGTTAAAATTCGAACGGGTTCATTGTAAAGCCCATTTAGACATGCACGCTCTAAACCTTAAGAAACAATCGAAAATGATATTAAATCAAATTTTTTGGGTACAAAAAGTTAATTATGGGCTTTTGAACCTAATTATACAACTTAAACTAAAATTTTGAGCATTTTACTCAGATAAAGTTCAAACGGGTTCACTATAAAGCCCATTTAGACATGCATGCTCTAAAACGTACATAACGATCGAAAAAGGTATTAAATCGAATTTTTTGGGTACAAAAAGTTAATTACGGTTTTTTTAACCTAATTATACAGCTTGAACTAAAATTTTGAGCGTTTTACTCGGTTAAAATTCAGACGGGTTCACTATAAAGCCCATCTAGACATGCATGATCTAAACCCAACAAAACGATCGAAAATGATATTAAATTGATTTTTTTTGTGTACAAAAAGTTAATTATGGGCTTTTAAACAAAATTATACAGCTTACACTCAAATTTTGAGCGTTTTACTCGGTTAAAATTCGAACGGGATCACTATAAAGCCCATTTAGAGATGCGTGCTCTAAACCCTACAAAATGATTGAAAATGTTATTAAATCAAAATTTTCGGGTAAAAAAGTTAATTATGGGCTTTTGAACCTAATTATACAACTGACACTAAAATTTTGAGCGTTTTACTTGGTTAAAATTCGAACGGGTTCACTTTAAAACCCATTTAGACATGCACGCTCTAAACCCTACAAAATGATCGAAAATGATATTAAATCAATTTTTTTGGGTAAAAAAGTAAATTATGGGCTTATGAACCTAATTATACAGCTTAAACTCAAATTTTGAGCTTTTAACTCGGTTAAAATTCGAACGGGTTCATTACAAAAGCCCATTTAGACATGTACGATCTAAACCCTATAAAACAATCGAAAATGATATTAAAACAAAATTTTTGGGTAAAGAAAGTTAATTATGGGCTTTTGAACCAAATTATATAGCTTAAACTAAAATTTTGAGCATTTTACTCGGTTAAAATTCGAGCGGGTTCACTATAAAGCCCAATTAGACATGCACGCTCTAAACCTTAAAAAACGATCGAAAATGATATTAAATCAAATTTTTTAGGTACAAAAAGTTAATTATGGGCTTTTGAACCTAATTATACAGCTTAAACTAAAATTTTGAGCGTTTTACTCGGTTAAAATTCGAACGGGTTCACTATAAAGCCCATTAAGATATGCACGATCTAAACCATACAAAACGATCAAAAATGATATTAAATCGAATTTTTAGGTAAAAAAAGTTAATTATGGGCTTTTGAACCTAATTATACAGCTTAAACTAAAATTTTGAGCATTTTACTCGATTAAAATTCGAACGGGTTCATTGTAAAGCCCATTTAGACATGCACGCTCTAAACCCTAAAAAACAATCGAAAATGATATTAAATCAAATTTTTTGGGTACAAAAATTTAATTATGAGATTTTGAACCTAATTATACTTCTTAAACTAAAGTTTTGAGCATTTTACTCGGTTAAAATTCGAACGGGTTCACTATAAAGCCAATTTAGACATTCACGCTCTAAACCTTACAAAACGATCAAAAATGATATTTAATCAATTTTTTGGGTACAAAAAGTTAATTATGGGCTTTTTAACCTAATTATACAGCTTAAACTAAAATTTTGAGCATTTTTCTCGTTTAAAATTCGAACGGGTTCACTATAAAGCCCATTTAGACATGCACGCTCTAGACCCTAGAAAACGATCGAAAATGATATTAAATCAATTTTTTGGGTAAAAAAAGTTAATTATGGGCTTTTTTGTAACATCCCAAAAATGTTCCTAGGTGTTATCAAGGTCAGATCAAGGGTTTGGTTGAACCGGTCAAGCCAATTAGCCTAAATCCGGGAATTAATTTTTATAAAATATGGAAAAATACTCTAAAATTATTATTTGGACTCTATTTGAGTTTGGTAAAGTCAAATTTGTAAAATTACACTATGAACCTTGACATTTTGGAAAATGATGACTATTTTATAAAAATGACAATTTTAGTGACTAAAATGTAAATGGGTCAAAACTTAGAATCTTTAAGGGGCTATTTATCCAATCTTTCTCATCAGATCTAACCTTCCAAAAATCTCTTTATAAACTCATTTTAATTACCATAAAGATTTTTATTAAGATATATTTCTCATTTTTCACCAAAATCATCATTTTACGTAACTTCCCATTTTCTCTCAACTTCTCCCAATTTTCTTGGTTTCCAATTAGATTTCTCTTCAATTTTATCAAGTTAAATCACATCTTTTTATTCAATTTCGTTCATATTATTGTCTCCTTATTTCTCTTCAATTTTCTTACATTTTACAACTTGTTTTCATAGGTTTTTCAATTGAAAGGAGGTTGGATCTTTTTTGGAGGTAAGAAACCATTCAAACCTCTGAGCTTTGAGTTCTTTATTGAAATTCCCAAGTGTTTGATCCATTGCATTGAGTTCTTGATTTGTTTTATGGTTTTAATTGATGATTTTCGATTTTTATCGGTTAATTTTGATAGAATTGATGCAATCCCGTAATAAGGTGATACCTGATGGTTTTCAATGGGTAAATCAATAAATTTTTGTGTGTTTTAACATGTAATTAATGGTTCATGGATGGGTAAACCTGGATCTTAGGTTTTGGTGGTGTTAATTAGCTTAGATCTTCGGTTTATGGCTTGTTTGGGTGGCTGAATATTTGTTGTTGGTTTAGGATGTTTAGATCATGGTTCTTGGTTGTTTTTTGTTGTTGAGAGGTTGTGGTTTTCGTTTTCTAAGGGCTGGAGGTTATTCGGATAAGTTTTAGATGTGTTTTCGGTTTTCTTAAGTGTAGTTTTTGGGGCTGTTTGTTTGGAAAGTCTGGGAGGTTGATTGAAAACAGGTCAAGGTGTTGAGCTAAGTGTTGAAGGTGTTTCGAAAAAGGAGAGAATGTCGGTTGGCTTCGGCAAGCTAGTTTCGGACAAGTGGTGAGTGGGCTGCCGTATCAGCAAGGTTTTACTTGTTTTATCAAAGGTTTGGGAGTGTAGGGATGGTGTGAAAAACCTCCCCACACTCGGAAGTAAGTTAAATGGTTTCGTTCTCTTAACGGTTCCCATATCATTCCATCATTGCCATATTTTAGACATGCTTTTAATATAGTTTTTGCATATGTGATTTATGCATGAGAATTGATAAGTACTTTGGCCAAAAGATGTTTTTACTATTTTTTTCCATTGTTATTGGATATGTCTGGGCAATTAATCATTTCATGAGTTTTATTAACATCTATGCTTTTGGTAACATATCCAATGATTGATAGTGTTGCATTGATTTTATGGAAGATGCATATGAATGAATAGTTTCCAATGCATGAATTGAATTTGGAAATGGCGCATGCATGTGTTAGCTGCTGTATATGCATGATTAATGATGGTTCCCATGACTTTTAAAGCATGAGAATGATTTGGATTAAAGTATGGTTATTTCTTTTTTCCCGAACAAAGCCGTTGAGCATGTTTTGGTTCATCTTGTTGAACATATATGATGTGCATTGTAAAACAGCAAGCAACTATGCATAATGAGTATGATATTGGCTTAGTGACACTAAATTTAGATGCGAATACAAGTGACATGTCATTAGGACTGAGTGCACTATAAAGATTATGAACATAAAGATAATGCCTACTCGTAACAAGGGTGACTTTGTGTCATGTCGAGACTAAGGGTTTCCAAAGTGTGACTTTGTGTCATGTCGAGACTAAGGGTCTCCAAAGGGTGACTTTGTGTCATGTCGAGACTGAGGGTCTTCAAAGGGTGACTTTGTGTCATGTCGAGACTAAGGGTCTCCAAAGGGTGACTTTGTGTCATGTCGAGACTAAGGGTCTCTAAAACAATGGATCCGCGTATTCGGTGAGCTTAAGGTTCACAACATGTGATCACTAGAAAGCCAATATGCATGACTTATGATTGAGATTTTTGTGTATTGAAATGCATGAGATTGTGACATGTATTGATATAGAATTATTAGAATGTAATGTTTTAAAATTATAAGTTTCACAAGCATGTGTTCTTGATTAAACTTTGTACAAGGATATGAGTATGAGAGAATAGATTAAGCGTTGCTATATGTTTAGCATGTAAGACTTGTACCTTGCACATTATTGAGCACATGATATAAGCTTTGCTAGGTGAATAGCATATAAGACTTGTGACGGTGCATAGAGATGCATATGTATTAAAAAGGGCCATAAGTTTAATGGTTGTTTTAAAAGCATGAAAGCATTGAGAGTTTTAGCTTTCTAATACATGAAATGAATGTTACTTGATAAAGAAGTTATTTCGATTTTGCAATCCATGTTTGAGATACTTTTAGTGAGCATGATATGGCATGATTTAAAGAGTTATTGATGGACTTATGGGCTGCATTGTGAAGGTGTTTTCTTTATGTTTTACCCCTCACTAAGCTTATGCTTACCCTCTCTTTTACCTTACAATGCAAAGACATTAATCGAGGCGGACAAGGAAAGCAAGGTTCCAAGTGTATGTCAATGAAAATCTCAAGTATGTGTTCTAAAATGTAGTAGTAGTAGTAAGAGAGAAATGGGGGTATAGTTTCATTGTTGCAAAGTTAGTTTCGGTTGATGAGAATTACTTTGGTCGTATGAACTTGAGTATGTATTGGATGTTTAAGTTGCTCTTGGTGCCTAGGAATTATGCATATAGTTAATGGTGACCATTGGTGGTTGGTGTATTCTGTGTAGTGCTATTAATGATGTATGTGAAAACACATATATGTGCAAGTATACACAGTCATACATGTAATAATAGGGTGAGTGAGTATCGTTCCCACGAGGATCTTTGGTAAAGTGCACAGTCAAATTTGTCAAGGCAAAAAGGTGTCACTCACTAAAAAGGAAAACAAAGCAAAAGATATAAACAAGAGAAAATGGATATGTACGATGAAGTCTTACATGGAAATGCTATGGCAATTCTAGAGTGCAAGCAACTAAAATATGCCACGGCAAAATAGCATGGATAATGAAGGCAGGGTGGATGTATGGAATGGTGTGTGATTGTAGAGTAGTGTGATTGCAAGATAACAAGTACAATAAAGAAAGCAGTTTGTAAATGCGGAGGCAAAAACAGGATGCAAGAACACATTAAGCAATATATTGTACTAACCCTCTGTTGATGAACTCTCTCGGGAATGACTAGTGGTGACTTCTATGGGTTCCTACCCCTTACCCCTACCTAACATATAGCTGCTACGGTGTATACCTACTCGACAGAGGTTTCTAAAGTATTCTCGCTCTTTCGAGTCATAGGAACCTGATAGACTAAAATGCCATGGCATCTCGTGTCACTCAAGTAGCACTAGCCTATCGACAAAAAACACTCCTTTTAGTCGTTGAAGCCTTCACCTATGCCTCTTGATAAGTGCTCAACACACTATCACTTTCTACTCCTTTTATCGGCATTTATCACCAAATATTCACCCACTTGAATCAATGCATATGCCTAATGTGATATATTTAGAAGTTATACTTAAATAGATACTATTTACAGAAAAAGGCACATTTTACTGCGTTTTCATATCTGTGC
Organism: Abelmoschus esculentus; assembly: GCA_035048815.1. Taxonomy (NCBI): domain Eukaryota; kingdom Viridiplantae; phylum Streptophyta; class Magnoliopsida; order Malvales; family Malvaceae; genus Abelmoschus; species Abelmoschus esculentus. The sequence goes on from JAUCBN010000037.1 coordinate 10,464,692, forward strand.
AGGAGAACCAGTGCCGCGGCAGGGACAAGGCCGAGGCAGCAGCAGGAAGACATGAAGTAAATTGATAGGCGATGGAAAGACAAAAATCCAAGGAACATGTCTGGACTTGAAGCCCATTGATCAGAGCTGGCTAGCACAAGGAAAAGCCCAAAGGAAGACCACGCGGGAAAGCCCCTTAGCCGAATATAAACTTGGAAATATATTATTATTATGTACTTGACTTGTTCCCTACTCCAAGTTGTATTCTACTTAGGAAAGGTTTTGCCCTAGGTCTAGCCTATATAAAGACCTAGCCACCCAATGTAATAGATATCGAAATACCTAGGGAGAGCCGACTTCTACTCTTGTTTCTTTCCTCTCCATCATGTTCTAAAACCTTCATAGGGTTTAGGTGAAGGTTGTGGAGTATTTGTGAGAGGAGATTGTACTTTATCTTTCATTCAATGCAATAAAGATTATCAAGGTTTGCTTATCCTTTGTTATTCGTTTTTCTTGCATTCAAGCCCGGGAGGAAAGTTTGTAAGTGATCCATTTATCTAAGCTCGGGAGAGCTAGATTCACGAAAGGGGTAAGTACGGTGTTTCAATCGCGAAATACTAACTCGGCCTAGGGATAGGTTAAGAGTTTCAGCGGCTAAAAGAAGTGTGAGATTGGTTGGTGAGTATAATTGGTTCACGCCGGGAGGTATCATCAAGGACTAGTCATCAACAGCACTCTGACTTAGGGATAAGCGGAGTCATTCAAGGACCCTTTTCCGAACTTTGGTAAAGTCCACCCACGAGCAAGGGATTGCCGCGGCGGACAACGTTATCGCTGCCCAGGCAGTAAACTGCAGTGCTGCCGAGGCAGAGATATGCGATTGCATTGGATAAAGACAAGTCAATCAAGTCCACAATACAATACAACTGGATCCTGGCCCATCTTTCTCTCTAATATTTCGACCCTTTTATTTTTATTCAATTACCTTAGTTTAATAAATCACACCGATTCACTTGTGTTTTTATTTTTCTACAGAGCAAGAAGATAAAGAAAGCATATTAAGTATACCGGTCCCTGAGGAGACGATAACTCGATAAATACTTATCACTTATTACTTGCGATGTGTCCACTTGCACTAAACGCACACTTTTGACACGCGACACCTCTTTCGAGTGCTCTAGGATCCAACTAGGCTCTATTTGCAATCTAGAACCCATTGCTCACGTAGATGCTCCCTTAGCTCCTTTCGGATGATCTAAGGATCTATAGCTACGCCTCTTTCGATTGCTCTAGCATGTACCTAAACACGGGACACTTTCGTGCCTCTTACAATGCCTAAATAATTATCAACAATGAGCAAAGCAAACATACAAACACATAGAAGGCAATATATTAAATACAAATAGAAGATAATTATCCATAAAAGCAACCACCTAAACAAAGCTTACATGGTGGAGCTAAATGTTAAGAAATATCATCCACATAATTCTTAAACATCCAACAATCATCCTCATGAAAATATAAAAGAAATAAATCAAGGAAGGAGGACTAGAAGACACCCTCAGTGTGCACAGCCGCCGGCTCTTCAACCACCATGAGACTCCGTGGTGTGCTAGCCCCTTTCGGGTGCCTAGCACACCACTCCCTTCGAGCTCTATCAATGGAGGTCCACATGGACGGAGTTTGGAGGAGAAAGGTGGGAGCTTTCCACCGCCGCAAAACCGCCCCAAAGGTCTCTCTTTTTTGTGTTTTTGTTCCTCAAAAGGGCCTCTCTTTTTTCCTTAGATCACCATGTCTTTAATAAGGGTGAAAAACCCTAAAAGAGGCAAAAATCCATTTCTGCCCCCTTCACGTGATGGCATTTCTGCAGGGCTTGGCAGTGGTGACAGTGGTCCCCTACTAAGGTGGCTCGCAATCAGGCAATATTGGTTGTGGTCCCCTACATAGGTGGCCGCGGCCAGGCTGTAGTGGTCCCGACCGGCTGTAATGGCACCAGCTGGCACTCTTATCAAAATATCTCTTTGTCGTCTAGCTTAGTACAGGAGTCCTCCAGCTTTGCCATGGCATTTTCCCATCGCTATCTTTTAGCGAATGTCATGACAAATTACCTCAACTTCCATTTTTGATTTACCTGCACAACAAAACTAAAAAGAACTACCTTTCCCATTAAATAACACCTATTACCACATAAAGATGCCAAGGCATATCTAGAAGACTACATGCAATGTCATGAACCTAAATACAACTAAATGAACCTATATGAGCCTAAAGACACTCAATAACTTAAGTAAAAAGGCCTAAAATATAGCCTTTTTGCGGAGTTATCACACCCCCAAACTTAAGCTATTGCTTGTCCTCAAGCAATGGATAGCAGGTAGCATAGAACAAATGTCATGACAAAGTTCAAGAACTAGGCAAGTAGATGGTCAGAGTTTCAGCCCTTAGAAAATGTCATGGCATAAAATATAAGACTCGAGAGAATTTCAAGAACACTACCCTAGGACAAGATCAAATGCGAGTGTGTGTGTGCATGAGTGAGTGCATCTAATCTATGCTTAGTCAAGTTAGAAAAATTCTAAGGAACGTTAACTATCCTAGCAAGCATGTTTTCTTATATTTAAGCACATTTTACAAGTCCCCATATATAACATATTTAATTTTTTTTTTCATTTTCACTTTTTCTCTCTCTATTTTTTTACATAAATATGCATGACATACTGTTACGAGAGGAGCCAGCCTGTCACACTACCTTCTACTCATGCCATAGCTGCCATCTATATAAACGTAGTATCCAGGCAATGCCATAAAAAGTTAGAAGTGTAGCGTCACCCTGTGCCTCTTTTAGTAACTCATATGCTCATGGAAATACCATGGCATACTGTTACGAGAGGAGCCAGCCTGTCACACTACCTTCTACTCATTCCATAGCTGCCATTTATATAAACGCAGTATCTAGGCAATGCCATGACAAGTTAGAAGTGTAGCGTCACCCTGTGCCTCTTTTAGTATCTCTCTATAGAAATGTCCAGGCATTTATTCAAAGCTTTTAATACTAACTTCTAGGGATTCTATATTATCAAGTAAATTCATTAAGACATGCAGGCTAATTAAGTTTTCATTCTATAAAAAATTCCTAACCTCCCAAAGCATGGAAGACATACACTCATGTAACAATAAGATAAACACAATCACCAAGTCCTAGAACAAGTTCTATCCACATCTCAAGTCATGCATATTCAATTCAAGCATTGGCCATATAAGGAATATCATCATCGGGCATCACAAACTATAATCCTATAAACTTGACCTAAAACTTGCACAAATGTTGGCATTTTTCTACAACTACTGCTATCATGCAAATGCAAATGAAGTAGAGAACGATACCTCCCCCAAACTTGAGGCAAGCATTATCCTCAATGCGATTAAAAAAACTAAGTAAAATGCCATGCAATGAAATGCAATGCAATGTAATTTACCTTGGCTAAGCTGGTGGTGTGGTGGCAATTCGGCGCGATGTTCGGCGCTTCAATAGGGGCTGACTGTCCTCAGGATCAGACTCGTCATCTGCTCTCCGTCTTTTGGGTGTCTCAACAGCAGCAGGTGGTGTTGGTTGTCCACCAGCCGATATCTTGAGTCGACGCTTGGATTTCTTCCTCTTGGGAGAGGGCTTGGTGATATCTCTTGTGGGGCTGCTTGCTGGGGTTCTTCTTGTTGTGTTGGTTGGGATGGCGGTTCTTCAAACAGCGAAGATATGAAACTGGCATCATGTTCTTTGGTAGCAGAAGGGTCAACAGGGTTGGTTCGTCGTGTGACTGGGCTTGCTCCTTTGAAAATGCTGTGACATTTTTAGGAGTTTGTTCTCGTGCAGGTGACTGGGCTTCTTGAGCTTGCTCTTCAGGTTCCTGTTCCATGGGTCTAGCCTCCTTAGACGGTTCAGCTGGTGATGGTACCTAATTTAGATCAGGTGCAGCTTGTCTAGTTGGAGTTGAGGCAACTGTAAATGCCGAGGCATTTCCTGATGCAATGGGCAGTATGAACTCTAGGAACACAGGGAACTCTTGATTTAGTGGAGGAAGCAACTCTGCCAAGTAGGCTTTGATGACCACGTCTCTCTTCTTTGTGTAAAGCAAAAAATTCCTTTAAGTCCTTGGACAAGTCATCGACTTTTGCCATGGCATTTTTGGATAGCTCCAGTGTATCATCTTTTTCCATCGGGCCTTTTCCTCTAGCCGAGGCGGCGTGGGATGCCTCTGGCTGCTCTTCGATGTTGCCCATAAGTGTAGTCACTTTTTCAGCAGACAATCCTTTCATTCATTCCTCAATTTCATCAAAATCATACTCAGGAACATTTTTCTTCCGACATAGTGCAGTGATTAGGTTTGGAAATATGAGGGGGCTCTTGGGTCGTTTTCCAACAATCATGCGTCTCTTGCACAATAATTCTCCCTATGTCTATCGGGCAACCAAAGAGAATAGAATGCAGAACATAAGTCGAGGTAAACTCACAATCATGTGATACGAAGTGGGCATCAGCTTGTATCATAGGAAGTGGTTCCACAACCGGGCGTTGGGAAGCAAGCTCTCTCGGTTCACCGTTCGTCTCGAAGTTTGCTGGCCATTCCACTCGGTCTCGGGCAGACATACATCCTCCTTCACACCTTGATATTTCTTATAATCAACCTCTTCCTCTTTCTTAGCATGTCTATCCACCTCTTGGGGGATTTTGAAGAAGCGGTTTATAGCCGTGTTTGTGAAGTGAATGTTTTTGCCCCGAACATATACGGATTTCTGGTCTGGGTTTAAAATATTGGCGTAGAACTCACGCACTATTATGGCGTTGACAGAGCCTGGATGGGCAACAAACTGCTCCCAATGGTGGCGCGCCACCACATTCGTCACCTCTGGTCCTAGCTCGTCGGAGAGGATGAAGCCAAGTTCAAATAAAACTCTTCGATTCTTGAGAGTTTTAAATCTCTTTTCCGCTAGCTCGTCCACAAAAATGGCAGGAGGTTGTTGTGCAGCTCCTGGCGGTCTGGTTCGTACCATCTTTGAGTTGAAAAGGAGAAGAAAAAGTAAGAAAGCTTGAAACTTTCTTTAATGGAGGGGAGGGGTCTCGGCTATGGAGGGGAAAGATGAAGAAGAAGGTGGAGAGTGAGGTTAAAAATAATAAAGGTGAGACCTCTATTATTTTAGTGGGGGTGTGGGGCAAGAAACGTGTGGAGGGGATTGATTGGGTGTGGGAATAAAGGTGTCAGAATTTTAATAGGAGAGAGAGGGTTAGATTTTGAAATTCAAAATAAAACAATAAAAATAATAAAAACTCCCTCTTTCTTTTGTCTTTTTGCTGCCCAATAATTTCAAAGTACGGTTTCCTACTTTTCTCCTTCTTTTTCCTTCAGTCGTCAGCCTCCAAAGGTGTATAATAACCTAAAAAGAAAATAAAGGAAAGGATTAAAAAGGTTAAGCATATTAAAGAAAATAAAACAAACTTAAAGATTATTTATTTATGAACAGGAGTAAACTGAAAATGCCATGACATTTCAGTATGTCAGGCATCTATGAAATATGTTGTAGGTTTATCCCGCATCACGTGGGCTCTAGTGTAGATCTTCAGACGCTGGTCATTAACTTTGAAAATTGTCCCATTTTCTAGATTCTTGATGTCTACAGCTCCATGGGGATATACATGAAGTATTTCAAATGGCCCGGACCACCTCGATTTAAGCTTCCCAGGGAAAAGCTTCAGCCTTGAGTTGAATAGGAGCACTTGTTGTCCCGCATGAAAATGTCGTGGCAAAATCGCTTGATCATGCCATCGCTTGGTTCGCTCCTTGTAGAGTTTAGCATTCTCATAAGCTTGGGTCCTGAATTCCTCCATCTCATTCAACTCTATAAGTCTTCTTTCACCAGCTAAATCGGCATCAAAATTGAGCTTCTTGATTGCCCAATAGGCCTTATGCTCTAGCTCGACCGAGAGGTGACATGCTTTGCCATAGACTAGCTTAAATGGAGACAAACCTAGGGGGGTTTGAAAGCTATTCGCTATGCCCACAATGCTTCATCAAGCTTGGGTGACCAATCTTTCCTTCTCAAATTCACCACTTTTTCCAAAATTTGCTTGATTTCACGATTAGAAACCTCGACTTGCCCATTGGTTTGGGGATGATAATGCCATGGCAATTTTGTGTCGCACCCCATATCTTTGCAATGCCTTGACAATTAACTTGTTGTCAAAATGGGTGCCTTCATCATTGATGATAGCCCTTGGCATGCCAAATCTTGTGAAATGTGCTTATGCAGAAACTTAAGCACGGTCTTTGAATCGTTCATCAGCGTTGCAATGGCTTCTACCCACTTGGACACATAGTCCACTACCAAAAGGATGTACAGATCTCCATATGAAGATGGGAATGGTCCCATAAAGTCTATGCCCCATACGTCAAATAACTCTATCTCCAAAATATTTTGTCGTGGCATTTCATGCCGTCTAGAGATATTCCCAGTCTTTTGACATCGATCGCAGGCTTGGTAAAATGCCTGGGCATCTTTGAATAAAGTAGGCCAGTAAAAACCTGATTGGAGGACCTTAGCAACAGTCCTCATTCCTCCGAAGTGACCACCACACGGGCCTGTGTGACAATGATGCAGAATGTCTCTTTGTTCCTCTTTCGACACACATCTTCGGATAATTTGATCGTCACAACGCTTGAACAAGTACGGGTCATCCCAGAAATAGAACCGCGTGTCATGTCTTAATTTCTTCCTTCCTGGGCTAGTCATGTCAAAAGGCAAAACACCACTAACAAGAAAATTAGCAAGGCCAGCGTACCACAGAATTGCCCTGACATAAATAATTTTCTCATCAGGAAATTCATCATGTATTTCAATTTTGTCATGACATTCCAGGTCAACTTTGTAACATCCCGGTTTTGGGGTTAGTAGTATGAGTGTTGGTTTGGGGGATTCGATTCGAGTCGGATCAGATTCTTCGGTTCATTAATTTCGGGAAAATTAAAATAATAATAATTCAATCGGACAAGTAATAATTTTGTGGAAAGATTTAAAAATATTAAAATGGTGTTTTAAAGTTAAAGGAATATTATTGAGCTTTAATTTGATTTTTAATTAGGATTAATTTTGTACTAGTGACTAAATTGTGAATTTTGAAAAAAAAGTTTAGGGGTTTAATTGGTAATTTTCCGAAATTAAGATTTTTAGTGATTAAATTGGAAAGTAAGCCATACTTAGAATCCTTAGAGGGCCATTAACCCAATTTATTTTTAATTAAATATTATCCACCAAATATGTTTTAATTAGTTTTAATAAAAAGGTTATTTTCATTTTCTTTTGTAACTTCCCATTTTCTCAACTTTTCTCCCAAATTTTCTCTCCATTTTCTATCCATCTTCTTCTCTAAATTTCTTCAATTACTTGCTGATTTCTTCTTCATATTCAATAAGATTTATTTCATTTTACTCATATTTTCATTCTCTACAAAACCTACTCATCCATTTTGCAAAATCAACATCCATTTTCAAGGAAATCAAGGGAGGATTTCTTATCTTTTGGTGGATCTAATCTCTAAGGTAAAATTCTGGTTTCTCATCTTTTTTCTAGGGTTCTTTATTGAAATTCCCAAGTATTGACTTGCTCATCAATAAGTGATATTTAATTTTGTGTTTTTAATTCAAGATCTATGAGTTTTATGGAGGTTTTTGTGAAATCTTTTTAGATCTCAATTAATTCTGTAATTAGGATGATATATTTATGATATTATATCAATTAAATGATTGATTGAGTCTTATAATGATTTAATATCAAATTAATCCCGGAATAATGCAATCAATGGTGTTTTAAGGTGGTTTTCGATTGTTTTAGGGGTTGTTTTAAGTGTTCTGCTTTTGCTGGAGGTATAAGGATGGTTTGAAAGTGTTTTTAGTTCATAATTGAGGTGGATTAGATGTTAGATTCATAAGGTTAAGGGCTGATGTTGTTTCGGATGCGTTTTGGCTTAGTTTTTGGTCTTTTCGGCTAGGTTTTCGATAGTTTTGGAGAGGTTTGATGTGGCTGCTATTTTGAGCATGTTATGACGTGTATATGCTCTGTTTTTAATGTTGTAGAGGAAGTGCAAGAAGGTCCGTAAGTGGCTGGTGCGTTGGTGTTGCCGTCGGAGCATCGGCGAGGGCTTGTTTCGCTTGTCGGTGAGTGATTTCGGATTAAAAGTGTTTCGCAAAGATTCGGTTCTGTTTTGGGGACTATGGAATAGTGTGAAAACTTTCCATAGTTCAAGAGTAAGTAAAGTAAATGTTTTTGATGCATTATTGTAAGTTTCGGCTATTTTCGGTAATGGCATTTATGATGATGATTCAATAAGATTTTGGAAATGCATAATCATGATTTTGAAATGATGCATGCATGAGTTAATTGCTGGAAATTACATGGTTTATAAAGACATTCATGGTTTATGGAAGCATGGAAATGAAATGGAATAATATGAGGTTATTTGCCCTACATTTGATAATGCCGTTGAGCATGATTTATGGTTCACATGATGAACATATTATGAATGCATTATGAGCAGCAAGTTAACATGCATGATTGGAATTGATATTGGCTTAGTGACACTAACTTTCGATACGAATACAAATGACATGTCATTAGGATTGAGTGCACTATAAAGATTATGAAATTAAAGAAAAATGCCTACACGTAGCAAGGGTGACTATGTGTCTAACCGTACGTGGTAGAGCTGCCTACACGTAACAAGGGTGACTTTGTGTCCAACCGTGCATAGTAGAGCTTGAATAAGGGTGACTTCGTGTCATGTCAATGGTGACTTTGTGTCATGTCAATAGTGACTTTGTGTCATGACGAGACTAAGGGTCTCTAAAACAATGGATCCGCGTATTCGGTGAACTTAAGGTTCCTAACAAGTGATCACTAGAAAGCCAATATGCATACATGAAATAATTTGGAGTTATGTGCATCATCTATGAAATGATTTGATATTGATTTTTAAACTCAAGGAAATATTTTGGAATGTGAACATAGACATGATTTGGTAAAGCATGTTTTGCTTAAGCTCTCTTTTCATCTTTGCAGAAAAATAGAGACATTTGAGGCTACTTTCGGAGCAAGAGGACCAAGGGGAAGAGACTTCACATTTTTGGTATGATTTGAAAAATAAAAGGGCTTGGCAATGTGTAAACCAATCCCATAGGAGAGTGGATGTCTTGCTTAGTTAAAGACTTGTAGTAAGACCTTATATTGCCTTGAATGTTGTTTGATGGATTATGGTATCGAAACACCCTATTGTGGTATCGATACCCCAAGGCTTTAAAAGGGCGACATCGAACCATGGTTCGATGCCATTAGCTCTTTGGACACCAAGGTATCGATACCACCCAGGGAGGTATCGATACCGTTGGCTTTCGAAGGCTTATTTAGCCACAGCCTCGTCATGATATCGATACCATGCGTGAGGGTATCGATACCCATGACCAAAAATGAAGAATTTTAAGTGTTGGAATTTCGTGTGTTGTCGTTGTCTTCTTGTATTCGAGTAGGGATGCTATGAATATCATTTTGAGTTGAAATATCACCGTGATGCATGATGTTATCTTAATTTCATATTGGTTAATTAAAGTCGAATGTAGTACTTAGATTTTACGTGTTTTACATTTAGGTCCCTAATTAATGAAACATGAAATTAATGATGCTGCAATGCTCCGATTGATCAGAATTTTATTGTGAGTATGCTATGCATGTTTAATTGAACTTTGGTAGATTGAATTTCTAGTTTGATGTTCGAATTAAAAATATCACATTTAGTCCTTTAGTTACGCATGTACTAATTGGATGGTCGTTTGAGCACCGAATGTTACCATTCTTGTTTTGTATAAACCCTAACACATATAGGAATCTAATTGTGCATTTAGTTAAGAAAACATATCGGATTTCAGGGTTGTTTATTGAATCGAACCTTCGCGAGTTTGGTTCAATATTCCTCGTGTAACCCGTTAGTGTCGGTTCCGTTTAGGCTGGGCTGAGGGGGTTACATTTGGTGGTATCAGAGTCAGGTTTGGTTTCTTTGGTGGTGTGTGTTTGGATATGTTTTGTTGTCAATATGTTTGATAATTGTGTTCAGTGAAGGTATTTTGAATAATGACTATTAAAAAGGAATTAACGGTTACACGTTGCCAATGCCAATACATTTTCAAATGCTTCAGGCTTCCCTTGGATCTTGCCCGAATGTAAGTCTAATATGTTTTGATATTATGTTTTGAGTATACGTTTAAATTTGTTTTTAAAGTTTTGGAATATGCCTCTGAGACGTGAGACTTGAGCTAGTGCTAGTATAATCACTGATGGTCAGTTTGAGGGTGAAACGACTTCTAGGGAAGAGCGATTACCCTTCCCCCTTCACCCGTAGTTGTGCCTCCGGTTATACAGGGACGTCAGTTTAGAAACTGAGTTTGCACCGTGCATTAAGGCTTTGATAGGTGTATTTCAGTTTGCTGAAGATGAGTGACTGCTGCTAACCTGACTTGGAAATAATTAGCAAGTTAGTAGTTGAAATTGTTGGAATCAAGGATGTTATTTGTGGGTGTGAACAAATAATTATGCATAGTATAAGAGCACATATATGTAAATATCTATAAATATTGTAGGGCATGCATGCATTCTCGAGCATGACATTAGAAATTGCATTTACATGCACTTGCACAGGCATTGATGAGGGCAGATAGGGAATCATACATACATTTGTTCACACTTGTGAGTATCTCATTTGAAGATGGAAGTGGTGCTGGGTTGGTTCTTTTTGGGTGTAGGTTTGTTAAAAAAAAATTGTTGAAAAGGCTTTCTTTTGGTCTTGAGCTTGTTGTGTTGTGGGCAAGTTACCCTTTTGGTTAGGGAATAGTCTTGGATGAGGAATGGGTGGTTGGGCTCAGAGTTGTGAATGTTTGAAACCGAGGGGAATACCCTGAGTTATGGTTAGTTTTGAGTTGGTCATTAAGAAATGTAAGGCTGAGTTTTTTGCAAATTCTCTCTTAGATTTTGGAGGTTGTGAGAAGGTTGTGGCATGTTATGTGATGTAAGACTGTTTGGTGTTTTGTTTTCTTAAAGAGTGTGGATTTGTTTTATAAGAAAATGGAGATGTTTATCGTCATGGTTAGTGGAAAAAAACTACATGGAGTCCTCTGTTGTATGGTCTAACGTGTGGTTAGGTTAAGGGTTGTGACCGATCGGGTGTTTTGCCTTGAGGAGTATTGGGTCAAGTCTTGATGAAAGAATACAATAACATATATATTAGTATGGGAGTTGTGGTATCATGGGTTTGAATCATGGTCTTGTTGTGACATTGCGAGGTTTTAGCTGTGACGTAAAGGTGGAAAGTGCACATATTGTGTGTATATGGAGTTAAGTTGGGTTTACCTCAGCTAAAGTTAGATTGTGATGGTGTTTGAGTTGTGTGACGAGGACCGCTGGACAGTTTATAACCTATATCCGTTACTTGGTCTTTTGGGCTTGCTTTTATTGAAAGTGTAGTGAGAGTTATGTCTAGTGGGTTCATGGTAGTGGATGATTCATCAGTGTGGTTACAACCTTAGTAAGGTTATAAAATAAGAGGTGTTAGGGTGAGTGGAAGGAAGAGTTCGACAAGTTTGGATTTTGTTGTGGTATAGGTGGGATAAGAGTTGACTTTATCAGTGAGTTGAGATTGGGAAAAAGTTTTGAGTTGGGTGTCGAGGTAGTTAGCGATACGCGGACCTCGAAGTTTGAGGTGTGTTGTTATGTTTGTTGTGGTGGCTTAAGCTTGAGTTGGAGGTACTAACTTTGAGATGAGTACGATGTTGGGTGTCGACACGAAGGTGGTAGGTTCCTAGTGTTGCATGTTTTGTTCAATGTTAGCTATCGTGGGTGGCTTGGCTTGTATTAGGATGTCTGTGAAGGGTGTTTGTTTTGTGGGATGGACCAAGATTGCTGTGGAGTTACGAGAAAATTTTTTTGGTTAAATCTATGTTAGAGTCCTGGTAAAATAGTGGAGCTATGAGTGGGACTCTGACTTAGTTAAATTGATCGGAGGTAAGACGTGATCAGATGTTTGGTAAGGGTCTAGTTGAGGATGTGCTTGGTAAGGTTAAGTTTCTGTGTCAAGAACCTTTTATGTTATCTGAGCCGCATGGTTGTTTCGAAGGTTACCGAGTTGGAGTGGTGTCTTGATAAGGGCATGTGGTAATCTTTTCTATGTGTTTGGTGGTACGGTGTTGTAACAGAAGTTAGGAGCAGGTGTTTTTGAGTGGGCTTGTTTTGGATATGGTTGAGTTATGGGTGGTTGTTTGTCTTACTGGTAAGTTGGGAAGAATCATCATGAGTTTGGTAGTAAAATTTTTAGGGTGAGATGAGGTTTTCTAGGTGTGTGGCTGGAGCAATCGTTCATTCGAGTACGGTTCTCTTGGAGTCCTAAGTTCCTTTGGTTGGGTTGGATATGTGGTATGTCCTAGCATGTTTAGATTCGAGGTTTTTTTTTGGGAACAACATTAGCTTCCGTTTGAGTATTGGGTTTTGTCATCCACAGGTGGAGGGATGGTATGCTGGGACTATGTCTCTTAATGAGGGTGTTGCCATCGGTGGAGTTTGCTTGAGACCATGTTTAACGGTTTTATGTTAAGGAAATGAGGCTTATTGGTTGAGCGTCGTTGTGTGGACAGTAGGCTGATAGAAGATTTATATGGTTACCTTGTATGATTGAGGATGTTGAAAAGAGGGTTAGTTCGACTATGTGGTATGGAAACTGTTGTGGTTGCTAAGAGTTGATTATCGATCTAAAAAAAAGAGTTTTCTTTTGAGTTATGTTTTCTGTGAAAGATGAAGTAGTGTGGTGGTTTGTGCGTTGTTGCTTCAGTGTGAGGGACGAATTTGTTGTTTGTCCGAAGAGGGTAAATGTTTGATTGTCTATTGAGTATCATCCGGGAAAAAGCTAACATGGTGACTGATGCTTTAAGTCGTAAGACAGCGGTGGAGTTAAGGGCTATGTTTGCTAAGTGGAATATTTCAAAGGAAAAAAAATGATTTTGTGACGGAGTCGTAGGTAAAACCTGTTTTTGGTATAAATGATAAAGGTGAAACAGTTGGAGGATGAGGCTTTGGTGCCTTTTGTGGAAGATGTCGCTGAAGGTAGACCGACCGAATATCATTTTGATGATGATGAGGTTTTGTTTTTTAAAGGTCGGATTGTGGTGCCAGATGGTGTTGAACTGAGACAAGATATCTTGGTAGAAGCTCATACTAGTCCGTTTGCTATGCATTCGGGTAGTGTGAAGATATACATGAATCTCAAAAGTGTATATTTTTGGGTTGGTTTGAAGAAGGATGTGACGGAGTTTGTGTCACGGTGTATGGTGTATCAGCGGGTGAAAGCTGAACATTAGTTTCCTACAGGGTTGTTGCAACCGGTTCAAGTGCTGGAATGGAAGTGGGAGAGAGTGACTATGGTTTTTGTGACGGGGTTGCCATTAGCATCGTCCAAAAAGGATTCTATATGGGTGATTGTTGACAGGTTTACAAAGTGTGCACATTTTCTTGCCGTGCATACGACGTACTCTATGGATAAGTTAGCGGGGTTGTATGTTTCTGAGGTGGTGAAGTTTCATGGTGTGCTTAAGTCGGTCATATCGGATAGAGATCCGCGTTTTACCTCTAAGTTTTGGAAGTGTTTGCAAGTTGCTTTGGGTACGAGGCTTAGCTTTAGTACACAGCTTATCATCCGCAGACGGATGATCAGTCTGAACGTGTTATTCAGACTTTGGAGGATATGTTGAGATGTTGCATCATTGAGTTTCAAGGTTCATGGGAGAAACAGTTGCCTTGGGTGGAGTTTGCTTACAATAATAGTTTCCAGGCAAGTATACAAATGGCACCGTTTGAGGCTTTATAAGGGCGTAGGTGTCGTACACCTTTATGTTGGAAGGAAGTTGGACAGAAGTATGTTTCTTTACCACAAGTGTTGAAAGATACGAATGAGAAAGTTAAGCTTATTTTTGCTAAGCTCAAGGAGGCTTCAGATAGACAAAAGTCTTATGCCGATTTGAAGCATAGAGAGGTGGAGTATGTTGTCGGGGATAAGGTGTTTTTAAAAGTTTAGCCATGGAAGAAAGTGATGAGATTTGTACGTAAGGGTAAGTTGAGTCCTCGTTTCATTGGGCCGGATGAGGTGTTGCAGCGTGTTGGTCCTGTTGTTTATCGGTTGAGGTTGCCAAAGGAGTTGAGTAGGATGCATGATGTTTTTCATGTATCAATGCTTCGTAAGTTGAGGAGATTGAGTTAGAGCGGATATGAGTTATGAGGAAGAACCGGTGAAAATTTTGGATGTAGATACAAAGGTTCTTCGAGGGAAGACCATAGATTTGGTTAAAGTGCTTTGGAGACACCGAGGTGTTGAAGAGGCAACTTGGGAGACAAGGAAAAGTATGGAGGAGCAGTTTCCTCACTTGCTTGCTTCAGGTAAGAATTTTGAGAATGAGATTTTCTTAAGAGGGGGAGAGTTATAACATCTCGATTTTGGGGTTAGTAGTTTGAGTGCCGGTTTGGGGGACTCGATTCGAGTTGGATTTGATTCTTCGGTTCATTAATTCCGGGAAAATTAAAATAATAATAATTCAATCGGACAAGTAATAATGTAACCCTCTTAGCCCAGCCTGAACGGAACCGGCACTAACGGGTCACACGGGGAATATCGAACTAAACCCGTTAAGGTCCAATTCGATAAACAACCCTGAAAACCGATATATTTTTTTTAAACTAGATGCATAATTAAGTTCCTATGTGTGTCGAGGTCATGCGTAACGAAAATGGTAACATTCGATTCACAATTAATCATTCAATTCGCATACCAGTATATAAGGACCAAAACGCAAATAAATTCTTAATTTCAACAATAAACCAGTAATGCGATCTACCATAGTTCAATTAAACATGCATAGCATACTCATAACAAAGTTCAGATCAAACGTACCATTATCGCATCGTCAATTTCGTGTTACATACAATAGGGACCTAATTGTAAAGCTCACAATATCATAGGGACTAAATCTATCATTAATTTACCAATGCGAATTCAAGTTAACATCATGCATCCTGGTGATATTACAACTCTCAATATCATTCATTGCATCGATATTCGATCATGGAAAGTCATCCGACCCTAAACGTATTTTTTTCCACACTTGAAAATGTCATTTTTGGGTCTCGGTATCGATACCTAGGGTCTCGGTATCGATACCCTATCGTGGAGCTAGCCTCCTTGCACTTCGAAGGCTACTGGTATCGATACCAGTCATCAACAGTACTTCGACTTAGGGATAAGCGGAGTCATCCAAGGACACTTTGCCGAACTTTGGTAAAGTCCACCCACGAGCAAGAGATTGCCGCGGCGGACAGTATCGTTGCTGCCAAGGCAGTAATCTGCAGTACTACCGAGGTAGCGATATACAATTGCATTGGACAGAGACAAGTCAATCAATTCCGCAATACAACGCAACTGGATCCTGACCTCTCTCTCTTTTAATCAGATCTCATCTTTATTCTTAGTTTTCTTTATTTCAATTTATCTAGTTTCATCAAAACCAAAATTACTTGTTTCTTTATTTTTACAGAACAAGAAGACGAAGAAGACATATTAAGTATACCAATCCCTGTGGAGACGATACACGATAATACTTATCACTTTATTACTTGTGACGTGTTCACTTGTACTAACTTCGCACTTTTGACACGCAACAGTTGTCAAGTATTTGTGGGAGAAAATTGTACTTTGTTTTCTTGTTCCATGCAATAAAATATCAAGGTTTGCTTATTCTTTGCCATTCTTTGTTCTTGTATTCAAGCTCGGGAGAGAAGTTTGTGAGAGATTTATTTATCTAATATCGGGAGAGTTAGATTCACGAAAGAAATAAGTACGATATTTTTCTAGTTGGAAAATACTAAATCGGCCTAGGGATAGGTTAGAGTTTCAGCAGCTAAAAGAAGTGTGAGATTGGTTGATGGTTATAGTTGATTCACGCCGGGAGGTATCATCAAGGACTAGTCATCAACAGTACTTCGACTTAGGGATAAGCGGAGTCATCAGAGGACACTTTGCCGAACCTTGGAGAAGTCCACCCAAGAGCAAGGGATTGCCGCGGCGGACATAACCCTTCACTGCCGGGGCAGTAAAACTGCAGTTCTGTCGGGACAGTGTTGTATAGTTGCATTAGACAGAAAAGAATCAATTGAACCCACAATACGACTCAACTGGATCCTGCCCATTCTCTCAATCTGATTTTATTTACATTCGTTGTTCTATTTTCATTTTTCAAGTTGTTTTCAGAACAATCAAATTAATCTCTGTTTATTTTTTAATTCTTTGGCAGAACGAGAAGAGAAAAGGAAACATATTAAGTACACCAATCCCTGTGGAGACGATACTCTATATTCATCACTTTATTACTTGTGAAGTGTACACTTGCACAAATTGCGCAACTCTTTCTACACGCAACAACATGCACGCTCTAAAACCTATAAAACGATCGAAAATTATATTAAATCAAACTTTTTGTGTACAAAAAGTTAATTATGGGCTTTAGAACCTAATTATTCATGTTAAACTAAAATTTTGAGCTTTTTACTCTGTTAAAATTCGAATGGGTTCACTATAATGCCGATTTAGACATGCACGCTCTGAACACTACAAAACGATCGAAAATGATATGAAATCAAATTTTATGTGTTCAAATTATAAATTATGGGCTTTTGAACCTAATTATACACCTTAATCTCAAATTTTGAGCTTTTTACTCGGTTAAAATTTGAACGGGTTCACTACAAAGCTAATTTAGACATGCACGCTCTAAACCCTACAAAACGATCGAAAATGATATTAAATCAAATTTTATGAGTTCAAATTTTTAATTATGGGCTTTTGAAACTAATTATACACTTTAATCTTAAATTTTGAGCTTTTTACTCGGTTAAAATTCGAACGGGTTCACTATAAAGCCCATTTAGACATGCATGCTCGGAACACTACAAAACGATCAAAACTGATATTAAATCTAATTTTTTTCGGTACAAAAAGTTAATTATGGGATTTTAAACCTAATTATACAGGTTAAACTCAAATTTTGAGCTTTTTACTCGGTTAAAATTCGAACAGGTTCACTATAAAGCTCGTGTAGACATGCATGCTCTAAACCCTAAAAAACGATCGAAAATGATATTAAATCAAATTTTAGGACTTCAAATTGTTAATTATGGGCTTTTGAACGTAATTATACATCTTAATCTCAAATTTTGAGCTTTTTACTCGGTTAAAATTCGAACGGGTTAACTATAAAGCCGATTTAGGCATGCACGCTCTTAACCCTTCAAAACGATCGAAAATGATATTAAATCAAATTTGATGAGTTCAAATTGTTAATTATGGGATTTTGAACCTAATTATACACATGAATCTCAAATTTTGAGCTTTTTACTCGGTTAAAATTCGAACAGGTTCACTATAACTCCGATTTAGATATGCACGCTCTGAACCCTACAAAACGATCGAAAATGATATTAAATCAAATTTTATGAGTTCAAATTGTTAATTATGGGCTTTTGAACGTAATTATACATCTTAATCTCAAATTTCGAGCTTTTTACTAGGTTAATGTAACATCCCAAAAATGGGCTTAGATGTTATCAAAGTCGAATCAAGGATTCGGTTGACCGATCATGCCAATTAGCCTAAATCCGGGAATTTATTTTTATAAATGGTTTTCAAAGGAAATACAATATGGTAAAATACTCTAAAATTATTATTTGGGCTCTATTTGAATTTGGTAAACTCAATTTTATAAAATTACACTATGAACCTTGACATTTTGGGAAGTAGGGACTATTTTGTAAAAATGACTATTTTAGTGACTAAAATGTAATTGGGTCAAAACTTAGAATCTTTAAGGAGCTATTTATCCAATCTTTCTCATCAGATCTAACCTTCCAAAAATCTCTTTATAAACTCATTTTAATTACCATAAAGATTTTTATTGAGATTTATTTCCCATTTTTCATTAAAATCACCTTTTCACCTAACTTCTCATTTTCTCTCAACTTCTCCTAATTTTCTTAGTTTCCAATCATAATTCTATTCAATTTTATCAAGTTAAATCACATCTTTTTGATTCAATTTCGTTCGTATTATTTTCTCCTTATTTCTCTCCAATTTCCTTACACTTTACAACTTGTTTTTCATGGGTTTTTCAATTGGAAGGAGGTTGGATCTTGTTTGGAGGTAAGAAACCATTCAAACCTCTGAACTTTGAGTTCTTTATTGAAATTACCAAGTGTTTCATCCATTACATTAAGTTCTTGATTTGTTTTATGGTTTTAATTGGTGATTTTTGGTTTCTATCGGTTAATTTTGATTGAATTGATACAATCTCGTAATAAGGTGATACCTGATGGTTTTAAATGGCTAAATCAATGAATTTTGATGTATTTTAACATGGAATTAAAGGTTCTTGGATGGGTAAACCCAGATCTTAGGTTTTGGTGATGTTAATTGGCTTAGATCTTCGGCATATGGCTTGTTTAGGTGACTGAATGTTTGTTTTTGGTTTAGGATGTTTAGATCATGGTTCTTGGTTGTTTTTTGTTGTTGAGAGGTTGTGGTTTTCGTTGGCTAAGGGCTGGAGGTCATTCGGATGAGTTTCAGATGCGTTTTCGTCTTTCTTAAGTGTAATTTTTGGGGTTGTTTGT
The DNA here is from genome assembly GCA_035048815.1 of Abelmoschus esculentus. Taxonomy (NCBI): domain Eukaryota; kingdom Viridiplantae; phylum Streptophyta; class Magnoliopsida; order Malvales; family Malvaceae; genus Abelmoschus; species Abelmoschus esculentus. The sequence goes on from JAUCBN010000037.1 coordinate 10,483,451, forward strand.
TTGGAAAGTGTGGGAGGTTGATTGAATGCATTAATATGCATTAATACCTCTGTTTTTGATATGTTAAAACAGGTCAATGTGTTGAGCTAAGTGTTGAAGGTGTTTCGGAAAAGGCGAGAATGTTGGTTGGCTTCGGCAAGCTAGTTTCAGACAAGTGTTGAGTGGGCTGCCATATCAGCAAGGTTTTACTTGTTTTATCAAAGTTTTGAGGGTGTAGGGATGTTGTGAAAAACCTTCCTACGCTCGGAAGTAATTTAAATGGTTTTGCTCTCTTTATGCTTCCCATATCGCTCCATATTTGCCATGTTTTGGTCATGCTCTTAATGTAGTTTTTGCATATGTGATTTATGCATGAAAAATGATAAGTGCTTTGGCTAAATGATGTTTTCATTGTTGTCCATTGGTATTGGATATGTTTTATCAATTGAACATTCCATGAGTTTTAGTAATTTTTATGCTTCTTGTAACATATCCAATAATTGGTAGTGTTGCATTGGTTTTATGAAATATGATTATGAAGAAATGGTTTCCAATGCACGAATTGAGTTTGAAAATGATGCATGCATGTGTTAGTTGTTGTATATGCATGGTTAATGATAGTTTCCATGACTTTTAAAGGATGAGAATGATTTGGATTAAAGTATGGTTATTACCCTTTTCCCCGTATAAAGTCGTTAAGCTTGATTTAAGTTCACTTTGATGAACATATGTTGAGTGCATTGTAAAACAACAAGCTTCCATGCATAATGAGAATGATATTGGCTTAGCGACACTATTTTAAGACCACGAATACAAATGACATGTCAATAGGATTAAGTGCACTATAATATTGAATTAATATGTTGTGTTGCCTACACGTAAACAAGGGTCACTTTGTGTCCGACCGTACATGTAGAGCTTGCCTACACGTAAACAGGGATGACTTTGTGTCCGACCGTGCGTGTAGAGCTTGCCTATATGTAAACAAGGGTGACTTTGTGTCCAACCGTGCATATAGTTGACCCATACGTAAACAAGGGTGACTTTGTGTCCGACCGTACGTAGTGGGGGTAACATGTATACAAGGGTGACTTTGTGTCCAACCGATGCATGTTGAGACCAAGTGTCTCTTGATAAGGAATAAGGAATCCGAGTATTCGATGGGTATAAGGTCTGAGCAAAGCTAGTCACTTAGTTGCCAATATGCATGGTTTATGATTTGAGATTTTTGTGCATTGAAAAGAATGAGATTGTGTCACATATTGATATAGAATTGTTTATAAAATATAATAATGTTTTAAGATCATGAATTTCACAAGAATGTGTTTTAAATAAGTTTTGTGCACGCTCTAAACCCTATAAAATGATAAAAAAATGATATTAAATCAAATATTTTGGTTAGAAAAAGTTAATTATGGGATTTTGAACATAATTATACATGTTAAAATAAAATTTTGAGCTTTTTACTCGGTTAAAATTCAAACGGGTTCACTACAAAGCCGATTTACACATGCAGGCTCTGAACCCTACAAAACGATCGAAAATGATATTAAATAAAATTTTATTGGTACAAAAAGTTAATTATGGGCTTTTGAAACTAATTATGTAGCTTAAAATAAATTTTTGAGCTTTTTACTCGGCTAAAATTAGAACGGATTCACTATAAATCTCATTTAGACATGCATGCTCTAAACCCTACAAAACAATCGAAAATGATATTAAATTAAATTTTTTGGGTACAAAAAGATAATTATGGGCTTTTGAACCTAAATAAACAACTTGAACTAAAATTTTGAGCTTTTTACTTGGTTACAATTCGAACGAGTTCACTATAAAGCCCATTTAGACATGCACACTCTAAAACCTACAAAATGATCGGAAATGATATTAAATAAAAAATTTTGGGTACAAGAAGTTAATTATGGGCTTTTGAACATAATTATATAGGTTGAACTAAAATTTTGAGCTTTTTACTTGGTTAATATTCGAACGAGTTCACTATAAAGTCCATTTAGACATGAATGCTCTAAACCCTACAAAACGATCGAAAATGATATTAAATCATTTTTTTTGAGTTCAAAAAGTTAATTGTGAGATTTTGAACCTAATTATACAAGTTAAACTAAAATTTTGAGCTTTTACTCTTTTAAAATTCGAACGAGTTCACTAAGAAGCCTATTTTGACATGTACGCTATGAACCCTACAAAACGATCGAAAATGATATTACATCAAATTTTTTGTGTACAAGTAGTTAATTATGTGATTTTGATCCTAATTATATAGGTTAAACTAAAATTTTGAGCTTTTTACTCGGTTAAAATTTAAACGGGTTCATCGTAAAGCCCATTTAGACATGCACGCTCTGAACCCTACAAAACGATCAAAAATGATATTGAATCAAATTTTTTGGCAAAAAAGTTAATTATGGGCTTTTGAACCTAATTATACAGGTTAAACTAAAATTTTGAGCTTTTTACTCAGTTAAAATTCGAACGAGTTCATTATAAAGCCCATTTAGACAGGCACGCTCTAAACACTACAAAAAGATCGAAAATGATATTAAATCAAATTATTTGAATACAAAAAGTTGATTATTGTCTTTTAAACCTAATTATACAGGTTAAACTAAATTTTTGAGCTTTTTACTTGGTTAAAATTCGAACAAGTTCACAATAAATCCCATTTAGATATGCACGATCTAAACCCTACAAAACGATCGAAAATGATATTATATCAAATTTTTAAGAACAAAAAGTTAATTATGGGATTTTGAACCTAATTATACAGTTTAAACTAAAATTTTGAGCTTTTTATTGGGTTAAAATTCGAACGAATTCACTATAAAGCCCATTTAGACATGCACGCTATGAACTCTACGAAATGAACGAAAATGATATTAAATCAATTTTTTTGTGTGTACAAAAAGTTAATTATAGGATTTTGAACCTAATTATACAATTTAAACTAAAATTTTGAGCTTTTTACTCGGTTAAAATTCGAACGGATTCACTATAAAGCCGATTTAGACAAGCACGCTTTGAACCCTACAAAATGATCGGAAATGATATTAAATAAAATTTTATTGGTACAAAAAGTTAATTATGGGATTTTGAACCTAATTATGCAGCTTAAAATAATTTTTTGAGCTTTTTACTCGGTTAAAATTCGAAACAGATTCACTATAAAGCCCATTTTGACATGCACACACTAAACCCTACAAAACGACCGAAAATGATATTATATCAAATTGTTTGGGTACAAAAAGATAATTATGGGCTTTTGAACCTAAATAAACAACTTAAACTAAAATTTTGAGCTTTTTACTCGGTTATAATTCGATTGGGTTTACTATAAAGCCCATTTAGACATGCAGGCTCTGAACCCTACAAAAAGATCGAAAATGATATTAAATCAAATTATTTGAGTACAAAAAGTTAATTATAGGCTTCTGAACCTAATTATACAGGTTAAACTAAAATATTGAGCTTTTTACTCGACTAAAATTCGAACGGGTTCACTGTAAAGTCCATTTAGACATGCATGCTCTGAACCCTACAAAACGATCGAAAATGATATTAAATCAAATTATTTGAGTTCAAAAAGTTAATTATGAGATTTTTAACCTAATTATACAGGTTAAACTAAAATTTTGAGCTTTTTACTTTGTTAAAATTGAAACGGGTTCACTTTAAAGCCCATTTAGAGATGCACTCTCTAAACCCTACAAAATGATCGAAAATGATATTAAATCAAATTTTTTTAGTACAAAAAGTTACTTATGGGATTTTGAACCTAATTATACAGCTTAAACTAAAATTTTGGGCATTTTACTCTGTTAAAATTCGAACGGGTTCACTATAAAGCTCATTTAGACATGCATGCTCTAAACCCTACAAAATGATCAAAAATGATATTAAATCAAATTTTTTGGGTACAAAAAGTTGATTATGGGTTTTTGAACTTAATTATGCAGCTTAAAATAAATTTTTGAGCTTTTTACTCTGTTAAAATTCTAACGGGTTCACTATAAAGCCCATTTAGACATGCACACTCTAAACCGTACAAAACGATCGAAAATGATTTTAAATCAATTTTTTTGTGTACAAAAAGATAATTATGGGCTTTTGAACCTAAATAAACAACTTAAACTAAAATTTTGAGCTTTTTACTCGGGTACAATTCGAACATACCATGTAACCATAAAAGCCTCTCATCAACCTTCGGTCCACACAACAACGTTCAACCAACAAGCCTCGAACAAACTTAATACAAAACTGCTAAACATAGTCTTAAGCAAACTCCATAAATGACAACACCTTCACTAAGAGACATGGTAACCATAACATAATATCTCAACACACCATCCCTCCTCCTATGGATGATAAAACCCAACACTCAAATGGAAAACTCTATCTCACCCCAATAACCTTACTACCAAACTCATGATGATTCATTCTGACTTTAACCTTGGCACTTTTATCGATTCTAAACCTCAAACAAAATTGATACACAAGCTTAACTTACCGGCAAGACAAACATCCACCCATAACTCAACCATATCCAAAACAAGCCCACTCAAAAGCACCTGCTCCCAAATTCCTACCACAACACCGTACCACCAGATGCATAGAAAATATTACCATATACCCCGAACAAGATACCACTCCAACACGACATCCTTCGACACAATCATGTGGCTCATATAATACAAAAGGTTCTTGACACAAACCTGAACCTTGCCAAACACATCCTCCACTAGACCTTCACCAAACATCTTATCACGACTTACCTCCGATCAACTTAACCAAGGTAGAGTCCCACTCACGACTCCACCACTGTACTAGAACTCTTAACATAGATTTAATCGAACAACTTTTCTCGTAACTCCTTAACAACCCTGACTCACCCCACAAAACAAACACCCATCACGGCATCCTTACGCAAACCAAGCCATTCACGATAGCTAACATTCAACAAGACATACAACACAAGGAACTTACCAACTTTATGCCGATACCCAACCTTATACTCATTTCAATGATAGTACCTTCAACTTAAGGTTAAGCCACCATATCCAACTCAACATTATACTTCAAACTTCGAGGTCCATGCATCGTTAACTGCCTCGACACTCAACTCAAAACTCCTTCCCAACATCAACTCACCGATAACCCAACTCTTATCCCTCTTATACCATAACAAGAACAAGGCTTGTAACATTCATAGACATGAACCCACTGAACACAAACTCTCACCACATCTTTCACTAAAAGTAAGCCCAAAAGACTGAGTAACTGATATAGGTCATAAACTGTCGAGCGGTCCCCATCACACAATTCAAACTTCATCACAATCTAACTTTAACCGAGGTAAACCCAACTTAACTCCTTATAAACACAATAGGTGCACTTTCCACCTTTACGGCACAACTAAAACCTCGCAAGGCCACAACAAAACCATGATTCAAACCCATGATACCACAACTCCCATATTGATATATTTCTTTTTTTTATAACTCTTTTTTTTTAACTTGACCCAATACTCCTCAAGGCAAAACACCAGATCAGTCACAACCCCCGACCTAACCACACATCAAACCCTACTACAAAGGATTCCAAGTTGAATTTCCACCAACCATGACGACAAAACAATACCTTTTTCACAAAACGAACCCACACCACTCTAAAAACCACTAAACCGCCTCTCAACACACAACCTACTACAAACCTCTCACAACTTCCAAACTCTAACCGGAGAGAACTCTTAGAACTCGACCTTACATTTCTTAATGACCAACTCGAAACTAACCATAACTCAAGATATTCCCCTTGGGTTCAGCCATTCACAACTCCGGACCAAACTAACCCATCTTTATCCAGGATTATTCCCTAACCAAAAGGGTAATTCGCCCACAACACAACAAGCTCAAGACCAACAAGGAAACTCTTTCAACACTTTTTTTTAAACTCCAGCACTTCACCCAAAAAGAGCCAACCACACACCACTTTCACCTTCAAAGGAGTTACTCGCAAGTGTGAACAAATGTATGCATGATTTCCTGTATGCCCTCATAAATGTCTGTGCAAGTGCATGTAAATGCAATTTCTAATGTCATGCTCGGGAATGCATGTATATCCTATAATATCTATAGATATATACATATATGTTCTCTTATTCTAAGCATGATTATTGTTCACACTCACAAATAACATCCTCAACTCCAACAATTCAACTACTAACTTGCAAACCTCTCCAACACATCAACGTATAAAACCTTCGAAGCCTGGTACTCATAGAGTACAAAACTCTGTCACATCTCGTATGTTTTCTGAACATTCGATTCATCTTGCACATCAACAGTCTGAAACTTCCTAAGGTAATCCCAGAGATGTAGCCATCTGCTACTCACAACCACAACAGGTTCTCAGACCCAACTGATCCAAAACCCCTTTCACACTCAGACATGATTGAAGACCCAGTTGACACAAAATTTGTCACCTCAACACTGCACTATACAACACAACATGAACTTGTCGATCCTCCACAACTCTTCAATTGACAAAACGCAGCTCTCTCATCACTCCCATATAAGAAAACATCATAATTTTACAATGAATAACAACATTTTTACAAAATAGTAAGGCCAGCGCAAAGCAAGTTCTAAGTAGCTCAAGTATAATATAAAACAATTTTTCTAGTAGTAGTTAGAGCAATGGGTCTCCCAGAATAATCCCCCAACAAAATAAATTCAACCATTACATGACACAACAACCATATACCACGATATTAACACCATCTCATCAAAGCATAAAAAAATCACCATGTTTATCCACACACTAGCCATACAATACTCAATCCACTCTTTTATCAACAAAAGATAATGATCACATCCCTTTGTAGACCATTAACATATTAATGCAATAAGATTAGATCATACTTGCAAACACCATAATCATCAAACAAGGTTATTTCTACCAAACCATAACATAGATCAAACACACAACATTAATACTTAGCAACATACTTGCATTTACACAATAATCAATCACCGTGCATAGAAAAAAATAGTCCATGTTATACAACAAACGAAATACATCACCATCTTAAACATCAACTCCTCAAAACATTCTTAACCTGGCGCTGATACCACCAAATGTACCCCCCTTAGCTCGGCCTAGACGAAACCGACTCTAAAGGATTACACGGGGAATACCGAACCAAACCCGTAAAGGCCCGGTCCGATAAGCAACCCTGAAAACATTATATAATTTTTTTATCTTATCTAAAGGCATAATTATGTTCCTATATGTTTCGATTTCATGCAAAACAAAAACGGAATCAATTCAACCACAATTGAGCACTCGATTAACACATGAGCAACTTAAGGACTAAAATGTGAATCTTTCAAATTCTATTAGCAAGGTAGAAATTCATTCCATCAAAGATCAATTAAACATACAAGGAACACCCACGATAAATTTCAAACCAAACGGAGCATTCTAACATCATCAATTACATGCCTCAATAAATAGGGACCAAAATGTAAAATTTTTAATTTCTAGGGACTACATCCAATTTAAGTTAGCCAACTTGAAATTAAGTCAACTTTATGCATCAAGGTGAAATTTCAACTCAAAATAACATTCGTAGCTACCATAATTGAACATAGAAAGTTATTCGGGACTAAAATGCAATTCTGGTAACTATCAACTAATAACCAACCAAAGGTTTCAAAACCTTCATTGAAGGTTTCGAAACTTTATGAAAAAGGTTTCGAAAATTTTCCTTGAAAGTTTCGAAACTTTCATTCTAGTAAGGTTCTAATATCCAACTAGCCCGCAAGGTTTCGAAACCTACCTAGAAGTTTCGAAACTTTTTGGAAAAGGTTTCGAAACTTCTATTAAAGTTTCGATACCTTCATACCCAGAATAATAAAATCAACCATTTTAAGTAGATTTAACCCATACAAGACCCAACCATTGATCACCATCAACTATATGCGTAATTCCTAAACATTAAGAGCAAATTATACAACCAATTGAAACCATCATAGACCCCACAACTCCTATAGGCATGCTTCCTAACTTTTTCACAATACTCAAAACCATACAAGGGTAAGCATACCTCAAGCAAACAAATAAGCATACATCACAATTTCTTTAAATGCCTTTACTTACAAGACAACAACATTGCTCCACATTCTATACATACTCAAGTTCATATAACCAAAGTGACTCATGTCAACCAAAAACCAACTTTTACAACAATGAAACCATATCCCCATTGCTCTCTTACTACTACTAAACTTTAGAACACATACTTGAGCTTTTCATCGACACGCACTTGGAATCTTGCTTCTCTTGGTTGCCTCATATAATATCTCTGCATTGTAAGGTAAAAGAGAGGGTAAGCATAAGCTTAGTGACGGGTAAAACATAGAAATACTACCTTTGCAATGCAGCCCATAAGGCCATCAATAAATCACTTTAAATCATGCCATATCATTCTCAATGTAAGTGTCTCAAACATTGTTTACAAAACCAAATCCGCTTCCTTATCAAGTGTCAATTATCTCATGCAACTCAAAACTAAAATTCACAAGACTTTCATGCTTTTAAAACAACAACAATACTTATGGCCTTTTTAATACATATGCTTCTCTATGCATCATCTCAAGTCTTATATGCTATACACCTAGCAAAGCGTAAACCATACGCACTTTAATGTGCACATCACAAGTCTTATTTGCTAAACACAAAGCAACACTTAGGCCATTCTCTTGTGCTCATATCCTTGCACAAAACTTATTTAAAACACATGCTTGTGAAATTCATGATCTTAAAACATTACATTTTATAAACAATTCTATATCAACATGTGACACAATATCATACTTTTCAATGCACAAAAATCTCAAATCATAACCATGGATATTGGCAACTAAGTGACTAGCTTTGTTCAAACCTTATACCCATCGAATAATAGAATTCCTTATTCCTTATCAAGAGACACTTGGTCTCAACATGCATCGGTTGGATACAAAGTCACCCTTGTATACATGTTACCCCCACTACGTACGGTCGGACACAAAGTCACCCTTGTTTACGTATGGGTCAACTATATGCACGGTTGGACACAAAGTCACCCTTTTATACATATAAGCAAGCTCTACACGCACGGTTGGACACAAAGTCACCCTTGTTTATGTGTAGGCAACACGACAAACTAACTCAATATTATAGTGCACTTAATTCTAATGACATGTCATTTGTATTCGTGGTCTTAAATAGTGTCACTAAGCCAATATCATTCTCATTATGCATGGTAGCTTGCTGTTTTACAATGCACTCAACATATGTTCATCAAAGTGAACCCAAATCATGTTCAACGGCTTTATTCGGGGAAAAGGGTAATAACCATACTTTAATCCAAATCATTCTCATGCTTTAAAAGTCAATGAAACCATCATTAACCATGCATATACAACATCTAACACATGCATGCATCATTATCAAACTCAATTCATGCATTGGAAACCATTTCTTCATATGCATGTTTCATAAAACCAATGCAACGTTATCAATCATTGGATATGTTACCAAAAGCATAGATATTAATAAAACTCATGAAATGTTCAAGTGTCAAAACATATCCGATACCAATGGACAATAATGAAACATCTTTTAGACAAAGCAATTATCATTTCTCATGCATAAATCACATATGTAAAAACTACCTTAAGAGCATGTCTAAATTATGGTAATTATGGAACGATATGGGAACCATTAAGAGAGCGAAACCATTTAACTTACTTCCGAGTGTGGGGAGGTTTCTCACACCATCCCTACACCCCCAAACCTTTGATAAAACAAGTAAAACCTTGTTGATACGGCAGCCCACTCACCACTTGAACGAAACTCGCTTGCCGAAGCCAACCGACATTCTCACCTTTTCCGAAATACATCCAACACTTAGCTCAACATCTTGCCATGTTTTAACACAACAAAATTAGAGGGATTAATGCATATTAATGCATTCAATCAACCTCCCACACATCCAAAACAAATAGCCCCAAAAACTATACTTAAGAAAACCGAAAACATATCTGAAACTCATCCGAACGACCTCCAGCCCTTAGCCAACGAAAACCACAACTTATCAACATCAAAACACAACAAAGAACCATGATATAACCATCCAAAACCAGCAGCAAACATTCAGCCACCCAAACAAGCCATAAACCGAAGATCTAAGTCAATTAACATCACCAAAACCTAAGATCCGGGTTTACACATCCAAGAACCTTTAATTCCATGTTAAAAAACATCAAAATTCATTGATTTACCCATTGAAAACCATCAGGTATCACCTATTACGGGATTGCATCAATTCAATCAAAATTAACCGATAAAAACCGAAAATCATCAATTAAAATCATAAAACAAATCAAGAACTCAATGTAATGGATCAAACACTTGGGAATTTCAATAAATAACTCAAAGTTCAGAGGTTTGAATGGTTTCTTACCTCCAAACAAGATCCAACCTCCTTCCAATTGAAAAACTCATGAAAAACAAGTTGTAAAGTGTAAGGAAATTGGAGAGAAATAAGGAGAAAATAATATGAACGAAATTGAATAAAAAGATGTGATTTACCTTGATAAAATGAAGAGAATTCTGATTGCAAACCAAGAAAATTAGGAGAAGTTGAGAGAAAATGAGAAGTTAGTTGAAAAGGTGATTTTAGTGGAAAATGGGAATTAAATATCAATAAAAATCTTTATGGTAATTAAAAGGAGTTTATAAAGAGATTTTTGGAAGGATAGATCTGATGAGAAAGATTGGATAAATAGCCCCTTAAAGATTCTAAGTTTTGACCCAATTACATTTTAGTCACTAAAATAGTCATTTTTACAAAATATTCACTACTTTCCAAAATGTCAAGGTCCATAGTGTAATTTTACAAAATTGAGTTTACCAAACTCAAATAGAGTCCAAATAAGAATTTTAGAGTATTTTTCCATATTTGTTTCCTTTGAAAACCATTTATAAAAAATAAATTCCCGGATTTAGGCTAATTAGCTTGATCGGTCAACCGAACACTTGATCCGACCTTGATAACATCTAAGCCCATTTTTTGGATGTTAAAAAAAAGTTAATTATGGGATTTTGAACCTATTTATAAAGGTTAAACTAGAACTTTGAGCTTTTTACTTGGTTAAAATTCGAACGAGTTCACTACAAAGACCATTTAGACATGCACGCTGTGAACCGTACAAAATGATCGAATATGATATTAAATCAAATTTTTTGGTTACAGAGAGTTAATGTTGAGATTATAAACCTATTTATACAGGTTAAACTCAAATTTTGAGCTTTTTACTTGGTTAAAATTCGAAAGGGTTCACTAAAAAGCCCATTTAGACATGCACACTCTAAACCCTACAAAACGATCGAAAAAGATATTAAATCAAATTTTCTGAGTAAAAAAAGTTAATTATGGGCTTTTGAACCTAATTCTATAGGTTAAACTAAAATTTTGAGCATTTACTATGTTAAAATTCGAACTGGTTCACTATAAAGTCCATTTAGACATGCACGCTCTAAATCGTACAAAATGATCGAAAATGATATTAAATCAAAGTTTTTGGCAAAAAAAAGTTAATATTGAGCATTTAAACCTAATTATACAGGTTAAACTCAAATTTTGAGCTTTTTACTCGGTTAAAATTCGAACGGGTTCACTAAACAACCCATTGAGACATGCACGCTCTGAACCCTACAAAACGATCGAAAATGATATTTAATAAAAAATTTTGGGTACAAAAAGATAATTATGGGCTTTTGAACCTAAATAAACAACTTAAACTAAAATTTTGAGCTTTTTACTTGGTTACAATTCGAATGAGTTCACCATAAAGCCCATTTAGACATGCACAATCTAAACCCTACAAAATGATTGCAAATGATATTAAATAAAAAATTTTGGGTACAAAAAGTTAATTATGGGCTTTTGAACCTAATTATATAGGTTAAACTAAAATTTAGAGCTTTTTACTCGGTTAAAATTCAAACGAGTTCACTATAAAGCGCATTAGACATCCATGCTTTGAACCCTACAAAACGATCGAAAATTATATTAATTCTAATTTTTTGGGTGCAAAAAGTTAATTATGGGAATTTGAACCTAATTATACAGGTTAAACTCAAATTTTGGGCTTTTTACTGGTTAAAATTCGAATGGATTCACTATAAAGCCCATTTAGACATGCACAGTCTGGACCCTATAAAACGATCGAAAATGATATTAAATCAAAATTTTTTAGTACAAAAAGTTAATTATGGGCTTTTGAACCTAATTATACAGGTTAAACTAAAATTTTGAGCTTTTTACTTTGTTAAAATTCAAACGGGTTCACTATAAAGCCCATTTAGATATGCATGCTTTGAACCCTACAAAATGATCGAAAATGATATTAAATCAATTTTTTGAGTACAAGAAGTTGATTATGGGCTTTTGAACCTAATTATACATGTTAAACTAAAATTTTGAGCTTTTTACTCTGTTTAAATTGAAATGGGTTCACTATAAATCCCATTTAGGCATGCAATCTCTAAACCCTACAAAACGATCGAAAATGATATTAAATCAATTTTTTAAGTATAAAAAGTTGATTATGGTCTTTTGAACCTAATTATACAGGTTAAGTTAAAATTTTGAGCTTTTTACTTGGTTACAATTCGAACGAGTTCACTATAAAGCCCATTTAGACATGAACACTCTGAACCCTACAAAATGATCGCAAATGATATTAAATAAAAATTTTTGGGTACAAAAAGTTAATTATAGGATTTTGAACCTAATTATAGAGGTTAAAGTAATTTTTTTTATTTTTACTCGATTAAAATTCTAACGGGTTTACAATAAAGCCCATTTAGACATGCACGCTCTAAACACTAAAAAACGATCGAAAATGATATTAAATCAAATTATTTGAGTACAAAAAAGTTAATTATGGGTTTTTGAACATAATTATACAGGTTAAACTAAAATTTTGAGCGTTTTACTCTGTTAAAATTGAAACGGGTTCACTATAAAGCTCATTTAGACATGCACGCTCTGAACCTACAAAACAATCGAAAATGATATTAAATCAGTTTGTTTGATCACAAAAAGTTGATTATGGGCTTTTGAACCTAATTATACAGGTTAAACTAAAATTTTGAGATTTTTACTCGGTTAAAATTCATACGGGTTCACTATAAAGCCCATTTAGACATGCATGCTCTAAACCCTACAAAACGATCGAAAATAATATTAAATGAAATTTTTTGGGTACAAAAAGTTAATTATGGGCTTTTGAATCTAATTATACAGGTTAAACTAAAATTTTGAGCTTTTTACTCGGTTAAAATTCGAACGAGTTCATTATAAAGCCCATTTAGACATGCACGCTTTGAACCGTACAAAATGATCGAAAATGATATTAAATCAAATTTTTTGGTTACAAAAAGTTAATATTGAGCTTTCGAACCTAATTATACAGGTTAAACTAAAATTTTGAGCTTTTTACTCGGTTAAAATTCGAACGGGTGGGTAAATTTTATGTGTGTGATTGTTTTCTCTCATCTCCTTTTTGTCTCTCGTCCTCTCTCCTCCTTCATGACCCTTCCTTCCTCAGCCACTCAACTCTACCTCCGTCGTTCTTTTGCCGTTGCTGATGGAGAACCTTTATTTGGACGATATTTATCAATCTGCATCACATCTCCATCGCTGGGAGAGGAAGAAACAATCACAACACCTGTTAAACCACAAAGGTATGATTTGAATATTTATTTTCTATTTTTCTTGCATGTAACTATCCGAATCATTAATGGATCTTGCTTGAAGATCTATGTTTTTGTTTGTTTTACATTGTTTGAGTTATTGTTTTCACCAAATCGTTCAAAATATCCAACCATGGATGTGAATCATCTTCACGTCGATATATTTGGTGGTATCCCTGTTTGTTTTGTTCTTCTTTATCTTCTCTTCTAATGTTTCGGTGTGTTTCTTACTATTATCACAAGTTCTTGGTTCGAATCTTGTTTTCTTACGTTATATCCAATCTTTCTTTCTTTACATTCTTTTTCAATGAAAACTCTAAGTTTGAAGACTTTTATGATGTTATCTTTGGAGAAAGATTAATTAGTCTTCAATGGGATTGTTTGCACTCCCTTGATCGTCGGTTTTAAGGCGTTGATAAGCATCATCTTGAACGGCTCCATTCCTTTTAAAAAAGATCTATCCATATTGAATCTTATTTTTCACTTCTTGCGAGATCCTTATGGAAGAGAATTACTTTTGATCTCAAAGGTATTACATTGTCCTTTATCTAGGAGATTTCATTTTTCAAGTTTTGACCAAGAAAGAAACTTTGTTCTTATCTCTATCTTCTCCTCAAAGTTTTATTTTATTTACTATATCCTTTAATTTCAATAATTTATCTAATCTACTAATGCATGTTTTGTTTTTTTGATGTTCTTGGAGTTTTAATCTACTTCTCTGCCACGAAGCATTCAACTTTTCACCAAACTTTTGTACAATTCCACTGTTCTCAACAATTATTTATTTTTTTCAAGCATGAATTTTCCAGGTACACTTTTCTCTTTTACTCTTTTATCAATCTTAAATATTATATTTGAACATCTTTCAATTTACTTCTATCTTACAATAATCTTAAAATTACATAAACCTATTTTACTTGTACCTTTCTTTGGTTTCCGAACAATCTGTGTTTTTGTTGAACCAACCCTTTATCGGGTACCCACAAAAATCGAACCATTTATTGGTATCCTATACAATCTTAGTTTATTCAGACAACCTGTTCTTGGGTCCCATCAACTAATCTCATACAACCAACTGTATGGAAGACTACACTATTAGAACACCAAAATATCACTATTAATTTCTACTCACATAAATGACCATGCTCAAGTTCTTTAACTGGGAACAATAAGGTTATTGATAGTATCTTTAGACCTTTCATCTGATTACCAATCTTGCTGAATACATGTACTTTTCATGCCATTAACCATATCAACCTTATTTCATCATTTCTTACCAATACCATGTCTCTTATTATCAGTTTGTTATTATCACGACCGTTAGAATCAGAATCTTATCTTCTTTCATATCAATTTATTTTTTATGTTTTTTATTAAAATAATCACACCAATCATGATCACGCTCTTATTTGTAAGACAAATCATAACGCAGAAACACATGCTATACAATATCTATATCAATTTACACAAGACCTTTTAATCTCAAACAAAATTTCCATGCCACATTTTTCAATTCCTAAAATAAATTTAAATCATCCACCAATAAATTACAATCTATTTACATATCAAAAGTCAAATTTTTCCACAAATAATCCCCTAATTTTACCAAATCCTCTAAAATTTCCAATATCTCACCCTTACCTTATCACAAAAATTTTGCTTTTAACCCAAATAGATTAGCAAACACTCAAAATCATTCCAAATATACTTAAAAAAACATTATCTAAACTTTTCCTTCCATATATCTCCAAAACTATTTTATTGTTTCCACTCCCCCCTAAAACTAAAAATCATACCACTTCTTACCATATACTTTTAATCCTTATGACAGTTAATATCTCCAGCAATAATTCAATACAATTTACACATATAATACTATTAACTTAAATATATATATATATATTCTCAAACTTTAAACATAATTTCAACATTACCAAAAAGATATTACTTACCAATTTCCTATTATTTCTCCACCTTTCTTTTTTACAATTTACCTCTTCATTATTTCCTAATTCAAACACATATATCTTATTACCATATATCTGTAATCTTTATACTAATTAAATTTCATATATTACAATTTTGATTTCAAAAAAAGAAAACTATCAAGTACTCAAACTTTTTCTAAATATACATAAAAAAATATTACATAACAAATTTTCCTCATTTCTCAACTTCTCCACTTACCATAATTTTACAATTGACAATATCAAAAATATATATCACCTACTTAAATTTATATTTTTTTTAAAAAGAAATAATACCAATAAAAAATTTATAAACTTTTCAACTATATTCTACATACCTTTTCCATATATCCAATTTAAACCCCTTCGCATAACTAGTTTTACCTACTCTAAATACATTGATATAAAATTACCAACATCTCTCCAAATGTTAATATGTCAAACTTACCTTTTTACAAAATTATTAATCTATATAAAACTATATTCCCAAATTTTAAAAATATTTCTTAAACCCTCTAAAGAATATAACCTATTTAACATTTTCCATATCTCTTCTTACCTTTTCTACCATTCACTTTGTCCTTATTTCATATTTAAAATCCATATCTTTTCTTACCATATACCTTTCCTTTTCACAAAAAATAATTTTCACACTCCTTTCTCATATAATTTTTTTCAAACTCTTAATATCTCCAGCAATAATTCTTTACAATTTACATATATAATACTATTAACTTATACAAATTTATATTCTCAAACCTTAAACATAATTTTAACATTGCCAAAAAAAATTTACTTACCAATTTCCTTTAATTTCTCCACCTATCTTTTTCACAATTTACCTCTTCATTATTTCCTAATTCAAACATATATCTTTTATTATCATATATCTGTAATTTTTATACTAATTAAATTCCATATATCCCCTTTTATGAAAATTTTGATTTCAAAAATAGGAAACTATCAAATACTCAAACTTTTTCTTAATATACATAAAAAATATTACTTAACAATTTTTTCTCATTTCACACCTTCTCCACTTACCATAATTTTAAAAATGACAATATCAAAAAAATATATCACCTACTTAAATTTATACTATTTTGAAAAAGTAATAATACCAATTAAAAAATTTATAAACTTTTCAACTATATTCTACATACCTTTTCCATATATGCAATTTAAACCCCTTCTCATAACTAGGTTTACCTACTCTAAATACATTGATATAAAATTACCATCATCTCTCCAAATGTCAATATGTCAAACTTACCCTTTTACAAATTTATTAATCTATATAATACTATACTCCCAATTTTTCAAAATATTTCCTAAACCTTCTAAAAAAATATAACCTATTTAACATTTTTCATATTTATTCTTACCTTTTCTACCATTCACTTTGTCCTTATTTCCTAATTGATATTCATATCTTTGCTGGAAAGAAACATTCCCCTCCAACGCATGAAAGCCAAAACCAAAAGAAACCAAAGCACACACCTATGGATAAACCTGGGATGAGAAGCGAAAAAACTCTACGGCGGAGGTTGACCAGGCTCAACCCCGCCGATCGAAATGAAAATCATATGTTGAAACTGCCAAGGCCTTGGTAAAGCCCAGGCAATTCTAAATCTCAAAAAAATAATTACCAATTATGATCCAGATATCTTATTCTTATGCAAAACTAGACTAAATAAAACTAGATGTAATTCTCTTAGTGTATCACTTGATATGCAAGGATGCTTATCGGTAGAACATAGTCCAACTTGTACCGGCCTTGCCTTAGTTTGGAATAATAAAATTCAAACTGATTTACTTTCTTACACTGATCGCCATATCGATTGCATTATTAAGCATGATAACTCCAAATTCCACTTTACCGGTTTACATGGTTATGCTAATATAAATCATAAATTCAAAACATGGCAATTAATAGATTCTTTAAAATCATCCTCCAACCTCCCATGGCTTTTAGGTGGAGACTTTAATGAAATACTACATGACAACGAAAAACAAGGAGGATGTCGTCATGCAAGATCCCAAATCATCAATTTTCAAGAATATTTATCCAGAAATGAACTCTTTGATTGTAAACCTAACTCAGGATGGTTCACATGGTTCAAACATGGACCCAATTCACAACCAATCTTCGAAAGTTTGGATCGGTTCATTGGGTCAATCAACTGGATAAATATGTATCCTAATTACACCATAATTTCTCATTTCCAATCCAAATCTGACCATTGTTCTATTATGCTTGACACCTCTCCCACTACTTTTACAAGAAAACGAAATCTTAAGAAAACATTTCGCTTTTTGAGGAATATTGAGCCACCAATGATGAAAGCAAAAACCTAATCAAAGATATTTGGATAAACACGAATGGGAACACTCTAAACAAAATAGAAAAGATTGGCAACCAATTAAATTCATGGCAAAATTCTCAAAGGAAAAAACAAATGAACGCCTTCAATATCTAACCACATACATTAATAATAGTCTTAGACAACCAATACCATCCTCTGAGGAACACCGCCTCATTGAAGCAAAAAAAGAACTGCAAGTACTTCAACATAACAACGAAATATATTGGGCCCAACGCTCTATAACTAACTGGCTACAACATGGAGACAAAAATACTTCTTTTTTCCACGCCCAAGCCAATGGACGTCTCAAGAAAAATACTATTCAAGGCCTCTTTGATTATTCCAACACTTGGCACACGGAAGAATCCAACATTCTATCAATTGCTATAGACTATTTCCAAAACCTTTTCTCTACATCCAATCCAACTCCTTCGACTGATATCCTTGATAACATTCCAACTAGAATCACACCACAAATGAATGAAAATTTAAATAAACCTTACACAGACGAAGTTATAAATGCTTTTCGTGATATAGATCCTAGGAAAGCTCTAGGGATCGATGGTTTTCCAAGTAGTTTTTACCGACAACACTGGGATACACTTGGTAAGGACATAATACGACTATGCCTTGATCTGTTCTCGGGTGCAACCAACAAGATTGAGGTCAATCAAACTATTCTGGTCCTAATCCCGAAATACAAAATTCAACGACAATGAGGCAACTTCGTCCAATAAGCCTTTGCACTGTTATATACAAAATTGTATCTAAAGTTTTAGTCAATCGTCTCAAAACATTCATACCTCTATGTATTAGTAACAACCAAGCAACTTTTATTCAAGTTAGAAACATCACGGACAATATCCTAATTGCACATGAACTACTTCACACCCTTAATACGGGAGATTCCCACCTCTCTAAAGGTGCAAGTCTGAAGCTAGACTTGGAAAAAGCCTTCGATCGTGTGGAATGACCTTTCTTACAACAAATTATGCAACGTATGGGTTTCAACAACACATGGATTTCTACTATAATGAAATGTGTCACTACCGTTTCATACCAAGTCCGTGTAAACGACTCTTTATCTCAATCTTTTAAACCACAACGAGGTCTGTGACAAGGAGACCCACTCTCTCCATTCCTCTTCCTGTTCTGCACCCAAAGATTAACAGCTATACTAAATGCTCAAAATGCTAATGGCAACCTCCCTGGATTCAGTGCTAGTCGGCATGGCCAAAAAATAAACCATCTCCTTTTCGCTGATGATTGCTTGGTCTTCATAAAAACAACACCACTAAAGCTAATCATCTCAAAAATGCTCTACACCAATATACTACCTCCTTAGGTCAAGCTATTAATTTTGAAAAATCTACAATCTAATTTTCCCCAAAAGCTACTCTATCTCAAAGACCAGTTGTTAACAATATTATCCAAGTCCAAGAGGTTAGTGACCTTGGTATTTACCTGGGTGTCCCTCTCTTAATTGGAAAAAACAAAACAGCTTCGTTAGGATTTACCAGAGATAAAGTTAACGCAAGTCTCTCCAAATGGGATAAACACCTATTATCTTCTAGCAGTAAAGAGGTATTCATAAAATCTGTCATTCAATCTCTTCCACAATATGTCATGTCATGCTACCTTCTTCCACATAATATTATCGATGACATGACCACTTCTATTCGCCGATACTGGTGGTCAGGAAAAGGTAACAAAAATGGCTAGCACATGCTTCCTTGGGAGATTGTATGCCAACCAAAATCAGTAGGGGGCATGGGCTTCTGCGACCTCCACAAATTTAATATCGCTCTGTTAGGAAAACAAATATGGAGACTACTCTGTGAACCATCTAACCTCCTTGGCCAGGTATATCAAGCTAAATACTACCCTTCTGACAACATCCTCGATGCTACTTCGACAAAACAATCTTCTTTTGCTTGGAATGGCATCTGTACGACTCTAAAATAACTCCTTCCTGGTTTTGTTACAAGACCAGGAATAAATAGCAAGATTAACATATTCCATGATCTATGGGGAGGCTCCTCTCTGGTTCAACTTTTTGGCGAATATGAAATTTCCAGTGAAATTCCAAAACGAGCTCAGGATTTTATGATTCTTGGGCAACCACAATGGGATGAGCCTAAAATACGTTCCTTTTTTGATAGAGAGGATGCCAACGCTATTCTAAACATCCCTATAATTAATGACCATCGAGATACAACCATATGGATGAACAATGACTATGGACTTTATTCTGTTAGATCAGGTTATTTATTCTTATAAAAACCACGCGGACCTCTAAATAGACCTACACGCATTTGGAAAAATATTTCTAAGCTACCAGCTTTACCAAAGGTTAGAGCCTTTGGATGGCGACTAGGTCACGATGCTCTTCCTACGGGATCCAAATTACTAAATGCTAACCTAGGAAATGGCATTTTTCCAATTTGTGCAACTACAATTGAAACTCCGATGCATGCTCTACGCGACTGTCCTGATGCTTATGAAACTATTCGTTTAGCAGGTTTCTCTACTTTAATCGAATCAAGAAATTTTACATCGTCACTTCATTGGATGGAGAATGCAGGGTCTAAACTCAACAACCAAGAGTTTGCTTTTTTTTTTTTCTAACGATACTATGGAATATTTGGAATAGACGAAATGATTAGATCCATAATAACCATCTCCAACCACCATGGTTAACCCTGGAAAATGCCAAATCCTTATTGAATGACTATCAAAATGCAAACATTTGATCCTCTACTGGTAACCCACATAGACCCATTTTTCAAAACCAAACTTGGAAAAAACCAGGCACTGGCTCTATTAAAATAAACTCGGATGGGGCTTTTGATCCCATCTCTGGAAGTGCTGCAATTGGTGTTGTAGCACGTAACTCGGACGATGTGGTTTTGGGAGGAATTTCTCTCCCTCTTATTGGATGCCCTGATGCTGCCTCGGCTAAAGCACAAGCAATCCTAGATGGACTTCGACTTGCATCTCAGAAAGGTTGGACGAATATTACCTTTGATAAAGATTCAACCTCCATTGCTAATAAAGTCAACCAAGGTGGACTAGATCTCTCAACTTTAAAACCTTTGGTATCCACTATCCGCACCACCAAGGAAAGTTTAGTAAATTTTCGGATCGCTTATGTACCTAGAGGGGCCAATAATGTAGCCCAAACTCTTGCTTCTAGGGCATTGCGTACTTTATGTAATCTTCACTTTGACTCCTATATGCCCGATTTTATAAGGACTTTTATAAACTATGAGAGATTTAACTCTCCTTCTCAATAAAATTCTAGGGGTACTCTTTTCCCCATAGGGGCTTCCAACCCTCTTTTGGGATGAAAGTGTTAGGGGGTTTCTAACGAGGCCCTTTTCCGTCAAAAAAAAATCTAACAGGTTCACTATAAAGCCCATTTAGACATACATGCTCTAAACACTACAAAATGATCGAAAATGATATTAAACCAAATTTTCGGTACAAAAAGTTAGTTATGGGGTTTTTAACCTAATTATACATCTTAAACTAAATTTTGAGCTTTTTACTCGGTTAAAATTCGAACGGGTTCACTATAAAGCCCATTTACACAAGCACGCTCTTAACCCTACAAAACGATCAAAAATGATATTAAATCAAATTTTTTGGGTACAAAAAGTTAATTGTGAGTTTTAAACCTAATTATATAGCTTAAACTAAAATTTGAATTTTTTACTCGGTTAAAATTCAAACGGGTTCACTGTAAAGCCCATTTAGACATGCACGCTCTGAACCTTACAAAAAGGTCGAAAACGATATTATATCAAATTTTTTGGGTAAAAAATGGTAATTATGGGCTTTTGAACCTAATTCTACATCTTAAACTAAAATTTTAATCTTTTTAATCGGTTAAAATTCGAATGGGTTCACAATAAAGCCCATTTAGACTTGCACGCTCTGAACCCTACAAAACGATCGAAAATGATATTAAATCAATTTTTTGGGTAAAAAAAGTTTAATGGGCTTTTGAACCAAATTTTTACTCAGTTAAGAAAGTTTCTTTTCTTGTTAAAAACCTCATCAAATAACACAATATTAGTGAGTTAAGAAGGAGATTTTGCAACCATAGAAGCTAAGGAAGCTAATTAAGCCATTGGAGAAGATATTTTGAGCTAGTGGACTGTTTTGAGCAAGCTAGAGGATCCAAAGGAAGCCAATAACGAAGAGGAAGAAAGACTAGACCTTGCAAGGGGGAAGGGCAAAGGGATCTCTATATTCAATCCTCATAGCTTGGAGTCCTTGTGAGTGTGGTTAACTTAGGGTTGGGAACTAGGTCCCAACCACCCCTTTTATGTTTAAATTGATATGAAACTTGAATAATTAATCACTTGGCTAAATCATGGGAGGTAGGAGTAATTGATTGCTAAACTTGCTTGTTGCCATGTTAAATTGTATGCTAAACAATGTTATGATATTGCCATGCTTATTGCCATGTTAATTGGTATGCTAGAAAATGCCATGATATTGCTATGCTTGTTTGCATAAAATGATTAAATGCATAATTGTTTATATGTCTTTGAAAGGCCAAAGAATGTTGTAATATGTTGATTGCAAGGTAAGTAAGGTAAGATATTCTTGCATTCATATTGCCTTCTATGATTGCCATGATTGATACTCGAAATAAGAAAGAATTAACTATTAAAGAATCATAAATCCTTGGTTGCTAGTTGGTCCTAGGTAGAAAGGCATGCCTAGAGTATTGAGCTCTCTTGTGGTGGTAAGTCACCTACTTGTCTTGGATGGTTAGTCATCCTTCTTGCTAGATACTTTGTGTATCGACTTGATAGTACTTCGTGTACTTGTACCCCGTGTACGTCTTGTGGTGTCATGGGCACCTTCTTGGATGCTATATGCATCAACTTGCTAGGTACTTTGTGTACCCACTTGTAACCCGATTACTTTCGTCCTAACTAAAAACCAAGGAGTCAAAAAAAAGGAATCTATACAAGTAAAAAGCTATAATACTTGAATATGCATTTGATGCTCTCTTGTTATGTTACTTGACTAGCTGGAATTAGCATATGCTAAAGTATATGATGTTGCATTGGTACCAACATGTCACTTGCCCTTGAAGTCTATGCTTATATGACTTGAAACATGACTTTGCTTGATCATATACTTAAGTACATGTCTTGAGTATCTTGCACATTTGGTTAATTGACTTGAAATACATAATGATATTGATGAAGTGAAAGCATGTCTATGTTGTTATTGAAAGCATGTCTATAGTTATTGGTCTTGAATGAGAACATGTTGACTTGCTTGCTTTGAATTGGAAGCATGTTTATAGCTATTAGGTTTGAATGAAAGCATGTTGGTTTTTGTTTACCTTGACTTTAAAGTATGAATTGTTAGTATATCCTTGTTGCTTGCTTAATACATGTTTAACCAGTTAGTTCTAGGAACTACCTCACTAAGTACCTAAAAAGTACTTATCACTCTTTTGTTTCCTTTCTCCCAAAACATCAGGTTCTCAAGTCAAGAGCCAAGCTAAGATCGTTCTAGGAGGCAAGTTCAAGCATCAAGCAAGCAAAGTATGGTATTTTTGTATATTTTGTAACTCCTAGAGTTGGTGGCTTAGTTATATAGTTAGCATGCCATACATTGAAACTATGAATTTTGTATATGTTGGTTCTTATGATGGTATGTAAATATTTTGTTAAATTTGTTGGCATGTAAAATTATGACAAGACCATTCTCGAAACAAGTTAATATGTTGGTTATTATATATGCTAGTCTTGATCTTGTTTGGATAGTTAAACTTAATTGGTATGTATGTTTAAATAAATTGATGAACTAGGAATTTTCTTATTGCTTGAGGAGAATTATAGTAGATATTTGTTAGTTTGAAGGATAGATTCTATTATCTTCAAATTGCTTGAAATGGTAAATAATAGGCCTTGCATTTAATTAATAGTTTGCTTGGGCTTAAAGAAATACCAAATGGTTACCTTGTCTCATAAGAAAGACCAAATTGGTCACTTTGTTAAGAATCTTGTCTTGTTAGAAAAGCTTGAGTAGCACTCCTATCTCCTAAACCGGGATAGGGGTGTTACATATTGTCTTTTGAACCTAATTATACATCTTGAACTTAATTTTTGAGATTTATACTCGGTTAAAATTCGAACAGGCTCACTATAAAACCTATTTAGACATCCATGCTCTAAACCCTACAAAACGATCGAAAATGATATTAAATCAAATTTTTTGGGTAAAAAAAGTTAATTATGGTGTTTTGAACCTAATTACACAGATTAAACTAAAATTTTGAGCTTTTTACTCAGTCAAAATTCGAACGGGTTCGCTATAAAGCCCATTTGGACGTGCATTCTCTGAATCCTACAAAACTATCGAAAATGGTACTAAATCAAATTTTTTTGGGTAAAAAAATTTAATTATGGGATTTTGAACCTAATTATACAGCTTAAACTAAATTTTGGGCTTTTTACTCCTTTAAAATTCGAACGGGTTCACTATAGAGCCCATTAGGCATGCACGCTCTTAACCAAACAAAACAATCGAAAATGATATTAAATCAAATTTTTTTATACAAAAAGTTAATTATGGGCTTTTGAACCTAATTACAAAGCTTAAACTAAAATTTTGAGCTTTTTACAAGGTTAAAATTCGAACGGGTTCACTATAAAGCCCATTTAGACATGCACGCTCTAAACCCTACAAAACGATCGAAAATTGTATTAAAACAAATTTTTTTGGTACAAAAAGCTAATTATGGGCTTTTAAACTAATTATACATCTTAAACTAAAATTTTGAGTTTTTTACTCGCTTAAAATTTGAACGAGTTTACTATAAGGCCCATTTAGACATGCACGCTCTGAATCCTACAAAACGATCAAAAATGATATTAAATCAAATTTTTTGAGTAAAAAAAAGTTATTATGGGCTTTTGAACCTAATTATACAGCTTAGTATTAAATTTTGAGCTTTTTACTCGGTTAAAATTCAAACGGGTTCACTATAAAGCCCATTTAGACATGCACGCTCTAAAACCTACAAAACGATCGAAAATGATATTAAATCAAATTTTTTGGGTAGAAAAAGTTAATGATGGGGTTTTGAAAATAATTATACATCTTAAACTAAATTTTGAATTTTTTACTCGGTTAAAATTCTAACAGGTTCACTATAAAGCCCATTTAGAAATGCACGGTCTGAACCCTACAAAACGATCGAAAATGATACTAAATCAATTTTTTTGGTACAATAAGTAAATTATAGGCTTTTGAACCTAATTATACATCTTAAACTTTAATTTTGAGCTTTTACTGGGTTAAAATTCGAACGAATTCACTATAAAGCTCATTTAGACATGCACGCTCTGAACCCTACAGAACTGTCGAAAATGATATTAAATCATTTTTTTTTTTGGTTAAAAAAAGTTAATTATTGTCTTTTGAACCTAAGTATATATCTTGAACTAAATTTTTGAGCTTTTTACTCGGTTAAAATTCGAACAGGCTCACTATAAAACACATTTAGACATTCATGCTCTAAACCCTACAAAACGACCGAAAATGATATTAAATCAAATTTTTTGGGTAAAAAAAGTTAATTATGGTGTTTTGAACCTAATTACACAGATTAAACTAAAATTTTGAGCTTTTTACTCCGCAAAATTCGAACGGGTTCGCTATAAAGCCCATTTGGACGTGCATTCTCTAAACCCTACAAAACTATCGAAAATGGTATTAAATCAAATTTTTTTGAGACAAAAAGTTAATTATTGGCTTTTGAACCTAAAGAGCTTAAAATAAATTTTGAGCTTTTTACAAGGTTAAAATTCGAACGGGTTCACTATAAAGCCCATTTCGACTTGCACGCTCTGAACCCTACAAAATGACCAAAAATTGTATTAAAACAAATTTTTTTGGTACAAAAAGTTAATTATGGGCTTTTAAACTAATTATACATCTTAAACTAAAATTTTGTGTTTTTTACTCGCTTAAAATTCGAACGGGTTTACTATAAAGCCCATTTAGACATGCACGCTCTGAACCCTACAAAACGATAAAAATGATATTAAATCAAATTTTTTGGGTACAAAAAGTTAAATATGGGATTTTGAACCTAATTATACATCTTGATCTAAAATTTTGAGTTTTTTACTCGGTTAAAATTCGAATGGGTTCAATATAAATCCCCTTTAGACATGCACGCTCTGAACCCTACAAAACGATCGAAAATGATATTAAATCAAATTTTTTGGGTATAAATAGTTAATTATGGGCTTTTGGACCTAATTATACATCTTAAACTAAATTTTTGAGCTTTTTACTCGGTTAAAATTCGAACGGGTTCAATATAAAGCCCATTTAGACATGCATACTCTAAACCCTACAAAACAACCAAACATGATATTAAATCAAATTTTTTGGATAAAAAAGTTATTATGGGCTTTTGAATCTAATTATATAGCTTAATCTAAATTTTGAGTTTTTTTCTCGATTAAAATTCGATCAAGTTCAATATAAAGCCATTTAGATATGCACGCTCTAAACCCTACAAAACGATCAAAAATGATATTAAATCAAATTTTTTGGGTACAAAAAATTAATTATGGGCTTTTGAACCTAATTATACCGCTTAATCTAAAATTTTGAGCTTTTTACTCGGTTAAAATTAGAATGGGTTCACTATAAAGCCCATTTAGACATGCACCTTCTAAACCCTAAAAAATGATCGAAAATGATTTTAAATCAAATTTTTTGGGAACAAAAAGTTAATTATGGGCTTTTGAACCTAATTATATAGCTTAATCTAAAATTTTGAGCTTTTTACTCGGTTAAAATTCAAACGGGTTCATTATAAAGCCCTTTTAGACATGCACGCTCTAAACACTACAAAACGATCAAAATGATATTAAATAAAATTTTATAGTATGTGAATATAATAAGTAAATAATTTATGTGTATTTTCATGTATATAAATTAACATGTATATGTTATATTTATTATATGATATGATTTTAATTTTACGTAATTTTCCTTATGTACATATAGTTATTAGCCATATATATAAGATATTTTACCGCACCATAAATAGTCACATGTTTGTTTCTATTTGTTTTAACCGTGGACCCATGTACTTTAATGTTACTGTTCCTCCATGCATTTACCTTATAATTTATGTAACACATTAGCATTTCTAATATAACTATCTTTCTTCCAATTTCTTTTACGTTGACAATATTCTTATGTATCATGCTTTCGTGAACTTGTCTATTTTATTGTGCATCCATTTTTATCATCTATTTTGATGGAGGCTAGAAAGTCCTGCTTTTATGATGAAGCATTCGTCCTTCCATCTTTGTCAGATTGCAGTATTTAAGATGTCGAACCCACAGGGATTGACTTTACTTACGCAATTTATTATTCATGCACAATGGAAAAGTAAAGACACAGATAATTGAGTTGGATTATAACTAAGGAAACTAATTAAAGCAATAAAGATAAATGATCAAGAAATCAAGGATGAAAAAGTGGGGTAGGTTAGAGTGCTTCGTAGTGTGGAATCAGAATGTAATTATCTCGTTCTTATAATGCAATAGGGTTGAACTGTTGCCTCGTCGGGTCGCACCAAGGGTCGCCGCAGCTGCCTCAGCGGGGCTATGCCTTGTCGACAATTCAACAACTCATAGTTCGACAAAGCATCCTTGTATGTCTTCTTCCTTATCCCTAAGCGAAGAGAACTGTTGAAACCAACATCTTGATGATACCTCCCAGCGTGAATCAAGTGTGAACAACAACCAAACACATGCGTCTTGTTAGTCGCTGAAATCCTGGTCGGTTGATCTCTCAACCTGATTAGTCAATGCCCTTCAACAAAGATCGTATTCTCTCGTTTCGTGAGCCTAACTCTCCCGATATTAAACAAATAAATCTCTCACAAACTTCTCTCCCGAGCTTGAATGCAAGAACAATGAATGCCAAGAGAGAATAAACTATGAATTCTGAAATTGCATTAATAAGAACTAAACAAATCACAAACTTTCTCCCACAACTACTCCAAAAACTAACCTAAACCCCAAAGGGGACGATGGAGGAATTTAGGGTTTTTCTATGAAACTTTATTTCGAGATATCTCCTCTCTACATAGGCTATGGTTTATATAGGCTTGGCCTAGGGCAAACCTTTCCAAAGTAGGAATACAACTTGGAGTAAAACACAAGTTAAGTACATAAATAAAATATCTTTATTTTATTTCCTAGTTTATTCCTATAAGGATTCTTTTCCCATGTCGCCTTTGACATTGACTTTCCGTGTGCATCCCAGCTCCAATTTCTATGCCGCTTGTCTTAAAACGTTCAACTTATTTTTCTCTTTAGATCGCCTATCATATCAACTTTTGCTCTTCAGGTGCTGCCGCGGCCTCCAAAGTGCTGCCGTGACGAGTGGTCATCTGTATTCCAGCTTTGGTTTCCAGCATCCATCATTCTATCTAGCATTACCTGTGTGGTAGTTTCCTATCTAAGAGAGAAAACCATTAACTGCACCTGTTTTATGCCAAATAATAGATAAATTCATGAATTAAGTATTGAGATGCTGAAAAGTGGAAAATAACCAGAAATATCCATTATTGCCTTTAAGTCTGCCTTTATTAGCAATAAACGAGTGAGAAAATGATATAAAAATGAGGACTTTTGGGCACTCATCACACCCCCAAACTCGAACTATTGCTTGTCCTCAAGCAATGCAAAAGATAGATTTTTTAAGCAAGGAAATTTAAAGTAATATATCGTTCTGCCTAACGCGGAAGAATTTCTTTCTTAACTCGGCCTCTTCCAGGTTCTAGGAATTCCTCGGAATTGGACTATGAGTCAAGGTGAGTGTGTGCGTAGCTGTGTCAAAGTTGATTATCTAAGTTCTAATCCTTTTTCTAGCTCAAGACTTCTGACTAAGATTTTTCTTTAATTATTTTTCTTTCCTTTTCCCTGTTTGGTATATAAATATATATTGCTATATACTTATACTGCTTGAGCCAGTTTTCGGGCACCTCCAGTGTTAACTACTCTTACTAGAGCCAATTTCGAGCACCTCTATTAAGTGGGAAAAAGACTAAGTCCTAGAGTCATTGATAGGCACATTTATGGACTAAACTAGAGTCGGTGATAGGCACCTCTAGTTAAAATCTAAGCCTAAGTCCTTATTTCTTTTCAAAGAAAAGAACTTCTAAAATCAACTAAGACTAGCAGTGTTTATGGATTTTTCAGGCTCATAGTCTAATCCTAAGTACTAATCCTAAGATACCTTTCTGATTTCAAGTCTGGTGAATGGTTCATACTTGATGGAGGCTAGAAAGTTCTGCTTTTATGATGAAGCATTCGTCCTTCCACCTTTTGTCAGATTGTAGTATTTAAGATGTCGAACCCACAGGGGTTGACTTTACTTACGCAATTTATTCTTCCTACACAATGGAAAAGTAAAGACACAAATAATTGAGTTGGATTATAACTAAGGAAACTAATTAAAGCAATAAAGATAAATGATCAAGAAATCAAGGATGGAAAAGTGGGGTAGGTTAGAGTGCTTCGTAGTGTGGGTTCAATTGACTTGTTTCTGTCTCATACAATTATACAACACTGCCCCGGCAGAACTGCAGTTTTACTGCCTCGGAAATGAAGGATTACGTCCGCCGCAGCAATTCCTTGCTCTTGGGTGGACTTCTTCAAGGTTCAGCAAAGTGTCCTCTGATGACTCCGCTTATCCCTAAGTCGAAGTACTGTTGACGATTAGTCCTTGATGGTACCTCCCGGCGTGAATCAACTATAACCACCAACCAATCTCACACTTCTTTTAGCCGCTGAAACTCTAACCTATCCCTAGGCTGAGTTAGTATTTTTCAGCTAGAAAAATACCGTACTTATCCCTTTTGTGAGCCTAACTCTCCCGATATTAGACAAATAAATCTCTCACAAACTTCTCTCCCGAGCTTGAATGCAAGAACAATGAATGAAAAAGAATAAGCAAACCTCGATATTTTATTGCATGAAACAAGAAAGAAAAGTACAATTTTCTTCCACAACTACTCCACAAACTAACCTAAACCCCAAGGGGGCGATGGAGGAGTTTAGGGTTTTCTATGAACACTTGATTTCAAGATATCTCCTCTGTACATAGGCTATGGTTTATATAGGCTTGGCCTAGGGAAAACCTTTCCAAAGTAGGAATACAACTTGGAGTAAAACACAAGTTAAGTACATAAATTATTTCCTAGTTTATTCCTATAAGGATTCTTTTCCCACGTGACCTTTGACCTTGACTTTTCGTGTGTTTCCCAGCTCCGATTTCTATGCCGCTTGTCTTAAAACGTCCACCTTATTTTCTCTTCAAAACGCCTATCATATCAATATTTGTTTTTCGGGTGCTGCCGCGGCCTTCAAGTGCTGCCGAGGCGGGTACTAATCTGCATTCCAGTTTTGGTTTCCAGCATCCATCATGCTATCTGGCATTACCTGTGTGGTAGTTTCCTATCTAAGAGAAGAAACCATTAACCGTACCTGTTTTATGCCAAATAATAGATAAATTCATAATTTAAGTGTTGAGATGCTGAAAAGTGGAAAATAACCAGAAATATCCATTATCGCCTTTAAGTCTGTCTTTATTAGCAATAAACGAGTGGGAAAATGATATAAAAATGAGGACTTTTGGGCACTCATCAATACTGCGGCGGCGGCTGGAGAATATATTGTTGCTGAGGCAGTTTCAATAAAATTCAGCAGACTAAAAAAATAATTTTTTTTTTTTGCATCAGATTGAAATTGTTGTAAAGACAAAATTTTAAGGCAACATTAGGATAATCCAAATATTTTCATAAATGGAAGGTATTTACACATTACAAATAGGATCAATACTCCCCCAAACTCGAGGGATGCATGTCCTCAATGCATGTATCTGATTATAGGGCAACAATAAAAGACAAGATAAAAATTTGGAGGCAAAGAAAAGATAAACCAATATTTATATGTTGTGTCTGGCCTCTTTTGTATCCTGAGGTTCATTAGTTTGTGTGGAGTTTGTTGAGGAAGAAACTAAAAAATACACTGAAAAACAATAATGAAGAAGTATGAAATAAAACGGGGTAGATTAAGTTTTAGGGATGCAAACCCGTCATCATATGTTCTTGGGTGACCAGCCCTCCTTCACATTTTTCCGCCGAGGCAACCTTCCGCCGTGACAGATTGCCGCCGAGGCAACCTTCCGATGTGATATTATGCCGAGGCAACCTTCTTGAGTGAGACGACAAGCTCAATTTCAGGGTCATTTTATATGCTTCATGGCTTCTCCTTCTTGAAATTCTATCCTAAAAAAAATAACTCAAACATAATTAAACTTATTTCCTAAAACAAATAACTCAACAATAATTAAACTAATTTCCTAAGATAGTAGTGCAAGAAAAATAAAAAGGAAAGTTGGAATCGCCAATCCTCGGCAACGGCGCCAAATTTGATGAAGGCTCGGAAAGTCCTGCTTTTATGATGAAGCATTCGTCCTTCCACCTTTGTCAGATTGTAGTATTTAAGATGTCGAACCCACAGGGATTAGCTTTACTTACGCAATTTATTATTCCTGCACAATGGAAAAGTAAAGACACAGATAATTGAGTTGGATTATAACTAAGGAAACTAATTAAAGCAATAAAGATAAATGATCAAGAAATCAAGGACGGAAAAGTAGGGTAGGTTAGAGTGCTTCGTAGTGTGGAATCAGAATGTAATTATCTCGTTCTTATAATGCAATAGGGTTGAACTGCCGCCTCGACGGGTCACACCAAGGGTCGCTGCAACTACCTCGGCGGGGCTATGCCTTGTCAAAAATTCAACAACTCATAGTTCGACAGAGCATCCTTGTATGTCTTCTTCCTTATCCCTAAGTGAAGAGAACTATTGAAACCCACGTCTTGATGATACCTCCCAGCGTAAATCAAGGGTGAACAATAACCAAACACATGCGTCTTGTTAGTCGCTGAAATCCTGGGCGGTTGATCTCTCAACCGGATTAGTCAATGCCATCGAGCAAAAGATCTATTCTCTCATTTAGTGAGCTTAACTCTCCCGATATTAGAAAAATAAATCTCTCACAAACTTCTCTCCCGAGCTTGAATGCAAGAACAATGAATGCCAAGAGAGAATAAACTATGAATTCTGAAATTGCATTAATAAGAACTAAACAAATCACAAACTTTCTCCCACAACTACTCCACAAACTAACCTAAACCCCAAAGGCGATGATGGAGGAATTTAGGGTTTTTCTATGAAACTTGATTTCGAGATATCTCCTCTCTACATAGGCTATGGTTTATATAGGCTTGGCCTAGGGCAAACCTTTCCAAAGTAGAAATACAACTTAGAGTAAAACACAAGTTAAGTACATAAATAAAAGATCTTTATTTTATTTCCTAGTTTATTCCTATAAGGATTCTTTTCCCACGTGGCCTTTGACATTGACTTTCCGTGTGTTTCTCAGCTCCGATTTCTATGCCGCTTGTCTTAAAACGTTCACCTTATTTTTCTCTTTAGATCGCCTATCATATCAACTTTTTCTCTTTAGGTGCTGTCGTGGCCTCCAAAGTGGTGCCGTGACGGGTGCTCATCTGTATTCTAGCTTTGGTTTCCAGCATCCATCATGCTATCTGGCATTACCTGTGTGGTAGTTTCCTGTCTAAGAGGGAAAACCATTAAATGCACTTGTTTTATGTCAAATAATAGATAAATTCATGAATTAAGTATTGGGATGCTGAAAAGTGGAAAATAACCAGAAATATTCATTATCGCCTTTAAATCTGTCTTTATTAGCAATAAACGTGTGGGAAAAAGATATAAAAATGAGGACTTTTGGGCACTCATCACATTCCATTTATTATTTAGTTCGCATAATTAATCCACTTTTAAAAATAAAAGAGAGGTATTTATTAATTATTATATTCGTGATATAATCGTCCAGATCATCAGAGATTAATCGAATATTCGAATTAATTTTTACCGTCTCTAGATAAATTAAAATTGACAAGATCATGACATCATCCTTTTAAATGCTTGCATCATTCATAACTGTTTGGGGAATTGCGACGAGGGAATTGTCTGGGCAATTTGGGCGACTATCCTCGAAGTTCGGCAAAGCATAGCTTCTCTTAGCCGTTGAAATCCTGCACTTATCCCTAAGCCGTATTAGTTCATTCGCACTTGGATCGAACCATACCTACTCGTTTCGTGAATCCAATTCTCCCAAATTTGGATAAATAAATAGTTTATCGAGTCCTCTCCTGATTCTCTTGTAAACAAATTTAATTGCCAAGAGTAGGTAAACCTCAATTTAGAACACACCAAACACTTGATAAAAATCAAACTAAGTATTCATAACATAAGAATAACCCAAGCCAACTAAAATTAGTTCATGGCTCGAATAAAGAGTCTAGTAAACATTCCTCTCATCACTCAAAATAAAACAAGATGAAGAAATAAAGAAGATGTTGACACCACTTTGTCTCGTCAACTCAACGAACCAACTCTCTCTTCTATGGTGATCGACCAACTCCTTAAATGGAGATGATGAATAATCTTTGATGATGGAATAATATACAAATGAAAATAATTATGAAAGATTATATCCAAAATATATATTATTCAAATCCCTTGTTCCCTTCTTTGTCCAATCATCAAAGCTTTCCATGTTTTTGTTCATTGACTTCATCTTCCATATTCTTTTTCCATAGATAGCTCTCCATCAAAGATTTACTTCTGAAAAATAAAGAAACAACCCACAGCAACATCTTTTTCCACCAAAATTAACCAAAAGTAACCAAGTAAAGTTCTAAGGTAACAACTAATGAAAAATGCATGAAAATATGAAAATGTAACTAATTAAATGCTTAAGTAAAGCAATAAACATGAGTAAAAAGGGAACTAAAATAGTAAATTATAACACTTAACAATAACAGTGATGTACGAGATCCGAATCCTAAACTAACGCAGCGGTCAATATTATTTGACGTCGATTTAGTTTTTGGTCTGATGTATCGTCAACCTTATTAATTAAATGTCTTATTAATTTGAATTCACCAATTAAATTAAGCCTATTTAATTCGGATCATTTTTGAGTTTAGAAACTGATTTAAAGATTAAGTTAAAGTTCAAAAATGATTTCTAAGAAAATATTTTTGGTACCGATTTTCGGGCATGTTGGGGGTGCTAATCCTTACCCACGCGTAACCAACTCCCGAACCCTTTTTCAAAAGGAATCTCTGGTTTTTCTATCACGGTGTCCGATCTACTGAAGTGACCGGTGGCGACTCCAAATTAATTTTTAAAAGAATCAATATTTTTAAAGGGGATTAAATTAGTAGCATAAAAGACCTTTTTACCACACACTTTTCAAAATCAATTCTCGTTTTCCATCTTTGTACGTTAAAAAGGTCGCTACAGCATGGCGACTCCGCTGGGGACCAATTTTGTTTTTTAAAACAAAAGAGAGTTAGGCAAAATAAAAATGTTTTCAACCTTCTTTTTAAACTTTAATTAATTTTAAAAATAATCAAAGTTTTATGGGCTTTAATAATTGGTGAGTCAAATTAATTTCTCATTTAATTTATAAGGAATCACCGACATGTGTTGTATCATTTAATAAAGCTCTATACCCGAGCTCTAACCTTTTTAAGTGGGAGTGAAATGCCCATACCCAAGTGAGTAACTCTCCGCGGGTCGATATTGCACTTCCGGAATCCACGCCTTTGACAAGTGAGTAACCCTCCACGTTAGTAGGTTGTGCTTTCCCTCGAACCAAATCCAATTCGCAAGCCTATGATGGGCCAGAATTTGGGCTCCGATTCGTCTTAGCAAGCAATAAGATAGGTTCGGGTACCCCAATTAGAACCAAACCACATACGTGAGAACATAAGAAACCCACCCCGGTAGAGCCATGCGGTTAATCCTAGAAGGATAGATTAGGGTTTTCTTTGTGAACCATGTTTGTGTTTATTTCTCTTTTATTTATTTTCTTGCCTCTTTAAATATTTTTACTATGACTAACCATTTGTGTCATTGTTTCTTTTGTTTTCTTTTACATGCATTATCATGTCATAAAGAGCACATCGAAGTTAAAAATAGTTTGAAATTAAAAACTTTATTAAAGGGAGATTTTATTCGAAATAACAAGAAGATGAACCTCGATATGGTCAAAAATGGGAGAAGTCATACGAGGAAGATCATACCTTTTTCAGATTCAACCAGAAAAGGGAAAAGGCAGTAGCTCGGAGAACCAAACTTCTACGGCCCACTTTGACGGGTTAGATATTGAAATTAAAAATCTTAAAGATTAAGGGGCAACCATGAGGGGAGCAATTCCAGCACACCTAATGCCGATTTTTGAAATACATCACTTTGTAGCCTACACCATTCGAGGAAAAGAGCAAGAATTAGCACGATGCACCAGTTGGACACAAGAGGCTGCATGGAAGAATTAACTTTTAGCAGAAGACTCCAATGAGCTCCAGGGTGTTCCAAGTAAACATTTGAAGAATATAAGAAGGTTATATAGATAGGTCATTGACTTAAAGATCAAACAACAAATATGAGTGAGGTAACTTCAGTATGCCCAATACTTACTTTGGGGCAACCTCATACAATTTGGAGACAAGAGCGAGAATTGACAATGGACTGCCCAAATACAAATAGTTGCAAGGAAGATTTCATCTTCGACATAGAATGAGGACAAGCTTCACGGTATTCCGGTTGAAGATTTGAAGAAAAGAGGAAGGTTATGGGAACTTCGAGAGAGACCATCATCCAAAATGTTACCCCTATACCATTTCAGTAGCTGTATCGAGATATTCCCCTTTAATGAGAGTTGTTTAACTATGATATTTGTTAACTCGATTGTGCTCTTTGCATTGCATATTACATTTGTATGCATTAAGATTATTATTGTTGTCATTCATTTTGGCATAAAGACATCATTTAATTCCTCAACTTTCATTAAATCTGCATTCATTGCATGTCATCACATCACTAATTAGCGAAATATTATTCTCAGAGTGAGAAAGGAAAAGAGAACCAGAAAATGATTCTTCACCAAGATAGAGCAAAAGCTGTAGTAACTTAGCAGTCAGAGTAGAGCAGCTTGAGTGTTTCTTTGAACAGTTGATTGGTGTTCAAGAAGAATTATGGTCATATATAAAGGATTTTCAAGAAGAGTCCAGGAAGGAAATGAATGAGTTGATGAGTTTGGTAGCCATTGCAGCCAAGGTCAAAAGTTTAGTAGAAGACCCTACAATTCAAGTGGAGGTCATAAGTGCCAACAAGAGTTTGAAACTCAGCTCCAAAGTTCAAGAAAAGGAAGAGACACCCAACAAAGAGTGAGTTCCCACCAATCAGTTTTCCATCGAGTTGATAGTAAATAAAACTCATGATTCTAGTTTATTGTTGTCCTAATCGCTGAGTGAAGGCCTAGATGAGATAGATAAAGAT
The DNA here is from genome assembly GCA_035048815.1 of Abelmoschus esculentus. NCBI lineage: Eukaryota > Viridiplantae > Streptophyta > Magnoliopsida > Malvales > Malvaceae > Abelmoschus > Abelmoschus esculentus. Next base: position 10,520,111 of record JAUCBN010000037.1, read on the forward strand.
CTAGGAGCTGCTAAGGGAATATGGTGTAACACCCCAAAAATTATTCCTAATTTTAAAACATTAATTTTGGATTCTCAAATTAAAAACCCTAGTTTCAAATTCCTAATTTGTGAAACCCTAATTTTACTTTATGGATTTAACTGAATTTAAGTCAAATTTAAGTGATCAAATTGTAGACATATTAACATGTTGGGTTGTTTTGTGATTTGGGTAAAAGTCTAAGCCCTTTATTTTTGATTTACCCTTTTTTGACTTTTGAGTCTCTAATAACCTAAATAAGCTATTTTGTTTTCATTTTTTTAAAAGCAGCCGCCGCATGCTTTTCTTTTCTCTTTCGACATATCTTTGTTCCATTGGTTTTTCCTTTCTTCCTATCAAATTAGATTGAGTCTTTTTTTTAATTCGTAATCAACATGATCAACATCAATGCGGTAACTTTTTCGTCTTGATCTCTCCTTTGTATTGTCGTTCATCACCATTCTTTCTCATCGATTTTGTGTGGGTTTTGATATAGTTGGATCTATTACTTCAGATCGAAGAAAACGTCACCGTCAACATTAGAGTTGTGATCTTTAAAGGTGTGTTCTCTTATTTGGTGCTACATATGTTTCTTTTGAAATTAAATATACATTTTTGTGGCATGCTTGACATGTTGTTTTGAGAATATTTGTGGTTGATAGCATGTCTGATTTTGGTATTTTGACTCTGATTGTGCACTTGTGTTACCATTCATACATGTCATTGTGATTTGAGAAAAATATGAAAACTTTTAAATATTCAGATTATGCACTTTTGTGATTTTAGTATCTTGTGAAAAGGAGATTTCGGATATATTATAATTTCGGATATTTTGATATCGGATCATGTCAGAATTATTTTCGGATTTTAGAATCATGATGCATTATCATGTGTACATGGGGTGGTATTTGTGTACGGAGGAAGTTGTGGCAGCCTTCCGGTTCGGAAGCCCCTAAGACCACTTTCGGATTTTGGTGACGATGTAGGTGAGGGTTCTAGGGAACTTCTCTATTCGGACTAGTGATGATGTAGTTGGGATTTTTGCATTGTGCATGACGTCATTACATGCATCATGACCCGCATTTGTTTGATATTTGATATATGAGAAACAATTTAATATAAGAATTTTATTTTTTACTTATTTATCTATACTGATATGTCGCACTTTAGAGACACACAGAGTTTCATAGCTCACTCCCCTATAATTTTTCTTTCAGATATTCAGACTCTGTAAGCGACTTGGTACATGGAGCATCTCGTATTTTATTCAAACATTATTATCAATATGAACTTTATTTTATGTTTTCAGATTATTTTTTTTATGATTTTGAATACATATATAATCGGACTTTGGGACATTATATTTTGGATTTTTTTCACATGCATTGTCGAATTTTAATGTGTTTTATATAAAAATCAGAAAATGAATTAATATTTTTATTTTATGAATAATTATGTTATTTTAATAAGTAATTTAATTTTAAACCTAGAATTTATTACTTGAGGGAAAAGTTTTCATTGGTGACTTCCTAAATTCGGCACTTTACTTTAAGTCTGGTTTAGGGGATTACATATGGACCACCACTATGTGAAATGTTCAGAAAGTTGTTAGAAGCTCGACTAGTGGCACCATGCTTTTTCAAAATGCACAAACCTGCATATCCAAAGTGGTTCAAAGAAGAGGACCATTGCAACTTCCATGCTAGATTTCATGGCTTTTCCTTTGACAAATGTACAAGCTTTAAGCGCTGAGTTCAGAATCTCTTAGACCATAGAGTGGTGGAGTTTGAGCCTACAGATTCAAGCCTGAAGATTAATTTTCCAACCGCAATTGGTATGGTAAAGTTAATATCAGGTTACCGCAGGAGAGACGGTAGACGAAACAAAAGGCCAATTGCCAATAAAAGCTGAAAAGGTGAGCGAAGAGCCTAACTTTTGTTCCATATCCACTTGAGGTGATGGACTTAGAAGACAAGACTTTGATTGGGGTCACCTTGATTTTGTTCTCTCATTTAATACAAGGAAAGTACCTAGAACCCGTATCGATGAATGACACCTTAGATCCATCCCTTTTTATGTACGATCCAAGCAGTACTTGTACGTTTCACATGGGGGCATCAGGAAACCTCACCGAACGATGCTAGATGTTGTAGGGATAGAGGGTTGAAGCCAAGGAATTGAGGGCCGACTGAAACCCATCGTTTGTTTGATTGTAAATAGGACATCTTTGCATTTAGAGTTTCATATTGATGTAATGTATGAAATCAATGTCGATACCCTTGGCCCGAGAGTAGCAGAAGTCTTTTGTCAAAAGGGCATATGTTGTGTTTGATGATTTTCATTCTGGTAGAAAATGCATTCTGCTTAATATGCATGACCTTTATATATATGTATATATCTCTTCTTACCCATGTGGATCATTGGATATCAATTGCAAGATGTGAGCTCGATTCATACTAGGTGAATATTGCGATAACGATAAGGGCACGATTCCCTTTGAGTGACTCTGGTCTGCAAAGCAAGACTACTACTCCTTCAGTGATATTCGATGATAAGAAAAGCTCTTAAGTTTAACCAAATAAAATTACCATAAAAAAATCAATCAAAATTTAATGTTCAAAGCCTTGTAATAGGCATGTTCGGATAAGAATGTGTAAATCCTGGGGCACTCCGCTGAAGCGAAAAATCAAATAAGGTTGCAATGCACCATCCAAAGAAGCTTCATGAGTGATGGTAATATTTTCAAATCATGACTATGCCGAGTAACTTGGGGTATTGTTGTTTGCTCCATCATTATCTTCAAAACAAAGGACTGTGATGAATTGATTTCCCCAGAGAATTATTAATTTGACAAAGGAAGAAAAGAAAGTACATGCTTGAAAGTACATGCTTGTACTTAAAATATTATTAGAATAATCATTACACTCAATAATTAAATAAATTTTAGTAGGGCATGAATGAGAATTGAGAAGGAGTAGTCTTCTTAGTAATGTGATAATCATGAGGATGAACCGAGACATCAAGACGGATTTCGTTACTTCGAATCGCCACAATAATTCAAATATGCTTCGGATAAGTACCGAGGATTGAATTTGAGAAGCTCTTGCACATGATATCTAGAGTTGCTATTCTTTTTTATTTCTCTTATTTCAAGGTCTTGTATGTTAATCTTAATGCCAATATTCATTGGAATGACGATTATCAAATGTGCATTTTCAAATGACAAAAGTTTTATGCACTGCATCAAAAATGAAACTTGAGGTGCGAGGATATAGAGAGTTGACCAAAAGAATGGCCCATTGAGTAATACAAAAAGAATGCACGTGACTTAGGGGCATGAAGCAAACCTTGCCTCGACACTTTTAAAAGTTTAGGGATCTGAGTTTTTGTTTACCCCTTTGATACCAACAAACACTTCTTATGGTGGGCCGAGAGGCAACATTTTATCCCAACATCAAAGCAAGGAGATGCATTTAAGGGTCATTTCATGAAATGAAGGCATTCTACTCACACTGAGTTCGAGATAGTTTTTAGTCTTAACAAGCTTCGAAGCGTCTGCCGACATCCAAATGAAGAAATGTTGGAGCACAATGAATCCTGAATTCAAAGTTTTGGCAGCCCTGTAGTGTGAGTTCGGATTTTAGATAAATTTTGGCAGCCATTGCAGCGTGAGTCCCGAATTTAGAGCATTTTAGTAGTCTTTTGGCACGAGTCCCGAATTCAAAGTTTTGGCAGCCTTGTAGTGTAAGTCCGGAGTTTGTAGAATTTTGACAACCTTTCCAGCGTGAGTCCCGAATTAGAGTACTTTTGCAGCCTTTCCAACATACGTCCCAAATTTAGAAAATCTTGGCAGCATTGTATTGTGAGTCCGGAGTTTAGAGTATTTTGGCAGCCTTTCCGGCGTGAGTCCCGAGTTCAAACCATGTTGGCAGCCTCTTCTGTAAAAGTCCCAAATTTAAAGAATCTTGGTAGCCTTATGGCGTGAGTCCCAAGTTTAGACTATTTTGGTATCCTTTTCGGTGTTAGTCCTAAATTCAGAACATCTTGGCAGCCTTGTGGCATGAGTCCTGAGTTAAGAGATTCTTGGCAGCCTTTTTGGCTTGAACCCTAGATTGAAAGATTTTCGGCAGCCTTGCAGCGTGAGTCCCGAATTTAGAGCATTTTGACAGCCTTTCCGGCGTTAGTCTAGAGTTTAGAGTATTTTTGACAGCCTTTTTGGCATAAGTCCAAAATTTAGAGCATTTTGGCAACCTTTTTGGCATAAGTCCAAAATATAAAGCATTTTGGCAGCCTTGTTGCGTGAGTCCTAAGTTGAGAGACTTTAAGCAGCCTCGTTGCGTGAGTCTTGAATTAAAAGAATTTTTGACAGCCTTTTTGGCATTAGTCTCGAATTCTAAGCATTTAGGCAGCCTTGCAGCATGAGTCCTGAATTTAGAGTATTTTGACAATCTTTTCAGCATAAGTTCCGAGATTCTGAATGACATCGACATTGATTGGTTGCCACACAGGCGTAAATCCCAATTTTTGACAGAGTTGACAACTTTTTGGTAGGAACCCGACAGATTTCAAGAAGAACCCATAGATCAAAGAAAGATCAAAAGAAAAAATTAATTATTCATGCATCATATATAGTTAGGCATCCCTAAGATTAGGAATATGCTAACACATTTGTCATGTCATTTCATCCTTTTTCACAAGTATTAGAAAACAAAAAAGAAGCAACCATCAAAATGGAAGCTCGAAAAGATTTTTTTCGAATGAAGAATTTTGAAATCAGGATCGAGACAACATCAACATATTCGCTCAAGCGTATGAAGAGTAGAATCATTCCTAGTTGACATAGGGAAGACAATTGAGTGTTCGTTACCGCTTCGGGGAACACATTTTAAATCTGAAGACTTTCAAATCCATTGCAATTTTAGAGGGCCTGTTATCTTCAGTGCAAGCGCTTTTAACCACTTCAAGAAAATAGAATTATTTCAGCTCATTCGTTGTCGCTACAGAGCAAAATCATTCCCAGTTGATACAAGGAAGACAATTGAGTGTTCGCTACCATTTTGGGGAACAAAATTTTAATTTTATATCAGCAGCCTTTCAACAAGCAAATCCATCAGATTCAAGGACATCAAAACCCATCCCCATTTCAGAAGGGCATGAGAAGATAGTCGAGTGTTCGCCACTACTTTGGGGAATACAATTTTACAATTTTCAGATCCATCACAGTTCAGAGATTTCAATCCATGCCATTTTAGAGGGGCATGGTATTTCAGTCAAGCCGCTTTTGACTGCTTCGGGAAAGCAAAGCTATTTCAACTCCTTCGCCATTTGAAGACCAATCAGTAGTCCTTTTCCATTTTGGTAGGATTTAGTAGACACCATCCAATCTACTCTTGTAACGTTTGGGAGAGTAAGACTCTTTTGACCATTCTGTACCATTTAAGGGAACGAGTCACCATTTGAAGATCAATTGATCATTCTTGTCCATTCTGGGAGGATTCACTTATATCATCCGATTTACTCTTATAATGCTTTGGGAGAGTAAGATTCTATTGACCATTTTATAATGCTTCGAGGAACAAGTCATCATTCAAATACCAGTTGAAGGACTTACTTTTCTATCCAACCTGCTCTAAGACCATACAGGGAAGCAACATCTGCTTTGAGACCGTACTGGGAAGCTGTATACGCCTTTAGACCATACATGGAAGGCACAAACTGGCTTTAAGACCTTTCAAGGAAGCCAAATTCGCTTGCGAGCATTCTGGGAAGCGAAAAAACATGCTCTAAGACCATACAGGGGAGCAACATCTTCTTTGAGACCGTACTGGAAAGCAGAATACACCTTTAGACCATACATGAAAGGCACAGACTGGCTTTAAGACCTTTCAAGGATGCCAAATTCGCTTGCGACCATTCTGGGAAACGAAAACACATGCTCTAAGACCATTCAGGGGAGCAACATTTGCTTTGAGACCGTATCGGAAAGCAAAATACACTTTTAGACCATACTGGGAAGGCAAATTTGACTTTGAAATCTACACGGAAAGCAAAATTGGCTTCGTGACCACTTTGGGGAAGCCAAGAATTCGCTCTTTTTCTATTTCGGGAGAGCAAAATCTTTTGGATTGTTCGCTACCGCTTCAGGGAACGAGTCTTCTTTTGGGAAAGCAAAATTGGCTTTATGACCACTTTGGGGAAGCCAAGAATTCGCTCTTTTTTCATTTCGGGAAAGCAAAATCATTTGTACCATTCGTTATCACTTCGGGGAACGAGTCTTCTTTTGGAAGCAAAATTGGCTTCGTGACCATTTCGGGGAAGCTAAGCATCCACTCTTTTACCGCTTCGGGAGAGCAAAGCTATTTGGACCGTTCGTTACCGCTTCGGGAACGAGTATTCATTTGGAGGTCAGTTGGTTGTCCGTTGTCGCTTCGGAAAGACTACTCAATGCCACCATGTGCTTGCTATCATTTTGGGGTAATAATTGAGGATCTTCTCACTACCGCTTCGGAGGAGTAGATCACCTACAGTGAAGTAATACAAAATTAGTGCTTGTGATCTTTGCTTTATCCTTGTTTCACAAGTATAAGCAAAGAGGGGCAACTGTAAACGCTAATTTTTGTTCGGGTTACCTTACCTTTTACTTTTCTTTTATGATAACAATGGGCTTTCCGATCATGAGCTTTATTAGTAGGTACACTATTACATGAGCATAATATAATGTGCATTCATATTAAATGATAAGTGCTTAATTCACTATCACTTTTTACACCTTTCATGGATAATAATCACTTAATCTATACCTACTTGGACTAAAGCATGTACTTAATGTGAGATATTTAGATATTTTGCTTTTGCGATTTATAAAGATGATATTTATAGAAAATGCAAGCTTTACGGCTCCTTTGTGCATTTGCAGGAAGATCAGATGTCGCGGCAGAGATTGATGCCGAGGCAGGACCTGCGGCCGCGGCAATACCTGGTGAACAAGTACTGATATGGTAGGTGATCTGTAGAGAAAAATGAGGTGGACATTTTTGGACAAGCAGCACAAGGATCGGAGCTGGGAAGCGCATGGAAGGTCAAAGTCAAAGGCCACGCGGGAAAAGAATCCTTGTGGGAATAAACTTGGAAATAAAACAAATATTTTATTTATGTACTTGACTTGTGTTTTACTCCAAGTTGTATTCCTACTTAGGAAAGGTTTACCCTAGGCCAAGCCTATATAAACCATAGCCGCCCAAGGAGAAGAACACACATCATATACTAGAGAGCCAAATTAGAGAGTTCATCTTAGAATTTAGAGTTTTCTTTGTTTCTCGTTATGTTCTAATTTCTTTTAGGCTTAGGTGAAAGTTGTAGAGTATTTGTGAGAAGAGATTGAACTTTGTTTTCTTGTTTTAATGCAATAAAATATCAAAATTTGCTTATTCTTTGCCATTCATTGTTCTTGCATTCAAGCTCGGGAGAGAAGTTTGTGAGAGACATATTTATCTAATATCGGGAGAGTTAGATTCACGAAAGGAATAAGTACGGTATTTTTCTATTCGGAAAATACTAACTCAGCCTACGGATAGGTTAGAGTTTCAACGGCTAAAAGAAGTGTGAAATTGGTGGGTGATTATAATTGATTCACGCTGGGAGGTATCATCAAGTATTAGTCATCAACAACACTTCGACTTAGGGATAAGCGGAGTCATCAAAGGACACTTTGCCGAATCTTGGTAAAGTCTACCTAAGAGCAAGGAATTGCCGCGGCGAACGAACATCATCACTGTCGAGGCAGTAAAACTACAGTGCTGCCAAGGCAGTGTCGTATGATTGCATTGGACAGAGATAAGTCAATTGAATCCACAATACAACACAACTAGATCTTGGCCACCTTCTTATTCTAATTATTTTCTCATTATTTAGTTTATTTTATTATTCAAGTTATTTAGTTTACTCCAACCCAATTCATCTGTGTTTTTATTTTATTTCTTTTACAGAGCAAGAAGACAAAAGCAGGCATATTAAGTAGACCAATCCCTGTAGAGACGATATTCGATAATACTTATCACTTTATTACTTGCGACGTGTACACTTGCACTAATTGCGTACGTTTTACACGCAACATTAAACATGTTTGTGTGTTGTGTTTATTATGTCTATTAAGATTGTATGTATTTCTTACTATTAAGTGTAAATGTTTTATGTGCATGTATATTTTCAATTCCATATCTATTGTATATATGTGAATGTGTTATTTATTATTGTTTGCGTGGATTAGTAATTGACGTACATGTATAATGTCTCATTAGGTTAGTAAGTAATGTCACATTGCGTGTTGCATGCTTATTATAATAAGTAAATTATGCTTACATGTGTCATGTATTTTAACCTTGCATGTGTTTTATTTTAATTGTTTGTATATATTTTATTTTTATTATTTGCATGTGTTATATATTTTGAATGTTGCATGTATTTAACAACACATTAAAGTAAATAAACCCAAAATTAAAGAGTCCGTGTCCATTACATATTTTGAAGCCCACTTTTTAATTTACATGCCCATATTAAATATAACTTAAGCCCAACCGACTATAAAGCCCTTTTTTGTAATAATGAAAAACCCTAATTTGGATATAATTTTCTTTTGTTTATTCTGCAGCCGCCAGATGAGAAGGACCATCCTATCAAAACATATCCAATGGCCATAATGCAGGGAAGAAGACTCTTCATTTTCATTTGTTTGTTGATCTTCAGACCGACGTGGCTGCCCCACCGGAAATCCGGCCACCATATAATCATCTCCTCGCCTTCATATGGAAGAAATCAACAATATATCAGCTCAACATCCCTAAAGATCCGAACACGCAAGGGACAATAAAAAAATCAGATTCTGGATCCAGAAATTAGGGGATATGATTTGTACGATATAAAGATGAGAAATCATTTTAGAATGGTTTGGTTTTGTATAAAAGGGACTCTCGGTTCCTAGAAAAAAGGGGGGTTCGGTTGTAAAAAAAATTCTTATAGGAACCCAGTTGGAGAACAAAGAGAGAGACAGGCGAAACTCTCAGATGTAATCAAAATTTTTCCAAAAATAAGAAATTAAAAGCCTTCTTGTGGAGGCAAAAAAAATCTTTCTTATTTTAATTTCTAAACAAAGAGAAAGAGGTTTTGAATTTTTACCATTTGTTAAAGGTGTTGGAGTCCTTGCCATGAAGTCGAGTCGCCGACGAACGGCATATGTTGACCGGCCGAGTTTAGTAATATTTCCATGCCGCGCCTCTGGTTTGGCGTTTGATGAGAGGAAAACAAGAGTAAGAAAAAAAAAAGTGAAGAAGATGAACAATTTTAAACAAAAGTAAAACCTTTTCTATATTTTAATTCCTTTTTTATTATAATTTATTTCACGACTTTAATTGCATTAATTTCCATCTTTTATCTTTTCCATATTCTATGTCGTTCCTTCTTCTATTTTTTTTTTTCTTTCCTTTTATTATGTATATTATATAGTTATATTTATTATATGCTTAATTATCAATTGCACATATTATTTATACGTTCATATGCAACCATTCATATGTTAGTTATATATATATTTTTCTACATATGCATCCATTTATATATTAATTACCATAAATATTTATGTTAGAATATTATTTATGTAATGTTTATGATATTATGGTATATATGCATTAAATGTTTTTATCACATGAATATATTATGTGTTTAAATCTTTGACCATACGCCAATAACTATGTTATATAAATTTCCTTATATTCTTAAATATGTTGTAGTTTATACTAATGTAGTAAAATATATTTGGCGGTTTATGTATATATATTCTCATATGCTTTGTTAATGCTCCTATGCTTTTCATTTTTAATATTCGGTCATTATTTATGCATTGTATATTTTAATACCATGTTTTCTTTATATATATATATATATATATATATATATATATTATATTATATGTCATTTGATTTTTTGTTTTTTATCTTTAAACGTTTTTTTTCTTTTAATTTATTACGTGTTGTTATTTATGTTAATTTTACTTAGTCTAATTTTCATTTATGATAAATATTATATATTAATATAGTATGTGAATATAGTAAGTACATAATTTATGTGTCTTTTCATGTATATAAATTAACATGTATATGTTATATTTATTATATGATATGATTTTAATTTTATGTAATTTTCTTTATGTACATATAGTTATTAGCCATACATATAAGATATTTTACCGCAGCATAAATAGTCACGTGTTTGTTTCTATTTGTTTTAACCATGGACCCATGTACTTTAATGTTATTGTTCCTCCACGCATTTACCTTATTATTTATGTAACACATTAGCATTTCTAATATAACTATCTTTGTTCCTATTTCTTTTACGTTGACGATATACTTATGCATCATGCTTTCGTGAACTTGTCTATTTTATTGTGCATCCATACCATTTATTATTTCATTCACATAATTAATCCACTTTTAAAAATAAAAGAGAGGTATTTATTAATTATTATATTCGTGATATAATCGTCTGGATCTTCGGAGATTAATCGAATATTCGAATTAATTTTTACGGTCTCTAGATAAATTAAAATTGACAAGATCATGACATCATCCTTTTAAATGCTTGCATCATTCATAAAGGTGACGTATGAGACCCGAACCCTAAACTAACGCAACGGTTAGTATTATTTGACGTCGATTTAATTTCTGGTTTGATGTATCGTCAACCTTATTAATTAAATGTCTTATTAATTTGAATTCATCAATTAAATTAAGCCTGTATAATTAAGATCAATTTTGAGTTTAGAAACCAATTTAAAGATAAAGTTAAAGTTCAAAAATGATTTTTAAGAAAATATTTTTGGTACCGATTTCCGGGCATGTTAGGGGTGCTAATCCTTCCCCACGCGTAACCAACTTCCGAACCCTTTTTCAAAACGAATCTCTGGTTTTTCTATCACGGTGTCCGGTCTACCAAAGTGACCGGTGCCGACTCCAAATTTATTTTTTAAAAGAATCAATATTTTTAAAGGGATTAAATTAGTAGAATAAAAGACCTTATTACCCCACACTTTTCAAAATCAATTCCCGTTTTCCATCTTCGGACATTAAAAAGGTCGCTACAGCACGGCGACTACGTTGAGTACCAATTAATTTTAAAAATAATCAAAGTGTTATGGGCTTTAATAATTGGTGAGTCAAATTAATTTCTCATTTAATTTCTAAGGAATCACCGACATGTGTTGCATCATTTCATAAAGCTCTATACCCGAGCTCTAACCTTTTTAAGTGGGAGTGAAATGCCCATACCCAAGTGAGTAACCCTCCACAAGACGACAATGCACTTCCGGAATCCACGCCTTTGACAAGTGAGTAACCCTCCACATCAGTAGGTCATGCTTTCCCTCGAACCGAATCCAATTCGCAAGCCTGTGATGGGCCAGAATTTGGGCTCTTATTCGTCTTAGCAGGCAATAAGATAGGTTCGGGAACCCCAATTAGAACCAAACCACATACGTGAGAACATAGGAAACCCACCCCGATAGAGGCATGCGGTTAACCCTAGAAGGATAGATTAGGGTTTTCTTTGTGAACCATGTTTGTGTTTATTTCACTTGTATTTATTTTCTTCCCTCTTTAAATATTTTTACTATGACTAATCATTTGTGTCATTGTTTCTTTTTTTTTCTTTTACATGCATTATCATGTCATAAAGAGAACATCGAAGTTGAAAATAACTTGAAATTAAAAACTTTATTAAAGGGAGATTTTATTCGAAACAACAAGAAGATGAACCTCGATATGGTATTAAATCAAATTTTATGGGTACAAAAATTTAATTATGATCTTTTGATGCTAATTATACAGCTTAAACTCAAATTTTGAGCTTTTTACTCGTTTAAAATTCGAACAAGTTCATTATAAAGCTCATTTAGACATGCACGCTCTGAACCCTACAAAACGATCGAAAATTATATTAAATCAAATTTTATGAGTCCAAATTGTTAGTTATGGGCTTTTGAACATAATTATACATCTTAATCCTTAATTTTGAGCTTTTTACTCTGTTAAAATTCGAATGAGTTCACTATAAAGCCCATTTAGACACGCACGCTCTAAACTTACAAAACGATCGAAAATGATATTAAATCAAATTTTATGAGTTTAAATTGTTAATTATGGGCTTTTGAACATAATTATACAACTTAATCTCAAATTATAAGCTTTTTACTCGGTTAAAATTCTAACAAGTTCACTATAAAGCCCATTTAAACATGCACGCTCTAAACCCTACAAAATGATCGAAAACGATATTAAGTAAAAATTTTTGCGTAAAAAAGTTCTTTATGGGGTTTTGAACCTAATTATACAGATTAAACTCAAAATTTAAGCTTTTTACTCGTTTAAAATTTGAACGGGTTTACTATAAAGCTCATTTAGACATGCATGCTCTGAACCCTACAAAATGATTGAAATGATATTAAATCAAATTTTATGGGTTAAAAAGTTACTTATGATCTTTTGATGCTAATTATACAGCTTAGACTCAAATTTTGTGCTTTTTACTCGGTTAAAATTCGAACAAGTTCATTATATAGCCCATTTAGACATGCAAGCTCTCAACCCTACAAAACGATCGAAAATGATATTAAATCAAATTTTATGCGTTCAAATTGTTAATTATAGGCTTTTGAACATAATTATACATGTTAATCTTTAATTTTGAGCTTTTTACTTTGTTAAAATTCGAACGGGTTCACTATAAAGCCCGTTTAGATATGCATGCTCTAAACCTACAAAACGATCGGAAATGATATTAAATCAAATTTTATGAGTTTAAATTGTTAATTATGGGCTTTTGAACATAATTATACAACTTAATCTCAAATTATAAGCTTTTACTCGGTTAAAATTCGTACGAGTTCATTATAAAGCCCATTTAGACATGGACGCTCTGAACCCTACAAAACGATCGAAAAAGATATTAAATCAAATTTTATAGGTATAAAAAGTTAATTATGGGCCTTTGAACATAATTATACTTCTTAAACTCAAATTTTTAGCTTTTTAGTTGCTTAAAATTCAAACGGGTTCACTATGAAGCCCATTTCGAAACGCACGCTCTGAACCCTATAAAACGATCAAAAACGATATTAAATGAAAAAGGTTTTGGTACAAAAAGTTAATTAAGGGCTTTTGAATCTAATTATTCAGCTTAAACTCAAATTTTGAGCTTTTAACTCGTTTAAATTCGAACGGGTTCACTATAAAGCCCATTTAGACATGCACGCTCTAAACCCTACAAAACAATCGAAAACGATATTAAATCAATTTTTATGAGTTTAAATTGTTAATTATGGGCTTTTGAACATAATTATACAACTTAATCTCAAATTATAACCTTTTTCCTCGGTTATAATTCGTACAGATTCATTATAAAGCCCATTTAGACATGCACGCTCTGAACCCTACAATATGATCCAAAAAGATATTAAATCAAATTTTATGGGTAAAAAATAATTAATTAAGGTATTTTAAACCTAATTATAAAGCTGGATTTCAAATTTTTAGCATTTTTCTTGGTTATAATTCGTACAGATTCATTATAAAGCCCATTTAGACATGCACGCTCTGAACCCTACAAAACGATCGAAAAAGATATTAAATCAAATTTTATGGTTAAAAAATAATTAATTAAGGAGCTTGATTTCAAATTTTTAGCATTTTACTCGGTTAAAATTCGAACGGGGTTACTATAAAGCACGTTTAGAAATGCACGCTTTGAACCATTTAAAATTCGAACGTGTTCACTATAAAGCCCATTTAGACATGCAAGCTCTAAACCCTACAAAATGATCGAAAATGGCATTAAATCAAATTTTATAAGCTTAAATTTTTAATTACGGGCTTTTGACTATAATTATACAACTTAATCTCAAATTATAAGCTTTTTACTCTGTTAAAATTAGTACGGGTTCATTATAAAGCCCATTTAGACAAGCACACTCTAAACCCTACAAAATGATCGAAAAAGATATTAAATCAAATTTTATGAGTTCAAATAGTTAATTATGAGCTTTTGAACAAAATTATTCATCTTAATCTTTAATTTTGAGCTTTTTACTTGTTAAAATTCGAACGTGTTCACTATAAAGCCCATTTAGACATGCATGCTCTAAACCCTACAAAATGATCGAAAATGATATTAAATCAAATTTTATGAGCTTAAATTGTTAATTATGGGCTTTTGAACATAATTATACAGCTTAATCTCAAATTTAAGCTTTTTACTCGGTTAAAATTCAAACGTGTTCACTATAAATCTCATTTAGACATGCAAACTCTAAACCCTACAAAATGATCAAAAATGACATTAAATCAAATTTTATGAGTTTAAATTGTTAATTATGGGCTTTTGAACATAATTATACAACTAGATCTCAAATTATAAGCTTTTTACTCTGTTAAAATTCGTACGGATTCATAATAAAGCCCAGTTAGACATGCACGCTCTAAACCCTACAAAACGATCGAAAAAGATATTAAATCAAATTTTAAGAGTTCAAATTGTTAATTATGGGCTTTTGAACATAATTATTCATCTTAATCTTTAATTTTGAGCTTTTTACTCTGTTAAATTCGAACAGGTTCACTATAATGCCCATTTTGATATGCACGCTCTAAACTTACAAAACGATCGGAAATTATATTAAATCAAATTTTATGAGTTTAAATTGTTAATTATGGGATTTTGAACTAAATTATACAACTTAATCTCAAATTTTGAGGTTTTTTCTCGATTAAAATTCGAACTGGTTCACTATAAAGCCCATTTAGACATGCACGCTTTGAACCCTACAAAATGATCGAAAACGATATTAAATAAAATTTTTTGCCTAAAAAACTTCTTTATGGGCTTTTGAAACTAATTATACAGATTAAAATCAAATTTTGAGCTATTTACTCGGTTAAAATTTGAACGGGTTCACTATAAAGCTCATTTAGACATGCACGCTCTGAACCCTACAAAAAGACTGAAAATGATATTAAATCAAATTTTATGGGTACAAAAAGTTAATTATGGGCTTTTGAACCTAATTATACAGCTTAAACACAAATTTTGAGCTTTTTACTCGGTTTAAATTTGAACGGGTTCACTATAAAGCCCATTTACAAATGCACACTCTAAACCCTACAAAATGATCGAAAACGATATTAAATAAAAAAAATCGGTAAAAAATTTAATTATGGACTTTTGAACCTATTTATACAACTTAATCTCAAATTTTAAGTTTTTTACTCGGTTAAAATTCGAACAGGTTCACTATAAAGCCTATTTAGTCATGCGCAATCTAAACCCTATAAAATGGTCGAAAATTTCGTTAAATCAAATTTTATGAGTATAAATTTTTAATTATGGGCTTTTGAACATAATTATACAACTTAATCTCAAATTATAAGCTTTTTACTCGGTTAAAATTCGTATGAGTTCATTATAAAGCCCATTTAGACATGCACGCTATGAATCCTAGAAAACGATCGAAAAAGATATTAAATAAAATATTATGGGTAAAAAATTTAATTACGGCCTTTTTGAAACTAATTATACAGCTTAATCTCAAATTTTTAGCTTTTTACTCTGTTAAAATTCGAACGGGTTCACTATAAAGCCAAGTTAGAAATACACGCTCTAAACCCTACAAAACGATCGAAAATGATATTAAATCAAGTTTTCTTAGTAAAAAAAGTTAATTATGGACTTTTGAATCTATTTATACATCTTAAACTCAATTTTTTGAGCTTTTTACTAGGTTAAAATTCGAACGGGTTCACTATAAAGACCATTTAGACATGCACGCTCTGAACCCTACAAAATAATCGAAAATAATATTAAATAAAATTTTATGATTTCAAATTTTTAATTATTGGTTTTTGAACCTAATTATACAGCTTAAACTCACATTTTCAGCTTTTTACTCGGTTGAAATTCAAATGGGTTCACTATAAAGCCATTTAGACACGTACGCTCTAAGCCCTACAAAACTATCGAAAATGATATTAATTCAAATTTTATGAGTTGAAATTGTTAATTATGAGCTTTTGAACAAAATTATAATGCTTCATCTCAACTTTTGAGCTTTTTAATCTGTTAAAATTTGAACATGTTCACTATAAATCCCATTTAGATATGCACGCTATGAACCCTAAAAAACGATAAAAAAATGATATTAAATCAAATTTTATGATTTCAAATTATTAATTATGGGATTTTGAATCTAATTAAATAACTTAAACTCAAATTTTGAGATTTTTATTCGGTTAAAATTCAAACCGGTTCACTATAAAGCCTATTTAGACATGCACGCTCTGAACCCTACAAAATGATTAAAAATGATATTAAATAAAATTTTATGAGATCAAATTGTAAATTATTGGCTTTTGAACAAAATTATATAGCTTAATCTCAAATTTTGAGCTTTTTACTCTATTAAAATTTGAACAGGTTCACTATAAATCCCATTTAGACATGCACGCTCTAAACCCTACAAAACGATCAAAAATGATATTAAATCAAATTTTATGATTCCAAATTGTTAATTATGGGATTTTGAACCTAATTACATTCCTTAAACTCAAATTTGAAGCTTTTTACTCGGTTAAATTTGAACGGGTTCACTATAAATCCATTTAGACATGCAAACTCTAAACCCTACAAAACGTTCAAAATTGATTTTAAATAAAATTTTATGATCTCAAATTGATAATTATGGGCTTTTGAACCTAATTATATAGCTTAAACTCAAATTCTGAGCTTTTTACTAGGTTAAAATTCAAACGGGTTCACTGTAAAGCCTATTAGGACATGCACGCTCTAAACACTACAAAACTATCGAAAATGATATTAAATCAAATTTTATAAGTTCAAATTGTTAATTATGGGCTTTTGAAAAATATTATACAACTTAATCTCAAATTTTGACCTTTTTACTCGGTTAAAATTCGAACGGGTTCATTATAAAGCCCATTTAGACATGCACGCTCGGAACACTACAAAACGATCAAAAATGATATTAAATCAAATTTTATGAGTATAAATTATTAATTATGGTCTTTTGAACAAAATTATACAGCTTAATCTCAAATTTTAAGATTTTTACTCGGTTAAAATTCGAACAGGTTCACTATGAAGCCCATTTAGACATGCACGCTCTGAACCCTACAAAACAATCGAAAATGATATTAAATGAAATTTTATGATTTCAAATTGTTAATTATGAGCTTTTGAACCTAATTATATAGCTTAAACTCAAATTCTGAGCTTTTTACTCGGTTAAAATTCAAACGGGTTCACTATAAAGCCTATTTAGACATGCACGCTCTAAACACTACAAAACTATCGAAAATGATGTTAAATCAAATTTTATGAGTTCCAATTTTTAATTATGGGCTTTTGAAAAATTATACAGCTTAATCTCAAATTTTGAGCTTTTTGCTTGGTTAAAATTCGAACAGGTTCACTATGAAGCCCATTTAGACATGCACGCTCTAAACCCTACAAAACGATTGAAAATCATATTAAATCAAATTTTATGAGTATAAATTGTTAATTATGGCCTTTTGAACAAAATTATACAGCTTAATCTCAAATTTTGAGCTTTTTACTTGGTTAAAATTCAAACGGGTTCACTATAAAGCCTATTTAGACATGCACGCTATGAACCCTACGAAACGATCGAAAATGATATTAAATCAAATTTTATGAGATCAAATTGTAAATTATTGGTTTCTGAACCTAGTTATACAGCTTAATCTCAAATTTTGAGCCTTTTACTCTGTTAAAATTTGAACGGGTTCACTATAAATCCATTTAGACATGCATACTCTAAACCCTACAAAACGATCAAAATTGATTTTAAATAAAATTTTATGATCTCAAATTGATAATTATGGGCTTTTGAACCTAATTATATAGCTTAAACTCAAATTCTGAGCTTTTTACTAGGTTAAAATTCAAACGGGTTCACTGTAAAGCCTATTAGGACATGCACGCTCTAAACACTACAAAACTATCGAAAATGATATTAAATCAAATTTTATGAGTTCAAATTGTTAATTATGGGCTTTTGAAAAATATTATACAACTTAATCTCAAATTTTGACCTTTTTACTCGGTTAAAATTCGAACGGGTTCATTATAAAGCCCATTTAGACATGCACGCTCTGAACCCTACAAAACAATTGAAAATGATATTAAATCAAATTTTATGAGTTTAAATTGTTAATTATGGGCTTTTGAACAAAATTATACAGCTTAATCTCAAATTTTGAGATTTTTACTCGGTTAAAATTCAAACGGTTTCACTATAAAGCATATTTAGACATGCACGCTATGAACCCTACAAAACGATCGAAAATGATATTAAATCAAATTTTATGAGATCAAATTGTAAATTATTGGCTTTTGAACCTAGTTATACAGCTTAATCTCAAATTTTGAGCCTTTTACTCTATTAAAATTTGAACGGGTTCACTATAAATCCCATTTAGACATGCATACTCTAAACCTTACAAAACGATCAAAATTGATTTTAAATAAAATTTTATGATCTCAAATTGATAATTATGGGCTTTTGAACCTAATTATATAGCTTAAACTCAAATTCTGAGCTTTTTACTAGGTTAAAATTCAAACGGGTTCACTGTAAAGCCTATTAGGACATGCACGCTCTAAACACTACAAAACTATCGAAAATGATATTAAATCAAATTTTATAAGTTCAAATTGTTAATTATGGGCTTTTGAAAAATATTATACAACTTAATCTCAAATTTTGACCTTTTTACTCGGTTAAAATTCGTACGGGTTCACTATAAAGCCCATTTAGACATGCACGCTCTAAACCCTACAAAACGATTGAAAATGGTATTAAATCAAATTTTATGAGTTTAAATTGTTAATTATGGGCTTTTGAACAAAATTATACAGCTTAATCTCAAATTTTGAGATTTTTACTCGGTTAAAATTCAAACGGGTTCACTATAAAGCCTATTTAGACATGCACGCTATGAACCCTACAAAACGATCGAAAATGATATTAAATCAAATTTTATGAGATCAAATTGTTAATTATAGGCTTTTGAATCTACTTATATAGCTTAAACTCAAATTTTGAGCTTTTTACTCGTATAAAATTCAAACGGGTTCACTATTAAGCCTATTTAGACATGCACGCTCTAAACCCTACAAAACGATAAAAAATGTTATTATATCTAATTATATGAGTTTAAATTGTTAATTATGAGCTTTTGAACCTAATTATACAACTTAATCTCCAATTTTGAGCTTTTTACTCTATTAAAATTTGAACGGGTTCACTATAAATCCCATTTAGACATGCACGCTTTGAACCCTACAAAACGATCAAAAATGATATTAAATCAAATTTTATGATTCCACATTGTTAATTATAGGCTTTTGAACCTAATTATGTAGCTTAAACTCATATTTTTAGCTTTTTGCTCGGTTAAAATTCAAACAAGTTCACTATAAATCCTTTTTAGACATGCACGACTTAAACCCTACAAAACGATCGAAAATGATATTCAATCAAATTTTATGAGTTCAAATTGTAAATTATGGGCTTTTGAACCTAATTATACGAGTTAATCTCAAATTTTAAGATTTTTAATCTATTAAAATTTGAACGCGTTCACTATAAATCCCATTTAAACATGGACGCTCTTAACCCTACCAAACGATCAAAAATGATATTAAATCAAATTTTATGATTCAAAATTGTTAAATATGGGCTTTTGAACCTAATTATATAGCTTAAACTCAAATTTTGAGCTTTTTACTCGGTTAAAATTCAAACGGGTTCTCTACAAAGCCTATTTAGACATGCACGCTCTAAAACCTACAAGACGATCGAAAATGATATTAAATCAAATTTTATGAGTTCAAATTGTTAATTATGGGGTTTTCAACCTAATTATACAGCTTAATCTAAAATTTTGAGCTTTTTACTCATTTAAAATTCGAACGGGTTCACTATAAAGCCTCTTTAGCATGCCCGCTCTAAACCCTACTAAACGATCGAAAATGATATTAAATCAAATTTTATGAGTTTAAATTGTTAATTATGGGTTTTTGAACCTAATTATACAGTTTAATATCAAATTTTGAGCTTTTTATTCAGTCAAACGGGTTCACTATAAAGCCCATTTACACATGAACGCTATGAACCCTACAAAACGATCAAAAATGATATTTTATCCAATTTTATGAGTTCAAATTGTTAATTATGGGCTTTTGAACAAAATTATACAGCTTAATCTCAAATTTTGAGCTTTTTACTCTGTTAAAGTTCGAACGGGTTCACTATAAAGGCTATTTAGACATGCAAGCTTTGAACCTTACAAGACGATCAAAAATGATATTAAATCGAATTTTATGAGTTCAAATTGTTAATTATGGGTTTTTGAACCTAATTATACAACTTAAACTCAAAATTTGAGTTTTTTACTCGGTTAAAATTCAAACGGGTTCACTATAAAGCCTATTTAGATATGCACGCTCTAAACCCTACAAAACGATCGAAAATAATATTAAATCAAATTTTATGAATTTAAATTGTTAATTTGGGATTTTGAACCTAATTATACAACTTAATCTCAAATTTTAAGATTTTACTCTATTAAAATTTGAACGTGTTCACTATAAATCACATTTAGACATGCACGCTCTGAACCCTACAAAACGATCAAACATGATATTAAATTAAATTTTACAATTCCAAATTGTTAACTATGGGCTTTTGAACTTAATTATATAGCTTAAACTCAAATTTTAAGCATTTTACTCGGTTAAAATTCAAACGGGTTCACCGTAAAGCCTATTTAGACATGCAAGCTCTAAAGCCTACAAAATGATCGAAAATGATATTAAACCAAATTTTATGAGTTCAAATTGTTAATTATGTTTTTTTGAACCTAATTATACAGCTTAATCTCAAATTTTGAGCTTTTTACTTGGTTAAAATTCGAATGGGTTCACTATAAAGCCCATTTAAGCATGCAGGCTCTTGACCCTACAAAACGATCGAAAAAGATATTAAATCAAATTTTATGATTTAAAACTTTTAATTATGGGTTTTTGAACCTAATTATATAGCTTAAAATTAAATTTTTAGCTTTTTACTGGTTTAAAATTCAAACAGGTTCACTATAAAGCTTATTTAGACATGCACGCTCAAAAATCTACAAAATGATCGAAAATGATATTAAATCAAATTTTATGAGTTAAAATTGTTAATTATGGGTTTTTGAACCTAATTATACAACTTAAACTCAAAATTTGAGTTTTTTACTCTGTTAAAATTCAAACGGGTTCACTATAAAGCCTATTTAGATATGCACGCTCTGAACCCTACAAAACGATCCAAAATGATATTAAATCAAATTTTATGAGTTTAAATTGTTAATTATGGGTTTTAGAACCTAATTATACTGCTTAATATCAAATTTTGAGCTTTTTACTCGGTTAAAAATTTAACGGGTTCACTATAAAGCCTATTTATACGGGCACGCTCTAAACCCTACGAAACGATCGAAAATGATATTAAATCAAATTTTATGAGTTCAAATTGTTAATTATCGTCTTATGAACCTAATTATACAGCTTAATATCAAATTTTAAGCTTTTTATTCGGTTAAAATTTGAACGGGTTCACTATAAAGCACATTTACACATGCACGCTATAAACCCTACAAAATGATCCAAAATGATATTAAATCAAATTTTATGAGTTCAAATTGTTAATTATGATCTTTTAAACTTAATTTTGAACCTAATTATACAACTTAAATACAAATTTTGAGTTTTTTACAAGGTTCAAATTCAAACGGGTATAAAGGCTATTTAGACATGCACGCTCTTAACCCTACAAAACGATCGAAACTGATATTAAATAAAATTTTATGATTTCAAAATTTTAACTATGGGTTTTTAAACTTAATTATATAGCTTAAACTCAAATTTTGAGCTTTTTACATGGTTAAAATTCAAACGGGTTCACTACGAAGCTTATTTAGACATGCACGCTCTAAACCCTACAAAACGATCGAAAATGATATTAAATCAAATTTTATGATTTCAAATTGTTAATTATGGGTTTTTTAACCTAAATATGTAGCTTAAACTCAAATTTTAAGCTTTTTACTAGGTTAAAATTCGAATGGGTTCACCATAAAGCCCATTTAGACATGCACGCTCTGAACCCTACAAAACGATCGAAAATGATATTAAATCAAATTTTATGAGTTAAAATTGTTAATTCTGGGTTTTTGAATAAAATTATACAGCTTAATCTCACATTTTGAGCTTTTTATTCTGTTAAAATTTGAACGTGTTCACTATAAATCCCCTTTAGACATGCACGCTCTGAACCCTACAAAACGATAAAAAATGATATTAAATCAAATTTCATGATTCCAAATTGTTAACTATGGGTTTTTGAACCTAATTTTATAGCCTAAACTCAAATTTTGAGCTTTTTACTCGGTTAAAATTCAAACGGGTTCTCTACAAAGCCTATTTAGACATGCACGCTCTGAAACCTACAAGACGATCGAAAATTATATTAAATCAAATTTTATGAGTTCAAATTGTTAATTATAGGTTTTTAAACCAAATTATACACCTTAATCTAAAATTTTGAGCTTTTTACTCGGTTAAAATTCGAACGGGTTCACTATAAAGCCTATTTAGACATGCCCGCTCTAAACCCTACTAAATGATCGAAAATGATATTAAATCAAATTTTATGAGTTCAAATTGTTAATTATGGGCTTTTGAACCTAATTATACAGCATAATATCAAATTTTGAGCTTTTTATTCTGTTAAAATTCAAACAGGTTCACTATAAAGCCCATTTACACATGAACGCTATAAACGCTACAAAACGATCGAAAATGATATTTTATCCAATTTTATGAGTTCAAATTGTTAATTATGAGATTTTGAACAAAATTATACAGCTTAATCTCAAATTTTGAGCTTTTTACTATGTTAAAGTTGGAACGGGTTCACTATAAAGCCTATTTAGACATGCATGCTTTGAACCCGACAAAATGATCAAAAATGATATTAAATCGAATTTTATGAGTTCAAATTGTTAATTATGGGTTTTTGAACCTAATTATATAGGTTAAACTCAAATTTTGAGCTTTTTACTCGGTTAAAATTCAAACGGGTTCACTGTAAAGGCTATTTAGACATGCACGCTCTGAACCCTACAAAACGGTCAGATATGATATTAAATCAAATTTTATGATTCCAAATTGTTAACTATGGGCTTTGGAACCTAAAAATATAGCTTAAACTCAAATTTTGAGCTTTTTGCTCGGTTAAAATTCAAACGGGTTCACTATAAAGCCTATTTAGACATGTATGCTCTGAACCCTGCAAAATGATCGAAAATGATATTAAATCAAAATTTATGATTTCAAATTGTTAATTATGGGATTTTGAACCTAATTATACAGCTTAATTGTAACATCCCGGTTTTGGGGTTAGTAGTTTGAGTGTTAGTTGGGGAAATTCGATTCGGGTCGAATCGGATTCCTAGGGTTCGTTATTCCGAGAAAATTAAAATAATAATAATTTAATCGGATAAGTAATAATTTTGTGAAATGATTCTAAAAACATTAAAATGGTGTTTTAAAATTAAAGGAATATTATTTGAATTTTAATTTGATTTTTAATTTGGCTAATTTTTGTACTAGTGACTAAATTGTAATTTTGGTAAAGCTTTGGGGATTTAATTAGTAATTTTCGGCAATTAGGATTTTTGGTGACTAAATTGGAAAGCAAGCCATACTTAGAATCCTTAGAGGGCCATAAACCCAATTTATTTTTAATTAATGATTTATGCACCAAAATTGTTTTTAAATTGTTTTATTTAAATGATAATTCCATTTTCTTTTGTAACTTCCCATTTTCCCATCTTTTCTCTCAAGATTTTCTCTCATTTTCTCTCCATCTTCTTCTCCAAATTTCTCCAATTACTTGCTGATTTCTTCATCATTTTCTACAAGATTCACTTCATTTTATTCATCCTTTCATTCTTTACAAAACCTACTCATCAATTTTTGCAAAATCAACATCATTTTCAAGGAAATCAAGGAAGACTTTCTCATCTTTTTGGTGGATTTAATCTCAAGGTAATATTCTGATTTTTAATCTTTTTCTAAGGTTCTTTATTGAAATTCCCAAGTATTGGCTTGCTCATCAACTATTGCTATTTTATTTTGTGTTTTTAATTCAAGATCTATGAGTTTTTTTTTATGGATTTTGTGAAATCTTTTGAGATCTAAATTGATGCTGGATTTAGGTTGATTTAATTATGATATTAGGTCAATTAAATGATTGATTGAGTCTTGAAATGAGTTAACAATAAATTAATCCCGGAATAATGCAATCGGTGGTGTTTTAAGGTGGTTTTAGGTTGTTTTAGGGGCTGTTTTAGGTGTTCTTGTGTTGCTGGAGGTATAAGGATGTTTTGGAAGTGTTTTTGGTTCATAATTGAGATGGATTAGATGTTAGATTCATTAGGTTTCGGGATGATGTTGTTTCGGATGCGTTTCGGCTTAGTTTTCGGTCGTTTCGCAAGGTTTTCGATAGTTTTGTGAGGGTTAAATGTGGCTGCTGTTTTGATCATGTTGTGATGTGAATTTGCTCTACTTTTAATGTTGTAGAGGTAGTGCAAGAAGGTGCATAAGTGGCTGGTGCGTTGGCGTTGCCATCGGAGCATCGGCGAGGGCTCGTTTTGCTTGTCGGTGAGTGGTTTTGGATTTAAAGTGAATCGCATTGGTTCGGTTCTATTTTGGGGACTATGGAATAGTGTGAAAATTTTCCATAGTTCAAGAGTAAGTGTTTTAAATGATGTTGATGCACTACCTCGATTTTCAATTATTTTCGGTAATGACATATATGTGAACAATGATTCAATATGATTTTGGAATTGCATATATTTGATTTTGAAATGATTCATGCATGTGTTAATTGCTGAAAATGCATGGTTTATTAAGGTATTCATGGCTTATGTAAGCATGAAAAAGAATTTGGATTATGATGAGGTTATTTTTCCCTATGTCGATAAAGCCGTTGAGCATGATTTTAGTTCACATGATGAACATTTAATGAGTGCATTATGAGCAACAAGTTAACATGCATGATTGGAATTGATATTGGCTTAGTGACACTAACCTTAGATTCGAATACAAATGACATGTCATTAGGATTGAGTGCACTATAAAATAATGAGAATAATGATGATGCCTACACGTAAACAAGGGTGACTTTGTGTCCGACCGTGCGTGTAGAGCTTGCCTATATGTAAACAAGGGTGACTTTGTGTCCAACCGTGCATATAGTTGACCCATGCGTAAACAAGGGTGACTTTGTGTCCGACCGTGCGTAGTGGGGGTAACATGTATACAAGGGTGACTATGTGTCCGACCGATGCATGTTGAGACCAAGTGTCTCCAATTATGGAAAAAGGAATCCGTGTATTCGGTGAACTAAAAGTTCATATTAAGTGATCACTAGAAAGCCAATATGCATATATGAAATGGAATGATTTATTTGTGCATGATACGTGAAATGTTTTGACATTGTTGATAAGCATGTTTTGGTTTTACATATTTCAAATATGCAAGAAGAATGCAAGTATGACTTTATAAATGATTTTGAACTTGTTAGAGCTTTCTCACTAAGCATGTTGTGCTTAAGCTTTTTCTTTTCATACTTGCAGAGAAATAGTGATATTCGAGGCTACGTTCGGAGCAAGGGAACCAAGGGGAAGAGTTGTCTCAATTTTTGGTATGTTTTGGCAAATAATTTGGGCTTGGCAATGTGTTAATCAAACCCATGTGAAGTGTGTGATTTTTGCTTTGGTTAATGTTGTAATAAGACCTATAATGTTTTGGATTGTTGATTGATGGACCATGGTGTTGTTTGGATTATTGAGACATGTACATGAATGAACATTGTTGATTTTTAAATCATATTTTAGGAAGCATGCCTATAGATTGTTTGGGGTCTTTGATGTGATAAATGTATGCTTTAAATCGTTCTTTATGCTTAGGAAATTATGCATATAGTTAAGGGTGATTAATGGTTATGTTTGAATGGGTGGAATTAACTTAGAATGTTCAAACTTGTCAAAGTGCACAGGGGGTATCGATACCAGTATCGATACCCTAAGGCTTAATCTGGGGTGGTTCGAATCATGGTTCGATGCAATTACTCCACTGGACGCTGGAGTATCGATACCACCTATGGGGGTATCGATACCAATAGCCTTCGAAGTGCAAGGAGGCTAGCTCCACGATAGGGTATCGATACCGAGACCCTAGGTATCGATACCGAGACCCAAAAAAATAACATTTTAAGTATGGAAAAAAAATACGTTTAGGGTCGGATGTCTTTCCATGATCGAATATAGATGCAATGAATGTTATTGGGTGTTGTACTATCACCAGGAAGTATGATGTTAACTTGAATTCGCATTGGTAAATTAATGATAGATTTAGTCCCTATGATATTGTGAGCTTTACCATTAGGTCCCTACTGTATGAAACATGAAATTGACGATGCAATAATGGACCGTTTGATCTGAACTCTGTTATGAGTATGCTATGCATGTTTAATTGAACTATGGTAGATCGCATTACTGGTTTATTGTTGAAATTAAGAATTTATTTGCGTTTTGGTCCTTATATACTGGTGTGCGAATTGAATGATCAATTGTGAATCGAATGTTTCCATTTTCGTTACATATGACCTCGAAACACATAGGAACTTAGTTATGCATCTAGTTAAGAAGAAAAAAAACATATCGATTTTCAGGGTTGTTTATCGAATTGGACCTTAACGGGTTTAGTTCGATATTCCCCGTGTGACCCGTTAGTGCCGGTTCCGTCCAGGCCGGGCTACGGGGTTACATTAATCTCAAATTTTGAACTTTTTACTCGGTTAAAATTCGAACGGGTTCACTATAAATCTAATTTAGACATGCACGCTCTGAACCCTACAAAACAATCAAAAATGATATTAAATCAAATTTTATGATTCCAAATTGTTAACTATGGGCTTTTGAAACTAATTATAAATCTTAAACTCAAATTTTCAGCTTTTTACTTGGTTAAAATTCAAACGGGTTCACTATAAAGCTTATTTAGACATGCACGCTCTAAACCTTACAAAACAATCGAAAATGATATTAAATCAAATTTTATGAGTTCAAATTGTTAATTATGTGTTTTTGAACCAAACTATACAACTTAATCTCAAATTTTGAGCTTTTTACTCGGTTAAAATTCGAACGGGTTCACTATAAAGCCTATTTAGACATGCACACTCTGATCCCTACAAAACGATCGAAAATGATATTAAATCAACTTTTATGAGTTCAAGTTGTTAATTATGGGATTTTGAACCTAATTAAAAAGCTTAAACTATAATTTTGAGCTTTTTACTCGGTTAAAATTTAAACTTGTTCACTATAAATTCCAATTAGACATGCACGCTTTTAAACACTAAAAAATGATCAAAATTGATTTTAAATCAAATTTTATGTTTCCAAACTGTTAACTATGTGCTTTTGAACCTAATTATATAGCTTAAACTCAAATTTTTAGTTTTTTACTCGGTTAAAATAAAAAAGGGGATCACTATAAAGCCTATTTAGACGTGCACTCTCTGAACCCTACAAAACGAACAAAAATGATATTAAATCAAATTTTATGATTCCAAATTGTTAACTGTGGGCTTTTGAACCTAATTATATAGCTTAAACTCAAATTTTGAGCTTTTTACTCTGTTAAAATTCAAACGGGTTCTCTACAAAGCCTATTTAGACATGCACGCTCTGAAACCTACAAGACGATCGAAAATGATATTAAATCAAATTTTATGAGTTCAAATTGTTAATTATCGACTTTTGAAACTAATTATACAACTTAATATCAAATTTTGAGCTTTTATTCGGTTAAAATTCGAATGGCTTCACTATAAAGCCCATTTAAACATGCACGCTATAAACCCTACAAAACGATCGAAAATGATATTATGGGCTTTTGAACCAAATTATATAGCTTAAACTCAAATTTTGAGCTTTTTACTTGGTTAAAATTCAAAAGTGTTCACTATAAAGCCTAATTAGATATGCACGCTCTGAACCCTACAAAACGATCGAAAATAATATTAAATCAAATTTTATGAGTTTAAATTGTTAATTATGTGCTTTTGAACCTAATTATACATCTTAATCTCAAATTTTAAGTTTTTTACTCTATTAAAATTTGAACGTGTTCACTCTAAATCTCATTTAGATATGCACGCTCTGAACCCTACAAAACGATCAATAATGATATTAAATTAAATTTTATGATTTCAAATTGTTAACTATGGGCTTTTGAACTTAATTATGTAGCTTAAACTCAAATTTTGAGCATTTTACCCGGTTAAAATTCAAACGGGTTCACCGTAAAGCCTATTTAGACATGCACACTCTAAAGCCTACAAAACGATCGAAAATGATATTAAATCAAATTTTATGAGTTCGAATTGTTAATTATGGTTTTTTGAACCTAATTATATAGCTTAATCTCAAATTTTAAGCTTTTTACTTGGTTAAAATTCGAATAGGTTCACCATAAAGGCCATTTAGACATGCACGCTCTTGACCCTACAAAACGATCGAAAATGATATTTAATCAAATTTTATGATTTCAAATTTTTAATTATGGGCTTTTGAACCTAGTTATATAGCTTAAACTCAAATTTTGAGCTTTTTACTGGTTGAAAATTCAAACGGGTTCACTATAAAGCTTATTTAGACATGCACGCTCTAAAATCTACAAAATGATTGAAAATGATATTAAAAAAAAATTTATGAGTTCAAATTGTTAATTATGGGTTTTTGAACCTAATTATACAACTTAAACTCAAATTTTGAGTTTTTTACTCGGTTAAAATTCAAATGGGTTCACTATAAAGCCTATTTAGATATGCACGCTCTGAACCCTACAAAACGATCGAAAATAATATTAAATCAAATTTTATGAGTTTAAATTGTTAATTATCGGCTTTTGAACCTAATTATACATCTTAATCTCAAATTTTAAGCTTTTTACTCTATTAAAATTTGAACGGGTTCACTATAAATCCCATTTAGACATGCACGCTCTGAACCCTACAAAACTATCAAAAATGATATTAAATTAAATTTTATGATTCCAAATTGTTAACTATGGGCTTTTGAACCTAATTATATAGCTTGAACTCAAATTTTGAGTTTTCTACTAGTTGAGAATTCAATCGGGTTCACTATAAAGCTTATTTAGACATGCACGCTCTAAAATCTACAAAACGATCGAAAATGATATTAAATCAAATTTTATGAGTTCAAATTCTTAATTATGGGTTTTTGAACCTAATTATACAACTTAAACTCAAATTTTGAGTTTTTTACTCGGTTAAAATTCAAACGGGTTCACTATCAAGCCTATTTAGATATGCATGCTCTGAACCCTACAAAACGATCGAAAATGATATTAAATCAAATTTTATGAGTTTAAATTGTTAATTATGGGTTTTTGAACCTAATTATACAGCTTAATATCAGATTTTGAGCTTTTTACTCGGTTAAAAATCGAACGGGTTCACTATAAAGCCTATTTATACGGGCACGCTCTGAACCCTACGAAACGATCGAAAACGATATTAAATCAAATTTTATGAGTTCAAATTGTTAATTATCGGCTTTTGAACCTAATTATACAGCTTAATATCAAATTTTGAGCTTTTTATTTGGTTAAAATTCGAACGGGTTCACTATAAAGCACATTTACACATGCACGCTATAAACCCTACAAAATGATCCAAAATGATATTAAATCAAATTTTATGAGTTCAAATTGTTAATTATGATCTTTTTAACTTAATTTTGAACCTAATTATACAACTTAAACACAAATTTTGAGATTTTTATTCGGTTAAAATTCAAACGGGTTCACTATAAAGCCTATTTAGACATGCACGCTCTTAACACTACAAAACGATCAAAAATGATATTAAATAAAATTTTATGTTTTGAAATTGTTAATTATGGTTTTTTTAACCTAAATATGTAGCTTAAACTCAAATTTTAAGCTTTTTACTAGGTTAAAATTCGAATGGGTTTACCATAAATCCCATTTAGACATGCACGCTCTGAACCCTACAAAACGATCGTAAATGATATTAAATAAAATTTTTTGAGTTCAAATAGTTAATTATGGTCTTTTGAACCTAATTATACAACTTAATATTTAAGTTTTAGCTTTTTACTCGGTTAAATTTTGAACAGGTTCACTGTAAAGCCTATTTAGACATTCATGCTCTCAACCCTACAAAACGATTGAAAATGATATTAAATAAAATTTTATGAGTTAAAATCGTAAATTATGGGCTTTTGAACCTAATTATACAGTTTATTATCAAATTTAGAGCTTTTTACTCGGTTAAAATTCGAACTGGTTTACTTTAAAGCCCATTTACACATGCACGCTCTAAACCCTACAAAACGATCAAAAATGATATTAAATTAAATTTTATGTGTTAAAATTGTTAATTATGTGTTTTTGAAACTAATTATATAGTTTAAACTCAAATTTTGAGCTTTTTACTCGATTAAAATTCAAACGGGTTCATTATAAAGCCTACTTAGATATGCACACTCTAAACCCATAATTAACAATTTTGAATCAAATTTTATGAGTTCAAATTTTTAATTATGGGCTTTTGAACCTAATTATACAGCTTAATCTCAAATTTTAAGCTTTTTACTCTGTTAAAATTCGAACGAGTTCACTATAAAGCCTATTTAGACATGCACGATCTGCCCTACAAAACGATCAAAAAATGATATTAAATCAAATTTTATGAGGTCAAATTGTTAGTTATGGGCTTTTGAACTTAATTATATAGCTTAATATCAAATATTGAGCTTTTTACTCAGTTAAATTCGAATGGGTTTACTATAAAGCCAATTTAGACATGCACGCTCTTGACCCTACAAACCGATCAAAAATGATATTAAATCAAATTTTATTATTTCAAATTTTTAATTATGGGTTTTTGAACCTAATTATATAGCTTAAACTCAAATTTTGAGCTTTTTACTGGGTTAAAATTCAAACGGGTTCACTATAAAGCTTATTTAAACATGCATGCTCTAAACCCTAGAAAACGATCGAAAATGATATAAATCAAATTTTATGATTTCAAATTGTTAATTATGGGGTTTTTAACCTAATTACGTAGCTTAAACTCAAATTTTAAGCTTTTTACTAGCTTAAAATTCGAATGGGTTCACCATAAAGACCATTTAGATATGCACACTCTAAACCCTACAAAAAGATCAAAAATGAAATTAAATCAAATTTTATGAGTTCAAATTGTTAATTATGGGTTTTTGAACCTAATTATATAGCTTAATATCAAATTTTGAGCTTTTTACTCGGTTAAAATTCGAACGGGTTCACTATAAAGCCTATTTATACATGCACGCTCTAAACCCTACAAAACGATCGAAAATGATATTAAATCAAATTTTATGATTTCAAGTTTTTAATTATGGGTTTTTGAACCTAATTATGCAGCTTAATCTCAAATTTTGAACATTTTACTCTATTAAAATTTGAACGGGTTCTTTATAAATCCTATTTAGACATGCACGCTCTGAACCCTACAAGACTATCAAAAATGATATTAAATAAAATTTTATGAGTTCAAATTTTTAATTATGGGCTTTTGAACATAATTATACAGCTTAATCTCAAATTTTGAGCTTTTTACTCGGTTAAAATTCAAACGGGTTCGCTATAAAACCCTTTTACACATGCACGCTCTAAACCCTACAAAACAATCGAAAATGATATTAAATCATATTTTATGAGTTAAAATATTTAATTATGGGCTTTTGAACATAATTATACAGCTTAATCTCAAATTTTTAGCTTTTTACTCGGTTAAAATTCTAACGGGTTCACTATAAAAAGCATTTAGACATGCACGCTCTAAACCATACAAAACGATAGAAAATGATATTAAATCAAATTTTATGATTTCAAATTGTTAACTATGGGCATTTGAACCTAATTATACAGCTTAAACTAAAATTTTGAGTGTTTTACTCGGTTAAAATTCAAACGGGTTCACTGTAAAGCCTATTTAGACATGCACGCTCTAAACCCTACAAAACGATCGAAAATGATATTAATTAAAATTTTATGATTTAAAATTGTAAATTATGGGCTTTTGAACCTAATTATACAGCTTAATATCAAATTTTCTTCTTTTTACTCTATTAAAATTCGAACGGGTTCACTATAAATCCCATTTAGACATACACGCTTTGAACCCTACAAACGATCAAAAATGATATTAAATCAAATTTTATGATTTTAAATTGTTAAATATGGGCTTTTGAACCTAAAAACATAGATTATCTTAAATTTTGATCTTTTTACTCTGTTAAAATTAAAACGAGTTCACTATAAAGCCTATTTAGACATGCACGCTCTGAACCCTACAAAACTACCAAAAATGATATTAAATCAAATTTTATGAGTTCAAATTTTTAATTATAGGCTTTTGAACATAATTATACAGCTTAATCTCAAATTTTTAGCTTTTTACTCGGTTAAAATTCTAACGGGTTCACTATAAAGAGCATTTAGACTTGCACGCTCTGAACCCTACAAAACGATCGAAAATGTTATCAAATAAAATTTTAGGAATTCAAATTTTTAATTATGGGCTTTTGAACATAATTATACAGCTTAAACTCAAATTTTTTGCTTTTTACTCGGTTAAAATTTGAATGGGTTCACTATAAAGAACATTTAGACATGCACGCTCTGAACCCTACAAAACGATCGAAAATGATATTATATAAAATTTTATGAGTTGAAATTTTTAATTATAGTCTTTTGAACATAATTATACAGCTTAATCTCAATTTTTTTAGCTTTTTACTTGGTAAAAATTCAAACGGGTTCACTATAAAGAATATTTAGACATGCACGTTGTGAACCCTACATAACGAAAAAAAATGATATTAAATAAAATTTTATGATTTAAAATTGTTAATTATGGGCTTTTAAACCTAATTATATAGCTTAACCTAAAATTTTGAGCTTTTTACTGGGTCAAAATTCAGACGGGTTCACTATAAAAACTATTTAGACATGCACGTTTTGAAGCCTACAAAATGATCGAAAATGATATTAAATAAAATTTTATGAGTTCAAATTTTTAATTATGGGTTTTGAACATAATTATACAGCTTAATCTCAAATTTTGAGCTTTTTACTCTGTTAAAATTTGAACGGGTTCACTATAAAGCCCATTCAAACATGCATGCTCTGAACCCTACAAAACGATCGAAAATGATATTAAATCAAATTTTATGATTTCAAATTGTTAATTATGGGCTTTTGAACCTAACTATATATCTTAAACTCAAGTTCTGAGCATTTTACTTGGTTAAAATTCAAACGTGTTCACTATAATGTCTATTTAGACATGCACGCTCTGAACCCTACAAAACGATTAAAAATGATATTAAATCAAATTTTATGATTTCAAATTGTTAACTATGGGCTTTTGAACCTAAAAATATAGATTAAACTCAAATTTTGAGCTTTTTACCCTATTAAAATTCAAACGGGTTCACTATAAAGCCTATTTAGACATGCACGCTCTGAACCCTACAAAACTATCAAAAAAGATATTAAATAAAATTTTATAAGTTCAAAATTTTAATTATGGGCTTTTGAACCTAATTATACAACTTAATCTCAAATTTTGAGCTTTTTACTCGGTTAAAATTCAAACAGGTTCACTATAAAACCCATTTAAACATGCACGCTCTAAACCCTACAAAACAATCAAAAATGATATTAAATCAAATTTTATTAGTTAAAATTGTTAATTATGGCTTTTGAACAAAATTATACAACTTAAACTCAAATTTTAAGCTGTTTACTGGGTTAAAATTCAAGCGGGTTCAATATAAAATACATTTACACATGCATGCTCTAAACCATACAAAACAATCGAAAATGATATTAAATCAAATTTTATTAGTTCAAATTTTTAATTATGGGCTTTTGAACATAATTATACAGCTTAAATTCAAATTTTTTGCTTTTTACTCGGTTAAAATTTGAATGGGTTCACTATAAAGAACATTTAGACATGCACGCTCTGAACCTTATAAAACGATCGAAAATGATATTAAATAAAATTATACGAGTTGAAATTTTTATTTATGGTCTTTTGAATATAATTATATAACTTAATCTCAATTTTTTAGTGTCGCGTGTCAAAAGTGCGCGATTAGTGCAAGTGGACACATCGGAAGTAATAAAGTGATAAGTATTATCGTTTATCGTCTCCTCATGGATTGGTATACTTAATATGTCTTCTTCGTCTTCTTGTTCTTTAAAAAGAAATAAAAACACAAGTAATTTGTTTTTGGATGAAACTAAATAAATTGAAATAAAACAACTAAGTAAAAGACTGAGATTTGATTAATAGAGAGAGAGCTCAGGATCCAGTTGCGTTGTATTGTGGATTTGATTGACTTGTCTCTGCCCAATGCAATTGTATATCACTGCCTCGGCAGCACTGCAGATTACTGCCTTGGGAGCGACGATACTGTTCGTCGCGGCAATCCCTTGCTCGTGGGTGGACTTTACCAAAGTTCGGCAAAGTGTCCTTGAATGACTCCGCTTATCCCTAAGTCGAAGTACTGTTGATGATTAGTCCTTGATGATACCTCCCGGCGTGAATCAATTATACTTACCAACCAATCTCACCCTTCTTTTAGCCGCTGAAACTCTTAACCTATCCCTAGGCCGAGTTAGTATTTCGCGATTGAAAAACTCCTCTCACAAATACTAAACAACCTTCACCTAAACCCTTGATAGTTTTATTGCATTGAAACAAAGACAAAGTACAATCTCCTCTCACAAATACTAAACAACCTTCACCTAAACCCTAAGAAAGCTTAGAACATAATTTGAGAGAAAGAAAACAATGTTTCTTAGGGTAAAAACTCTATGAATCAGCTCTCTCTTGGTATATCCCTAATACATTGGATGGCTAGGTCTTATATAGGCTTGTCCCAGGGCAAACCTTTCCTAAGTAGAATATAACTTGGAGTACGGAACAAGTCATGTACATAATTAAAATATTTCCAAGTTTAATTCAACTAAGAGGCTTTCCCGCGTGGCCTTGTCTTGGGCTTTTCCTCATGCTAACCAGCTTCGATCCATATGCTTCATGTCCAGAAACGTCCCTTGGATTTTTCTCTTCCGATCGCCTACAGTATTGCTCTCTGGCTTTCGGCTGCTGCCTCGGCATCAGGTCCTGCCGTGGCCATGTTGCTGCCACGGCACTTGTTTCTCCTTCACAGATATAAAAATACAGTAAAACCTGCCTTTTTTGTAAATATTGTCTTCATAAGCACAACTTCTAAATATATCACATTAAGTACATGCTTTGGTTCGAGTGGGTGTAAATTCAGTGATTAATGCCCATAAAAGGTGTAAAAAGTGATAGTGGGTTGAGCACTTATCACACCCCCAAACTCAAACTATTGCTTGTCCTCAAGCAATGCAAACCATCAATTTGCCAAACTCTACTCTCTCTTGGTCTTACGTTTCCATCTATTCTCCCCACCATAGCTATGCCTATTCTTTTAGACTTAACCTTTCGGTTACCCAAGGGTTTATCTAGAAACAAACTATAAGATTTGGTGTGTGTGTGTTTTTGTGGACAAGTTTGATTAAAGGCTTTCTTAGATAAACTCTAAGTTCAAGACAAGTAGAATTGGGTTAAGTGTTCTCTTCTTTTCTAAACAATTAATTCTTGAGCCAATTTTGGGCACCTCAAGGATTGTGTTTTTCTTTTCACTAATTCCTTCTGTCTTTTTGATATTCCTTATAACATACTAGAGCCAATTTCGGGCACCTCTAGCATGAAGAAGAGTACTTCCTAGAGCCGGTGATAGGCACCTTTACTTTCCCAAAAATCTAAGTCTTTATCACCTAAGTTCATTAAAAGAATTCCTATAATCCAACAAGTCCCAAAAGTGTTTGAGAAATTCATCTTATAGTAAGCTTCTAAGTTTTCATCCTTAAGTATCCTAAGGTTAAACCTTCTTAACAGGACCTAATCATGGTACGGAGAAAGATTTCTATAGCCTTAAAAAGAACTAAGGCAATACTGATGATAAGCAGTGCAAAAGTGTAGGCAGTTGATTCAAGTAAGGTGGGGAAAGTAAAAAAAAAATTTAAAAATTTCACTTAAATACTCCCTTTTCTTGGCATGGCCTCGGTAGTAGATTGCTGCCTCGGTAGTGGCTTTGCACCCCCAAACTCAAACCAAGCATTATCCTCAATGCTTTATATTAGAAGAAAATAGCAGGCAACAACAAGAAAAATATGAAAGAAATCAGCAGCAAATAAAGAAATCAGCAGCAAATAATATTGAATTATATGAAAAATTTAAAGAGACTCCTAAGAGCTGCTTGTAACAATTTTTCTACGGGGTCGTGCTGCTGATTACTTCGTTCTTGGTGAGGGCGATGGCTGAGCTTTTGCTTGCCGGGGCGGTTGGACTCTTGTTGGTTGTGTTCGTTGCATTGGAGCATCTACTTCGTCTCTGTGCTTATTGTCAAAAACAAAATATAATCAACAAGTAAGTATT
This sequence comes from Abelmoschus esculentus, assembly GCA_035048815.1. Classification (NCBI taxonomy): domain Eukaryota; kingdom Viridiplantae; phylum Streptophyta; class Magnoliopsida; order Malvales; family Malvaceae; genus Abelmoschus; species Abelmoschus esculentus. The sequence continues at coordinate 10,556,967 of JAUCBN010000037.1, forward strand.
AAATAACCTAAAATAACAGCGAAATAAAAACTATTCCTAAAAATAAATTGGGAGATCAAAACATTAAGTCTCCATAGGAGTGCGTGCAAATGCATCTCCTAAGGTGATGGTCTCCATAGTCTTTATGTCATGTGGCCCAGAATAGTGCTTCAAACGTTGGCCATTCACTTTGAATTCATGCCCATCCTTTAGTGATTTGATCGTTACTGCTCCATGTGGGAAAACTCAAACAACTTCAAATGGGCCTGACCATCTGGATTTGAGTTTTCCTGGAAACAGTTTGAGCCTGGAGTTGAAAAGGAGAACGTGCTGCCCCGGTAGGAACTGCCTAGGCAGTAACTTACGGTCATGCCATCTTTTAGTTTTCTCTTTATAGATTTTGGCTTTCTCATAGGCTGCTGTTCGAAATTCTTCTATCTCATTAAGGTCTAGCAGTCTTTTCAGACCAGCTTTTTCCCACTCCATGTTTAAGGTTTTTACTGCCCAGTAGGCTTTATGCTCAATTTCTACAGGTAAGTGGAAAGCTTTCCCAAATACAAGCCTATACGGAGATGTTCTTAATGGGGTTTTGAAGGCTGTCCTATAGGCCCATAAAGCATCGTCTAGACGATAAGACCAATCCTTTCGAGATGGATTTACCAACTTTTCAAGGATCTGTTTTAATTTCTTGTTTGATATTTCAGCTTGTCCATTTGTCTGTGGGTGGTAGGCTGTAGCAAGTCTGTGGGTGATGCCGAGTTTCTTTAGTTCCGCGGCAATGAGTCTGTTATCAAAGTGTTTACCTTCATCACTTATTATTGCTCTAGGGATTCCAAATCTTGTAAAAATATATTTCTTGAGAAATTTTTGAACTCTCTTGGAATCATTGTGAGGTGTGGCAATTGCTTCGACCCACTTTGATACATAATCCACTACTACTAAGATGTAGAGATTGCCTTGGGATGATGGGAATGGTCCCATGAAATCTATGCCCCAAACATCAAACAATTCCACTTCCAATATTTGTTGTAATGGCATCTCATGCCGTCTCGAGATATTGCCCGTGCGTTGGCATCGATCACAGTTCTTGTAATAGTCGTGGGCGTCTTTGTAGAGTGTGGGTCAATAGAGGCCTGATTGCAGTACCTTTGCTGCTATTCTGTTTCCTCCAAAATGCCCACCGCAAGGTGAATCATGACAGTGCTGGAGTACTGCTTTCTGTTCTTCTTCTGGTACACATCTTCTTATAACCTGATCTGCACAATATTTAAACAGAAGAGGGTCGTCCCAGAAGTAATGCTTTGCATTATGCTGAAACCTCTTCTTTTCGTTATGGTTAAATTATAAGGGATAATACCACTAACTAAATAATTAACAAGATCGGCATACCAGGGGGTGGATGTTACTGCAGCAAGGTCTTTTGTTTCAGTACAGCTTTTCATCCTCAAACAGATGGACAGTCTGAGAGAGTCATCCAGATCTTGGAGAATATGCTTCGGTGTTGTGCTGTGGACTTTGCCCGTAGTTGGGAAGAGCAGTTACCGTTGGTAGAGTTTGCTTACAACAACAGTTATCAGTCAAGCATCAAGATGGATCCTTTTGAGGCCTTGTACAGGCGTAGGTGTAGGACACCTTTGTGTTGGACAGAGCTTAATGAGAGAAAGATAGTAGGTTCGGAGCTTGTTAAGGAAACCTAGGAAAAAGTTCAGATAATCAAGGAAAGGTTGCAAACAGCTTTTGACAGACAGAAAGCTTATGCGGATAAGAAGCGTAAGCACATCGAGTATGAGCTTGGTGAGAAAGTGTTTCTCAAGGTATCTCCGTGGAAAAGGATCATCCAGTTTGGTCGCAAAGGAAAGTTGATTCCAAGGTACATCAGACCTTATGAAGTTCTTCAGAGGGTTGGACCGGTAGCTTATCGGCTAGCCTTACCTCCAAAGTTGGCACGTATACACGATGTGTTCCACGTGTCTATGTTAAGGTGTTACCGTTTCGATCCTTCGCATGTGGTTCAGCTTGAGGAAATAGAAGTTAATGCATATTTGACTTACGAGGAAAAACCCATAGGAATCTTGGATAGAGGAGTTAAGGAGCTTCGGAACAAGTGCATACCTTTGGTAAAGGTTTTGTGGAGGAATCACGGAATAGAAGAAGCAACGTGGGAAGCAGAAAAGGACATGAGAGCTCAGTATTCTCATCTCTTCCTGACAGGTAAATTTCGAGGACGAAATTTTCTTTAAGGAGGGGAGAGTTGTAAATACCCGGATTCTCGTATTCGAGTGTCGGGTTAACCTGTGGTTTTGGTCTTCGGTTTTGGGCTCGGGTTTGTGTAGTTTTGGGCCTTAGTTTTGGGTTGCCATGAGCCCAAGTGTTGGTTTAAGGGCTTTTTGGTCCTTTCCCTTGTTTAGGACAAGGTAAGGGGGAGAGATGGTTTGATTTTCTGCAGAGAAAATCTGAGGAGTGAAGTCATCACTCTTTCTCTCTTGTTTACACCTTTTCTTCCATCAATCTCAAGAGCAAAATGTAAGATTTTAGAGTTTTGTGTGGCAATCTCGTTTTGGTGCAAGAGAAGAAGTTGTAGGGCTGTTAGAGATCTTTAAAAAGAAGTAAAGAATGGTAGTTTTGGTGAGGATGAAGGTTTAAGTGGGGGTTTAGGGTGCAATCCGGGTTTGAGTTTTGAGGGCTTGTAATCTGAGTTTTTCCTAGTGTTTTAGGATCAAGAAACATCCCAAGACGTTGCTAATTTGTTCTTTATCTTTCTCTTGTAGAGAAAGAAGGTTGTGAGCCATCAACAAGCTTTGGAAGAGGAAAAGCTTGAAGTGGTGTGGAGCTCGGGTTTGTTGTTCTTTAGCTCGAGGTTGGTACTCCCAACTCTTCTAGTTATCATGCATTTCATGGTAGAATGCATAGCATATAGAATCCATGTATGTATGCTTGGTTTGCTTGAAAGAGGTCATTAACGGTGAAATTCGGACTAATGTGATTGGTGGCATGAAATTGGTGTTAAAACATCCTAAATAATCCTAAAAACAAGTAGAAAAACTTTATAACCGAATAGATTAATGTTGGGATGAATTCCTTAAAATTTTCTAAGTGAAACCTACAAGTTCGTACAGGGGGTATCGATACCGGTGGCCCATGTATCGATACCCCTGAGGGAAAAATAGGTTAGAGAATAAGGTTATCGATACGGTTATCGATACCAAACCCTCTAGTGGCATATTCGATTCGATACCAGTATCGTAGCGGATATTCCCCTTTTCGTTGACTTTGGAAATGGTCAAAGGGTATCGGTACCAGTATCGATACCCGTGTTTCAATACCTTCTTTGGGTAGGTATCGATGCAGGGTGGTTCGATACCCCACATAAGGGTATCGATACCCCTGCGAGAACTCGATAAGTTTGGTATTGTTTGAGGTTCTATAAGAGAATTAAGAGTCCAAATGAATCATATAAATAATTAAATGGAGTGTTATCACAAGATTGATGTTATAAACCCCGAACAGCTAAGTGATGTTAAGTCTTGACGTGTTTTGTTGAGAAGATCCTAGGTGGATCATTTGTCTGTATCGAGTCCTTGTTTGATGGAAATCCGAATATCCAAAAGTGTTGCAACACGTTGAAGGCAATCCGATGTAACATTTCGGGTGATGATTTTAAAGACCATTCCGGATGTAAGATCCCGATGCTGTGTGGACGCAGGCCTCAAATCCCGGATGTAGGATCCCGATGCTGTGTGGACGCGGGCCTCACTACCTTGTGTTGTTGTTTTGACATGTATATGTTGTGTGCGTTATTATACATTTTTTATGCCATGTGGTAGGCAAGCATGCTAGATCATCATACCATGCCCGATGTTTTATATGTTATGTTTTCCTGCTTATGATATGCATGATGTAACATCCCGGTTTTGGGTTTAGTAGTTTGAGTGTTGGTTTGGGGGATTCGAGTCGAGTCGAATCGGATTCTTCGGTTCATTAATTCTGGGAAAATTAAAATAATAATAATTTAGTCAAACAAGTAATAATTTTGCGGAAAGGTTTAAAAATATTAAAATGGTGTTTTAAAGTTAAACGAATATTATTGAGCCTTAATTTGGTTTTTAATTAGGCTTAATTTTGTACTAGTGACTAAATTGTAATTTTTGGAAAAGTTTATTGGTTTAATTGGTGATTTTTGGAAATTAAGATTTTTAGTGACTAAATTGGAAAGTAAGCCATACTTAGAATCCTTATAGGGCCATTAACCCAATTTATTTTTAATTAAAGATTATCTACCAAATTTGTTTTAATTAATTTTAATAAAAAACGTATTTTTATTTTCTTTTGTAACTTCCCATTTTCTCATCTTTTCTCTCAAACTTTCTCTCCATCTTCTTCTCCAAATTTCTTCAATTACTTGCTGATTACTTCTTCATTTTAAACAAGATTTATTTTATTTTACTCATCTTTTCATTCTCTACAAAACCTACTCATCAATTTTGCAAAATCAACATCCATTTTCAAGGAAATCAAGAGAGGTTTTCTCATCTTTTTGGTGGAGTTAATCTCAAAGGTAAAATTCTGATTTCTAATGTTTTTCTAAGGTTCTTTATTGAAGTTCCCAAGTATTGACTTGCTAGTTGACAATTGATATTTAATTTTGTGTTTTTAATTCAAGATTTATGAGTTTTGTGAAGGTTTTTGTGAAATCTTTTGAGATTTCAATTGATGTTGGATTTAAGATGATTTAATTATAATATTAGGTCAATTAAATGATTGATTGAGTCTTGAAATGAGTTAACATCAAATTAATCCCGGAATAATACAATTGGTGGTGTTTTAAGGTGGTTTTCGGTTATTTTAGGGGCTGTTTTAAGTGTTCTGTTCTTGCTGGAGGTATAAGGATGGTTTGAAAGTGTTTTTAGTTCATAATTGAGGTGGATTAGATGTTATATTCATAAGGTTAAGGGCTGATGTTGTTTCGGATAAGTTTCAGCTTAGTTTTCGGTCTTTTCGGCAAGGTTTTCGATAGTTTTGTGGAGGTTTAATGTGGCTGCTGTTTTGAGCATGTTATGATGTGAATATGCTCTGTTTTTAATGTTGTAGAGGAAGTGCAAGAAGGTCCGTAAGTGGCTGGTGCATTGCCGTTGCCGTCAGAGCGTCGGCGAGGGCTCGTTTCGCTTGTCGGTGAGTGATTTCGGGTTTAAAGTGTTTCGCAACGGTTCGGTTCTGTTTTGGGGCTATGGAATAGTGTGAAAACTTTCCATAGTTCAAGAGTAAGTAAAGTAAATGATTTTGATGCATTATTGTAAGTTTCGGCTATTTTCGGTAATGGCATTTATGATGATGATTCAATGAGATTTTGGAAATGCATAAGTATGATTTTGAAATGATGCATGCATGTGCTAATTGCTGGAAATGCATGGTTTATAAAGACATTTATGGTTTATGGAAACATGAAAAAAATGAAGTGGAATATGGTGTGGTTATTTGCCTCACATATGATGGTGCCATTGGGCATGGCTTTTGGTTCATTTGTTGAACACATTATGGATGCATTTTGAGCAGCAAATTAACATGCATATTTGGAATTGATATTGGATTAGTGACACTAACTTTATATTCGAATACAAATGACATGTCATTAGGATTGAGTGCACTATAAATATTATGGAAATAAAGGAAAAATGCCTACACGTAACAAGGGTGACTTTGTGTCCAACTATGCGTGGTAGAGCCGCCTACACGTAACAAGGGTGACTTTGTGTCCAACCATGCATGGTAGAGCCGCCTACACGTAACAAGGGTGACTATGTGTCCAACCATACGTGGTAGAGCTAATAATGGTGACTTTGTGTCATGTCAATGGTGACTTCGTGTCATGTCAATGATGACTTTGTGTCATGACGAGACTAAAGGTCTCTAATCAATGGATCCGTGTATTCGGTGAACATAAGATTCACATTAAGTGATCACTAGAAAGCCAATATACATACATGGAATAATTTGGAACATTGTGCATTATTTATGAAATGAATTGATAATGTCATGCATACTCAAGGAAGGGTTTTGGGTATTATGAACATGAACATGATTTGTTAAGCATGCTCGGTTTTAGAATGGCATTACAAGTTATGGTTTTTAATATGGTTTTCAAATGATGCATAGATGATCTTATTAGAGCTTCCTCACTAAGCATGTTGTGCTTAAGCTCTCTTTTCATCTTTGCAGAAAAATAAGGACATTTGAGGCTACCTTCGGAGCAAGAGGACCAAGGGGAAGAGACTTCACATTTTTGGTATGATTTGGCAAATAAGAGGGCTTGGCAATGTGTAAACCAATCCCGTAGGAGAGTGGATGTCTTGCTTAGTTAAAGACTTGTAGTAAAACCTTATACTGCCTTGATTGTTGTTTGATGGATTATGGTATTGTCTTGGATTGTTTCAAGCATGTACATGCATGAATGTTCTTGTTTTTAGTCATAACATAGGAAGCATGCCTATAGATGATCTTGGGGTCTTTGACGTTGGTAATTGTGTGCTTTAAATTGTTCTTTATGCTTAGGAACTATGCATATAGTTAGGGATGATCAATGGATATGTTTGGATGGAGTTAAACCAACCTAAAATTGCTCAAATATGTGATCTACTCAGGGGTATCGAAACACCCTATTGTGGTATCGATGCCCCAAGGCTTTAAAAGGGCGGCATCGAACCATGGTTTGATGCCATTAGCTCTCTAGACACCAAGGTATCGATACCACCCAGGGAGGTATCGATACCCTTGGCTTTCGAAGGCTTATTTAGCCACAGCCTCGTCATGGTATCGATACCATGCTTGAGGGTATCGATACCCATGACCAAAAATGAAGAATTTTAAGTGTTGGAATTTCGTATGTTGTCGTTGTCTTCTTGTATTCGAGTAGGGATACTATGAATATCATTTTGAGATGAAATATCACCGTGATGCATGATGTTAACTTAATTTCATATTGGTTAATTAAAGTCGGATGTAGTACTTAGATTTTACGTGTTTTACATTTAGGTCCCTAATTAATGAAACATGAAATTAATGATGCTGCAATGCTCCGATTGATCTGAGTTTTATTGTGAGTATGCTATGCATGTTTAATTGAACTTTGGTAGATTGAATTTTTGGTTTGATGTTCGAATTAAAAATATCACGTTTTAGTACTTTAGTTACGCATGTACTAATTGAATGGTCGTTTGAGCACCGAATGTTATCATTCTTGTTTTGTATGAACCTGTCATACGTAGGAATTTAATTGTGCATCTAGTAAAAAAAAAGAAAAAAAATAATATCGGTTTTCATGGTTGTTTATCGAATCGGACCTTTGCGGGTTTGGTTCGATATTTCCTGTGTAACCCGTTAGTGTCGGTTCCGTCTAGGCCGGGCTAAGGGGGTTACACATGATGTTGGTCGAGTTCGGCATACCCACTAAGCTTTCGTAGCTCAGCGTTCGAAATGTGTTTTCGTGCGTAGGTTAGGTGAAGCCGGTTCATAGAGTACTATCAAGGTTGGATTTCAGCATCGACCATGTTGTCAGAGTACATTCATTTGATTTAGTGGGCTAGTACTATGTCGAACCCTATGTAATGTAACTCTGTTATTATTTACTCGAGCCGAATGTTTTTAAACGGTTTGCAATATTTTGGAGCTCCGATTACTTACTATTACTTTGGGCTTTGTTTTAACTTAATGGATTTTATGGATCGTATTTGGACTTGAAATTGGATTTACTTGTTGGGCATTTGAACGAAATTTTATAATAAAGGTTTGGGTCGGAGGCCCAATGTGACATACGGGTCGGGTGTTACAATGAAGCCTATAATTAAATATTTGAACTCATAAAATTTGTTTTAATCTCATTTTATGATCGTTTTATTGCGTTTAAAGCATGCATTTCTAAATGGGCTTTACAGTGAACCCGTTCAAATTTTAACTGAGTAAAATACTCTTAAATTGAGATTAATTTGTATAATCAGATTCAAAATCCTATAATTCAAAATCTTATTTTGTGACCGTTTTGTTGTTTTTAAAACGTGCATTTCTTATTGGGCTTTACAGTAAAACCGTTGAAATTTTAACTGTGTAAAATGCTCTAAAATTATGATTAAGCTATATAATCAGATTATAGAGCCTATAATTAAATATTTGAACTCATAAAATTTGTTTTAATCTCATTTTACAACCATTTTATTGCGTTTAAAGCGTGAATTTTAAAAATGACTTTATAGTGAACCCGTTCAAATTTTAACTGAGTAAAATATTCTAAAATTGAGATTAAGTTTTATAATCAGATTCAAAATCCTATAATTAAATATTTGAACTCCTAAAATTTGAATTAATCTTATTTTTGACCGTTTTGTTGGTTTTAAAACGTGCATTTCTAATTGGGCTTTACCGTAAAAACGTTGAAATTTTAACTAAGTAAAATGCTCTAAAATTAAGATTAAGTTGTATAATCAAATTATGACGCTTATAATTAAATATTTAAAGTCATAAAGTTTGTTTTAATCTTATTTTACGACAGTTTTATTGCTTTTAAAGCGTGCATTTCTAAATGGGATTTACAATGAACCCGTTCAAATTTTAACTGAGTAAAATACTCTAAAATTGAGATTAAGTTGTAACACCCTTTCCCGGCCTAGTAGGGAACCGTGTCGGAAGATGCTACGATCGATAGTTTCGGTGGTTTGATGATATTCTTCGGTGCTTCAATTCTACTTAGGATATTATTAGGGGCGGTTCAAAGATTTTAGGGGCCCTGTGCAATTTATTAAAATATGGTCCTTAAAAGTAATTGTCTATGACCTCCACTAGTTATAAAATTATAGCCCTTAGAAGCAAATATCCTTTATAATGGCCCCTGTGCGATCGTTTTTATTTCGTCTGTCCAAAACCTCACTAGTTCTACTAAAGCAATAATAATAGTAATAATCAATAAAATTCTATAATCAATTGTCATATTTAAGAAATAATTATAACGTTTTAACAATTATAACTCATATTTCTTAATAAAGTTTTTAAAATTTTTCAATGAATTTCGAGATTAACATCATCTAACGAATGTAGTTTATCAAAATTTGGGGCCCTTCTTATTCGGGGGCCCTGTGCGGTCGCTCCTATTGCGCCTGTCCAAAACCCCCACTGGATATTATTATTCTATATTTTATAATCTTAGTTCGATATGAGGTAGGAGGGATCGTATTCGTTTCTAGATCAATTTGAAACCTTTACTCCTTCGATGCTTTAAGCATAAATTTCGATAGCCATAGGCTACATTTTCAGAATATAAACACATGTATCGAAACACCTATTGGTCATATTGATAAAGTAATATCAGGGTTGGTGAATTATTTATTCTAAGGATTCATTTCGGTACAACATAGAGCTGTAACAGAACGTCTTAACCAAATATAAGTTAACCAAGTTGACTAGTTTAAATGTATCAAAACGTCCTAAACCCTTTCTGATACCCATGGTAGGAGAACGTAATTACCTATATAGGTAACTTGAGTTACTGAGGAATCGTAATTACCTATGGTGGAATCCTGTGATAACAGAGAGATAGCTAATTACCTGTAGAGGTAATTAGTGTTTCTATGAACAATGTAACAGAGGTAATTGGTGTTGGACGATACTAGGTTGATTATACAACAGAAACTATAATTTCCCTATTCTAATATAATCTCAAAGTTTTAGGTCATTCCGAGTTCCATTACTAGGTTTTTACCCTTTTCGTCTCAAGTATGTACCTTTAGCCATTTATGTCATTTAACTTAGGGGTCATTTTTCCTAATTAGAGTCTAGGCATAACATATACATTACCAACACATCAAGGTACATAATTAGGACTCAACAAGACACTTTTCCACCATTCTAAGAGTATATTAAAACAAAGCTTACTTTACCACTATATATGACTTGCCAAGGCCTTGTAGAGAGGATCCATCTCTTCTCCAGCGACTATAACTTGAAAGTGCATAAAAAAAATTAATGCATTAGGCATACATCGCCTAGTGAGGTAATCAATGACAACATCAATGTATAGAATGCATATAAATAACATGCTCTTATGTCATAACTTCAAAATAGGCCAATGTTCAATGATTCTTGGTAATAGTTTAATATTCAATATCAATGCATCAATGATCCTTGATAATAGTTCAATGTTCAATGTCAATGCATCAATGATTCATATGCCATAACAATGAAATCAATAAGTCATTATAAACCGTTGGATCAATCAAGATAGTGGATACACGGATTTCCTACGCCTCGCCAATACAATGAATCATCTAATCCCTCTGCCTCGCCAAAATGACCAATACACAATCATCCCTCCGCCTCGCCAAAATGACCAATACACAATCATCCCTCCGCCTCGCCAAATATAGGTCGTAGCCCAAGGACCTTAGTCCACCCGTACCAACGAGCTCATAAATCCTATGGCATGCCAATTGTATCTAATTTCCACTCGAATCCAAGGTCCAATACATTTAGGCCAATAGACAATTCCAATGACATTATCCATAGTTCCAATAAATCAATATCAATGATTTTGAACCTTAGGTCCATGTCAATGAGTCCAATGATCCATATCAAATGCTTGACCATTTCAATATAATCAATGATCCATATTAGTGTTAATAGCAATGATAACATTATCAATATTTCAATGACATGCTCAATGCTCAATATTTTGATGATTCAATGCTTTCACAATACCAATGCAACAAAGAAAGCTTATCAAAGCTTACCATAGCCTTGTATGAGTCTCAATACCTTTCCATGCCAATGTTATGCTACATGTAAATAATAATCAATGAAATGAGATGGGAAAAACTCCTAGTTTTGTCCCATGACTCTACTACACTCACCTCGACAGAAAAAGACCTCACGTTTCTTAAATGACAACTTCTTTGCCCTTAGCTTGAATAGGGATTGATGATGAATACTAATGGTAAACTGAAAGAAAACAAGTTTCTTATTCGTATAGTATACCAAAAGTATTCATATAAGCGCTTATATATAAGTTTTAGGTAACCTATACAGATAACCGAATACTTGAAATGTTTAACTATATTGGTAACTAAATACTTAAACTGTTTACCTATAATGGTAACTAAATACTTGAATTGTTTACCTATATTGGTAATTACACGTAACACACGAATTGAATATTGAATTATTTACCTATACAAGTAACTACACATAACAGTCCTTTACGACTTTAACTAGATAAATCCCTAAAAATTGTCAATAACATATTTAACAACAAGAGATTGCTTCTTAAGCTTAGTTAAGCATTCAAACAACATAAATTTCATGGATTTAAGCTTAAAACACATGGGTCCTAACCTCATCTTTTCAAGAATTCTTCCTAAAATTAACCATAAACTATCCATGGAATTCAACAAAAAAATAAAGGGGTTTTACTCACCAACCTTCTAGCTTTACTTTAGCATCTTGAAATTAACCAAATAACAAAGATGAGATTGAGGTGCTTGCTTGCTCTAGGAAGAAGACAACAATGGAGGTTTGAGCTTATTTTCTTTTTGAAGATTACGAAAGATGGTGACTAGGAAAGCTTATAAGTTCACGGTGGGTTTCTTTCTTTCTTTAGGATATTTTCTACTTACTTTATTCCCTTAGCTTTCCGGTGAAGATCCATAATTGTTGTCACCTCCTTGAACCAAAGAGAGGCTTTCCTTGCATAAAGGGAAAACATTATTTAATTATAAAAATTTCCCATCATATCTTACTTTCTCATCTTATCTTACTTTCCTATCCCATTAAATTGTGTCTTAATCTTATGACAAACCATCACAATCCACGTAAAATCAGCCACCCCAAGATGTGCTTAGTCACCTCAAAATGGGTTAATTACAAAGGTGATCCCTTAACTTTTCAAAAATTGCACTTTCGCCCTCGAACTTTCAATCCTTTACAATTTAGTCACTATCCAGAAGCATATATTACTGAAATTGCATATTATTAACTTTTATACATTATGAAGCGTACATAGCTACATTTATACAAATGCCGAAAGGATTACAACCTATCAATGAACAAGCTCAATATTCTAATTACCTTTATAAGTAACGAACTCAACAACCTAATTACCTATATAGGTAACCAACCTATGAAATTGTTTAACTACTAATTACCCCTCCAATAGTTTCTAAATATCTTTTATTCTTTCTAATTAGATCTTTAAGCCAAAATTAGACTTAATTAAGATTCCATTACACAATTATTGACTTGAAAAAGGGTTTGATACAATATTTTCGTTTTTCTTGTACAAAATTATGATCACTGAAACATAATTTTGACTAGACCGATTTTGGTGTGTTACAACTCTCCCCCCTTTTAGAAAAATTCGTCCTCGAATTTTAACTTGAACTTTAACCATGGGTAAAGATTTGATGTAAAGTTTCTTAACTTCTCTTACAAGAGTCTACACCAAGATTAAAATAATTGGGGCCAATTTATCATTTAAATTTTGTAAGTGTTAAATACAAAATTCTCTTTTGGGGGGGGTGTTTCCTAAAATTTTGTTTATGTATCCAGTCTCGCATCTCGCAACCTCACCCATTGTATCTTTTGAGACATAACGTGTAGCATTTAAAATAAGCTGACTTTATATAAATTATTATTAAATTGATAAAAAAAATTTATAATTATATAAATTTTATAATCTATACAAAAATTTAGATTATAATATAATTTTTTATTTAAATAATAAAATTTTAAGAAAATCAAAATTCTTACTCAATGGTATATAAATTCTTATTATTTTCTTATAAAAAATTAATATTAACCGTATTTCGATTATCATACATAAAAATTTGTATCAGCGGTCGGTCGGTCCCCCACACCATGCATTGTACTTTCGTCATGCCTTGTCCGTTGTGCCCGTATTTCCTCTTCGGTATCTTCATGGGTCACAACTTGTATACTAGGTATAGTATTAATATGCGAGAGTAACCCAATGAATCGAAAAACTATTATATGAATTTCGTTTGTTACGATGAATCATCACCTTTTTTATACATATAATTACTGGGTGAGTAATTATTAAGAAAATATTTAAAGATATTTATATGGATTGTCTGGATCATAAATGACGTGGTGAACAAAATTCACTAAAATCTCTCCAATGAATAGTATCAAAATGCTTTTTAAATTTATCACGACATTGTAATCATAATTATAATTTAATTATATTCAAAGATAAAACATATAATGTAATGCCAATGATATTTACATCCACACACTACGATCATATCTACTATTAAAAAAATTATTTTGTAAAATTTTTTATCATATCATTCGTAATTTATTTATTTATAATTAATTTTTTATAATTATATGTTTCCTATTTACATATCATAAAAAAATAAAAAAATTATTTTTTTTAAAAATATATAAAATATAAGTAATTAAATTTTAATGAACGAGATCACAAATAACATAGAAAAAAATTATGGAATAATTTTTCCTACAACTGTGAAGGTAATTAAATGCTTATGTGTTTTTCTTCTAAAGATTCTCCATTGTACTGATGGGATTCTGGCAGGAATTTTCCTCCTCCGTAGACCTTATTGCCTCTTCCTCACCCATTGAAAACCAGTGTTGGTCTCCAGTGAGGTTGATTAAACGTTTTTCAAGAAATATTTATTGAACTATTATTCAAATTTACATTTTATTTATTTTTAGTATAGTGAAATAAATATTATATTGATGATAGGACACATATTAATTAATCAAAACTCTACAACATAAAGCTGAAACCCACACCGATCATAAATATTCGAAGACAACCTGTAACTGTAAGAAAACTATAATAAAACGCTTATACGCAAGTTTTCCGGCGGAATCCTCTTAATCGTGCAGGTTTACCTTAGCAGCTTTCTTCATCGTATCCGCCACCCCACCTGGCCTTACAGCAGCTGGACTCCTACCTCCCAGCTCTGCGCCTTTCACCTCTTCAGCATCTTCACATGTCACAGCTTTATCATGAGGCAACTTTGAAACTGCATCCTATTGAAATGGAAAACAATAACCAAGAAAAGCATTTTGATTAATCAATATGAATGTATTGATACGTGCATGATCCAAGATGTCTTAATATTTACCAATAATACTTCTGAAATGGTTATCTGATTAACGTCCTGCGCTGCACAGGCATTGAAACTGGCCGCGGCTTGGGCTGCGCCGCCCAGCCCACAACCTTGCATATCGTCACCGCTTGTATTGCATCTCTTTTCCGCTTCTTGTATTGCATCTGCGTCGCTTGATTCAACGGGTCTGTTGCCAACAGATATGACTGCGGTCTGTAGAACTTCTCCGATAGTGATGGGTTCCAGGTCGACCTGAGAACTCGTTGGCTGTGGTTGGCTCATATTCTCTGTTGTTCCAGGAGCCAACGTCAAAAACGTGTAAGTTCCAGGCCTTTTGATTCATCCAGATACAAATATATAGTTTTGAGTTAGTGTAAATTTATATCATTATCATATATTTAAATTTGAATCTATGATCATTATTCGATCTAATATTTTAAGGTTTTGACACGATTAAAAATTAATATTATAAAAAATAAGAATTGACAATAACTATAATACATCCGTTATTTTTTAAAATCGTGATAAAATTAGAGACGAAACTAAAAATTTTCGTTTGAAATATCATAATTTAAAATTTTTATAAATAAATTTTTTTATCTAGTGAAAATAGATAATGAGTGTCAATTTTCATTTAAAGTTATACTAATTTAAATTTTAATATTATTTTATATTAAATTTATAGAAAAAATTTCTCTAAATATTTAGATATCATACGACACTTATAATGAATAGGTGGCTCCACCCATAAATTAAACATAAATATAAAAAATACAACTTTGACCGTAATTTAAATTTTTAATCATCACTATTTTTAGATATATTTTGTTTCATTTAATTTTATTATACTTCGTTAAGAATTAATCACACTGATTAGTTTTCTATTTTATCTATTTTATTCATAAGCATTCAATATAAAATCAAATAATTAAAAATTATTTTATATTATTTATCATAAAATTATTATTATTATTGAAGAAAAACATATTTAATAATATGTATATAGTTATTACTTATATATCTCAAAATATTTTTTATATAAAACTAATGTCTCTGTAATTTTCAGGCGTGACACATGGTTAGATAGAACTAAAATCCTATTGATATTTGACGTGTGAACTTACACGTTTAGGCTTGTGCGTGAGACGCTTGTAAATTGCAACTTATTTATTGGTCCATTTGGCATCATTCTTGTACGCGACGATCCATGTGATCCATGCTTTGATGCGCTTTTCACATGCAATTCCGTCTTCAACTGTTCATTACTATTATTTTATGTCTTTCATTATTTTGTTTGTATGCTAAATTTTAAAGTCCCTCTTTAATATTATGATGAATTTACCATTCATCATCTCTAATCATAAACGGATAAAATTATAATATTTTGTTATCTTATCTAAGCGCAAAATAAGTCGAACTTAATTGTTGTAAGAATTATTATCATTTATATCTTTTATAGCTAAAATAATACTAAATTGTGCTATGTATATTCCTTGTTAATTTTTCAGGTAATTCTTGAAAAAAATATAACACACTCAATTCATATATCATATTTGGACCTTTAATCCGAGACATAATTATAAAATTTTGACCTAATTTATCCTAATCCATAATATTTTTAAAATGTATTTGATTTCAATTGAATAAATGTAAATAATGTTTGAAACATATACAATAGAACTCTTTTTAAAGTTTATATTAAATAAACTATTTGACTCAACCATTTGAAAATCCAAAAATAAGTTACGATGTATAATAGGTTCATACGAATATATACTTCAAAGATCTAAGTATTATATTTTGAAAAACGAGGTGTTGGAATCCTTCATTGATGGTGCTCTTCAAAGCAACGTGTCAAACTTACTAACCTGCAAACGAAAACAATAATTCTGAATCCTTCATTGATGGTGCTCTTCCAAAAAACGTGTCAAACTTATTAATCTACGAACTGAAACAACGATTCCGTACACTATGGTAACAAAGCTCGTTGGATACACTTCCACTCAACCATGCTTAATGCAAATCATAAAAAATAACAATGCGGCAAGATATGATATCATGATAAGATAACAATGACTCAACCACAATCGCCTAAACACATAAAATTATGAATGTAAGATCTTGCACACGACATATATATATATATATACATCATAAGTTTATACAACATCACACACTTAATATTAATAATATTAAGTGATGCCCGAGTCCACATAGCATCAAGATCTTAAACTTTGAGTAAGGACTGTGTCCACATAACATCGAGATTCTTCATTCATACTTGAAATCTCTCATCAAACATCTTCGAATGAGGCTCACATCCAGAAAACATCGAGACCCTCTATTTAGAAGTTTTTAAGTTGTTGCAACACACATCTCTTAGAATCTAGAAACCACCAAACAAGGGTTCGACTAAGTAGGTGTCCCATCAACATGCAACAAGGACTCTATTTTCACACATCACACAATATCAACATAAATGTCATACCACACACATCTTAAAATAATTACCATAACCTTATAATTTATATCAATTAATATAGTACCCATTAAGCTTATAATCAATTTAGTAATAGATTATGAAGGTACACATTATTCGTTATCATGAATTTATCGTATTATTCAAGGCGATTTAATTATTTAAGCGTCTCGTTAGCATACAACAATGACCCTTTTTACCATATAGCATCACACAATCCATATAACATCCCTATAAATTACTATATTAAACAATTCATACAATAATTACCAAGTTGTTACCATTTATTGCACTTAGAAGTTTAAATCTTAGTATTATAATTTATTTTTTATATCATAAGAGACCCATTAGGGTCTTTACCTCTATTTAGAACTCTCGAATGCAAACAAAATTTTATTGGATAGATTGTCTAGTGAATATTGATACTCCTTTAAAGGTATCGATACACTCCTTTAAGGTACTGATACTCCCCATGAGTATCGATACACAAATTTGGTTTCAAAAAGATGAGTCTTTAACCCATATTGTTATGTCTGCCTCCGTATTAAAACTCAATACCATGCGTAAACCACTTTGTAATGATCCTCATTAATATTGGTACTCCCACCTTTTAATACCGATACACGAAATCCTCTATCAAGTAATAAAATATTGGCACCAATACACCCATAGCATGCAAGTACATAAAAAACTATTAAAATTTTCATCGACCAAAAGGTACTGATACGCATAAAGTCATACTAGTATACCCCTTATGTTTCACCTAAGAAAACCCATTTCCTTACAAAGAAGTATTGTTGCACGAACCTAGAATTAAAATTTTGGAACTCAAAAATCACCCATAACTTACCCCAATTCATCAAGACAAATCCCTTAATCAACTCTACAAGTTATAAGGAGTAGGGGTTTAAACGAGTTGAGTCGAGCTCGAGTAGTGCTGAGATCGACTTGACTCAAAAACTTGCAAGCTTAAAATTATTGAGCTCAAGCTCAAACTTGAAATAAAATTCAAAACTCAAACTCGAAAAACTCAAACTCTTAAAGATCAAACTTGAAAAGCTCAAACTCGAAAAGCTCAAATATACCAAGTTAAACTTAAATATCATTAAAATTGATTTGAGCTTTAAATTATTAAACTCAACTAGAGCTCAAACCCCATTATCAATAAAAGATAATATAAAAATATATTTAAACTTGTTTTCAATCAAAAAAGCAAAAACAACATGTTTTGTAATGTAAAGCCTTATTTTATTTATAGCCTTATTCTCTCCTTCTTCTTTCATATTTTTGCAAAGTGGGATTACTATCTCCTTCTTCTTTCATAATTTTGATCTTAATAATATTCTTTAAGAATTTATCCATCAACACAACCCTTGTCACCGTGATTGAAATTAAATCAACGTAACACATAATGAAACACATGAACATAGATCATATCAACTTGATTCTAGTCTTGAAAGAGTACAACTTAGACACAAGGTCTCATACACGTTATCGTTAGACACTCATTCATGACTTCTATAACCCTCTAGATTTGACTTGCGGAGAATAGTATGTTCAAAAGAGATATTTCATAAATTCATTAACATGTAACATTTAAAGTAAAATATAACTCTATTTTTAAAAGCAAATATAATAAACTGTGAGGCTTTTAATTGAAAATTTGTATTTGGAAACTTAGGAAAAATTGATTAACAAATATAAAAATGTCTAGTACTTCAATAACAATAATTTAAAAAAAGTCCCATGAATGACAATAAAAGTATCTCAAATCCCTAAATGTCCCAACATATTTAATGTTTAAACACATTAAACCACGAAATAAATAGGTATAAAAGAGTTTTTCGGTAGAAATCTCTGAGTATTGAACTCCTAAGGATAGGTATCTAAAAATAAAATTAGAAAAGAAAGAAATATAAAACACAATGTGTCTCTAAATTACAAGCATAAAATGTACCAATCAATAGTTCATATTCCCAAATATGTCTTAAAATTTCGTAGTAAACACATACAATGAGTAACGAATACAATTCCACAGAGAATGCATGTACCAAACTCTGAACTCCAAACAAAGTGGTGACAAAGCCAACCGATCATAGTGGAGGTAGTTCTGCAGAACTTCTCACCCTTATTTCTCCAAACACAGTATGGTAAAATATCTTCCTACATACAATCCTAATCTATGAATATGATTATGTAGTCAATGTGTTAGGCTTGAAGGTAGCTGATAAGTGCTTAAAATAATTAATATTTTGTTCTTAATTACTCCTTGATTTGAAGAATTATGTTACTGATCTTAGTGTTTTTCGTGTGTTTTTGTG
The DNA here is from genome assembly GCA_035048815.1 of Abelmoschus esculentus. Taxonomy (NCBI): domain Eukaryota; kingdom Viridiplantae; phylum Streptophyta; class Magnoliopsida; order Malvales; family Malvaceae; genus Abelmoschus; species Abelmoschus esculentus. Next base: position 10,575,878 of record JAUCBN010000037.1, read on the forward strand.
TAGGATTGTGAATCTGGAAAATACACTTACATGGCTGGTTTTTGAAGTTTTTTTTTATTTTTTGGATCGAGTCTAGATTGGTGGGCATGACTTTGGGCATGAAAAACTGACACGACACTCGGTTAGCAGTTTCTAGAAGATGACGTCAACAAGCGTGTGATAGCTTATCAGCGTTCCAGATAGTTTATCACCCCGGAATTTGAATTTCAAATTGGGATTTATCTTTTGTATTTTGAATTTAAATATTTTTAGATTTATCTAGAATTTATCCCTTTATTTTAGGGTTTGTAGAATGCTATAAATACCTATCTTGGGTAAGCCTAGAACTCATCTTTTATTTTCCTGAATTTCATCTCTTGTTTAAGTTTTATAAAAGCTTTCTTTATTTATTTTTCTTGTTCTTATTTTTATTTTATTTTTATTTTTATGTCGAGCATAATTCTTTCTATAATTATGCTCAGTTAATTTCTCTATAGCCAAGAGCTTAAGCAATGACTCGTTCCAAACGTGAGGATTGAAAAGTACATCAATAACTTCGTTTTTTTTTTACTTCTTTAGTTTTCTTTTGAACTTATTTCTAAAATTAAATTGATTTCAAAACTAAGATTGACTTTAGTCAAGACATTGATTTGATTACTTGTGTGTGAGGAAAGATCGGGTATTGAAGCAATCCGACTTCCTGGGAACACACTTAGCAAATTGATTGCTAAGAAGAAAACTAAGATTGGATCAGTTATTATTAAAATAACATAATCCAAGTCGGTTTTAATGATTTAAATGTTTTTATCTACAAACATTGAGTTGAAGGATTAATCCATGAAACCAATATCAAAGATAACACTTGGGTATTCAGTTTGAAAGATTTTCCGCAAGTATTGAACCTTGAGGGCTAAGTACCGACGTAAAATCCTGAAGTGAAAAATCTTTTTCCAATGATCTATTAAAGTCGAGTCAAAGCGAAAGCCTAAGGCTAGTTTTTATTTTATTAAATTACTTTATTTATTTTATTCTCTTCAATTACTTAGTTTATTTTATTTAACAACCCCATTTTTTATTTAAACATCATTCAACCTTCTTGGATCACCAATCAAATAAGCATAATCAGGAAGTTTCTAGTTCCTGTGGGATCGACCCTTACTTCTCACTTACTATATTTAATTTCCTATTTATTATTTGAGAATAAGGAATTTTATTTTGACACTACACGACGCATGTCAATTCTAATCCATGAATATGATTATGAAATCAATATGTTATACTTGATGGTAGCTCAATTAACAACCGATAAACTTTGCCAAGTGATGGAGAATTGATAATTTGAGTGATTTTTGGTGCAAGCTGAAAGATAAGAAAATAGACACAATGATTTGGCGCCAAATCTGATTGGGGCTAGAAAGTCCTACTTTTATGATGAAGCATTCTTCCTTCCACCTTTTGCTAGATTGTAGTATTTAAGATGTCGAACCCACAAGGATTGGCTTTACTTACGCAATTTATTATTCCTGCACAATGGAAAAATAAAGACACAGATAATTGAGTTGGATTATAACTAAGAAAACTAATTAAAGCAATAAAGATAAGTGATCAAGAAATCAAGTATGGAAAAGTGGGGCAGGTTAGAGTGCTTCGTAGTGTGGAATCAGAATGTAATTGTCTCTTTCTTATAATGCAATAGGGTTAAATTGCCGCCTCGGCGGGTCGCACCAAGGATCGCGGTAGCTGCCTCGGCGGGGTTATGCCTTGTCGACAATTCAACAACTCATAGTTCGACAGAGCATCCTTGTATGTCTTCTTCCTTATCCTTAAGCGAAGAGAACTGTTGAAACCCACGTCTTGATGATACCTCCCGGCGTGAATCAAGGGTGAACAACAACCAAAACATGCGTCTTGTTAGTCACTGAAATCCTGGGCGGTTGATCTCTCAACCGGATTAGTCAATGCCCTTGAGCAAAGACCGTATTCTCTCATTTTGTGAGCCTAACTCTCCCGATATTAGACAAATAAATCTCTCACAAACTTCTCTCCCGAGCTTGAATGCAAGAACAATGAATGCCAAGAGAGAATAAACTATGAATTTTGAAATTGCATTAATAAGAACTAAACAAATTACAAACTTTCTCCCACAACTACTCCACAAACTAACCTAAACCCCAAGGGGAAGATGGAGGAGTTTAAGGTTTTCTATGAACACTTGATTTCGAGAGATCTTCTTCTCTACATAGGCTATGGTATTTATAGGCTTAGCCTAGGGCAAACCTTTCCAAAGTAGGATTTCGACTAGGAGTAAAAAACAAGTTAATTACATAAATAAAAGATCTTTATTTTATTTCCTAGTTTATTCCTATAAGGATTCTTTTCCCACGTGGCTTTGACCTTGACTTTCCATGCATTTCCCAGCTCCGATTTTTATGCTACTTGTTTTAAAACGTCCACCTTGTTTTTCTCTTTAAATCACCTATCATATCAATATTTGTTTTCCCGGTGCTGCCGCGGCCTACAAAGTGCTGCCGTGGCAGGTGCTTATCTGCATTCCAGCTTTGGTTTCTAGCATCCATCATGCTATCTGGCATTACCTGTGTGGTATTTTCCTGTCTAAGAGAAAAAACCATTAACCGCACCTGTTTTATGTCAAATAATCGATAAATTCATGAATTGAGTATTGGGATACTGAAATATGGAAATAAGTAGAATTATCCAATATTGCCATTAAATTTGTCCTTTATTAGCAATAATCGAGTGGGAAATTGGTATAAAGAATAGGACTTTTAGGCACTCGTCACATACCATAGTAGATTGCATACAAGTAAGTTTGATGCATGACAGATTGGTTGCTAGTTTATGGAGCTTTAATGGTGAAATTTTTGTTAATGTGTTTGATGGAATGAAAATGGTGTTAAAACACTCTAAACGTCCCTAAGATTGAGTTGGAACACTTTAGGATCGAATAGGTTAAGGTCGGAAATGATTCTTAGAAAATTTCAAGTGTAGAACTATAGGTTCGTGCAGGGAAAATAGGCTAGAATGGGAAGGCGTTTCGAGACGCCTTACTCGTGTTTCGGTAAGGAACTTCACAGTAGCAGATCTGTTCTAATACCCCACATAGGGAGTATCGAATCGGGTAGGTTCTCCTTGGTTGACCTTGATGTTGTTCAAAGCGTATTGATACCTCTTTTGCAAGGGTATCGATACCATGTGTTTCGATACCCTCCTACAAGGGTATCAATATAGGGTGTTCCGATACCCCATATAGGAGTATCAAAACCCCTATATAATCTTGCATAATTGACGTAGAGATTGAGAAGTAGATAATTGTAATCAAGGGTCCCTATTAATCTTTAAAGCTATGAAATGGATTGTTAAACCAAGATTGATGACTTTAACTCTTATAGACTAGGATTTGATGAGCCTCAGTACATCATGTTGTAAAGATCCTAGGTGGATCGTTTGTGTGTGTTGAGTCTTTATGTGATGGAATCTGGATATCAAAAAGTGTTGCAAAATGAAGAAGGTCATCCGCTGTAATATTTCGGGTGATGTATTGAAGACCCTTTTCTAAATATTGGGCAGACTCATTCGAAGATGTTCGATGTAACATTCCGAACATGGGATTGGTTGAGCGACCTCTATTCTGATTTCTTATTCCGAATGTTAGGCGGCCTCGTTCGAAGATGTCGTTGTAACATTCTGAGCATAGGATTTGAGGGCGGCCTCAGTCCTGAGTGTAGGATCCCGATGCTGTGTGGATGCGGGGCTCACTTCTTGTGTTTTCTTTTGTTGTGACATGTATACGTTGCGTTCATTAGTATACATTTTGGGCCGAGTGTCGGCATACCCACTGATATTTACATGTTTTGCTTTACTATTATGATATGCATGATTTTGGGCCGAGTGACGGCGTGCCCACTAAGCTTTTGTAGCTCAGCGTTCGAAATGTGTTTTCATGCGTAGGTTAGGTGAAGCCGGTTTCCATGGAGCACCATCAAGGTTTGGATTTCAGCATTTGCTATGTGTCAGAGTACAATTATAGATTTAGTGGGCTAGTACTTTGTTGAACCCTATGTAATTGTAACTCTTATTTATTTGGGGTTGAATGTTTTAAATGTTCTGTATTAAATGGAGTTCCATGTTATTTTAAATATTGGATCATGCCACAATTGGATTTGAAATCTTTGATATGTATTGATTTTATTTGGACTTGAATTGTTTTTACTTGTGCTTGAAGCCGAAATTTAGAAACACGGGTTTTGGGTCGAAGGCCTAATGTCTTACCGGGTCGGGGTGTTACATTTAGTGGTATTAGAGCCTAGGTTGAGTCGGTTTTAGGAAGTCCCCGGGGGAGTCTAGTGTTTTATATAGGTATCAAACAAGTACATGCCTATGAGTCGATATCGTACTTTCTTTAAAGCTGAAATTTAGATGGTGTAATCTTGTTTGTTTGTTGTGCAGAAGTGAAAGCATGTCGAGGCGAGTAAGGGAGCGTGAGGAAAGTAAGGGTTCTCGAGAAGGGGACTCTGACTATGATTATAAGACCGATAAGGAGGTGTCATTAGACGATGCAGTTGGTCAAGGGGCCAACTACTTTGCTCAGTTGAATCTGACTTTACACATGATAGTGAGAGCTATACCGAGGCCATCTTCTACGCCTCGTGAGACACCGGTTGAGAGGGTTCGAAGGTAAGGAGTTGTTGACTTTTTTGGTACAGGACATGATAATCATGTACAAGCATATCAGTGGTTGTATTATACAAGGTGGATAATGAGGCAGATGAGCTCGAGATCGGATGATAAGTTATCGCGTGTGTTGTCACTTCTGAAAGGAAACGCGAGAGAGTGGTGCGATACGGTAGAGCATAGATGGTATCCTAATTACCTAAAGTGGAAAGATTTCTTTGAGGATTTTGAGAGTAAGTATATGGGTGATACCTACATTGACACCTTGAGGGAGCGGTTTACTCACCTTGTCCAAGGTAACCTTTCGGTCTTTACTTATCAAAATTGTTCATATAATATACGAGACATGGATTTCTGATAATCCGATCATCACAACCACAATGAATAAAACACCAAAACACAATATGCACAGCATCACATCATATGTATCAATGTCACAGAGTTACAATATTAACATGCACACAAGTAACCACACAATGTATAAAATATAGCATAAGAAGAGAATACACCTCTAGTCGTTTTATATTAACGTCGATAAGGATGTATTCCACAATCAGAACTAGTTCCTAGTCTAGCTGAGTCAGAATCTACAAACGAGTTCTAATAATCAGTTTCATTCTAATACAATACTATGTCACATAACTGAAACTATAAGAACAACTCGCGAGTGTCTCATGCAGCAATCGCAGAAGCTAAGGAGAAGGAGGCAAAGAATGAGGTAAAACTTCTTCCTTGAAATCGATATCGTTTGAAAAAAAATAAAAGCCTTATTAATCCCAAGTCAAAAAGTTCATTGACTGAAGATATAGTTTAAAACAGTCAAAACAAGGCTTTCGTGATTGAATTTTGACAATTGAATTGTAACAACGAATGTTGGACGTCAAAAAAATTTAAATGTCCATTGAAAAAAAGGCAATGGTCAAAAGCTAACGGTCAAAGTCAATGGTCAAAGGTTAAAGTCAACGATCAATTCTAGTTAAAATGGTCAAATGACGTTATTGTTGAGGTCAACACCGACGTTGTTGCTAACATCATCGATGATATCACTAATGACATCTTCACTTATGTCAAAAATAACGTCAACAAGCTATGGGGTCTAACCGGTTTTAGACGAGTTCATATTCGGGTCGGGTTCCAGTTCGGGTCAGGTCTCAATCGGGTCAATCACGTTTCACGGGTTTAAATTTTTAGATACGGTCTCAGGTCAGTTCGGACAACCCACTAAACATAGCCCAAACTCACTAAATCTATCCGGCTCAACACTCCCTAAGACCCACACCATACCCCACAATCCCCAACCCAATCATACCCTTAACCCAAATCAACACTCATGATGGTAACCAACCAACTCCCCCTACACCTGATCAACACTCACAATCATCGGTTGAAACCCTAACCCCTCCCCAACACTGATCGATTAAACCCTATACTACACCTACCCCTCAACCACAATAACCTTGATCTGGAACCCCATGGTTCACTAACTCTAACCACAAACTGAAACCCTATCTAACATCTTCATCCACTCAACATAGACATAACACACCCCACAACACTCACTTACCCCCACGACAAAGTGGAGGCACACGACGACCTTATTTATGACGAGAGAAGAATAGTTTGCAAGAGATGATCGAAGACGAAGAAAAATACCAACTACTTGTTTCATCACCAACACGACCCCGAGAGAAGACATTAATCGAAAATCAAGAGGGAGAGGGAAAGAGAAGAAGAAAACGACAAAGAAAGGGAGAGAAAAGAGCCAAACTGATTAACCTATGAACAAAAATATCGATTCCAAACATTGAGCTAACAAAGTTCAGTGGATACACTTCTACTCAACCATACTTCATGCAAATCATAAATAATAACAATGTAACAAGGTATGATATCATGTTAAGATAACAATAGCGTTATCATAATTGCCTAAACACAACATTATGAATGTATGATTTCACATACCACAAAAGCGTATACATCATAAGTCTATACAATATCACACAATTAAGTGAGGCCCGTATCCATATAGCATTAGGATTCTACACTTCGAGTAAGGCTCACATCTACATAGAATTAATATCTTACACTTGTAGGGATAAAGCTTGTGTCTGTATATCATTGAGATTCTCCATACATGCTCGAAATCTCTCATTAAACATCTACAAGTGAGATTCATATCCACAAACCATCAGGATCCTCAATTCGTAAGTCTTTAAGTTGTTGCAAAACATATCTCTAGGTATCTATATCCTACCAAACAAGTGTTCGACTAAGTAGGTATCTCATCATCATAAAACGAGAACCCTACTCCTACAAAACATACAATATCGAAATAAACATCATACCAAATATAACTTAACATAATTATCATAACACTATGACTTCTATCAATTAATATACCACCTATTAAACTTATACATTTATTAATAGGTTATGAAGTTACACATTTGTTATTCTCATTAATTTATTTTATTATTTAATTCGACTCAACTATATAGACAACACATTAGCACACAAAAGAATCTTATTTATCACACAACATCAAATAATCCACCTTTAATCTGTATGAGCTACTTTCTCAAATAATTTACTCAATAATTATTAAGTTATTAGTTATTTATTTTATATACGGAGTTTAAATCTCATTTTTTAATTTTAATTTTATATCTTAAGAGACTTCTTGAGCTTTTTACCTCAAATTTCATATCCACCCTATATTGATCCCTACAATACCTGTACTTCTACTTTGCATACTGATACATAAAAGTCTTTATTAAGCAACAAAACAATCGTACTGATCCGCTCTTACAATACCGATAATGAAGTTGTACCGATACTCCCTTATATTTTATCTAATAAACAATTCTTTCTTGCAAAGGAGTATCGATATGCGACTAACCGTACCAATATGCAAACCTAGAATTGAATTTTGAAACTAAAAAATCACCCCAAACTTACCTTAATTCATAAAAAAATCGAGCTTGCAAGTTATAAGAAGTTTATTAGATGTGTTACTATCGATTTTAAACTTTATTAACATAATTTCACAATTTACCATTAAAGAACAACTAAAGTTTTACTATCAATTTTAAACTTTAATAATATAATTTCACAATTTACCATTAAAAACAACCAAGATTTAATTTCAACCAAAAACACCATAAACATGCAATAAGGTCTATTTTTTTGATTCCTAAAGAATTATAAAAGCAATATTATAATCGATAATTTCAAATATTATTGTTTGATTATTATTTTTTTCAATTCAAAAGATATATTATTATAATCGATCTTATTCGGGATGATAAGTGTTTTACTTTCTTTTACCTCCTAAACTCGAATATATTATCGTCACTTGAAAATATCTTCAAGTCAAAAAAATCTAAATATAAAGCCTTCGAGGTTTTTATAAACTAATTTTTTGATGCGTAAATGTTCAGTCCTGCATCAACACCACTGATCATCCAGCACGCAACAAAGCAATAAAATTTATTTTCTACCCTACAAATTATTCACTACATAAATATATAAAACACAACATTTCGCTACAACAAACACTTCATGTCTTATCATCCCGGTTTACCCTAGCAGCTGTGGCCAAGGTATCTGCCACTCCTCCGGGCGTAGGCATCGACTCAGGTTTGTTCCTCACCTCTGCGCCTCTCACGCCATCGGCATCTTCAATTGTCACTGCTTTATCGCGAGGCAGCTTAGCAGTAGCATCCTGATCGAAAAAAGAGAGGATGAATTGAGTGGAAAATAACTGGTTAATTAATTTGTCTACAGTCCAATTAGTTAAGCGATCACGATTGTTAAACGATTTATTACCGACAAAACATCAGATATAGTGATCATATTGTAATCATAAGTTACGCGATCATTGAAATCGACAGCAGCTTGAGCTTTGGCACCAAGACCAGCTACGCTACTACCAGCGGCTCTTGCCTCAGCTGCTCGTATTGCTGCTACATCGCCTCGGTCAACTGGTTTATCGCCAACGGAGATAGCGGTAGCCTCCAAAGCTTCTCCAATGGAGATACCACTTGAATCAACAACACCCGTTGTAGTTGCTTCCAGTGGCATGTCTCCGGCAGTTGGTATTAGAGATGGGGAAAGGGTTGAAGGCGCGGCACCGATGACGTCGAAAACATCGACGAAGTTGATACCTTCATGGTCAGAAGCCTGGGGTCTTCTCGGCTGTCGCTGGCTCATTGTTCAAAGCGGTGAGAAAAGGAGTGGGGGTTCCCGTTCTGGAGATGCATTAGAAGAGGGCATATAAATGTGCGTAATTTACATGTAACGAAGTTTGCACGTTTCAGCTGGGCGAAGAGACATTTGGAGCTTAGGTGGTGGACTGTCGGGCGTAATTTGTAGCCTCCCAGTGCGAACAACATCGACATATGGCAATGGATAAGGATTCGGTCAAAGTTGAACTTGAACCTGGTCGGTCATTTGTTGTACACTTGTCTGGATCACAGCTAAAGAACTGCAAAGTTCAAGGATGTCGAGAAAAACAAATCAAATTGTCTAAAAGGCTGGTGGACAGAAAATGTGAGCGTTGTCATGGGAATTCGCTTAAGTTCTGAATGTATTAACCTAATATTTTTTATAGGCAAATGTTGTTTTATCCAGAATTCGATTTGGGACGCTTGAAATCTATTAAAGAGTTTGATTAACAAAATTTAAAAATTTTGTTAATGTTAAAAACTTGTCCACCGAATATTATTAAATATCGCTGAAAATTAATAAGTTTGATTAAAAAAGCTAATAAAAATTACTATTAATCTGCTCCGATAAGCCTAATCATTGTAATATTGGCAAATGGATTTTTCTATCTTAAACCCAATTATATGATTTTCACTCCATTTGCAACTCTAAACCAAGGAATTTTTATATTCTTCAATGTTCTCTTTTTACCCCTAGTATCTATAATATTATATTTTATATTTTATTCTAATAAAACTTTGTATATAATATACCTATATTATATTAAGTGTTTTCAAATAAATAATATAATATAATTTTTTATACAAAAAAATATAAGTTTATTTTTAAATGATTGATGTTAATTATAAGATAACATTTATCTATTTACCTTAACTCTTTTAATAACACAAAATGCACATAAATTGTTCAAAATCGGATTACAGGATAATAACAGTTTTATTTTATAAAAACCATTCAAGGTTTCTAAATATAAATCTATAAAAAAAACTTTTTAAAGTTATTTTATTTGATATAAGTAACTTTTTATATTTATTATTAGATTAAACTTTAAGGTATCTATCAAATTTATTTGAGAAATCTTGAGATTTTATATTTTATATTTATTTTTATGTTACACGTTATTTAATATTTAAGAAAAACATATTTTATAAATGATATATTTTAAAGTGTTTCGTTAATGTTTATTCTTAAAATTATATAAATTTAATAAAAAATATAATATTATAAAATTATGTGAGTATATACGATTAAAGAAACAGTTAAACAACTATATTCTAAGATAAAATAACTAAGTTGTTATTAAACTTTTATTATACCAAAGAAGTAATGTACTATTACCGAGAGAAAAAAATTAGGAGAATAAAAGTATTTTGATAGAATTTATAAATATGAAGTGTTAAATTTATTAATTTGTTTTGAATTAGGACTAAATTAATAGAATGTATAAGTTTTGGTATAATTTGAGAGAATGTGTCTAGTTCAAGTACCAACATGAAAGTAAAAATTCTTTAAGTACTAATTTGTGAGAATGTGTTTAATTTAGATACCACTTTGAGAGTAAAAATTCATTAGGAATCAACTTGAGAGAATGATTTTAGTTAAGGTACCAAATGCATATTTTAGCCTTATACTAAACATGTGAATAACCCAAACAAAATTTTAAAATAAATAAATAAAATGATTTATTTGCATTAAAATAAATATATTATAATAAAAAATAAAGATATTATAAAAATTAAATTATTAATAATATTGTTAATAAATAATATTAAAATATTAAATACTTTATTTTTTGTATTTCAATTTGTTTTCTTTTCTAAAGAAATAATTAATTAATAATATAATAGTATTTTAAATTATAAAAATAAAAATTAAGTCTTCTTCTCTACATTCCCATTCCCTTCTATTTCATTGTAAATAAATTACCCTCGCCACTTTCAATCGTCGTCAATTCAAGCATCAATCGATTCTTTTCAGCATCCTTTTTTATTTAATCGAAATAGATTTTTCAAAAAATATTTTCAAAGCTTTAAAAATAATCTTGAACTTCTAGATTTCTCTCTCTCCCGATCTTATTTTTTCATTATCAGATTGAAACAATATCAGATTATGTATTTTTTTACTCGTCATCTTTCTTTCCACAATTCAGATTGTCCAATCAACTGCCAGAGCTCAAAAAATCAGAAAAATCTAAAGATCCTCTTCTCAAACACTTTTTATAGTTTCGGTGAATACCGATAATAATGAACAGTTATTACCGTGATTGTCCTTTATTATCGCGATCGCAGTTACGATCATCCGTGATTTGTGTGATTCTATTTTAAAATTGTATTTTTAGAGATATCAATTTTGACCGCCAATATTATTGTTAAATAACCGTTGTTATAATGATCACATATATTTTTTGAATCTCTCGTGGAATGATATTTTAATAATATACAAACAAAATATTTGACATCAAAGAAGTTTGTTGCACCGATAAACAACAGTACAATATTTTATTTTTTACTAATACAAGAAACAAGAATGTCTTAGAAAATAATAAAAAGCTAAAATAGAAAAAAAATATTTTTGTAATATAAAAACTACTACTAAGAATTAAATAAAAGGCTTAACTCAAAAATACGTACATAAATTATACATTTTCTGAAATAGGTGTCTGAATTATTTTTTGGTTGAAATAGGTGCTTAATGTTTAATTTCATAACTTGTTTAAGATTTTATCCTAAACGGTATTAAATATTTTTTATTACTGAACTACATTTTGACAAGCTAAATTTTTTTAAAATTATATAAAAAATAAAATTAACCTTAAAATATTTTTAGAAAAACTATCGATTTATCATCTTTCTCTCCTTTTTCTCTCCTTTCCTTCTATAATTTTTTTGATGAATCTGCAGAAACTTTCAAAAAAAATTTGAATTTATTTCTATCTTTCCCTCCTCTTCCTCTCTTCTTTGTATTAAAAAAATCTTCTTAAACTTTATCTTAAACCCTAAATTTGTTCTATCATATTTAACTTTTTTTTTTCAAATTCTCATTTTAAAACGAAAAATCAAAATTTAGGTAATTGAATAAATAAATCGAGCTCTATGATTGCCTAAGGTTTGCAAATTGATATATTAATAAGTTGCAGACCGAAAGTTTTTATTGTTAATGTATTTTTTTAGAATTTTTGTTTGTGTTTATATTATGGTGATTTGATATATAATGTATTTATCTATTCTTATTATGCTTGATTAGAATGATCTACATATAATTCATTTATCAGATTTGGTATAAATCCGCTATAAATTTTCCCGATGGCATGAGAGGGAAAATAATGAATCTATAGTCGAAGATTTGAGAGCTCAACTAGAAAACACTAAACTGATGGGAAAATAGATAAAGTTCAAAGGCTGAAAAAATGATTAAGGAACAGAAAATAGATTCATTGTTATATAAAATTGCTTTTTTATTTCATAAAAAATATACTTATTAGTCAAATATGGTCTTTATATGACATATATTTGTTAGTTTTATCTTTTGTATTAAATCTTATCAATGTACTTCATGAATAATATATAGAATTATTATGTTATTCAATTTGTGTCAAATTTTGTTTGTATTAAAATTTTAACAATTTGATAAAATATAAAAAATATAAATTTCTCTGATCACAGTTAAAAGATAAAAAGAAAATATATAAATATACAAAGTTCAAAAGCTTTATGTTCTATCAAAATTAAATATAGTAACTCAAGTCTATATACTTTATATTTCTAGATAAGAATGGTTTTCAAATGCATCAACATAATAAAAAAAAAGTTTACTAATTCTTTTAAAAAGTTAACTAACAATCGTATTTTGAGGCCTTCATACGATAAGAATAAAATAATAAAAACTATATTCAAGATTGTTAATGCTTCTAAATAGTTTACAACTCTACTTTAAACTCTTCATAGGCCTATTTATTGGAAGCTTTAGATCCCTAGATTGTGGAGGTTCTGATACGAGGTAGCCAGTCGAAACGGACTTTCTTCGTATCTTATGGATCTAGGAATGTTGTAAGCATGTTCCTATAATAAGAACAACACAAAAACAACAAGGAATTAACGAAAAGTTCATGATAAAATAAGGGTGTAAAAAGAAAAATGAAAATTAAAGAAAATAAAGAAGTTTGGGCGTTTTGAAGGAAATTCAAAAACGAGGAAGATGAATACTTTAAGAAACTACTATGACAACAACTTGAGTGTTCATCAATGGCAAAGAAAGTTGTTGGATCGAAATGAAAACGTTAAACTCGAAAGAACCTACACAATCTACTAAGCAAACCCGTATCGAATCTGTCTAACGTCAAAAGGACTTGGACCATCTAGATAGCAATCTAGGAACCCATAGTATCAAGTTTGACATGCAAAACAAGTTTGAATGTTAGAAAAGTTCTAAAAAGAACCAAAGATGAGAAAACTCTCTAAGTAATTTTCATTTCTCAAATGTCTAACCTTTTTACATTGTTTGAAGTATATATATATAGGAAAAAGAAGGTGTGAATGAATTACCTTATGTGGCTAATATTAAAGTAGTTTAAAAAATTAAATTTGAGTGAAAATAACTCCTTTTGGGTGGAATTAAATTACAGTCACATGTTTGAACGAATTAAACACATAAAATATGTGTTTAATGTTTGAAATTTGAAGCAAAATTACTTAATCTTATCCTTTGTGGCCGTTTAGACTTCAAAACAAGGGCCTTATTTGGCTTGAACTCCTTTGAATGCCCAGACAAGTGCATAAGGCTGCCATGTGTATCTCACATGCATGGAACATGCCTAGGACACATTCCCTTCGAGTAGGATAGGTTTCAACTGCCATAGGTCACTTCAGCTTGAGTTGAGCTAGCTAGAATTGAGTTGAGCTAAAACGAGCTAGCTGAGAGTGTTAGTAGCTAAATTGAGCTGGGATCTAAGCCTCTGAGTTGCCTCAAGCTAAAGTGAGCTGCATACACTCACTTGAGCTGGAGTTCTCCTATATACACTCACTTGAGCTGGTGTTCTCGTATGTACCTATGTGAAAACATAACAAGAATCCATCAAAGTATTGTAAACTTAATGGAAACATAAATAAAAGATGTAAACACTTGCAATCTTTAGGGGTGTGCAAGAAAACCAAAAAACTAAACCCTGACCCAAAAACCGAAAAACCAAACCAAAATTTTGGTTAACCGAACCGAATAAATCAGTTTTGGTTTTGTTTTTTTAATTTTAAAATACTGGTTCGGTTACAATTTTCAGTTTTATAAAATTTTGGGTAATTGAACCGATCGATTGTCGTAACCCTTTTTTCAAGCGGTTCGACGTTCTTTTCTTTAAAAACAAAAAACAACGGAGTCGCCACCAATCTTTTTAAAAAAAAAACAAGGTGTGATTGGATCACCTAAAAAAATGGGTCATTTTAAAAAAATCATTTTATTTTTATTAAAACAACAATTTTTGGTCTGCGAAAACAAAAAACGGGTTTGGGAGTCGATTACGTGTGGGGAAGGGTTAGCACCCCCACAACGCCCAAAAATTGGTACCTAGCCGATTACAAAACGTTTTAAAATTGGAATTTGCAAGTTCGTATAAAATTTAAAATATTGTCCATTTATGAATTTGATTTTATTTTAACGATCCCACCGCTAGGAGAGTAAACTTTAATCACCGTCAACATTCCTGGCGCTAACCCGTTACCTCCCTTTGGTAAGACACCGCATTAATTAAGTTTCACTTTTTAATCACACAAAAAAGCAAAGAATATTAGATGTATTGAAGGTTTTATTCTAAGTTAGTGATTATTAACCTAAAAAAATCTAAGTGAATTTTACCTATTGAAGTTGAAGTGTAGTTAAGTGTAATTTATTAAAGTGAGAAGTATTTTTTATTTTTTTAAAAGTCTCTAACTTTGGCATTTAAGTACCTAGCTCTAAGGCTTTATTTAAACTAATAAAAGGTAACATATATTATAACGGATAATAAATAAAAAATAAATAAATAAAAAAATAAAGAAGGTAATAAAGGTTAAACAAATATTAACAACAAGATTTCAATTCATTCCTTATTTTTATCCTTCTTTTAATAAAGGTTAATTTTTTAAAAAAGATGGTAATATTAATAAAAGGTCATTTAAAATATAATAAATAGAATGGGTTTTAATAAAAGTGATTGGGCCATAATTATAAAACTCAATTTTTAAACAACTCAAAAACTTTATTTCAACAAAAAAAATGGATCAAAACACCATCTTTTAAAATTCTTTCAAAACTTCTTGATGTTCATGAATGAAGAACAATGGGAACGAACCACCGTGTCGGCCGCCTTTCACCGACGCCGACCGCCGTTGCTGACGGTGGGAATAAAAAAATCTTTTTGTTTTAAACTTCAAATAAAAATCTCACTTTAAATCGAATAAAAAATCAACGATAATGATGATATTTAAAACTTTTGAACAAGATAAATTTTAATATTTTTCATAATATAAATCCAATAATGAACAAATAAAAGCAAATTTAAAATAAAAATAAATAAATAAGAAAGAGATACCTCAAAAAAAGCCTCCAAGTTCTTATTCCCACACAAATTCAAATACAAATCAAAATATTCTCTAGAGAATTTTCGTGTGAAATCTTTTGTGCAAGTACTGTGCTTCAATTGTGGTTGTTGTGGTGTGTTACAAAGGTGATGGAGAGGGGGTTTTATAGTGAAAATTCTACCCAAAATACAAGAAATTCGGAATAAAAAATCCCCAAATTTGTGTGATTCTTTCCCTTTCCAAATGGTGAAAATTTGGAAGTGATTTGGGGTTGATTCCTTCTTAATTTTCGTCCAAATCTGAGCAAATTTGAGGTTGTATCTTCCGTTTTTGCTTTCCATATTCGAACCACTTTGATTTCCTTTTCCATTTGAATGCACAACCACTAAATTTTCATAATTCCTCTATTGTGAATCTTGGGGAGGGAAAGAAATTTGCGTGGGTCTCACGCGTGGGGCCCACACTTGGTGTTGACCAACTCTCCCTTTTTTGATCCAATCTAGACCATTGGATCCTATTTGGATCCAATGGTTAATAATCGGCTGCACATGGAGATAAAATCAATAGTTAGGTTTTTTATTTGGGCTAAATGGATCTCATTTAAAATTAAATGGACCATTATTTTATTGGATTAAATGGATCTCATTTAAAATTAAATGGACCATTATTTTATTGAGTTTAAAAATAAATAAATAAAACAATGATAAAATACGGTGAAAATTTAGTGTCAACAATTGCCCCTTCTTTACTCATTCTAGTGAAACAAGGAATAGAGCAAAGAACAAAAATACTAATTTTCACCGATGACAAGCTCGTCGTGCGCATCCATTCTCTTTTCACGAGAACAAATAGGTTGGTTCCATTCTCCTCATGCCTGAACGGATAGACAGGTTCTATTCTCCTCATGCTCGAATAGATAAGCAGGTTCTACTCTCCTCATGCTCGAGTAGATAAGCAGGTTTCAAAAAAAGGGTTCCATTCTCCTCATGCACGAATGAATATGCAGGTTCTATTCCCCTCATGCTTGAATAGATAAGCAGGTTCTACTCTCCTCATGCTCTAGTAGATAAGCAGGTTTTAAAAAAAATAAGTGTTCCATTCTCCTCATGCACGAATGGATATGCAGGTTCTATTCTCCTCATGCTCGAATAGATAAGCAAGTTCTACTCTCCTCATGCTCGAGTAGATAAGCAGTTGAAAAAAGAATAAGGGTTCCATTCTCCTCATGAACGAATGGATATGCAGGTTCTATTCTCCTCATGCTCGAATAGATAAACAAGTTCTACTCTCCTCATGCTCGAGTAGATAAGCAGTTTAAAAAATAAGGGTTCCATTCTCCTCATGCATGAATGTATATGCAGGTTCTATTCTCATGCTCGAATAGATAAGCAGGTCCTACTCTCCTCATGCTTGAGTAGATAAGCAGTTTAAAAAATAAGGGTTCCATTCTCCTCATGCATGAAATTATATGCAGGTTCTATTCTCATGCTCGAATAGATAAGCAGGTCCTACTCTCCTCATGCTCGAGTAGATAAGCAAAAAAATGGTTCCATTCTCCTCATGCACGAATGGATATGCAGGTTCTATTCTCCTTATGCTCGAATAGATAAGCAGGTTCTACTCTCCTCATGCTCGAGTAGATAAGCAAAAAAATGGTTCCATTCTCCTCATGCATGAATGGATATGCAGATTCTATTCTCCTCATGCTCGAATAGATAAACAAGTTCTACTCTCCTCATTCTCGAGTAGATAAGCAAAAAAAATGGTTTCATTCTCCTCATGCACAAATGGATATGCAGATTCTATTCTCCTCATGCTCGAATAGATAAGCAGGTTCTACTCTTCTCATGCTCGAGTAGATAAGCAAAAAAATGGTTCCATTCTCCTCATGCACGAATGTATATTCATGTTCTATTCTCCTCATGCTCAAATAGATAAGCAGGTTCTACTCTCCTCATGCTCGAGCAGATAAACAAAAAAAATGGTTCTATTCTCCTCATGCACGAATGGATGTGCAAGTTCTATTCTCCTCATGCTCGAATAGATAAGTAGGTTCTACTCTCCTCATGCTCGAGAAGATAAGCAAAAAAATGGTTCCATTCTCCTCATGCACGAATGGATATGCAGGTTCTCTTTGCTGAGAGCATTTTCATATACCTGTCAAATTGAACAAAAGATGCAATGAACATGCCCCTAGGGATGCCTAGTATGCATTTTTTGTATTTTTTATTATTATTTTTTTGGGGTTTTCTCTCTTTTTCTTCGAGATTTTCTTCTTTGCTTCAAAGTCCTTTTTCTTGTTCCACCCAGATAGACAACCATGCTTTACTATTCATATTTACTCAAAACCATTGCTTTTGCGATTGTGATTGTAAATACCAATTCTCATGAAGTGTTTCTTCCGATATGTACAATATTGGTAGTAGTCACTACCTTGCAATACACTAATGCTAAGCCTATAAGAATGTCTTGAAAATTCTCAGAGTCTTGCCTCATGTTGGACATTTTGATGCGCTTACGTGCAAACCCTTTGTAACGAAGTTTATCTCCTTCTTAAATGACATTTACATTTTGATCTTCTTTTTCAATGTCCCATACTTATCAAGGATTTTAAATCGTCATGACTTGTCCTAATTGTGATACCCTTTCATCAAACAAAATGGACTGTGTCATAGTTCCTATACTTTCCAAGCCATTTTCAGAGTAATGCACAAAAATCTTTTGCATCTTTAATAATGTCAATCTCATAGGTTCTCTTTTCAATTCAAGACATTTATATGGGTGAAAAGAAAAAAAAATGAGAAAAGCTTCTTCGAAACAATTGTTTTATTGATATTGAGGCGAACGAAAGAAAGGTTACAAAAATGGTAGGAAAACACAAGTGTCTAGATATCAATAGTCTAAACTTCTCATGTCAAAGTATCAAGAAATGTCTTGAATGTTGCCTTTCTGAGTAGATTTTAGAAACGAAGAAAATGTACGAAAAATCGAAACTCCTTCTAACTGCAAGGCCCTTAAGAGAATTTTTCTTGCATGCTTAACCCACGAACTATCTGAGCCGCCCTTTGCGGGTTTTCAACTCAGATCCTCCTTTGGTTTCAAAACGCCCTTTGCGGATTTTCATCTTGAACCCTTTTTTTTTCTTTTTTCCTTTTTCTTTTTTTCTTTTTTTTAAGGCACCCTTTACGGGTTTTCACCTTTAGATACTTTATTTTTCTTTCTCTAGGCATAATACTTTTTTACTGAGTCTGAATTCATCGGATTTTTGAGCTCCTTTCCATCCATCTCAGCTAAAATCAACGCTCCTCCAGAGAATGCATTTGCTACGACATAAGGCCCTTCCCAATTAGGCGACCACTTTCCTCGGGTGTCTTTGTGGATAGGCAATATTTTCTTCAATACCAAGTCTCCCTCTCGAAATTCTCTTGATCGAATCTTCTTATCATAGGCCCGCATCATCCTCTTTTGGTACATCTGACCATGGCAAACAGCTTTCAACCTTTTTTCATCGATTAAATTCAACTGGTCATATCTTGCTTGGACCCATTCAGCTTCTTCTAGCTTAGCTTCCATCAAAACACGAAAAGATGGAATTTCTACCTCAATTGGCAACACAGCCTCCATTCGATATACCAATGAAAATGGCGTAGCTCTAGAGGATGTTCGTATTGCGGTTCTATAAGCATATAAGGAAAATGGAAACTTCTCATGCCAATATTTGTACGTCTCAGTCATCTTCTCCACTATTTTCTTGATATTTTTATTGGCGGCCTCTACAGCCCCATTCATTTTTGGGCGATAAACTACAAAATTTTGATGCTTGATCTTGAATTGTTCACAAACTTCTGTTATCATATTATTATTCAAATTAGAGGCGTTATCTGTAATAAACCTTTCAAGTAGACCATATCTGCAGATAATTTCCTTCTTTAAGAACTTGCAAACTGTCGACCTATTGACATTTACATACGAGATTGCCTCCACTCATTTGGTAACATAATCGATGGCTACAAGAATGAACCTATGCCCATTTGACGCTTTAGGGTGGATTTGGCCAATTACATCTATACCCCACATGGAAAAAGGCCAAAGGGATGTCAAAACAAGAAGAGGATGTGGAGGTGTATGGATCTTATCAGCATAGATCTGACATTTATGACATTTCCGAGTATAACGGATGTAATCACTTTCTATTATGGACCAAAAGTATCCAAAACGCATGATTCGTCTTGCCATGGTGAAACCATTGGGGTGGGTTCCACACACACCTTCATGAACCTCCTCCATGATCGTTTGGGACTCTTTGGCATTCACACACCTTAACAGTATTTGATCTCGTCCTTTTTTGTACAAAACTTCTCCGTCAAGGACATATCCCGAGGCCATTCTTCTAATTGTTTTCTTATCATTCTCTGTTGCCTCTAAAGGGTATTGCTAGCACTTTATGTACTGCATGATGTCATGATACCATGGAAGACCATCTTCCTCTTCTTCCACATGATAGCAATGGGTTTTGATAAGTGCTCAACTCACTATCACTTTTTACACCTTTTATGGGCATTAATCACCGAATTTACACCCACTCGGACCAATGCATGTACTTAATGTGATATATTTAAAATTTAAGCTTATAAAGATAATATTTGCAAAAAAGGCAACTTTTACTGCATTTTTATATCTGTGCAGGAGAACAAGTGCCGCTGTAGTAACATGGCCGAGGCAGCAGCTGAGAACCAGGAAGCAAGACTGTAGGCAATTGGAAGAGAAAAATCCAAGGGACGTTTCTGGACATAAAGCATATGGATCGGAGCTAGTTAACATGAGGAAAAGCCCAAGACAAGGCCACGCGGGAAAGCCTCTTAGTTGAATTAAACTTGGAAATATTTTATTTATGTACATGACTTGTTCCCTACTCCAAGTTGTATTCTACTTAGGAAAGGTTTGCCCTAGGTCAAGCCTATATAAGACCTAGCCGTCCAATGTATTAGATATACCAAGAGAGAGCCGATTCATAGAGTTTACCCTAAGACACTTGTTTTCTTTCTCTCAAATTATGTTCTAAGCTTTCCTAGGGTTTAGGTGAAGGTTGTTTAGTATTTGTGAGAGGAGATTATACTTTGTCTTTGTTTCAATGCAATAAAACTATCAAGGTTTGCTTATCCTTTTCCATTCTTTGTTCTTGCATTCAAGCTCGGGAGAGAAGTTTGTAAGTAATCCATTTATCTAGACTCGGGAGAGTTAGATTCACGAAAGGGGTAAGAACGGTGTTTTAATCGCGAAATACTAACTCGGCCTAGGAGTAGGTTAAGAGTTTCAGCGGCTAAAAGAAGTGTGAGATTGGTTGGTGAGTATAATTGATTCACGTCGGGAGGTATCATCAAGGACTAGTCATCAACAATACTTTGACTTAGGGATAAGCGGAGTCATCCACGGACACTTTGCCGAACTTTGGTAAAGTCCAACCACAAGAAAGGGATTGCCGCGGCGGACATTATCGTCGCTGCCAAGGCAGTAATCTGCAGTACTGCCGAGGCAGTGATATACGATTGCATTGGGCAGAGACAAGTCAATCAAATCCACAATACAACGCAACTAGATCCTGACCTCTCTCTATTTATCAAATCTTATTCTTTTACTTAGTTGTTTTATTTCAGTTTATCCAACCCAAACTACTTGTGTTTTATTTTATTTCTTTCTACAGCACACGAAGATGAAGAAGACATATTGAGTATGCCAATCCCTGTGGAGACGATAATCCGATAAATACTTAACACTTATTACTTGCGATGTGTCCACTTGCACTAAACGCGCACTTTTGACACGCGAAAAGTTTTTGGCGCCGTTGCCGGGGATTGACAACTAAATTTTGTTTTCTTTATTTTCTTGTTTCTTCTTTTTATTTTTATTTTACCTTTGTTTTTCTTGGTGTATAACCAGGGCCAACCCAACCAACCCTTTGTACGAGTTAGACCCAGAGATCGAACGAACAAGGCAAAGGTTGAGGAGACAAATCCAAGAAGCTATGGCAGATCACCCGGCAGGACAAAACTTACCTGCCGGCAATGGAGGTCTTCCGCCGCCACCAGGGCCGCGACAACTCACTGTAAGAGACTTCTTGGAAGAGGATTTAAATGGATTAAACCCAGGAGTCGTTACACCAGAAATAGAAGCAACCCACTTTGAACTGAAACCTGTCATGTTCAATATGCTTAACACTATTGGACAATTTGGTGGGTCTATAACTGAAGATGCAAGGCAGCACCTCAAGTCCTTCATGGAGATATGCAATTCCTTCAAAATCCAAGGAGTCCATGAAGATGTCTTGAGATTGAAGCTATTGCCCTATTCATTGAGGGATAGGGCGAAAGCTTGGTTAAATAGTATTCCAGCAGGATCTATTGGATCTTGGAGTGAACTCTGTCGTGATTTTATTACACGTTTTAATCCTACAAATTTATATGATAGAATTCATAATGAAATCACTTCTTTTCGATAGGCAGATGGCGAACCAATGTACGAGGCATGGGAGCGATACAGGGAGTTACTGCACAAGTGTCCTTTGCATGGATTTCCCCTATGGACACAAGTGACCATGTTCTATAATGCCACGAATGCCCCGACAAGGATGATGTTAGATGCCTCGGTAAACGGAACACTCCTTGATAAAGCACCTGAGGAAGCTATTGAGATACTGAACAAACTCGCAAAGAATGATTTTCAATTCCCTACATCTAGGCGAGGAGGAGTAAGACGCCAAGCCACGGTGAATGAGTTAGACACATCAAATTCAGTGGCAGCACAATTGGCCTCTCTTACAAAGATGGTGCAAAATTTGCAACTACAATAAAATACCCGTGTGGTTAAGGTGATTGATTCTTTTTGTGATTTATGTGGAGGTAACCACAATTCCTCTTATTGTATGAATCAAGAAACCGGTATGTATGTTGGAAACTACAACCGAACCAATATGATGTCCAACACATACAATCCCTCATGGGAGAGGCATCCAAACTTGTCATGGAGCAATCCTAACAATGCCTTAAACCCAACCACCCAACCCTCAGGATTCCAGCAACCAATACAACATCTGCCGCAGCAGCCGGTCCAGCAGCCAATGCCGCAACAATAGATGTAACAGCAATCGGTAAGTTAATTGGAGAACACTCTCAAAGCCTTTATGATGAAAACAGAATCATACATGGCAGAGAAAAGTAATTTCATCAAAAGGACAGATGCTTTCATGAATAGGACTGAGATGAGGTTGCAGAATCAAGAAACGAATATTAAAACTTTAGAAACTCAGGTTGGGCAGTTTGCTCAAAACATAAACACTAGACCACAAGGAGGACTACCTAGCAATACTGAAGTTGCTAAGGTAATGGGCCATGAACAGTGCAAAGCAATCACTACCAGGAGTGGTCTACAGTTGATGGAAAAGATTCCAGCAAGCCAAATTCCATTAGCAGACCTAGCAAAAGAGGAGGCTGAGCAAACTGATCCTGATAACACTGCCCCGGCAGAAAGCGCTGCAGCTCCTGAACAGCCTGCCGAGACAGCAACAACTCCAGTGGTGCCAGGTATTAAATTTCAAACTAAATAAACCATGGACGAGATGAGACCGCCACCACCTTTCCCACAAAGATTGAAAAAGCAAAAACAGGACCAGCAATTCAAGAAATTCCTTGATATTTTAAAGCAAGTCCACATTAACATACCATTCGTAGAGGCAATTGAACAAATGCCTAACTATGCCAAGTTCTTAAAAGACATGGTGCCCAAGAGAAAACGAATAGGTGAGTTCGAAACAGTGGCTGCTACCGAGGGATGCATGACAATGCTACACAATCGCATGCCACCAAAATTGAAGGATCCTGGATGCTTTATCATACCTTGTGTGATAGGTAAAAACTATGAAGGTAAGGCCCTATGCGACCTTGGAGCAAGCATCAATCTAATGCCCAAATCTGTCTTCCAAAAGCTTGGAATAGGAAGGGCAAAACCTACAACAGTTATGCTCCAACTTGCGGATCGATCATATGTGCAACCCCAAGGCAAAATCGAGGACATACTGGTAAGAGTCGTTAAATTTATTTTTCCTGTTGATTTTCTTGTCCAGATCAAGGGGCGCAGTTTCCAGAATTTCCCAGCAATATGTTTGTCACAGCTGCCCCTTATACCGAGACTACACCAGCTCCGGGAGGACCAAGGCCATTCTTCCACGTGGACCCTCAACCATAGTACCATGCTGTTGGCCCATCTAGGGCAGCAGACTCTGCCGCAGCATCGTCTGCCAGCAGAAGACCATCAAAGCGGAGAGCAGTTTTCAACACTCCACCACGATCCCCAATCATCATGGGCAGTCTATCAGCTGAGATAGATGCCTATGTGCACCAAAGCTCAACCGCTGCCGGACCAAGTACACACCATACCGGGGCAGCCACAGCAATGGAAGGTGGAACGAACATCATGATCACCGAGGAGATGGCCGACGTGGAAGAAGGAGAAGAAGTGGATGCTCCGATGCAACGAACACCACCCAAAAGAGTCCAACCGCCCCGGCAAGCAAAAGCTCAACCATCGCCCTTACCAAAGACGAAGCAATCAGTAACAAGACCAAGGAGAAAAATTGTTACAAGCAGCTCTTCGGAGTCTCTTTAAATTTTTCATAAATTCAATATTATTTGCTGTTGGTTTCTTTATATGCTGCTTATTTCGTTCATATTTTTTGTTGCCCGCTATTCTCTTCTAATTTAAAGCACTGAGGACAATGCTTGGTTCGAGTTTGGGGGTGTAGATCCACTGCCAAGGTAGCAATCTACTACCAAGGCCTTGCCAAGAAAAGGGAGTATTTAAGTGAATTTTTTTTTATGCTCCCCGCCTTACTTGAACCAATTGCCTATACTTTTGCACTGCTTATCATCAGTATTGCGTTAGTTTATTCTTTAAGGCTATAGAAATCTTTCTCCTTACCATGATTAGGTCCTGTTAAGAAGGTTTAACTTTAGGATACTTAGGGATGAAAACTTAGAAGCCTACTATAGGAAAAAAATTTAAACACTTTTGGGACTTGTTGGATTATAGGAGTTCTTTTAATGAACTTAGGTGATAAAGACTTAGATTTTTTGGAAAGTAACTAGAGGTGCCTATCACCGGCTCTAGGAAGTACTCTTCTTCATGCTAGAGGTGCCCGAAATTGGCTCTAGTATGCTTTAAGGAATATTTACAAGAAAGAAGAAATTAGTGAAGGGAAAAACACAATCCTTGAGGTTCCCGAAATTGGCTCAAGAATTGGTTGTTTAGAAAAGAAGAGAACACTTAACCCAATTCTACTTGTCTTGAACGTAGAGTTTATCTAAGAAAGCCTTTAATCAAACTTGTCCACAAAAACGCACACACTCACCAATTCTTATAGTTTGTTTCTAGGTAAACCCTTGGGTAGCCGAAAAGTTAAGTCTAAAAGAATAGGCATAGTTATGGTGGGGAGAATAGATGAAAACATAAGACCAAGAGAGAGTAGAGTTCAGAAAATTGATGGTTTGCATTGCTTGAGGACAAGCAATAGTTCGAGTTTGGGGGTGTGATAAGTGCTCAACTCACTATCACTTTTTACACCTTTTATGGGTGATAAGTGCTCAACACACTATCACTTTTTACTCCTTTTATGGGCATTAATTACCAAATATACACCCACTTGGACCAATGCATGCACTCAATGTGATATATTTAGAAGTATACTCATATAGATAATATTTACAGAAAAAGGCACGTTTTGCTGCGTTTTCATATCTGTGCAGGAGAACCAGTGCCACGGCAGAGACAAGGCCAAGGCAGGACCTAATGCCGAGGCAGCAGCAGAAAGAAAGGAAGCAAGATTATAGGCGATGGAAAGACAAAAATCTAGGGAACGTGTCTGGACTTGAGGCCCATGAATCGGAGCTGGCTAGAACAAGGAAAAGCCCAAAGGAAGATCACGCGGGAAAGCCCCTTAGCCGAATATAAACTTGGAAATATATTATTATTATGTACTTGACTTGTTTCCTACTCCAAGTTGTATTCTACTTAGGAAAGGCTTGCCCTAGGTCTAGCCTATATAAGGACCTAGCCACCCAATGTAATAAACAACGAAATACCTAGGGAGAGAGCCGACTTCTACTCTTGTTTCTTTCCTCTCCACCATGTTCTAAACCTTCTTAGGGATTAGGTGAAGGTTGTAGAGTATTTGTGAGAAGAGATTGTACTTTGTCTTTCATTCAATGCAATAAAGATTATCAAGGTTTGCTTATCCTTTGTTATTCCTTGTTTCACAATTGAGCTCAGGAGAGGATATTGTGATCATCCATTTATCTAAGCTTGGGAGAGTTAGATTCACGAAAGGGGTAAGTACGGTGTTCCAATCGCGAAATACTAACTCGGCCTAGGGATAGGTTAAGAGTTTCAGCGGCTAAAAGAAGTGTGAGATTGGTTGGTGAGTATAATTGGTTCACGCCGGGAGGTATCATCAAGGACTAGTCATCAACAACACTCTGACTTAGGGATAAGCGGAGTCATCCAAGGACACTTTGCCGAACTTTGGTAAAGTCTGCCCACGAGCAAGGGATTGCCGCGGCAGACAGTGCTATCGCTGCCCAGGCAGTAAACTGCAGTGCTGTCGAGGCAGTGATATACGATTGCATTGGACGGAGACAAGTCAATCAATTCCACAATACGACGCAACTGGATCCTAGCCCATCTCTCTCTACTATTTCAACCCTTTACTTTTATTTTTGTTATTTTAGTTTAGATAAATCAAATCAACTTATTTGTGTTTTTATCTTTCTACAAAACAAGGAAGTGAAGAAAGCATATTAAGTATACCGGTACCTGAGGAGACGATAACTTGATAATATACTTATCACTTATTACTTGCGATGTGTCCACTTGCACTGAACGCGCACTTTTGACACGCGACAAGTTTTTGGCGCCGTTGCCGGGGACTGACAACTAAATTTTGTTTTCTTTATTTTCTTGTTTATTTTTATTTTTATTTTACTTTTGTTTTTCTTGGTGTATGACCAGGGCCAATCCAACCAACCCCTTGTTCGAATTAGATACAGAAATCGAAAGAACAAGGCAAAGGTTGAGGAGACAGATCCAAGGAGCCATGGCAGATCACCCGGCAGGACAAAATTTACCTGCCAGCAATGCAGTACTTTCGTCACCACCTGGGCCGCGGCAGCTCACTGTCAGGGACTTCCTGAAAGAGGACTTAAACGGATTAAACCCAGGAGTCTTCACACCAGAGATTGAAGCAGCCCATTTTGAACTAAAACCCGTTATGTTCAATATGTTAAACACAATTGGACAATTTGGTGGGTCTGCAACTGAAGACGCAAGGCATCACCTCAAATCCTTCATGGAAATCTGCAATTCTTTCAAAATCCAAGGATTTCATGAAGATGTCTTGCGATTAAAGCTATTCCCCTATTCACTGAGGGATAGGGCGAAAGCTTGGTTAAATAGCATTCCAGCAGATCTATTGGTTCCTGGAGTGAACTTTGCCGTGATTTCATTACTCGTTTTAATCCTACTAATCTATATGATAGAATCCGTAATGAAATTACTTCTTTTCGACAGGCTGAAGACGAACCAAGGTACGAGGCATGGGAACGCTACAGAGAGCTATTGCACAAGTTTACGCTGCATGGATTTCCCTTATGGACACAAGTGACAATGTTTTACAATGCCACGAATTCCTCGACAAGGATGATGTTAGATGCCTCGGCAAACGGAACACTTCTGGACAAAGCACCTGAGGAAGCTATTGAAATACTGAACAAACTCGCAAAGAATGACTTTCAGTTTTCGACATCTAGGCGAGGAGGAGTAAGACGCCAAGCCACAGTAAATAAATTAGATTCATCAAGTTCAGTGGCAGCACAATTGGCCTCTCTTACCAAGATGGTGCAAAACCTACAGTTACAACACAATATCCGTGAGGTCAAGGTAATTGATTCATACTGTGACTTATGTGGAGGAAACCACAGTTCCGCTGACTGCATGAATCAAGAAACTGGTATGTATGTTGGGAACTACAACCGTAACACTGTGATGTCCAACACATACAACCCCTCATGGAAGAGGCATCCAAACTTATCATGGAGTAACCCAAACAGTGCCTTAAACCCAATCACCCAACCATCGGGATTTCAGCAGCCGATGCCGCAGTAGCAAGTCCAACAGCCGATGCCGCAGCAGCAGATACAGCAGCAATCGGTAAGTTCATTGGAAAACACGCTAAAGGCCTTTATGATGAAAACTGAGTCATACATGGCGGAAAATAGTAATTTCATCAAGAGGACAGATGCCTTCATGAATAGGACTGAGATGCGGCTGCAAAATCAAGAAGCAGCCATAAAAACGTTGGAAACTCAGGTTGGGCAATTTGCTCAATGCATAAACACTAGACCACAAGGAGGCCTACCTAGCAATACTGAAGTTGCTAAGGTAATAAACCATGAACAGTGTAAGGCAATCACTACTAGGAGTGGTCTGCAGCTGAAGGAGAAGATCCCAGAGAGCCAAACTCAATCAGCAGAACAAGCAAGAGAAGAGGCTGAGCAAACTGAAGCTGACAACACTGCCCCGGCAGCAAGCTCTGCAGCTTCTGAGCAGCCTGCCGAGGCAGCAACAGTTCCAATGGTGCCAGGTATGAAACTTCAAACTAAAGAAACCCTGGATGAAATGTGACCACCACCACCTTTCCCGCAAAGGTTGAAAAAACAAAAACAGGATCAGCAATTCAAGAAGTTCCTCGACATCTTGAAGCAAGTCCACATCAATATACCGTTCGTTGAAGCTATTGAAAATATGCCCAACTATGCCAAGTTCCTAAAGGACATGGTGTCAAAGAGAAAACGAATAGGTGAGTTTGAGACAGTGGCTGCTACCGAGGGATGCATGGCAATGCTGCATAACCGCATGCCACCAAAGTTAAAAGATCCTGGTTGCTTCACTATACCTTGTGCGATTGGAAAGAGTTATGAAGGAAAGACCCTATGCGACCTTGGAGCAAGCATAAACCTCATGCCTAGATCCGTCTTCCAAAAGCTTGGAATTGGAAGGTCGAAGCCTACAACAGTGATGCTCCAACTCGCGGATAGATCTTATGTGCAACCTGAAGGCAAAATCGAGGACATATTGGTAATAGTTGACAAGTTTATTTTTCCTGCCGACTTCCTTGTCCTTGATTGTGAAGCAGATGACAATGCACCGATCATCCTTGGGAGACCCTTTTTAGCAAATGGACGCGCATTAATTGACGTGGAAAAAGGAGAGTTGACTATGCGGGTCAATGACCAACAAGTCAAACTCAACGCATTCCACAACTTAAGGAAGTATGATGATCTAGAGGAATGCAAGGCCATCCACACCGTAGATAATAAGATATCCTGCCTGGGCAGTCTGCTCGGTAGAATGTTCGGCAAGAAAATCAAGCCCAAGATGGATGGACAGACAGCACAAAGGAGTGGCCCACAACAGATTCATAAATTGAGCCTAAGGGAGAAAATAATTTTGGGAGATGCATTTGCATGCTCTCCACCAGCAACCTGACCTCTCCCCTTTTCTTTATTATTATATTAGGGATAGTAGTTTATTTTTATTTTTCTAATTATTTTCGTTTTCAGTATTTTTCTTTTGTGTGTTTTATTTAGGAATAAAAAGCAAAGATAAGGGAAAAATAGTTTACAGCAGGAACTCTACCGAGGCAATAAAACAGTGTCAGGGCCGCAGCAGTCCCAACGGGCAAAACAGTGTAATGGCTAGTCTGCCGAGATTCCTACCGCGGCAGAAAAAGGAAACGGCAGAAAAGGAAACGGTTACAACGGCTAGTGGTCTCAACGGTCACAAGGCCGAGGCCTATATAAGAAACTCCTTCCTCTTGAACTATTCACTCTTACTTTCTTGTTTTCTTTAGTATTCTTAACAATCTCTCTCTCATTTACTCTCTGCCTTCTACAATCTCCAGATTCTCTTCAAGAAAAACCTCCAAGAACTTACATCTTTCCATCTTGATGGCTTCATGCAAAAGATTCGCCCCAGCCAATGTTGAAGATCGATTCAACCGATCTTTCATCGCTAGACAACTTTGGGAAGAGCAAGGTTTCCAACATGCAGACGAAGAAAACTACGGCATTGAACACTACCTCTACGACAGAATTAAGTACCAGAATTGATAAATTTTCTGTTTGCAACCTGCCCAGGCGAACGCCACAATCGTGCGGGAGTTCTACGCTCATGGGCCCAACAAAGACACCCTGTTCGTTCACTGCCGCGGCAGGCCGATCCAGCTCGATGCCGAGACGATCAACAACTTCTACGGCCTCACCCCAGACAGTGATATCCATGCCGAATTCTTGGAAGATATCACTGCCGAGGACTATGAACTCATCAAAGACGATCTTTGTTACAGAAACACTCCATGGGAAACCGGTACCCATTGAGGATCCGTAACAAGACAAAGCTTGAAACCGGAGGCCAACATGTGGAACACCTTCGTCAAAAGACGCCTCATCCCAACATCACATAATAGCACGGTGGATCGCAAGAGAATGGTGCTTATCCAATCCATCATCAACAAGAGGACCACCAACGTTGGAGAAATCATCCTACGGGAAATTCACGCCCCCAAGACGAGGATGGACCAGGGATTTCTGCCACAAAGTCATGCAGATCACTCAAGCTGAACCTGTCCAGGCAACACCGCAGCAGTTCACTACCGATACTACTGTCGGGGCCAAGTACACGGCAGACATGCCAGGTACTGCCCACACCTCTGCCGCAGTAGACCCATACCAAGAAATCTTGCAGCGAATGGCCGCAATGGATCTTCGACAACAACGATACATGGAGTACCAAAGGGACTTCAATGGCACTGTAGCCCAGATGATGTTGCACGCCTTCCCGGACCAAGGCGTACAAT
Source organism: Abelmoschus esculentus (assembly GCA_035048815.1). Lineage (NCBI taxonomy): Eukaryota > Viridiplantae > Streptophyta > Magnoliopsida > Malvales > Malvaceae > Abelmoschus > Abelmoschus esculentus. The sequence continues at coordinate 10,606,283 of JAUCBN010000037.1, forward strand.
TCCCGGAGTTCCCAAGCAACATGTTCGTCACCGTCGCACCCTACACCGAGACTACACTAGCCCCGGGAGGACCACGACCATTCTTCAATCCGGACCCTCAACCCCAATACCAGGCTGCCGGCACCTCTAGGGCGGCAGATTCTGCCGTGGCCTCATCTGTCAGCCGAAGGCCATCCAAGCGAAGGGCCATCTTCAGCACTCCACTCAAATCGCCAATTATCATGGGCAGTCTATCCGCCGAGATAGATGCCTACGTGCACTAAAGTTCTACTGCCGTCGGCCCAAGCACACACCACACCGGAGGAGCCACTACGATGGGAGGAGGAATGGACGTGATGATAACCGAAGAGATGACGGATGTTGAAGAAGGAGAAGTAGAAGCCCCGATGCAAAGGACCCCACCCACTCGAGTCCAGCCGCCGAGGCAAGCAAAGGCGCAACTATCGCCCTCCCCAAGGACAAAGCATTTGGCATCAAGGCCACGGAGGAAAATTGTTACAAGCAGCTATTCGGAGTCGCTTTAAATTTCTTTGTCCTTAATTCAATTTAAATTGCTTTTACTGTTTTTACTTGTTGCCTATAATTCATATTCTGTTTTGCCGTTTATTCCTTCGAAATATAAAGCATTGAGGACAATGTTTGGTTTGAGTTGGGGGGTGCAGATTCACTGCCAAGGCAGCAATCTACTGCCGCGGCCTTGCCAAAAAGGGAGTATTCCAGTGATTTTTTTTTAATTTTTATGCTCCCCACCTTACTTGAATTAACTACCTACACTCTTGCACTGCTCATCATCAGTATTGCCTTAGTTTATTCTTTAAGGCTATAGAAATCTTTCTCCTTACCATGTTTAGGTTCTGTTAAGAGGGCTTAATCTTAGGATGCTTAAGGATGAAAACTTAGAAGCTTACTATAGGAAGAACTTTAAACTTTAAACACTTTTGGGACTTGTTTGATTATAGGAATTCTTTTAATGAACTTAGGTGATAAAGACTTAGATTTCTGGAAAGTAACTAGAGGTGCCTATCACCGGCTCTAGAAAGTCTCTTCTTCATGCTAGAGGTGCCCGAAATTGGCTCTAGTATGTGTTAAGGAATATTAAAAAGAAAGAAGGATTTTAGTGAAAAGAAAAACACAAGTCTTTGAGGTGCCCGAAACCGGCTCAAGATTTGGGGATTGAACAAGAAGAGAACACTTAACCAATGTCTATTTGTCTTGAACTTAGAGTTTATCTAAGAAAACCTTTAATCAACTTGTCCACAAAAACGCACACACTCACAATTCCTATAGTTTGCTTCTAGGTAAACCCTTGGGTAACCGAATGGTTAAGGCTTAAGAATAGGCCTAGTTATGGTGGGGAGAATAGATGGACATGTAAGACCAAGAGAGAGTAAAGTTCGGCAAATTGATGGTTTGCATTGCTTGAGGATAAGCAATAGTTCGAGTTTGGGGGTGTGATAAGTGCTCAACACACTATCACTTTTTACTCCTTTTATGGGCATTAATTACCAAATATACACCCACTTGGACCAATGCATGCACTCAATGTGATATATTTAGAAGTATACTCATATAGATAATATTTACAGAAAAAGGCACGTTTTGCTGCGTTTTCATATCTGTGCAGGAGAACCAGTGCCGCGACAGAGACAAGGCCGAGGCAGGACCTGGTGCCGAGGCAGCAGCAGAAAGACAGGAAGCAAGATTATAGGCGATGGAAAGACAAAAATCCAGGGAACGTGTCTGGACTTGAGGCCCATGAATCGGAGCTGGCTAGCACAAGTAAAAGCCCAAAGGAAGATCACGCGGGAAAGCCCCTTAGCCGAATATAAACTTGGAAATATATTATTATTATGTACTTGACTTGTTTCCTACTCCAAGTTGTATTCTACTTAGGAAAGGCTTGCCCTAGGTCTAGCCTATATAAGGACCTAGCCACCCAATGTAATAAACAACGAAATACCTAGGGAGAGAGTCGACTTCTACTCTTGTTTCTTTCCTCTCCACCATGTTCTAAACCTTCTTAGGGATTAGGTGAAGGTTGTAGAGTATTTGTGAGAAGAGATTGTACTTTGTCTTTCATTCAATGCAATAAAGATTATCAAGGTTTGCTTATCCTTTGTTATTCCTTGTTTCACAATTGAGCTCGGGAGAGGATATTGTGATCATCCATTTATCTAAGCTCGGGAGAGTTAGATTCACGAAAGGGGTAAGTACGATGTTTCAATCGCGAAATACTAACTCGGCCTAGGGATATGTTAAGAGTTTCAGTGGCTAAAAGAAGTGTGAGATTGGTTGGTGAGTATAATTGGTTCACGCCGGGAGGTATCATCAAGGACTAGTCATTAACAGCACTCTGACTTAGGGATAAGCGGAGTCATCCAAGGACACTTTGCCGAACTTTGGTAAAGTCTGCCCACGAGCAAGGGATTGCCGCGGCATAAGTGTTATCGCTGCCCAGGCAGTAAACTGCAGTGCTGCCGAGGCAGTGATATACGATTGCATTGGACGGAGACAAGTCAATCAATTCCACAATACGACGCAACTGGATCCTAGCCCATCTCTCTCTACTAATTCAACCCTTTACTTTTATTTTAGTTATTTTAGTTTAGATAAATCAAATCAACTTATTTGTGTTTTTATCTTTCTACAGAACAAGGAAGTGAAGAAAGCATATTAAGTATACCGGTCCCTGAGGAGACGATAACTTGATAATATACTTATCACTTATTACTTGTGATGTGTCCACTTGCACTGAACGCGCACCTTTGACACGCGACAATGGGATTAATCACTGAATTTACACCCACTCGGACCAATGCATGTACTTAATGTGATATATTTAGAAGTTAAGCTTATCAAGATAATATTTGCAGAAAAGGCAACTTTTACTGCATTTTTATATCTGTGCAGGAGAACAAGTGCCGCGGCAGCAACATGGCCGAGGCAGGACCTGATGCCGAGGCAGCAGTTGAGAACTAGGAAGCAAGACTGTAGGCGATTGGAAGAGAAAAATCCAAGGGACGTTTCTGGACATAAAGCATATGGATCGGAGCTGGTTAACATGAGGAAAAGCCCAAGACAAGCCCATGCGGGAAAGCCTCTTAGTTGAATTAAACTTGAAAATATTTTATTTATGTACATGACTTGTTCCCTACTCCAAGTTGTATTCTACTTAGGAAAGGTTTGCCCTAGGTCAAGCCTATATAAGACCTAGTCGTCCAATGTATTAGCTATACCAAGAGAGAGCCGATTCATAGAGTTTACCCTAAGACACTTGTTTTCTTTCTCTCAAATTATGTTCTAAGCTTTCTTAGGGTTTAGGTGAAGGTTGTTGAGTATTTGTGAGAGGAGATTGTACTTTGTCTTTGTTTCAATGCAATAAAACTATCAAGGTTTGCTTATCCTTTGACATTCTTTGTTCTTGCATTCAAGCTCGGGAGGGAAGTTTGTAAGTAATCCATTTATCTAGACTCGGGAGAGTTAGATTCACGAAAGGGGTAAGTACGGTGTTTCAATCGCTAAATACTAACTTGGCCTAGGGATAGGTTAAGAGTTTCAGCGGCTAAAAGAAGTGTGAGATTGGTTGGTGAGTATAATTGATTCACGCCGGGAGGTATCATCAAGGACTAGTCATCAACACTACTTCGACTTAGGGATAAACGGAGTCATCCATGAAAATTTTGCCGAACTTTGATAAAGTCCAACCACGAGCAAGGGATTGCCGCGGCGGATAGTATCGTCGCTGCCAAGGCAGTAATCTGCAGTACTGCCGAGGCAGTGATATACGATTGCATTGGGCAGAGACAAGTCAATCAAATCCACAATACAACGCAACTGGATCCTGACCTCTCTCTCTATTAATCAAATCTCATTCTTTTACTTAGCTGTTTTATTTCAGTTTATCAAACCCAAATTACTTGTGTTTTTTATTTCTTTTTACAGAACAAGAAGACGAAGAAGATATATTAAGTATACCTATCCCTGTGGGGACGATAATCTGATAAATACTTATCACTTATTACTTGCGATGTGTCCACTTGCACTAAACGCGCACTTTTGACACGCGAAAGGCTGGAGAGTTCAAAAGTTTGCATCTCGACCGTCATCATTTTAGAGATACTTGAACGTGATCTCATCGAACTCTTCAATTAATTCGAGGAGTAATTTGTGATATTTGATCAACTTTATGTCTTTTGTTTCCCACTCTCCTCGAATCTGATAGGCAACCAATGTATAATCTCCAAAAACCTGTAATTTCTTTATCTTTCTCTTAGTGGCCGCTCGGAGTCCCATGATGCATGCCTCGTACCTAGCCATATTATTAGTACAAAAGAACTTCAATCGACTATCAAAAGGGTAGTGATTCCCTCTGGAGAGATTAAGACTGCCCCAATACCTCGTCCTAATACGTTTGCTGCACCATCAAAATTCATCTGTCATGAGCCTATTGAGTCATTATCTCCCTCGACTGAAATACACATAAGGTCTTCATTAGGAAAATCAAAATTTAATGCCTCATAGTCGTCACATGCACGACTTGCCAAAAAGTCTGCTATGGCACTCCCTTTTACTGCCTTTTGACTTACGTACTGGATGTTGAATTCTGAGAGTAACATTTGCCAACGAGCTAGCCTACTCGAAAGGGCTGGTGCCTCCATCATAAACTTTAAGGGATCCATCTTTGAAATTAGCCAGGTAGTGTGGTATAACAAGTATTGTCGAAGCCTTTTAGCGGCCCATACCAACGCACAACATAGTTTTTCAATAGAGGAGTACCTAGTTTCGCAATCGATGAACTTCTTACTCAAGTAGTATATGGCTTTTTCCTTTCTTCCAGTCTCATCATGTTGCCCCAACGCAGCCCATCGAGTTTTCATACACTGTTAGGTACATGATTAGCGGTTTTCCTAAGATTGGTGGTACTAAAACAAGAGGGTTTGATAACTGCATCTTAATCTTTTCTAAGGCTGTCTGACATTCCTCATTCCATCTCCTCGGATTATTCTTACGAAGTAATTGAAATATCGGATCACATTTGTCTGTCAACTGGGAAATGAATCTGGCAATATAATTCAATCGCCCCAAAAATCCCCGAACCTCTTTTGGTGTTTCCGATAGGAGCAGTTGACAATTGAATCCAACTTTTTCCATTATTTTCGTATCCGTAATAGTGCGAAAGGAAAGCCTGGCTCCAAGTTGTTCAAGAATAGTGGCGTTGTTGAGTTTCTCGATCCTTTGACTTAGGATTAGTCAGTTCTATTTCTTGATGGGGGCAGGGAAGGGATATAACTCAGCGGTAGAGTGTCACCTTGACGTGGTGGAAGTCATCAGTTCGAGCCTGATTATCCCTAAACCCAATGTGAGTTTTTCTATTTTGCCTTGCTCCCCCGCCGTGATCGAATAAGAATGGATAAGAGGCTCGTGGGATTGACGTGAGGGGGTAGGGATGGCTATATTTCTGGGAGCGAACTCCAGGCGAATATGAAGCGCATGGATACAAGTTATGCCTTGGAATGAAAGACAATTCCGAACCGGCTTTGTCTACGAACAAGGAAGCTATAAGTAATGCAACTATGAATCTCATGGAGAGTTCGATGGGGAGGGAGTTCTTGTATGACTTTGACCTTATCTAGGTCCATCTCGATTCCTCTTTTGCTTACTATAAAGCCCAGTAATTTCCCCGATGTAACCCCGAATGTGCACTTGGCAGGATTGAGTTTTAATTGAAACTTCCTCAACCTTTGGAAAAGCTTTTCTAAATTCACTATGTGTTCTTCTTCCGATAGAGATTTAGCTATCATATCGTCTACGTATACCTTTATCTCTTTGTGCATCATATCATGGAACAACGTCACCATGGTTCTTTGGTAAGTTGCCCCTACATTTTTCAAGCCAAAAGGCATCACCTTATAACAGAATGTCCCTCATAGCGTTATGAAAGTGATCTTCTCCACGTCTTCGGGGCATATTTTGATTTGGTTATATCCATAGAATCCATCCATAAAAGAGAATAGGGAGTGACCTGCTGTGTTATCTACTAGGGTGTCGATATGCGGTAGTGGGAAATTTTCCTTAGGGCTTGCCCTGTTGAGATCTCTATAATCGACACACATTCGCACTTTCCCATCCTTCTTCGGCACTGGGACAATATTAGCTACCTATTCCGGATATTTGGCCACCTTAAGGAATCCGGCGTCAAACTGCTTTTTTCACCTCATCTTTGATTTTCAAAAGGGTTTCTGGTTTCATCCTTCTAAGTTTTTGTTGTATTGGCTTGCATCCTGACTTTATGGGGAGTCGGTGCATGACAATGTCTGTATCCAAGCCATGCATGTCTTGGTATGACCAGGCAAAAATATCTTTGTATTCTTTCAAAAGCTCTATCAATTTTTCCCGTGTTTCTTTGGTGATCGTGGTGCCAATCATTACTTCTCTTCTTTCTTCCTCGGTTCCAAGATTTAACACCTTCAATTCTTCTTTATGAGGCAAAATCTGTTTCTCTTCACTTTCCATTATTCTGACCAGATCAGTAGGTATATCGTATTCTTCTTCATCGTCGTAATTTTTAACTTCTTCTAAGCACATGGGAAGTTCAAAATCAATTTCTGAGTCTGACTCTGGGTCATTTATATCATTGATATCTAGAGACCTGCAAAGGGAATGGTCGAAAGGATACATACAAAGATTCCAAATGAAAAGAATGAATGAATGTAATGAATCAATTTTTGCATTTTTTTTTTGCTTTTTTTTTTGCGTTTTTTGTTAACGAGTTTATTTATGGGAACATGTTTGCTGCAATAAATTTATTTGAAAAAAAACATCTTTATTGAAAATAGAACCATAGAGGTTTGACATAGACCCTTTACAAAAGATCCCCTATTGCCTTCGGGCCTAAGACAAAAGGGTGGTTTTGAGAATTACTCTGTAAATGATTTAAAGACCATAGGAATTTCTTCACCAGTCCAATTGTTAAGATCAGGGCAGGGACGAATCTTGGACAGGTACACATTCTCTTCATCCTCATCCATTATAACATTGATGCTTAAATCCCCGAATATCTTCTCAAATTCTATCTTTCCTTTCTCCTCCTCATCGATCATTTTCTCGGGATTAATGAATCCTCCCGACCGAAAGTTATAGCTCAAAGGTGGGAATGTCATTTTGTCCCACTCGATTTCTTCCCCATTTAACCTAGCAGTCCTCCTTTCTTGTCTCCTCTTCATTGCAGCCTTCCTTTGCTGAGCATTGGGCTTGAAACCCAATCCAAATTGATCCCTCTTTTCTGGGATGATTATAGGGTATAGCCTTCCTTGAAGTTGCCTTCTAAAGCCTTTTCCAATCTTGGATCCCTTTCCCAACGTTTCTTTCACTTGCATTTTAGCACACTTGGACAAGCTTGGATTAGGGACCTTATCCCCCTCCTTAACAAAAGTGGCATTGATCAACTCAAGTGTTCTAAAATGACATTCAAGTGCACCTTCGTCAATCTCGATATATGGTGCATCAGTAGTTATCGAAGCAATTATGTCCTCCTCTGCTCCGACAATAACCAGTTGACCCTCAACCATGAACTTCAACTTTTGATGTAGTGTAGAAGGGATTGTGCCTGCCACATGTATCCAAGGGCGTCCAAGCAAACAACTGTAGGTGGGTTTGATGTCCATTACCACAAAGTCTACATCAAAGATAGATGGTCCGATTTGTAAAGGCACTTCTATTTTCCCCAACACGTCCCTTTGGGTTCCGTCAAACGCTCTCACAGTATTCTGATAAGCGTTCATATGATAACTGTCAATTGGTAACTTTTTCAATGTTACCAATGGTAAGACATTAAGGGTTGAACTATTATCGATAAGGACTCCTGGCAACATATGCCCCTTGCACCGGGTAGTGATATGGAGAGCTTTGTATGACCCTTTCCCTCCTTCTGGGATTTCTTCTTCACTAAATGAGATAAAGTTATCCACAACGATATTGTTAACTAACATATCCATCTTGTCAGTCGTTATTTCCTTAGGCACAAATGTTTGGTTTAAAACTTTTAAAAGTGCATCCCGGTGTCTATCAGAACTTAACAACAAGGATAACATAAAGATCTATGTTGGGAGCCTATGAAGCTTTTCAACCACACTATATTCATTGTGTTTCAATATTTTCAGGAACTCTTGAGCCTCAGACTCTTTCACCGGCTCATGATACATTGGTGGTCGTTCTAAAAAGAAATCCTTTTTTATTTCTTTTTCTAGTTCGTTAGCTGCAGCCCTCCTCTGGGTTGCATCTCTATCTTTTGTTGCTTAGGGTAAATAACATCGCCCATTCCTTGTGAGATGATCTACCTCATTAATCGGTTTTTCTCATGAATTTTCATCGGCTAAAGTATTTCCTGGGGTTGTTACTGTGCAAGCGTAGTTCCAGGGTACTTGCTTGTTATCCTTATATGGGAAAGGAGCTGGTGTCCTTATTACTACTCGTGGGGCTGTATTCCTTGGTGATTCGTTGACTCTCACCTTGGGCTTGATCACTAAAGGCTTAACCTCCGTAAGATCTTTTCTGACTGGAAACTCCTCTGATGCACATATATCCAACACATGGTTCATGTCTCCTTTCTCGAAGAACTCAAGTTCTCTGCTATCCATCATGATTTGGACCAGTTGTCTAAACTCTAGGAAGAATTAGATTTCACGACCTTCTTTTCCATGGTATTCACAGTAGAGCTTATCATTTGATTTCACCTTCTGTGTTCCCTCCTCTAGAATTCCAACCTCAACCATTTTGGCCCATACCCATTCCAATGGTGCTTTAACCTCCGAGATGCACATCTTGACTAATCTATCATCTTCCTCACTTATCACATTTACCCCGGCCTTTTGGCGATTTGGCAAGGGATTCCCCTTTTCTTCAGGTGTATCAAATGATAACATGCTCGATTTCAGTAAGTCCTCTACTACTCTCTTAAAAGCAGTACAATTCTCAATGGTATGTCCACTAACTCCAGCATGATACTCGCATTGCGCCTTCTCATCATACCATAATGGATATGGGGGTGAGAAAGGAGGAACGTGCCGTGGTAGCACCATACGTGCTTCAAGTAATTGTGCGAACAGATCTGCATATGTCATAGGAATAGGAGAAAAATAGAGTTTCCTATTTCCTTGATACTTTCGTTCCTCTTTGGGCGGATTTGAACTCGGGGCTGGAAGACTAGGCTTATTAAGGACTAACCCTTTCGAGTAATTGGGGTTATAAACACTTGTCATACTAACTTCATTATCCTTCTTCTTGTAAGGTTTCTTTGTGTCACCCCCATCAAGTTTCCCACTTTCTATGGCTGCTAAAATCAATTCCCTATTCATCAGCTTATCCGCAAAACTTTTGGTAGCGTGATGTATCATGCGATCATAGAAAGGACCCTTTAGAGTTTCCACGATCATAGGGGAAATTTCGCTTTCCAACAATGGAGGTTGAACTTGGGCGGCTACATGTCGCCATCTCTGTGCATATTGGCGAAAACTCTCATTATGCCTTTGTTCCATACCCTGTAATACAAGCCGATTTGGTACCATGTTAGTGACGTGCTTGTATTGTTCAGTGAAAGCCCTTGATAAATCCCTCCATGTTCGTATATTTGCTCGACTTAAATGGGTATACCAGCGGGACGCAGACCTTGTCAAGCTATCTTGGAAACAGTGAATCAACAGTTTCTCATTGTCCAGATGCATTGACATCTTTCGATAGTACATGGTTAAATGTGTCGAAGGACAAGTGGTTCCATTATACTTTTCGAACTCTGGGACCTTGAATTTTGGAGGAATTACCAAGTCGATCACCAAACTCAGGTCTTTAGCATCCATATCACCCTAGATGTTCCCTTCTTGGAAGGCTTTGAGCATTCCTTCCAACTTTTCATAACGGTCTTCCCATTTTTTATCATTCTTGACCCTGTCAGCAGCTTCATCGAGGTCAGGCACCTCATAATCTTGGGTCTCTTCGTAATTAATTATTTGTTGGTTTTGGGCGCTAGCTGAAGCTCCGTTAAGGTTAAGGTGGAATTTAGCCTTGGGTGGAACAGATTCATCCGGAGCTCCTGGAAGAGTGTAAGCAATCCCTGGATACTGTAGTAACGCATCTATACCTTCAGTTGTCTTTCCCTTTTCTGGATCCTTAAACCCAAGCATGGCTGCTATTTGATTGACCGTATTCTTCTGTGCCAAAGCAATTTCTTCTTTCAAATCCTTCTCTATCTTGCCAATCTATCCTGGGTATTCTTATGATTGATTTCAAGCGTGGCCATTCTTTCATTCATGGCTTTTGTTTTAGAGCGGGTACCGTACTTGTGTGAAGTTTTATCTATTTTGAAATTTTTTTCATATGATTTTTGGGTTAATCTCTTGTTATCTGCATGTAATGATGCAAAAACAAACAAATGTAAATAATAAAATGCAAATGCATGAATGCAAACGAAGGGCCATCAATTCCATAAATAGTTGCTCATAAAACAAGCTTTTATTGAATGCTAAAGGTCCTTATTACAAAATAAAAGTCTAATATGTCTACGAATACATCTCAGCTCGGGCACCTAATTCTTTTATCTCCTCTATCAACCATACGAGTCTTGGTCCCACTTCCCCTACTGGCTTGATATACTGGCGAAGACATGTGGCTTCCTTGGCTAAGAGCATTACGTGCTTGGCTACATCTTGAACCTGGGTCATGACATGCCTATCAAACTCATCCCTTTCTTGGAAACTCCTAGCATTGTCCCTGAGTTGAGTGAACCAGTAATTATTGCCTCCCTCGTTGATATCTTCAAGAACTAAAATCTTCGTTCTGTACTCCTGCATAATATTTTCCATAGCCTCTACTTGCTTCTTCAGCATCTCATTCTCATTTTGGCTAGCCTGAAGCTCAGTGTAAGTGTGACGATTTCGAAGCGTTCGAAGAGATTGATTTAAGTCTGCTACCTTGGCTTGCAGCTCAGCCACGATAGTTTGGCTTTGCTTTAGCTTTTCACTAGTTGTATCATACAAAGACTACAACTCTCCCACACGAATTTTATTGTCATTGGCCTTTCTCTTCCATGCAGCTGCAATCTTATTCTCTCTTTCACGGACTCGTTTGCTACCGCCGACTTGTTTTCCCTTCTTCTTCTCATTTATCAACATCTGTTTGTATTTTTCAACTTCCTTCACGCCACGCTCTCTTTCATTTTCTACAACTTGCTCAATCTCTTACTTCCATTGCTTAGGAGTCTTCCTCAGATCTGCATTTTGGATTGTTGTTTGGAACTTGAGGAAATCAACTTTCTGGATCTCGTATTTCTCTTCCAAGTTATTGTATAACTTTATTATTAGGTTTGTCTCCCCCTTTTGCTTTTCTACATCCAAACTTGCCTCGTACAGGTCTCTCGCATGTTGTTCCTTTAAGGATTCTATCTTAGCCTTCTCTTTCTAGTTCAGCTCTTAAAATATCAGTTTCGGATGGGACAATCTTCAAGTGGTCTTCTATAGGCTTGGATTGGCCAGTAGATAATAAAATCTAATCATTTACCCTTACCCGTCTCCAAACATCGTAGTCAGGGGTAAGCATGTGTTCACTATCATACTCTACCTTCATGATATAGCAATGCTTCCATGAATCATTGATAGTTTGGATATTTTCTCGGAACTCTCCTTAAAACTCGAATTCAGATGAATCAAGACCTGCAATGAAGGGGACAAATTGTCTTGAATTATATTGTCGTGAGACTAACAAAGGAGAGCAACCAATTCTACCCCATAAACCTAACAACATCAAATGATTGTAGTCTCCACACTTGTACAACACTTTAACATGACCCATCCGAGGAACCCTCCATACGATTTCCTAATCACGAATGTCTCTAAATATGTCAATCCACTTATTCTTCTTAAATATTGGCCATTCTTTGGATAGAAACTCTCGAAGCGGGGAGAAGTTTGGAGATGACCTATTAGGTAATGTTAGCGTGGGGCACTTCCAGAAATGACTAAGAGCCCAGACTTGAAGCAACGAAGCACATCCTCTAAAGCGTATACCCTCTAATTTTCTACATGCATTCAAAGAAATAAAGGTCTATGCTAGTACTGCCGGTACTAGGTTAACTCCCCTCTTCAATTGCTCAAAGAAGTCTAATAAAGCCACATCAATATACCTAAGGACCCTTGGAAATATGACCAAGCCGTAGATCGCCATGGCTAAAAGATCTACCCTTTTCTCTTCACCTAGAAGAGTAGGAATTATGTTTCGAATACGAGACCAAGGAAAAGAAAAGCTACCTCCTTTCTTCCGTATTTGACCTTTAACCCATCCATCACTCATACCAGTAAAAGACATGAGCCTTTGGTGAGCATTCTTATTCTTGGGTGGTTTGGCATAAACACAGTTCTTATTGACCTTACGCACATTGAACAATGTAAAATACTCTTCGAACGTTGGCATCATGTCCTCCCCATTGAAAGTGAAGCAACAATACCCAGGATTCCAGAATTGAACTAAAGCTTTAAGGAAAGGCTCGTCTACTTTCACATACAACAAGTAGGCTATGTCTCCATAAGTTCTGAAGAATAATTTCTTAGTGGCATAGTCCACATGATCCCATATCTCTCTCAACTCATGTATCATGTTTTGTTTGACATTTAAGTGAGTTTCCTCCGATGTCTCTGTCATATGATCAATAGTCAAACTATCCCCAAACTCACGTTGATTGACCTCAGACCAATAACACTTTTTTTCATGTTCTTCTTCCTTTCTTAGGTACATTCCATTCATTTTCAAAAGTTGTTTTCCAATTGAGCAAATACCTTGAGAATCAACCCCTTCTAATATGATGATGCAACGAACGAAATATGCAAAACAAATAAAAGAAAATTAATTAGTACAGAAATAAAACTTAAAAGGTCCAAAATAATTCCATTGTATGAATAATAACTGGGCAGCGCATTCCAATATTTTAGGACATGTCTCCACTGATTATTCCTACGAAATCATTTTGACCAAATTCTAACTCTAAAGTTTTTTCACATGGCTCTAAAGGGGTGGGCTTCTAGATTCACACACATGGTTTGGTTCTAGAAAGGTCCCTAAGATGTCCTCTCTATCCCCTACTAAGGGTAGCAAGGCCCCTGATTCTCACCCATTATAGGCTTCCAATGAATCAAGTTCAACTTAGGAGGACTCATTTTCCTAGGTCTATGCGAAGGATAATATCCTTACGAAGACTTAGGACATATGAGCCTCAAAGTTACTTACTAGGCCCATGCGGAGAATTAGATTCTCATGAGAGCAATAGCATGTTCCCTTCACTTAAATGATCGGAGCAAAGCTCAGGTATAGAGCTTGAAAATAGATTTTAAATGCGTAAAATAGAATCAAATTCATAAATGGACAATTAAATTAAAATTTATATGAACTTGCAAATTCTAGATATTAAAACAAGTTGTAATCGGCTTGTGGCTTGACTTTTTTTTGTTAAAAACAAAAGTTTCCCAGCGGAGTCACCAAGCTGTCGCAACCCTTTTTTCAAGCGGTTCGACGATTTTTTCTTTAAAAACAAAAAACAACGAAGTCGCCACCAATCTTTTTTTTAAAAAAAACAAGGTGTGATTGGATCACCTAAAAAAATGGGTCATTTTAATAAAATCATTTTGTTTTTATTAAAACAACAATTTTTGGTCTGCGAAAACAAAAAACGGGTTCGGGAGTCGGTTACGTGTGGGGAAGGGTTAGCACCCCCACAACACCCAAAAATTGGTACCTAACCGATTACAAAACGTTTTAAAGTTAGAATTTGCTAGTTCGTATAAAATTTAAAATATTGTCCATTTATGAATTTGATTCTATTTTAACGGTCCCACTGCCAGGAGAGTAAACTTTAATCACCGCCAACATTCCTGGCGCTAACCCGTTACCTCCCTTTGGTAAGACACCGCATTAATTAAGTTTCACTTTTTAATCAAAAAAAGCAAAGAATATTAGATGTGTTGAAGGTTTTATTCTAAGTTAGTGATTATTAACCTAAAAAAAATCTAAGTGAATTTTACCTATTGAAGTTAAAGTGTAGTTAAGTGTAATTTATTAAAGTGAGAAGTATTTTTTATTTTCTTAAAAGGCTCTAACTATGGCATTTGAGTACCTAGCACTAAGTATTTATTTAAACTAATAAAAGGTAACATATATTATAACGAATAATAAATAAAAAACAAATAAATAAAAAAAATAAAGAAGGTAATAAAGATTAATTTTTTAAAAAAGATGGTAATATTAATAAAAAGTCATTTAAAATAAAATAAATAGAATGGGTTTTAATAAAAGTGATTGGGCCATAATTATAAAACCCAATTTTTAAACAACTCAAAAACTTTATTTCAACAAAAAAATGGATCAAAACACCATATTTTAAAATTCTTTTAAAAGTTCTTGATGTTCTTCAAGAATGAAGAACACTGGGAACGAATCACCGTGTCGACCGCCTTCCACCGATACCGACCGCCGTTGCCGACGGTGGGAATAAAAAAATCTTTTTGTTTTAAACTTCAAATAAAAATCTCACTTTAAATCGAATAAAAAACCCCGACGATAATGATGATATTTAAAACTTTTGAACAAGATAAATTTTATTATTTTTCTTAATATACATCCAATAATGAACAAATAAAAGCAAATTTAAAATAAATAAATAAATAAGTAAGAAAGAAAGAGATACCTCAAAAAAAGTCTCCAAGTTCTTATTCCCACACAAATTCAAATACAAATCAAAATATTCTCTAGAGAATTTTCGTGTGAAATCTCTTGTTCAAGTATTGTGCTTCAATTGTGGTTGTTGTAGTGTGTTACAAAGGTGATGGAGAGGGGGTTTTATAGTGAAAATTCTACCCAAAATACAAGAAATTCGGAATAAAAAATCCCCAAATTTGTGTGATTCTTTCCCTTTCCAAATGGTGAAAATTTGGAAGTGATTTGGGGTTGATTCCTTTTTTATTTTCGTCCAAATCTGAGCAAATTTGAGGTTGAATCTTCCTTTTTTCCTTTCCATATTCTAACCACTTTGATTTCCTTTTCCATTTGAATGCACAACAACCAAATTTCCATAATTCCTTGCACTGTCGTGAATCTGGGGGAGGGAAGGAAATTTGTGTGGGTCTCATACGTGGGGCCTACACTTGGTGTTGATCAACTCTCCCTTTTTTGATCCAATCTGGACCATTGGATCCTATTTGGATCCAATGGTTAATAATCGGCTGCACATGGAGATAAAACCAATAGTTAGGTTTTTTATTTGGGTTAAATGGATCTCATTTAAAATTAAATGGACCATTATTTTAATAAGTTTAAAAATAAATAAATAAAACAATGATAAAATACAGTGAATATTTAGTGTCAACACTGATTATATTATATTATATTATATTATATATTGTTATTTAATATATATATATATTTTCCAAAAATAAAAGTGAAAACCCTAGTCTTATTTTGTTAATATTCTACCAATTTGACTCTTTCTCTTTTTCTCACTTTCTTGTCGACTCTTTCTATTGTCCTCACTTTCAGTTTCTAATTTTCTCTGATTCAATATCTATTTCTCACAATTTCACATAAAAATAAAACCCTAGATTCTTAAGCATCTATCAATTTGCTACTCAAGTGACTCAATCACTCAACATCAATATTAATCTTCAACGATCAACACTATTAGCTGAAGAAATTGTTCTACGGGTAAATATCTTTAATTTTTTACTTTGTTTTATATAATTTTAGTTTTATTTTAGAAGATCTATCTATTGAATGTAGTTCTCCTTAGTTATATTCCTTTTCTGGATTTAGATTTGAATTTACTCTATATTTGGAGATCTCTCAATAGTCAATACTTTAATGTTGTATTATAGATATGAAACCTCTTTTATAAAGTTGGATGGATTCATTGTTATGGTTTATGTGATAATTTGAAGTTAAATTTGGTTTGGAAACACCTTTTTATGAAGTAGATTTTGTTATTTGAGGATATAGTGAAAAATAGACATCGATTTTCATGTGTGCTAGAATGGGCGATAATTGTTGCTGTGTCACCCGATTTTGTTGTATTTATCTCAGGTGTCGATTAAGTGGAAAGGTTTGATTGTCACCCATCTTTTCTGTATGAACATGTTAGCAATTAGTGTTTTTAAACTGTAAGATTCAATGAATTCTTGGCTCAAAAATTGACTGTTTTATATATTTTTAATTGGTATTGTTTTTGTTCGATTTAAAATTTCAGTAATATTTTATTCTTTAGTGGTTTATAATAATTTTGCAGTAGTATATTGTTAGTTGTGAATAGAAATATTTCGTTATTTCATTTTACAGATGTCTTTTATCCTTGAATATCAAAGTGTTTCAATAGAAATTGATGGCAGTAATTCTGATTTTTCAGGCTCCAACCAGCCACAAAATCAGACTCATTCAACAACAAATAAAACTCAATGTTCTATGTCTTCGACCTCAAAAAAAGCCAAAAAAAAGAGTTGGCAGCAAAAAAAGATCTTAGGTATGGGATGATTTCACTCAATCTGAATCTCTTGGTGAAAATATAGTTATATTCTCGTACTGTGACAAATAATTTGCTTGTGCGTCTTATAATGGAACAAGTTCTTTGTCTAATCATCTATCAAGATATAAAAAGTATCCACCTAATATTGATAAGTCTAAAAAAATTTATCTTTTCATTCTGATTGTGTGCGTCTTGATGGTACAATACAACTCCCTAGACTTGAAAATTAGAAATTTGATCACGATGCTCGTAGGAAAGAATTAGCAAAAATTATTATTGTTGATGATTTAGCTTTTAAGTTTGTAGAACGTGAGGGTTTTCTTGAATTTTGTCAAGTGATGCAACCGAAGTTTATTGTTCCTTCACGTTGGATTATAACTAGGGATTGTTTTGGTATATATGGGGAGGAGAAGAATAAGCTGGAAAAAATCTAAGCATACTAAGCCTAGAGTTTGCTTGACAACTGATACATGAACTTCTTGCCAAAATCTTAGTTACATGTGTTTGACTGCTCATTTCATTGATGAAAATTGGAATTTGCACAAAAAATTTTAATTTTTCGTCCAATATCTAGTCATTCTGGGGAAGCAATTGGAAAAGTTGTAAAAGGATGTTTGCTTGATTGGGGAATTGAAAATGTATTTACAATAACAGTAGACAATGCTAGTTCTAATGACGTGAGGATTGCTCATTTGAGAGAAAGACTTAATAGTTGGGATGGATGTGTTTTAAATGGTGAATTTTTGCATATGAGATGTGCTTCTCATATCTTAAATTTAATTGTTAAAGATGGTTTGAAAGAATGTGATCGTTCTGTTTTAATATTTGTGTTGTTGTTAGATATGTTCATTCTTCTCCAACTAGATTACGAAGATTTAAGGCTTGTGTGCAATAAGAGAAGATTGATAACAAGAGTTTTGTGCGCTTTGATGTGGAAACTAGATGGAACTCTACATTTTTTGTACTAGAAAATGTTTTAAAATTCAAAAAGCTTTTAATTTGTTGTCTAAGAATGATGGTAGATATCATGCAGAGTTAGCCAAGAATGATGGGGTACCTGCTATTATGATTGGGATTGTATTCGTAACTTATTTTTTTTAATCTTTTTTATGAAGCTACAATAAAGTTGTCTGGTTTGCTTTTTGTCACTAGAAATATGTATTTGAAAGAAATTTTTGGAATTGGAATTTTGATTTCAATGAAATATGATAGTGCATTAGATCCTAAACTTAGAAAAATGACATTAAACATGAAGAAGAACCAAGAAAAATATTGGGGGAACATTGATAACATCAATTTGATGTTATTTATTGTTGTGCTTCTTGATCCAAGGTGTAAATGAAAATATGTTAATTGGGTGATTGAGAAATCATTTGAAGAGGATATTATAGCGGAATTACGTAAAAGAATTAGTCATGCTTTATCTTCTATGTTTGTTTCATATGTTATTATGTTTGATGCAAATGATAAGGGGTTAGATTCTAGTGTTACTCCCATATATTCAGAGGTGAATGGTATTGATATTAATGATATAATGATGTTCAAACTATGTTAGAGCATCAATTTGAGGTAGAAATTGGTTATGATGGTTTGAAAAAAAAAGAGTTAGATAAGTATCTAGCTGAAGATTGTGAGAAAATTTCTGGCAAAACTTTTGACATATTAGATTGGTGAAGAAAACATGCTGCAAGATTTTCTATTGTTTCTCGAAGGGCTAAGGATGTGTTAGCTATGCCTATCTCTACAATTGCATCTGAATCGGCATTTAGTATCGGTGGTCGAGTTCTTGATCCATTTAGGAGTTCATTGAGTCCTAGAACAGTAGAGGCATTAATTTGTGCTCAAGATTGGTTGAGGACATCACATTCTCCACTTTTTGTAGAGGAGACACTTGAATATCTTGAAAAGCTTGAATCGGGTAAAATATACTTTATCTTTTCTTTTCTTCATCTGTTTTCTTTCTATTATATTTTACTTAAATGACTAATATTTTTTTAATTTTTTTAGATTTAGTAGATGCTGCAATCATAAAAGATATAGAAATTCTCAACATGTATGATGATTAAGCTTGTTGCTGTGATTTTCTTCAAGTACTGGATTTTAGTTTCGATCGTTTAATTCTTTCTCTAGTCTTGATCATCATTTTGTTATGATTGCGTTTTACTACCTACTGGTATTATACATCTAATTCTCTCTTGAATATTTGTTAGGTTTATAAGTTATAATAGGATAACTTTATGTTCTATTATGATTATATTTTTATAATGGATGACAATGTTTATTTTATTAGGATTATGATTATGAACTTTTGACTTTTATTGGACAATGTTTATGTATAAATTATAATATTATATATTTAATTATCTCTAACATTTGCAACACTAGTACCTACAAATTGCAAAGTGCAAACATTGCACATATACAGTATGTTTTCATAATTCTGGAATGTGCACACATTGCACATACGCAGTATGCTTTCACAATTCTGACATGTTTCAACATTTAAAAATTATGAACTAGTATTGTTTATATTATTTTATTGAATGATGTTTTATTGTAAAGTGTTTGAAACATTTTCCATAGTGTTATTTTTAAAAGTATGTAACTTTTAACATGTTTAAATTTATGAATAAAGTAAAAAAATTATTACCCGAACCGAACCGAATTGAACCGAACCGAATTTTTTAGTTAACCGACTAAACAATTAAGCAGTTGAATGGATACGGTTTAGGGTCGAGAATTTGATAACCCAAATTTATTGGTTAACCGAAATAATTTACTAAAGTTTAACTGAACCTGGTTTTGCACACCCCTAGCAATCTTATTCATTAACACACATGAACTCATAAACAAGTTAAAAACAATAATAGTACAATCAATTCAATCCTTAAAACATACTTAGCATAATATATACATACTAAAATATATCTAATAAGTAGTATAACTTAAATATATCACATATCAGCTTGCAACACATTATAAAGCCTATGTTCTAAGGCATGAACATGTTCAAATGAATATGGAATTGTTGCACAAGTAAGGAAAAGAACTTCTCTGATTTCTTTTCCTTAGAACGGATAATAGGTCTTAATGGTAAGACCTTTGGATGAGATTGCTTTGCTTCTATAGATTATCTCACATCATCCCCTTCTTATTGAAAATGATTTTTTCTCAAATCTTCAGAATTATCATAAGGAGTTAAACCAGAAACATTAAATGTAGCACTCGTATTGTATTCTCCCAGTAAGTCTATCTTGTAGACGTTATCATTCAATTTCTCCAACACCTAAAAAGGATCGTCTTCTCGTGGTAACAACTTTGCTTGTCGTTGGGCTGGAAAGCGTTCCTTTTGGAAATGAACCCAAACCCAATAACCAACATCGAAGGTGACTCACTTTGTTCCTTTATTTACTTGATTTTCATTTTGTTGAGTCCTTCGTTCTAAGTTCTCCTTTACCTGTTGATGCAATTTCTTCACATATTCTACTTTCGCTTTATCGTCCTTGTTCATTACCTGTTCTTGTGGCAAAGGCAACATATCTAGAGGAGTAATAGGATTAAAACAATAAACAACCTCAAACGGTGACATCTTATTAGCAAAATATACATCATGATTATAAGCAAATTCAACATGTGGCAAGCAATCTTCCCAAATCTTAATATTATTTTTAATGATGGAACAAAGTAAAGTAGAATGTATGTAGTTTTGAATTAACATAATATGTATGAATTGTTGAAATGGTATGGTTACCTATATTGTCTAATTAGAATGACCTATAAAATAATGAATTTGTATAATAATCTAGCATTTTGATTTAAATGAAGTTGTAAGATTAATTGTTGGTACTATTAGGTACCTAAAATGTTAGTGATAAATAATTATAATATGCAAGTAAGTTAAAGATGTGAGTATAAAAAGTTTTAAATTTTTTTGAAATTTGACATATCTGGTTTAGTTTAGTTGGGTAGTACTCCTTTCTCCTATCCCAGGTAAAGGGTGTTACAAATAATACATCCTTATTAGTTATACGAGCAAAGCTTATCACCCTGACTTTGTGAGTAAACTTTTGTTTCTGTCTACTAGCAACTTCAATGCGCTCTCGATCCTGTGTAATTTCGTTATGTTGATGTAACACCGGTGGATGAGTTGAGGGCATTGTACGTACGGGGGGAGGCAGAGAATGGATTGGTGAAGGAATAAGGGAAATAGAGTTTGAATGTTTTTTTGAATTTCTCGATAATTTGGGGGTAATTGGTGAGGTCAAAACATTAATGATTTTTGTGTTTTAAAAATATCAAATATAACAACTTTGTGGTTTTTGTATATCAGACATCACTAATATACATGTTATTGCGGCGTTTGTGATAAAAGCACTAGTATTAGTTATACCTATTACGGTGTTTTAAAAAGTCACTAAAACACTTTTTTTGGCGTTTGTGTCGAAATGTTACTATATGTGATATATTTTGTGATGTTTATTCTGAAAATGTTGCTATTATCACTATTGAAAACTTGTTCTGGTGTATTGTTTAGTGGTTACAATAGTTGTTTCATGATTTTAGTGCAACGCAAACGGTGCAAGTGTACACGTCGCAAGTAATAGTATAAATTTAGATATTGTCTCCACATGGATTGATTTGGGCCACTGGGCTTAAGTTATCCCACTATAAAATAAAGACACAAGTATTGATGATAAGAGTTTAAATAAAAAAAATAACAATAAAATAAAATATAGATGAAATCGAATGTGTGAGAGAAGAGGTTGGATTATCCTGAGTTGTGGACTGATGTCCGAATTGAATTCTTCTTTGTAAATAAGTTCTCACACCGCTCAACTCGTTCCAGCAATTGGGCTCAGTCGGATTGCCTAATTAGTTCTTCGAATGCTTGGGCAATTGCGATGAGGGAATTGCTCAGGCAATTTGGGCGACTATCCTCAAAGTTCGACAAAGCGTTGCTTCTGTTAGCCGTTGAAATCCTGCACTTATCCCTAAGCCGGATTAGTTCTCACGCACTTGGTTCGAACCATACTTATTCGTTTCATGAATTTAATTCTCCCGAATCTAGATAAATGTATCGTTTTACGAGGTCTTTTCCCAATTCTCTCGCAAACCAAATAATTTCCAAGAATAAGTAAACTTTGATTAAGAACAACTAAATACTTAGATAAAATTCCAAATCGTATCTCACAACCACAAAACAAAATAATCAAACCAATTACATCAATCCATGGGTTCTAAAAATATACAAAGAATAAGCCCAAATTGATTCTCTCTAAATCAACTCTAGAAATTGACTCCCAAATTAGGCTCCTATTCGACTCATCTCTTCTTGATGCCATGCTCTTCTTTTTTATAGAAGAAATCTAGGTTGACTTAGGTGACAAGGTGAGGTTGAATTGGAAATATTCATAAAGAATATTTTTATTCTTCATTTGATTTTCATCACTTATTTCCTTCTTTGCTTTATTCTCCAACTCTTTCCATGTACACTCCCATTGACCTTATCTCCACTAATTTCTTGTCCATTCTATAGTTCCTCATCAAGGAAGAAATCCTGCAAATATGGAAATAAACCAATATTCTTTTCCACAAAATTCAACCAACTAAGGAATTAAAGTGACAACCAAAGAAATAAAAGGAAAATGCATGAAAATAATAAAATACAACTAATTACGTGCTTAAGTATAACAATAACAATGAGTAAAAAAGTAATAAAAACAATACATTTAAACACTCCTCATTAGTTGCTATTAAAAAGGCATTAAAAGATAGAGAAAAATTATAAGGATTATAAAATTATTATCTTTTTTCTCTGTGTACTTTTAATTTTTATCTCCTTATCTTCTTTTCTACCATAAATCTCTGATTTTTTTTTTAATAAAAATTCAATCTGATTACTTGAGTTCATAACACATTTTCCATTGACAATTTTTTTATATTTATTATTGAAAAGTTACTTTCATCTGGGTTGACAAATAGTTCAAATAATTTGATATATTATCGATTACATCATTCTCACGCAACACCATACTATATACCAACTTGAAAGAGGGCAAGTGAGATCCGATCATCAATCCAAAAAAAAATTGATTGAGTTTTGGACCACACTCCATACGTGTCCATATAATAATTGTGATGCAAAATATTAATATGTGGAAAAAGCATGTAGAGAAAGAAATTATTTCAGTACGAAGTTTCTCTATAATATATGGAGATATATCTTGCATATATATTTTATTATAATATTTAAAATTATACTGAATCTAATGAACGTTCATAATAAAAAATAATATTTATTTTAAAAATTTAAATTTGATTAATTTTATTTATAAAATGCATTTACTTTATTAAAGAGTATCGTATTTTTTATAATAAAATTATATTTTCATCCCTTTCTCTTTCAGTTAATACAATTTAGCTAATACAAAATACTGATATTATCGTTATTATTAGTCATTTAAATATATTTCCTTTTAATCGTGAAAAGGAGCCAGAGGGGACCTGGCAATGATGTGGGGGTGATAATTCACGTTGAAAAAACCCTCCTTACAAATGTTTAATATTTGGACTTATCCCTGCACACAGTATCAAAATTCTCAACTACTACTAATTATTTAAGCATTGATCTAGATAGAGACAAGATTTCAGATCTATTTCAGTAAAAAAAAAAAGTCAGTTTTATACATCAAATTTACGTAAATCATTAAGAATTAGATTATACTTAGGTTTGTTAATATATTTCTGAACCAACATCTATTACTACAGGTGGTTCGAGGTGATATAATTAAAGGTGACAATAAATTGGTAAGATGATATTTTTAGGAACGAAATGTATAAGATGATTCAATAAAAGATGTTATATAACAACGGTTACTAATGTGAGCGGTCTATATGGGTGGACGACTAGTATGGTATTCTATATAAGGAATGAGCGTTTATAGGGATAACTAAATCCGATTTCGAGTTAGGAGAAAATTAAGATGTCAAGAAGATCTTAAGATCGTTTTCGACTTTATTGCAAAATGGAAACAAGTACGCCATTAAGTTAAACGGAAAAATATATCATAGGCTGTGAGTTAAAGTTCGAATAATTGGTATATCAAACTATACAAAAAAAATATATTGCAAAATTAATTAATAAATTTATTTTTAGTATAATAATATATTATTATTAACTAAAATACTATAACAGTTCATCACTAAAATCTCTTACATTTAAGTATCCAATGAAACCAACCGAAGATGCAGGAGGGAAAAGCAAATAGAATTATTTAAATACTTTGCTGGTACAAAAATCCATTTAAAAGTCTACATTATCTCATCCTCTCTTATCTGCAGCCGGCAGGGGAGAGGGTAAAACAAAAATCAAACTAAGGGGAACTATTTGGTTTATGGAATCAATGATTTGTCGAAGCAGGGATGAAAATTCTTAATTATCCTCTCCGTCCAAGAGCATTTCTTGATATCGGCACTCCGGACTGCAAAAAGCTTTCTCACCTCTGCAGTAAAAACAGAAAAATAACATTATAAACACTGATCAGATACTGCATTAAAAATCTAATGGAATCGAGTTCTAAGTTTCACCTGTAAATGTAAATGTCTACTTTCTGTTCAAGATTCTTCTTGCATGTGTGACAAAAGCTAAGGAAACTCTGGGGTGTAGGCTTGGGTTTGTTATCATCTTGTACACTGAAGTAGCTTTCCACAACGCAGTTATCGAATATGTGTGTGGTTCTGGGGTTAGGACCGTGAGATATCACGCATGTATAATCCTCAGACAGCTCCATGTCAGTGACGGTAAGAAAGTTCTTACGAATACCAGGATCGGGAGACCCGAATGTTGGCGATAAATGTGAATTCCTGGTCCGGATTCCGAAATCAGTCGATGGGGGTGGAGGAATCTGGACTCTGAGATCGGTCCCGAACAAGACCTTTCTGTTGTTCGGTTCCCAACAAGTGTTGTTTTCGCTTGTGTTATCGTTGATGACTGCATCGAGTATAGCAAGACCAATACCTTTCGGTTCTGGATTTCCAGGTGAGAAAAGTTTTGGGGTTTTTGGACGGGTTGAGGCAAAGGGGTTACAGAAGGGAAAGAATGGTTTGTTGTCGAGGATTGAAGTAGGGCTCTTAAGAGCTTCGGTTTCAGTGTGGGATTTTAAAGTGAAAGCTTTGAATCTGGGGGAATCGAAGAAAGATGGGATTGGGTTAGTGTAATTCTTGGTAGGGGATGCTTGAGAGCTGTGATCAGCCATGAAAGGTTGCTTGCTGGTCACTGCTCTGGACCTATTCCTCAGCATAACTAACCTTAAAATAGGAGATTTATGTCGAAATCAGACATGAAACAATTGCAGAAACAAGAAAAGTAGAAGAACTAAGCAAAGAACTCACCTGGAAATGATTAATGTCACACCACCATAAACTGAAGGGGAAAATATGAAACCTTTTTTAATTAATTTCTAAACATGCAGAAACGCATAATCTGGGAAATTGAAATGCTTTCTAAAACTCTGTAGCCTCCATGACAGAACATTGAGTGAAAAGAACAGGGTTTCCCTAATTTTCTTTGTCTTTTTCCTCTCAGATTCTTGAATCGATTGGCTCAACAAGGACAAGGCTGGATACCCATCATAATAACTCACACACAAAGCACATGATGAAGAGCAGAGCAGGTACGACCAACTGCTCTGCCATTTTCATTTTACTGCAGAATAAGTATATGGTTGTGTTCAGGCGAAAATGGCATAAATTTTCGCTACTCCCAAAACCATCATCACTCTCAAAGTTGAAAGATGGTTAGTGGGCACTTTTAACTGTTCTACTGCCAATCTCTTTGCTTTATTCAGTTTTCTTTCAGACCAAAAAAGGGGAAAAGGTAAGAGCCAAAAGACAATAAAGCTGAAGCTTAAACAGGTAGAGATTGGTTATTTGGGGTGAGATTTTAAAGAGAGAGAGGCGTATGTGATGTATACAACTATTCTATACATGAGATGAGAATTAGTGGGGATTTTTTCTTTTTCTTTCAGTAAAAGCATGACACAAAGGTTCACCAATAATTTCACTTTTCTTGTTTATTATTTTCTTTTTCTATCGATAAGGGTGCAGTGAGTTTTGTTTGATTTTGGACTGCATTCCTAGGTGCAGATTTTAATGGTATTTTGTCCAGACTTTCTTGTTGTGTTGTGAGTCAGTCACGCACGCACTCTTTAGGGAATGATCATTGTTTGTCACAACTGACAACAAAATACCTTTACCGTCGACCGTTTCTCAGTTTTTACACGCATTCTTTATACCGATTATCATATTCAAACCTACGGTTGCCATTGCCAAATGCAAATTTAATTAGACTTCGTTTAGTATCAGAAAATATTGTGGAAAATTATTAAAAATAATATAAAAATATTATTTTTAAAAATATTAGACTTTAGAAATTATTTTTAAAATATTATACTCTGAATGATTTAAAGTCATATTTATTAGAACCCGACTATGAGTAGTAACTAAATTAAAAGAATTGAAACATTGTTCAAAGATCGAATCTCTTTTCACTGACTTTAGTATTTTTCTTAGAGTTTTAACTATTTAAAGTCAGACTCGCCTGCTCCCAACTTTAATTTTTAATTTAAAAAAAGTAAATCACTATTTAAAGTCAGATTCCAATAAGTCTAACTTCAATGTTACTGTTCAAAGAACAATGTGATAGGAAATAATTTCCAAAGTTTAATATTCCCAATATAAGATAATTATTTCATACACATACTTGTAAATAAATTATTTACACAAGCGTTTTAATCTTAAAACAATTTTAAATTTAGGGTCTACTAATAAAAATAACGGGTTTAAGGTTAAAATCTAGGATTATTGTTTAAAATATAAAACACTAATCATATTACTCTAAAATTTAAACTCTAAATCTTAAAATCTAAACTTATACATTAAAAACATAAATTAACACCCTAAACCCTAAAATGACATGCTTGCGGAAACAAAAAGGTTTAGACCGTTTATGTGTAAGATAATAATACATAGGTTAATATTTGATATAATTTCAGCGGAATTTTTTTTTTTATATTAGAAGACTTCAAATGATATCACTTGTTAATTCGCGAATATTAAATTCTATACAGTAAAAATAAAATTTTAAATTCTAAACCTTAATCTTAAATTTTAAAAATTAAGCTTAAACCTTAAAATCTTAATCATAATCTTTAAAACTCTAATTCTAAATTCTAAAACACCTCTTGCTGAGAACTTATTTTCCATCACCAATACATCAAATCATTTTCCTATATATAATGTAAAAGATAAAATTAAAAAAAATAATTTTTTTCAAACAAAAGCTTGATTTTATTAGAGATTAAAAAATACAACAAAATACATCCAAAATATAAGAGAAAATTGAAATATTTTCATCAAAAACTTATATATAAAAAATAAAATATGACAATTCAATGGACGTGAGGAAAAACAAAATATTTCTTGTAAAGGTATTCATTATCAGATATTGGATCGGATCCAATCCGATTTTTTCGGATATTCGGATTTTTGGATCGATGATATAGTTATCTGTTTTCGATCCGAAAAAAGCGGATATCCGCATATTCGGATATCAGATACTTGGATCGAATATTTGGATATCCAATTATCCAAAAATATAATTTGATTGAACTAATTTTTTGAACTTGAAGGTTGTATTTTTAAAAATTTAAGAATTTAGAATATAATAAATAATAAATTACTAAATACAACAAGAATTACATTTATAAAAGTTTCAATTTTTAAAATTTTTGAAAATAACAAGCACTAAAGTGTTAAATATAACAAGATTAATATTAATAAAAATTTGAATGTTTGGATTTTCAGATTTTCGAATAAACCGAAACTTGAAATATTATGATCCATATCTGATCTGAAAAACTTAAAATCGGATCAGATATCTAATCCAAAAATAAAATCGGATCGAATATCCGTATTTTCAGATCAGATCGACCGGATCGGATATTTTTGAACACCTCTAATTCCTTGGATATTAACATCATTTTCTTTAGAAACTCAATAATCATCATCAAAATCTATTTTATCTCTATTCAGTTAGGCATTTATGTAGTGATGTAGGACATGTCACAACCCAGATTCGGATCCGAATTTCGGATTAACCCGAGGGGTTTGGGCTTCGATTTTGGACCCCGAGTTGAGTAGTTTGGACCTTGTTGGGCCTTAGGCTTTTTGGGTTGAGAGTTGGGCCTTGTTAGTAAGGGCATTTTGGTAAATGCCTAAAGGTTAGGATAAGGGAATTAGGGTTTAATTCTCTTACAGAGAATGACTTCATCTTTCTCTCTTTACTGCATTCTCCTTTATTTTGTAGCAAGGGAATGGAAGAGTAAAGGTAAGATCTTTAGAGTTTTATGTTGTAATCTCGTTTCGGGGTTAGAAGAAGAGTTGTAGGGCTGTCAAGGATCTATAAAACAAGGTAACAAAGCGTAGGTTTGGTTAAGATGAAGGTTTAAGAGGGGTTTTGAGTTGAGTTCGGGATTTAGTTTTTGGAGAGCTTAAATCCTAGCTTTTTAGTGTTTTTAAGCTCTAGAAATCATCCCAGAACGTTCTAAATCGTTGTGTATCCTTACCTTGTAGACAAAGATCTTGAAGAGCCTTCAAGAGATTTGGGGAAGAAGAAGATCTAATCTTGCTTGGGAGCTCGGGTTTGCTGTGTTCTTTGCTAAGGTTGGTACCCTTCCAACTCTTAATCATCATGCATATCATGTTTTAAGCTTATTAGCATGCTTGTTGATTGGTTTTTTATGATTGTTTAAGCTTAAGGTGGTCTTCAATGGTGGATCATGCTTTTGTTGATGAAATTTTGTTGTAAAGGTTTAAACCTGCTTAGGAAGGTTCCCTTACAGTCTAGGATCAATTTGGTATTAAATGGATCGAATTTGGATTAAACTCTAAGTGTTTGAAAATGCAAAACTACACTTTTTGTGTAGGGGTATCGAAACGCCATGCCTGCGTTTCGATACCGAGTCGTCCAGTAACCTTCCTGATTCGATATCGTTATCGAAGCAGGTAGGTCCTCCTTCGTTGACTTTGAGTTTTGTCAAAGCGTTTCGATACCCTCTTTGGGAGGGTATCGATACAGGTCGTTTCGATACCCTTTTGGTGAGGGTATCGATACTTGGTGTTTCGATACTCCAAGTAGGGGTATCGATACCCAGGGAAAATTAGCCCAAGTTCTTATAGAAAAAGCGGTAACATCTCATAATGTTATCCTAGAAATTCTTAAGAGTTGTTTAAACTTTAAAATGAATGTTAAACCGAGAGATAGACATCTAGCCTTGTTAAAGAGATAATTGGATAATAATTAGAGTCTATTGGTATAAATCGGTATGTGGATCCATTAAGGGTTCGGTGTGACATATTTGATTCATGTGGCTTACTAGGAACCTTGCTTAGTGCTGATGGGTTGCCTAGAGTATATATTATATGATTATGAGATAATATGGTAACCTTGCTTATTGTTGATGAGTTTCTAGAGTAAATATTACATGAGATGTAAAACTGATAATCTTGCTTAATGCTGATGTGTTATCGGTAATATATTATGCGAAAGACCAGCTAAGACCTTGCTTAGTGCTGATGGGTTCCTTAGCGGATTATGTGCAGTGGCATGCCATGGGCCTTGCTTAGTGATGATGGGTCCCCCCTACTTCTATACTACTATGAGGTGATATGGACACCTATATATATATATGATATAAATATGAGATAAAAACTTGAGATGCTGTGTGGTCTTCTCTTGTCATGCTTATGCTATGTGCCGATAATATGACATCATGATATCATGTGTTTAGGCGATTATGGTAGCGCCATTGTACTCATGTCACGTCATCATACATGTTGCTTATGCTTATTTTATGCTATGCTTGATGTGGACCGGTTGGTCGAGTACCCACTGAGCTTTAGTAGCTCAGCGTTCGAAATGTGTATTCGTGCGTAGGTTAAGGAAAGATGCTCGGAGGAGCATCATTGTGGTGGATTTAGCATCGACATCTGTTGTTAGAGTACTATTATTAGGCATAGTGGGCATTTTTACTTGTAGGACCCTATATGTGTAATTTGCAACTCCGTTTTATTTATTTGACGAATGTTTTTAATCGGGTTGTAATGTTTTAGAGCTCTGCTACTTTAACTTACTCGAATTTATGTTTTTAAATGGATTTGGATCTTATTATCTTATGATGGAAATTAATTTGAACTCGTCTTTTGGGGCTTTTGGAAAGAAATTTTGGAATACAGGTTTTGGGCCAGAGGCCCGATGTGGCACCGGGTTTAGGGTGTTACAGGAAAGGTGGTCGATATAAACAATTTTACAAATCCGCTTAGCTAATAGTTCTAATTACATCAACAAACTGTCACAAAAGAGAATTTAACCGTACTAAATAGTCAATTTTTTTGTACTAGGAAAGTATGTCACGATGATAGCTACATGAACATATAACCACTAGAAGACATATGAAAATTTTGTTACAAGAAAGAAAAAGTTGTGTCCCAATGTAGAGAAAACTTGTAACGACCCGGATTTTGGTTTCGATGGTCGGATTAACCCGAAGTGTTTAGGCTTCTTCATTTGGGCTTGAAAAGGCTTTTTGGCCGTTGTTGGGCCTTGGGCTTGTTTGTTTTGGGTTACTTTGAGGCCATTGTAGTTTTAAGTGAGGGTATTTTGGTAATCTTGTGTTTGAGGATAAAGAGGGTTTTATGGCTTTTTAGATTTTTGGTTGTTGATGTGGTCATTTTGTTTTGCTTTTTCACTCATCTTCTCTCATTACTTCACAAGAAAAGATTTGGTTAAAAGCTTAATCATTAAGGGTTCAATTGTAAATCCCATTTTAATGCTTGAGGGAAGGTTGTAGAGTTGTTGGTAATCTATAAAATAAGGTAAAAATATGTTAGTTTGGTGGAAGAAGGTTTTTGGTGAGGTGGAAAAAATAAGAACAGAAAAAGGTGATGTTGAGCTTCTTTCTCAGTTTTTGTTAATGTTTTTAGTTCCTAGAAACATCACTAACAATGTCTAATTGTTGGTTAAACTCTTCCTTGTAGGGAAAGAGGTTGGAGAACCATCAAAGTCCGTTGGGAAGGAGAAGGTTTGAACTTGGTGGAATCCACGTTTTTAGTTGTTGTAGCTTGAGGTTAGTATACTACTAACTCCAATAGTATCATACATCTTATAAAAATAGGCTTTGAAGCATGTATTTGATTGCTTGCTTGATATGAATGCTTTGAGAATCTTTAATGACAACTTATGATTTGGGGTTGATAATAATGTAAAATTGATAGTAACACACTCAACGCTATCCCAATAACTGATATGAGCAATTCGGGACTTAATCATATAGGTTAAATGATAATTATTGGTGAATCACGATCCCAAAAATATATTTCTAGGCACATGTACTGATACGGATAGAGGGCGCATCAATACACTAGTACAATAAAGGTGCCTTGTTAGGAGAGGTGTATAGGTACGCGAGAGAACGTATTGATATCCCTTGTTAGGCGTACTCGTACACCATATAGGAGTATCGATAAAAGCTCAGATCGATATTGATACAAGGTCTAGGCGTATCAGTATGGGTAGGAGCTTTAGGTAGTTTGAACCAAAATAGTGTATTAGTACGACTTGGGGGTGTATCGATACAGGGTGACGTACCGATACCCAATATAGGCGTATGGTACTTGCTAGGCAATCTATCTAAAATTATTGTTTGAGTTCGAGGGTTTTATAATTTAAATTAACGGGTCCTAAGGTTCTTATAAGGTGTAAAATAAATGCTAAAGTCAAGCAATTGATAATCTAGACTCGTTTACGAATTATTTGGCTAATTACTTGGTAAATGATGTGTGACTTAACGGTGGTAGTAAACCATAAGATCCTTGGTGAATTATATACATGTCGTGTGGCAGCTAGGAACCTTGCTATGTTCTGATAGGTTACCTAATGATTGGATATTGTTTGATGGGACCTGGACACCCAATATAAAGTGTTGCAACACCCTAAAGAGTACCGAATGAAAGATCTCGATGCTTGATGTATGCAGGCCTCATTCAAAGATGCTTGATGTATCATTCCGAGCATGAATTGAGGATCTTGATTCTTAGTAGACGCGAGCCTTATCCCTAGAGTATGGGATCCTGATGCTTAGTGGACATAGGCCCTACTCGTAGTGTAGGATCTCAATGTTTAATAGATGTGGGCCTCATTACTTATACTATTATTATATATGAGATATTGTGTGAACTTTTCTTTGATATGCATATGTTGTGTGCGATTATATACATGCACGAGATAACGCCACTATTATCTTGCTATGATATCATGCATGTTGCATTGCTTTTTTTTATGATACTAGTTTTGAAGCAAAAATTTATAATACTAGTTTAATGGGCTTTTGAAGCAAAAAAATTATAATATTGGTTTTAGGTCGAAGGCTTAGTGTGAAATCCGAGTCAAGGGTATTAAATTCAATGGTATTAGAGCTTAAGTTTAGTCAGTTTTAGGAAGTCCTTACGGGAGTCTAGTGTGGTATATAGGTGTGAGATGAGTACATGCCTATGAGTCGAAGTCGTATTTGCTTAAAGCTGAAAATTCGATAGTGTGTGATAAGTGCGTAAAAATCCTATATTTTATACCACTTTCCACTCAATTATTGTTGGTATTTAATATACTTTGATGACAATAATAAATAATTATGTATATTTTCTATATATCAGTATTCAAGTACTTAATTACTATTTTTATAAAATATTTGGTAAAAAATGGGTACGGTTATGGTTTTCTTTCTTAGACAGGAAATAGAACGCCTTAAAATACCTGATATCATGAAGAAAATAATTGTATTTTATTCAATTTAGAAATCCTACTTTTTGAAGGTTTTGACTTAGGCTTGGCCTATATATACTAACCCTTAGGTAAAGGAGAAAATAATTGTTTACCACCGATTAAAATCCTAGCCGCCACCACCATCATGTTCTAAATTCTTTCATAGGCTTATGTTATTTTTATGAGTAGTTATGAAAGAAGATCGTACTTTTATTTGAGTTT
This sequence comes from Abelmoschus esculentus, assembly GCA_035048815.1. Classification (NCBI taxonomy): domain Eukaryota; kingdom Viridiplantae; phylum Streptophyta; class Magnoliopsida; order Malvales; family Malvaceae; genus Abelmoschus; species Abelmoschus esculentus. The sequence continues at coordinate 10,638,922 of JAUCBN010000037.1, forward strand.
TATTAATGTAATTTCATAATTCATAGTTTATTCACTCTAGGTTCCTACTCTTTCTTGCATACAAACTCGGAAGATAAGTTTACAAGAAAAAACATATTTGCCTAGACTAGGAATAGTTAGGCTCACGAAATGAGTGAATACGGTTTTTGCTCTTGGGAATTGGCTAATCCGGCTTAAGGATAAGTTTGGATTTTAATGACTAAAAGGAAGCATATCATCGGTTGTTTTTCACCCTTGATTCACGTCGAGAGGTGTCATCAAGACTTGGCCCTCAATAACACTCTGAATTAGGGATAAAAAGGAGTAAATAAAGGATGCTCTATCGAACAATAAGTAGTTGGTTTGCCGACAAAGCATAACCCACCGAGGCAGCTAAGACAACTCTTCTGCGACCTATTGAGGCGTCACTTTATCCTTTTGCATTAATAAAACGAGAATACTGGACAATTGGATTCCACACTACAAAACAGTCTAACCTAGCCTTTCCATCATATCTTAAATTCTAATCCATTGTTTTAGTTATTTAGTTATTTTAGTTAATCTTACTTTAATCAATTATTTGTGTTTTTACTTTTCTTTCGTGCAGGAGCAATAAGCTGCGTAGGTATCCAATCCTTGTAGGATCGATATCTAAAAAACTATAACTTGAAAAAGGTATGCGCTTGCACCATAAAGGTGTAGGTCTTCCTACGCGCAACAATGTGACCTTTATTTTGCTTGTGGTGTAGAAGAGAAACATGTAAAGAAGAGAGAAAACATGAGGAAAGTTAGAGTTCTCCGGATAGGAACTATGATAATGACTATGTTACTGACATGGATGAACCGTTGGAAAATGCAATTAGATGAGGAGTCAACTACTTCTCACAATTAAAACAGGTTTTGCATCGGATTTGTTAAGAGTATGCCCAAAGACATATCATATGATGATTGTAAGGATACTTTTATTTACCAATTTTATTGAATAAAGGCATTGTCATTGTTGTTTTCAGATATATGTGTCAATATATAACATAAATTGAGAAACAATAAGGTCCATATAATAATATATGTATTATTATTAAAAGATCCTTAGTCAAGTATTATTATGGGTATGGACAATAATAATACGCTTAAGACTAACATGTGATTAATTGATGACAATGAGTTGTCATTGACATAGAGATGTCAAAATTAATACATGAATATTTTAGTAGAGAATAATATATTGGATTGACCCACTGTGAGCATATTGTCGTGTGTCAAAAGTGCGCATTTAGTGCAAGTGGACACATCGCAAGTAATAAGTGTTAAGTATTTATCGGATTATCGTCTCCACAGGGATTGGCATACTCAATATGTCTTCTTCGTCTTCTTGTGCTGTAGAAAGAAATAAAATAAAACACAAGTAGTTTGGGTTGGATAAACTGAAATAAAACAACTAAGTAAAAGAATGAGATTTGATAAATAGAGAGAGGTCAGGATCTAGTTGCGTTGTATTGTGGATTTGATTGACTTGTCTCTGCCCAATGCAATTGTATATCGCTGCCTCGGCAGTACTGCAGATTACTGCCTTGGCAGCAACGATACTATCCGCCGCGGCAATCCCTTGCTCGTGGGTGGACTTTACCAAAGTTCGGTAAAGTGTCCTTGGATGACTCCGCTTATCCCTAAGTCGAAGTACTGTTGATGACTAGTCCTTGATGATACCTCCCGGCATGAATCAATTATACTCACCAACTAATCTCACACTTCTTTTAGCCGCTAAAACTCTTAACCTATCCCTAGGCCTAGTTAGTGTTTCGCGATTGAACCACCGTACTTACCCCTTTCATGAATCTAACTCTCCCGAGTCTAGATAAATGGATTACTCACAAACTTCTCTCCCGAGCTTGAATGCAAGAACAAAGAATGGCAAAGGATAAGCAAACCTTGATAGTTTTATTGCATTGAAACAAAGACAAAGTACAATCTCCTCTCACAAATACTAAACAACCTAAACCCTAAGAAAGCTTAGAACATAATTTGAGAGAAAGAAAACAAAGTGTCTTAGGGTAAACTCTATGAATCAGCTCTCTCTAGGTATATCCCTAATACATTGGACGACTAGGTCTTATATAGTCTTGACCTAGGGCAAACCTTTCCTAAGTAGAATACAACTTGGAGTAGGGAACAAGTCATGTACATAAATAAAATATTTCCAAGTTTAATTCAACTAAGAGGCTTTCCCGCGTGGGCTTGTCTTGGGCTTTTCCTCATGCTAACCAGCTCCGATCCATGTGCTTTATGTCCAGACACGTCCCTTGGATTTTTCTCTTCCAATCGCCTACATTCTTGCTTCCTGGCTCTCAGCTGCTGCCTCGGCATCAGGTCTTGCCTCGGCCATGTTGCTGCCGCGGCACTTGTTGTCCTGCACAGATATAAAAATGCAGTAAAACTTGCCTTTTCTGCAAATATTATCTTTATAAGTTTATCTTCTAAATATATCACATTAAGTACATGCATTGGTCCGAGTGGATGTAAATTCGGTGATTAATGCCCATAAAAGGTGTAAAAAGTGATAGTGAGTTGAGCACTTATCATATATATCTTGGATTATTATGTGACGGTCACGATATTACTCATAGTGAAAACTATATGTATGATCCTTAGACTTGAGATTATTACTATCTCAACATATATTGTTTTATGTTTTGATGCAATTAAACGTGTCTCGTAATTAGTTACACTATAAAAACTGACATTGAACATATTACAATATATGTAGTGAGATGGAATGATCAAGATAGGATTTGTCCTTCCTACATAATAGGAAAATATATCAAAGGCCACTTGATTGAGTGAGACTAGAAATGCATGGCCATGCTTGAAAACGTTGATATGAGATATCACAAATTATTCATTAAAAGTAGTCCACTCTAGATATCAAAAAACTTTAAATTAGGCTATACAAGTGTGACTATTCCAAGACTTGTGCCTATTAAAGATATAAAAGGACAAAAAGATATAATACATTAAGATAGTTGGTCACGAACATGATACGTCGAATCATGATCTCTTGTAACTTAGATGACAATGATATATTACTAGATTTCATTCATTGTTTGTAATATTAGAATTGTTCTAATATTATTACTAGCGTTACAATGAGCCTAAAGGGTCACACCCAATGATTGAAAAGGAGCAAAAATATATATAAGTATAAGTGGATTATATTTTAATCCCGAATTTTAAATAAAGGATATAACTAAAATAATTATATCCTTTTAAATTCGAATTAAATATAAATTCCAAAATTTAAGGAAATAATTAAAGTAATTATTTCCTATAAACAAATTCGAAATCAAACTCTTATACCTAGGGTTACACCTATATAAAGAATCTTTTGGTCTAGCAGCCACATCAGAGAATTCCAAATTCCCAAACCCTAGAATCACGAAAAACAGTTTTTCGAGATTTTGCTCTCTCAACCGGGTGAACTGAGTAGAGGTCGAGACGATATTCGTGGAGGCTAAAGATTCGAATTGTCGAACGATCGTGATTTTACCAAATCCAGTTGCTATTTTTGCTACTTATCGAGGAACCCAATGTAAGTCATCGCATCTCTTCCTCCCGATTTCGGATTAAACGTACATGGATCACTGGAAAGACCATCGTAATTTTGTTCCGCTGCACCATGGGGTGTACCGGTGGTCCCAACAGTGGTATTAGAGCCACTTGTACAATCCGTAATCGGGTTAAATACTTGTGTGATGCGATATGTATGAGATGCATGATTTGTTTTACTATATCGACGATATAAATATTGACATTGGTAGTCAATTAGGAATACGATTAATATGTTAATTTGTTAATTACAGTCGCCATGTTGCTATAAGGGATTTTATGATATTCATATGTCAATCGTTGACATAGTGATCGGTGGAAGTGCGATAGCAGATCGCATCAAGTAAAAGGAATAATTGTTATTCCGATATGGAAAAATCTAAGGGATTTAAAAATCTCGAAAACGTGATTCTGTTGATAAATCTTATCAAATCGTGATGTTTTTCCAAAGAAAAATAGTCGCAATTTTTCAAAATTTCCTACCAACCCCTTGACCCCTTCGTAGGCAACATAGATTTTAGGCCCATATTGGTAATATTAACGATTTGGTGATAGCATATATATGATATGTTTGCTTTGCACGGTGTTAGACATGCATGGTTATAGCCTTTGCTTTTACAATAGTTGTAAATTTTAAATACGGCCTGCGTGTCGTGCCTTTCTCTATCTCTGTTGTAC